>JARKIE010000026.1:0-592121 GCA_029378255.1 Mycena rosella
GGGGAAGCTAACGTCGGTATGACGGTCAGTGGCTTCGGGAAAGGGATTCGTGAGGGCGCGAGTGTGCATCCTGGAGACGGGTTGGTAATTTTAACGGATGGCCAGAGTAAGTAGGTGCCTCTCGATATTAATTACTCTATCATTTTTATCTGGTTCGAAAAATTGCTTGCATAGGCGACACGTGATCGGACGCGTCTCAATCTCAGTCCAAACAGAGCCATACAAGATTGACTGTGAATCATAATGGACGAGTCATCCACGTAAAGGTGACAGAATTTTTCAACCAATGAGAGAAGGGAGAATATCGCTCTGGTCCAGATCGTGTCAACGTCTCCGCATCCTCGGAAAGGCATTATTGCACCTTTCGACCTCATCACTCTGGTTTCATTCGTGCTTCTTAAATGCTCTGTACGTCTTACTCTAACATGTCAAGGCTTGGAGATCTTGCACAGCGAGTAGAGCAGCTAGTAGAGGCGGCAGCTTTCCGAACA
This sequence comes from Mycena rosella, assembly GCA_029378255.1. Taxonomy (NCBI): domain Eukaryota; kingdom Fungi; phylum Basidiomycota; class Agaricomycetes; order Agaricales; family Mycenaceae; genus Mycena; species Mycena rosella. The sequence continues at coordinate 492 of JARKIE010000026.1, forward strand.
GTCATCACAAATGACGGACGTAGCGCAGATTTAGCACCGAAAGAAGATGCGTGTCGACTCGTTCTCATTCAAGGTTGTGCTTCGATGTCTCCAAAGAAATTCTGGATCGCTATGGTAATACAATATTTAATGTCACTTCTTAGTAGTATGGAGCCGAATTCAGAGTTGCTCTTCCGTAGGCCGGGACGATGGTCGGATCGGCGTGTTCCTTGAAGGCGTATCGAACTAAACACACACGTCAGTTGACGTTGAACACAACACGACGGACACGCACGGATCCGATGATTCCCCGCGTCAAACGCCTCGCCCCAGTAGTCCTCCGAATGGATCGCCTGCTTCGGCCAGCACTTGTTGAACGGGCCCTCGTCGTCGTAGTTCGGCATCCCCCCGGCGGGCACCGGTTCGGGCAGCATATTCGCCGGGAGGCGGGCGCGGCGGTAGTCGCTGGTGTACCCGTTGCGGTCCATGAAGCCGCAGGTCGTCAACACGTACAGCGCGCTGTGCGTGGCGTCCCACGTCATGCCGTTCACGCCGTTGTTGCCCGTCGAAAGCTCGTGCACCAGCTTGCGCGCGCGGATGTCCCAGAGTCGTACGACCTGGTCGTTGGTCGAGCCGGTGAAGACGGCTAGCAGGGATGTAAGTGTGTGTCCGGAAGGCGAGCGACCCAGCACGCACCGGGGATCCCATCGGGACGGACGAGCAAAACCGCGCCACATTCTTCGGTGCCGCTCGCAGAGTAAATAGTGAGGACGGGGAGCGGAACGCGCGTATCATACAGGCGCATATGTCCGTCGTTAGCGGCGGTCATGAACACATTCGGGTCCACTGCGCTGGTCGAAAACTCGCCAATCCCGGCTCCGTTCCCAAAGTAGCGAACGACCTGCTTCCCGCCATGCTCCAGATCGAGCGAGATGAACGAATAGTCCTCGCTCTCGGCAGGATCCGTGGTACACAGCATGGTCGCGGGTAACGCGGAATGCGGATACCAGACCGCGGGGGTGAGGCGGGGGTCGGCGAATTTGATGACGGTAGTGGATTTACTGCCGGACGAATCCTCGATATCCTCGTAGTCGTCCCGCATCGAGTCTTCTTCAAATTTGCGGCCGATACGTTTCTTGCCCGTGCGACTGTGAGTCGGCAGTGCGTCGAGATCCCACACCACGGCGGACCCCTTTCCCGCACGGATGAGTGACCCCGAGGTTACGACTGCGAGCGGACCGGTGTGCTTGGAACTTGCAAGCGTGTGGGTGGGAAGGCCGCTCTTATATAGCTCGCCCGACTGCTGATCCCCCCACGCATACGATTTGATGCGATAGCTGTCCGCCACGAAGATGAGCTTACGCTGCTCGTCCGTGGTGCAGCCATATGCTAATTCGGAGAGCCCGACCTCCGTATAACGCGCGGTGAGCGCAAAGGGTTGGTCCGTCGGTACATCATCGAGAACGTAGTAGGTGAGCATGGGCGTTGCTTGTATCCACCCATCGACGGGAGCACAAGACAGCTCCCATTGTTGACGAGCCTCAGCGGCTCTGAATAGAGCTCGTCGCTTGAAACTTCGCACCGCGCTTCGAATATCGCGGTCGAGATCGCAGATGGTGCGGCATGAGGTGTTGGCCGCTTCCAGAAGCGAGACAGCCGAGAGCTGGACGGGTGCGGGCGGAGGGTTTCCGGCCAGGGTTTGGGTAAACGCGAGGAAAAAATGGAGTGAAAGATCCAGAGCCAGAATGCGAACAGTTGGTTAGCCCTCCATCGCCCGAATAATAAAGTTATGAGCTCTGTAAAAGCCTCGTACATCCGGGGAGCTGGATAGGACCACCATATCAGTTGACATTTGAAACAACCGGTTCGACGACGCACTGAAAATGTTAAAGACCGTATTTGGCCCAGCAAGGAGCGGGAACTCGTGTGTATGGGCAAAGGACGGAAGGCAGTCGACATCAAAGGATCTGTATGCCAGGCCGATACCAATGTTGACGGTCTCGCTCACGCGGTCCACTACCGCTGAAAACTCCGGATCTGCTGGATCGGCAACTCGCACAAGGCCGCAGGCTTCAGCGAGGACCTTTGGGACCTGTTTGGCAAATGGGTCTTCCGAGATTTGGTAGAGTCTTTCTTCGAGCGCCCTGCAAGCGTCTTCGACGGAAGGCATTCGAGAGATGTAAAAGGACAAAGAGACTGAGGCGTGTCACATCAGACTTCTTCCTCGTGTGAGACTTTGATTGGGCGCCACACGAGGCGGCAAGATTAACCGTTCTTTAATGAGATCCTCCTCGTTCGTATGCGAATGTTGTGGCTTTACCTCCATCTGGCTTCATCTCCATTCTCTTCCCTTTACTCTCAAGCTTCACGTTGCCTTTCGGACTCTTTCCGTGCCCTGTCCCAGAACTACGCACTACTACGCAAACTGCGGCGCGGAAGCCAGGAACTGCGCCGCAAATTCCAACCATGGCAGAAACCCATGATCCGTTCTTCCCCATACAGGTCATCCCCTTCGTCCTCCCTGTGTTAAATCTCCAGTTGGTGCCATTTTTCGCACTCTGGCCGCAATTCCTGATGCTCGTCCACTACGCCAGGGTTCAGAGCTGTAGATTTCAGGCCGGATTGGGGACTTTGAGCTTAACAGACGAATCTCATGTGCGAATCAAGTGCGAACAGAATAAATAATTGCGCAGTTCAACGAAGTTTATATGTGACAAATCTACCACTACGCCGCAGCAGCCTACGTTTTTTAAACTGCGGCAACGTAGGTCGTCTCTGGAGTATAACGGACCCTGCATTAACCGTCTATTCTGTCCTCTCCCACCTGCCATCAAGTTACCATGGTTCCTTATCCTCGCACTCGCACTCTCTCTGTCAGCGCAATCCAATTTTTTATTGGCCGCAATACTCTTGCAAGATATTACATTCAAGATGTTTCAAGACACAGTGTTGTTTCTCTTTGATGAATTGTGCTCCTGGTGGAATTCGTCGCATCCATTGGCCTGTCCCAAGCTCCTGCACACTCCCTCTCCGCAATCTGCTCTCCGCAATTTGGGAGCTTTCAATGAACACTCGGAACCGTGGATTATGTAGCTCTGGGACGATTCGGGGAGGGGCGAACATCCGGAGGGTGAGCAATATGTTTCCACCAATTCATTTCCCGCTTGAATTGAGTCTTTCCGGACCATGTTTTTTCAACCACATATCAATGGTCTGAGCGTTGGCATGTAACTTGATCTTCCCACTCTCGCAGGTGCGCGGAAGCTGCCCACCACATTGATAACAAGAACACATGGAGATACCTCATAACCAGATAAGCACATTCCGGCCGTATCTTTCAAATGTGCTGAAATGTACCGAGCTTTCTCCGCCATAGATTCGTCTGAACTGCGAGAAATAACTTTGCCCAATCGGTTGGCGCCGCTGGTGCGCTCAAAATTGACCCTACCCCGCCTCGATAACCGCCTGTACCTATTTATCACATTCTCAATAAAATTTGAACATATATTCGAGTGACCTCCGCCGCCGCGCCGGAGCGAAACGAAGGCATATCTTGTGCAGCATATGCGAATGGTTTAATTAGCAGAGGGGACGTCCTCCCAAGGGCTTTAGTTGCCGAGTTTGCGCGAAAAACTGTAGAACATCAGGGAACATGGTTGGGACTTGGTTGGGACAGGAGTTCGGATCAGGAAGGGTGCCGGTGTCGGCCGAAACGCGATCACGTGGATCTCAACACCCTTCACTTCGAGTCCCGTTTTTTGCATAAAAATATTAAGTGCCATTGTCTGAAACTGGGCGTATCATTCTTCATCATCTCCGATATGCTGGGAAAATGCTATTTTTCGATCAACATTCCTTCCCCAGGCATTGGCCAGGGCCAACCAGTCCTGCAGCGACTGCTGATTGTCAGGTGAGTCGCCGACGAATGGGTTGTGGGTCGAAGAGTTTGAGAGCACGGCGAAACCGAATTTTTTGGTGTAGATCCGATGAAAACTAGAAGAACATTGCCTTTAAGCGCAGAACAGATGCAATAACGGGCGGAAATGAAAGCAAGAAGAATGGATCGAATATTGATTGTGGAAGACAAAGTTTTTACTGAATGAATTAACTAGACAACGCGTAGCGCCCTCCCAAGATACCAGGAATATGAGGGTGTAGGGGCACGGCGCCATCAACCGAAAGACGGAAAATTAGGACCAGATGTGAGAGTGATGCTCGCCCGACTCAATTGAGGCGGCGGGGTGCGTAACCTCTGCCTCTGCGTGGTGTGTCTGCGAGGGCGTAGCGTCATAGGTGTTCATGTGATGCTGCGCGGATGCAACGGAGGAGTGATGGCGCTCGCCCGCCTCCGTTGGAGCGGCGCGATGCGTGGACACTCACCCTGCGTGGCGTGTCTGCGAGGGCGCGGCGTCGGAAGTCTCCGTGTGATGCTGCACAGATGCAACGACAGATTGAGAGTGGTGGTGCTCGCCCGACTCCGTTGAGGCTCGGGGTGCGTGGACACTGCCTCTGTGTGGCATGTGTGCGAGGGAGCGGCACCGGAGGTCTCCGTGTGATGCTGCGCGGACGCAACGGCGGAGTGAGAGTGGTGGTCCTTCTCATACGCCTCGTTGACGCGTTGCGGAGCTTACAGATCTGATCGCAGTGGACGGCCTCGCCTTCGCCTTCCTTCCGTTCCACAGGACGCAGACGTACGGCGACGATGTGGCTGGGCATCATTTCCTCGCGGCGGCTGAGCTGGGCGGTATTCCGTACCTGAGGGATGACGTTAGCGATGGCACGATGGGGGGATCTATTCAACGCACCAGTAGCCCATGTCATTCAGGGCGCCGGAGACTTGGAACAGAGCATTCTTCGCGGTAGCGTATGAATCGGGAGGCGAGTTCTCCGTGAAACAGCCTGGAATGGAGAAGTGAAACATTGGCGCTCGGGTATGAGGAATATGAATACTCACTGAACCAAGAAGCGCGGTCGACATATCCGGTCGAGTCTATCCAGGCGAAGGCGTTCATCATGAACTGCTTCACCTGTGATGTCGAGGGGTTCGAGCTGGTGGTAATACCGACCTCGGTGACCCAAATGTTGTATCCAAAGCGAGAATGTGCGGTCGAAACGAATTTCTTGAACGTGGCGAGATCCTGGTACGAGCCGTACTTAACAGGGACGTTGAGAAGATGAAGGGGATGCAGATAGGCGACTCACCAATGGACGGTGACGAAATCCACATGGCTCCCGCGCTTCTTGCGTTCAGCCAGGAACTCTGCGGTCCAGTCGAGATTCCAGGCGACGGCGGGGTTTCCGAGCTTGACGCCCTTCGCTGCCCAGGGGTGGATCTCCGTCATCCAGACGGCGGCGGCGTCGGCGGGCGACATGTTGGCCTGGCCCGAAATGTGCGGTTTATTGAAGCCGAGAAGATATTTTGGGGTGTTCTTGGCCATCTCGGCTTTGCGGCTGGACCATTTGTCGTATTTCTGGTGCGCGAAATCAATGTCGTGCGCTGGATATGGGAGAAGCAAAAACCGCGGTGTCCCAGAACATTGGGACGAACTCGTTCTTGGCGGGCATCTGGGGGATGGCGCCGTACTCCCAGTCTGTGAAATCATTGCGGTAAGATAACGAAATAAACATTAAAAGAAAGGCTTACGGTGGTACCAAGACACCTTCGGCTGGCTGCCAAGGGCGGATGCAAAGTTAATGTTGGTGGTCCAAGGCAAACCACGAGCAGTGGCGTGCGCAGTGGGAAGCGCTGCGAGGGCAGCGAGAGCGCTTGAGATTAAAATATAAGTCGAGAGTCTCGAAACCATAGTGACCCTTCACAGAGTGTGCGGGAGAATGAGTATAGAGCTGGGCAGCGCTTGATGCTGTATAAAAGTAAGGAGGAGCGGCTGTGAAAAGCCTCGGTGAATCAAGCGTCGGAAATGCGGAAAGAGAGGGAAGGGTGAACCAAGCGATACGCCGGTGTAGAGGGGATTCCGAGGATGCTTTTTCGTCTATTCATGTGCGGTATTGATATTTAACTGAATAGGAGCTTCAAGAGTGTGCGAGACCTGTGAAAAATAGGTACCGTTGGGGTAATCGGGATGGGATGATGAGAGGAGCCGCGAGACCTGTGCTGTCGAGACAGTGAGGGGTGTCTTAATTCCCGGCCGCGGGACGCACCATCATTTTCCATTGCAGCTTCGCCGTCGGGACACAATTTCTACTGTTTCCGAGTGCGTTTGCTTTCGAGTGCATTTGGGGGAGGAGGAGCGAGCGACGACGATCACGAAGAGAGATGTGCTAGAGTAGTTTACTGAGAGGCGGGGACCCACAACGCTAGGGCGCGGCGTTTCGTCTGTAAAAGACTCATCAGGTGGCAGTGTTCCCTATTATACCACGGCGATTGATTGCCGATGCTAGTAGCATCAAATAATCCAGTGCCGGCGCGGAGTCGCGGAATCCTCATGGGGACTACAACGCTATCCAGTGCCGTCTCATTTCCCTCCAAATGTCTTTGTTACTCGGATGCTAGCACAACATGGTTTCAACTCAGCGACCAGAGGAGAATCTGTAATTACATGGCTACCATGGCCAACCCGGTCAAGGGTGGATAAATATGGTAGGCCGTGATGTAGGTGTCCTGGCGTGAGAGGCGTCGTAGCGCTTCACGCTGGTCCAATGGACCGTTGGGCCAAAGCTTATAACAGAATGAAAATGAGAGAAGAAGGTTTAATGGCTCCATAATTTTTTCGAAATCCGAAGGGACGCCGCGCCGAGGGCGGGACCCGTAGGGTCCCGGCGCGGCGTCTCGAGGATTGAGAAAAAAGAGGTAGCTCCGCCGTCGGGACACAATTTCTACTGTTTCCAAGTGCGTTTGCTTTCGAGTGCGTTTGCTTCTCTGTTGCATAGGTCCGGGTTGGGGCCGGGCATTGCAGAGAAAGTCAGATTCGATTCATGATAATACGCGCTGGTAGTGTCCCAGCGGTGAGAAATGACATGGGGGAGGGCAGTCTGGGAGTAATCATTAAGTCAAGCTGACCTTGGGACAATACGACGGAGGGATCTCACCCGAGAACCAATCGATGGATTGACAATCCCGCAGATATTAGCGACGGCGCACCACAGCACACCAAATGAACTTTGAATTCAACTATAATTTCAATTTCGCCAAATTTCGGACACAGGTTCAGGTACGAACAGAAGCTCTGCAATCCGAGGGGCCTATTGGGCCAAGGTCGAAGGGGCGTGCTGAGTTAAAAAGGCGTGAATATTATCTAGGTATACACAAATGGATCCTTGATTGCAGCCCAACGGCATCTAAGATGTGTGCGGTCTCCCTCTCCGACGCTGCGGTCGTTTACCAATGTATAACGGCGGGGAAATACTTGTTGATGAGGCCCTGGTAGTACGGTCGCAGTGCCTCTGCGTCGACGCCGCCGTCGCTCTTCGAGTAGAGGTCGTACGGGTTGAACGCGCGTACGGCGGCGAGTGCGCGCTCGTCCACGGGCGCGGTGAGGTGCGTGTATGCGCCTTCGCGGTGCCATCTGCATAGGAGCGCGATGAGGACTCGATGAAGGGGGTGGGGAGGGCGGCGCACGGGTAGAAACTGTGGTAGCGGATCATCCAGAGGCCCTCCTCGGGTAGCGAGGACTGCTCCTTGAGGATGTGGTACAGGTACTGGACGGAGAACGGTCAGCGAAGGGAATGTGTACGGCATAGGAGGACGGGCTGTACCTCGTCGTGCCCCCAGCTGAGCATCACGTTGTCAAGTCCGCAGTGCGGCTTGTAGACGCCGTACTTGGTGCTGTAGACCGCGTCCGCGCTGTCTGGGTTGCCTCCGAAGGTCTCGGGGAGGACGATCTTGTCGGAGAAGGCGCACCCAACCACGAAGGTGTCCTGCGGCATCGTTAAATCACGCAGCAGGCAATTAGATAAGAGAGCGGACGCACGCCGACAACGTCCCATTGACCCCTAGCGTAATGAATCAGCGTCGAAAAGCAAGGGAGGGATGGGATATTACGCACTCGGATCCAAAGAGATAGAGCAACTTCCCCAGGTCGTGCACCAGCCCGGTTACCTGCATCCACTCGGGCTTCCCGTCCCTGCGCATCGCCTCCGCCGTCTGCAGCAGGTGTTCAATCTGCGAGAGGTCCGTCTGCGCAGAAAAATGTTAATAGACAGAGTACAAGGGGGAGAATAAAGTACGTCTGGGTCCGAGTCGTCGACGAGGGTGTTGAGCTTCTCCATTGCCTCCCAAATTCCTGACGGTTGAACATGGTGTAAGGTGGACGTCGAATGGCGTGGAGCGTCACGTACCCATCTTCGCACGGACCTCCTTCCGCATGTTGACCCGCATCTTGATGTTGAACTCCACCGTCTGTTTCTCTGGGCACACGTCAGCATGCTCCACGCTCCACAGAGAAAGAAGGCGCGGGAGCGCCGGTAAAAATGAAAGTCGTGAAGAAGAGGGACGCACCATGCTGCTCCTTGTAGAAGTTCTTGACCCGATCGCAGGCGGCTTCGTACTGGCGGAACTGCGTCTTGTCCTTCTCGGCATCGAAGGCAGACTCCTCCGTCCAGCCCTTTCCCTTCAAGATGTTTACTCCACAGCGCTCTCAGCTTTAACGCACGACACATTCCAAGTCTCGCCCACCTTCGTCGACGGCGTCAAAGTCGTCTGGCATGCGCATGTTGAAAATCGGCAGGGTGACGGCGGTCAGTGGGAGGGAGAGGGAGGGCCGGAGGTGAGGGGGGGGAGGAGTCAAGTTTGGTTACAGGCGCATAATCATTCTCGCAAATTTTCCGCATCTGATGTCCGGCTGTTCGGGACGGCGAACCGGTCCGAACTCCGAGCGCCCCCAGTTGTTTTTCCACCATCCGTTTGCCTTCTCTTCAGAAGATAAATTTCTGTCTACAATGTACGGATGGAAATCGTTCAAAGGAGTCTCTTTTTGTTAGCGACCAGCATTTATCGCGCGGTGGTATCGCTATTCCCCCTTCCGACATTCCACCGGCATTGGCGTTGTAGCTCCAACGACAAAACCGTCGTTCATCCGTGGCTTTCCTTCCAATCTCCGGATTTCCCCTTGTCAAGCTCGCCGGGTCCTGGGTGTCACGGTCCAGGGGCTTTCCGTGGCTATGCCCCGACGATCACTTGTTTAGCATCGCCCGCCGGCCAAGCGAGCCCCGAGAGCACATACCATTTTAATATGTCTGCGTGGTCGGAGGAAATCCAGCCCATACTCGGAAGGAGGTGTCCCTTGAATGGCGAAGCCCGAGATGCCCAGCTGGTGGTAATGTTGTTTGCCCAGGGAAAAAAACAAAGGACCGGCTGAGTTTCTGGCGGTGCCTAAACGCGTTGGTAGGTAGGTAGCATAAAATTGTATGGCTGTCTGACAGTAATTCCCTGCTTCCCCGGTCGTCTGTGGCAACCTACAGATGACACCCAATATTTTGTGTCCACAATTTTGGAAATGGTTCAGCCCGGAAAATAGCGATGCACGTATAATATACATCCGAGTGAGTTTTTGGGCGATTTTCCTTTCTCTCATGACTTCGGCCGCGGGTTACAAGGCAATTAAACTCAAACTGGGGCGTTCAACCTGTGTCTGTCACGTGACGGCTTCAGAATCAGCGAATTTTGTCAAAGCGAGTTCCTTCCCCGAATTTCTATGAATACATCTAGGGAACTCTGCTATCTTACTCTCGGCTGTACAGCCGATGACAATGGAAGCGCAATGGCTATGCTGGCGCTAGTAACTATTGCACCAAGAACGAATTGGGACTGTGATCCGACGCCATTGATGCGGGGAGTGAATTGTTTCTCTCAAACAGGAGTACGCCCACCATGCATAGCTCGGTCACGACGGACAGCGCAATTCCTCTTCGAAGTTCATCGCCGAAAAGAAAAGCGAAAAAAATTGCGCGTCGTTTCCGTAGAAAATATGAGTATGTGCACGCCGGCTTACGCCGATATGGCCCTGACTGTTCAGATCCATTCACTATGTAGCCAAACAGCAAGAAACTCTGCCCATGTAAATTTACTTCTTAACTTGTCTTCGGGATTTTAACGCTGGAGAGAGTTACAGAACCGGTTTCAGCACGCAGATAGTCTCCGCTCACCCAATCCAACTTCGTCGCAAGGTTAATGCAAGAGGAGCCACTGTTGACCGGATCACGTCTCCCCCCGGGATCGCCATTGCGGTCATTCTGGGGCTCAGACGCGGCGAAATGGACGGCGAAATGGACAGCGGATATCCGTTGTTCACTGGACAACACGGGTTTGCCAGTCGAGATAGTTTACCAAGTCGCCGCATAAATACGAGCGATAGATATGTGAACTACGAAAACAGATGTCGCACCTCAACCCCTACTCAACTTGGTCGAACTCGAACGGCAGCCGGGCAGCGCCCGGCGCCCCAGTGCTCCACGGTGTCCTACCGTTTGCTGGTCCCGCTTCCGCGTCTAATTTGGTGTCTTTTTATTTCACGGCATTCAACCCCACCATCTTGAACTCAACCGTCATCGGCCGAAACACGCACCCATACTACAAAGTCACCACGGACGCCTCGCTCCCTGGCTATTCGGCCGTGAAGAATCCGGACGGCAAGGTCATTGCGCTCGTCGAATGGAAGGACCGTCCGCTGGTCGAGGTCCGCAATGTCTTTTCCAAACGGCGCGTCTCAGATTGGCTTGCCCTGGCCCCCGATGGGAGGTGAGTATTGACGGAGCCAGCCGGAATTCTGCTGATATTTCCTTCTCCAGCCATCGGGTGATGAAGGTGAATGGCCAGCGATACATCTGGGCCCCGAAGCAGAGCACAATTTGTGTACGTCTTCATCGGCGCCTCGGAATTATATCAACATCCTGACTGTGTCGCTACGTAGTTATACCCCGCAGGCACCTTGACACCCAAGCTCCTGGGGCGAATCTGCCGTGGGGACGACGGCACAGTCTCGCTTGAACTTACCTCCACCGCCGTTACGGCCGGCCTCCTAGAGGCTTGCGTGGTCGCCACAGTTCTCCTTCAGTGCGGGCATAACATTGATTAGTTTAGCACCCCACATATAATAGTCCGCAACACACGCATAGTCTACACATCCATCCGCTAATAGTCATAATAATTTTACCGTCTTTAATTTACCGTCTTCTACATGGCGAGCCTGGGACCGGGTCATTTCTAGATTCATTAAAGCCATTTACTTATTTCGGCAGGACCAGTGTTCACTTAATGTAGATCATTCTGATCCTCGTAGTAAAAACATCCGACAACACCTCGCTTTAACGGAAGAGGTTTCAGTCCAACGAGCACCTTCGGGAAACATTACAAGGCACACCGTGGGCTACCCTAACTTGCTCTCCCCATATTAGAGTCCCTCCTGCTCAGTGGTCCGGCCTATCAGAGAGCTACGGTACGCTTCAAGGCGAATTATTAACACGAGGACCGACTATCGTTTGCTCACGGTTGTAAAACAGATATTGATGGTACTCGCACATCGTTAAATCGTTCCCGTTTGGCTCCGTAGTTGGGATGGATAATCCTAAGAGTACCTATATGATGAGGGTGGAGTGGCCCTATATTCAAGGCCGAATTCCGGCTGGAGTTGCCCGATCCCGGCATCAAACTCACCCATCGTTGCAAGAAAAAAGTATCAATGTTATGCTGGGCACATTTCCGTCTCCATTTTACCTGAAATTTGCTCGACTACATTCCTAGGAACCCGGCCCATGCTCAGCCGAGGCATAATTGAGGTCGGGACATCATTTCACTCTCTTTGCAAAGGTAGGGCGGGTCGGGTCAATATGATCTCAGATCTGCGAAATGAAAATAATCATGGCAAGTGTAGCGGATATGCCGACGTTCGGCATCTCGGCTGCATTCGAGTTCAACTTTAGAACAAGGTCGCCGCTCCGGACCTTGTTTCATTTATTTGTCATCATTCATAAGTACAATGTAGCGTAGCTTTTTAGAACAAGGTCCCCGCTGCGGACCTTAGTTCATTTATTTGTCATCATTCATCAGTACAAGGTAGCGTAGCTTTTTAGTTACTGTATAATTACATTCAATTCGACCGGGGGTGTGATGCGTGACCCGAATTAGCAGTTCGACCATTCGACCAGGGCCGAAGTTTCGCGTGACAGAACCGAAATTTTCGACCACCGGAACGAAAATTTTCAAATTTATGCGCCGCGGAGGAGATTTTGAGTATTTTTGATGCCTGCGTGACGAAAATTACATTCGACCAAGGGGTGGGTGATGCGTGATAAAACACCAATATTCGCCATCGACCAAGGGGGGAGTGATGTGTGATGGTCAAATTGAATGTAATAATACAGTATATTTACAAGGACACCAGAATAGTGTTTAGGTAGACAGTCGGTAGGTAGTTCCTTAGTTTTCTGGAATCCACCACTTCACCCACTCAGCTTGTGTTTGATCTACTTGCTTTCTAGGCAGCCCGCGCGGGGTCCCTACCCTCTGAATTATCGGGACCTCACAGCAAGAGTGCCAACCAAAATCGGCTGCGAAGGTCCGATCGGTATTTCGGCCGAACCAGATATAATCGATGGGTGACAGCGGTCACGGATGCTATGTGACCCTCTTTGACCCCATGTTCAAGCAACCTTCAAGTGCGTCTCACCCTCGTCTCACCCTCCTCCAGTAGCCCGAAATCCAGCGATAGAATATTGCCGCTTGACTGTCGCCATGCCGCCGTATTTCTATTCCCGCTGACTCCGGCGCCGGCAGTGTTCTGAGCTGTTCTCTCAGCGAAACTGCGACACGTTTGAGTCGTTTACAGTAGTCTCTCGTAGACAGACGCTTCAAAACGAAGTTCATACTTCGCTTGTTGAACATTTAAAGTGCCATCCTCCCAGCCGTTGCTCTCATATATGCTGCATTTTACCTTTGGACCGAATTGCATAATCTTAACCGCTTCAAACGTTCTAATTATTGATTTGACTTGCCCGGAACTTGAAGAATAGCCCAAACCTTCGGAGTCTCTGCCACTAACACTGCTGGACTCGGGAAAGCGGGACTCCTGATTCACTCGCGGTTTCATCTCGAAAACTGACTACTGCTGGCATATGCCGGCAATCCCGTCCTAAAATTCCTTCGCGGTGACGGGCGGACATCCGCATATTCTTCCTAATTTCAGAACGTCGAGCGCTGCCACTGATACTCATCGCTGTGAGTACCGGAGCGGCAGAAACTAACATGCCACCTGTACAGCTCTGTTTCTCCGGAGCTACTCCTTCTCAGCCTTTATCACCATGGGTGCGGCGCCCCACGAAAGCCCCTCATATCCAAATCAACGCGCCGGTGAGTCGGCACTGCAGATCCACTACATTTCACGATCTGATTGTCCGCAGAACGTGATGAATTAGCCGGCGCTAAGCTATGGTTCATTTACATCTCCGAGGCCGAGAGATACGACAAGGCCCTAGTACTGGAGATCAGATATGGAAGGACTTCTCATCTTTGTGCGGACTCCGTAACTGAAGCATGGGAATATCTTGCTCACTGTAACCTACTAGGTGGGCCTCTTTTCGGCGAGCCTGACGGCATTTCTAATGGAGAGCTACAAGATTTTGAGCCCAGATCAAGGAGCGATCACCATTGCTGCCCTGGCGAAGATTTCACGGCAGCTCCACCAGGATCCAACGCATCCGCCATCGATATCTCAACATTCACAGCCTTTACACCTACTCGCTCATCCCTCGCTTGCAATACTCTCTGGTTCCTCAGTCTCTGGTTGAGTCTCTCGTGTGCTCTCATTGCAACGCTTGTGGAGCAATGGTCGAGGGACTTCATCCAGAGAACGGAAATGTGACCCTCCCCCATCATCCGGGTTCGGATTTTCTCATATCTATACTACGGTCTCTCGCGATTCGGCATGCACACCGTGGTTGGATTCATCCCCCTTCTCCTGCACGTGGCCCTCCTTCTCTTCTTTGCCGGCCTCGTCGCGTTTCTGCATACTGTCAACCCAATCATGACAACATCGTTGCTTGCTCTAATTGCCGCAGCGTATAGCTATTTGACAATACTTCCGATACGGTCCTCCGACTCTCCATATCGAACCCCTCTGTCGAACCTCGCAGGGTCCATTTATCGACACATCGAGGTTCTCTCCTTCCCATCTCCAAAATCCCCCCTGGATGAGGAATCCGGGCCCAGCCCCCGGAAATCCCACGAGCCGCGAGAAGACATTCCCACCATGGTCGAGGTAATGATGTGGAATGCCATCAAGAACTCGCCGGAACGAGACAAGCGTGATGCCTGTGCAATAGTCTGGACCGTACGGTCATTGACGAGCGACAACGAGCTCGAGCCATTCGTCGAAGCTCTTCCGGATCTTCTAGTACGGGAATCCAATGAAAAGCGCAGCACATCTTGCAACTTCCTTAATCTTCTCCTCGACACCCCTGACATCCGGTTGGTATTTCGAATCAAGACACTCCTTCAAAGCTGCGATACCGCTCTCCTCTCATCCGACCTAGAGACTCGTCGCCACATCTCCTGCATGAAGCCCCTGTGGAACATTGCTTATTTTTCCGTCGCAAATATCTCGACTCAGGGAATTTTCCCCGTCTTTGACGTCTCAATTTTGAGATCTGATCTCAATTGGGATGCAGTAAGTCCAGCAGTCAAAGATTATTCAGTATCTGCCCATGATCTTTGTCGATGGAGCGGGTTCTGTTCGGTCTCGGAAATCGTCCGGGCTGCTATACGCATGTTGGAGGTTACCAGCAAGGAGCAGGAAGGCATTGGAGGAAGTCTGCATGCGAGATTGGGACATCAGATACGTCGAACGATTGGAGATGGCTATGGAGGGAAGAGCGGGCGGACATGGAGAGGAATGGGTTGTGCGGCCAAATCAATGGAGACCACCGGGATTTAAAGCTGAGTTTGTGCAAGCATAGTGGATAAACATGGTATCAGAGACATGACGTCAAGTGTATCCTCGAAGTCGAGACACAGGCCGGCGAAGGAAGATAATTACTCGAACGGAAAGTTGGTGATTAGCCTTGGTGCCCCTGTGAATACGAGGTATTTTAGGCTGGGTGCAATGTCTAAAAGAGACAGATCCCGCGTCTGGTCATCCCGGAGCTCTATCTCGAGATATTCTAGACGGGGAAGTTTCCCTTTCACAGCAGCTAAACCATTGAACATATCACTTGGACAGTCAACCACCAAGTTCCGCCATCGCTCAGAGTGTGCCGCCAGGAGCTCGAGCGCTGGGGAGTGGAACGCGACGCTGAAGTCGCTCTCTATCTCCACGTCCAACGAGAAATTGCGCCCCCGATCCAGGGCGGCTTGAAGCGATTTCATAGCTTTGGCCCGAGTCGAGGCCGAAGATTCCCAGAAGACGGTATCGACCTGAATATAGCTCCACAACGAGGGCGTGCCCATAGCGATCGCATGCCACGCACTACACACCTGGGACAGTTGTAAGCAGAGGAGCATGTGCTGGCAAGCGATTCATCTCGACCTCGAGCGATACCCTGAGAGTCCTCGTATTCCAGCCGTGGTCAAAACTGGGCGGGAAGGTAGCGTGAAGGCGCGCCAGCATAATGCGAAGATCTCGGCCAGGATTTCGGGCGGTAGACGGGTTATCGGTGAGGGCAGGGTCGCAACAGCCGTACTCGGTGATTAGGTGGGTGTTTTAGGGTCCATGCGCGCCATGGTTCTCCGAGTATCAGGACTCTACAGAGATCGATCCCAGAGGTCTGTATCGCCCGCTTCTGAGTCACACCGACCCTGGGTCTTCAGCCTGAGAGAAGTGAGTGCTCTGAATGCATACAATGATCAGTTCAGCAGCGAGTATGAATTTTGAAAGTCTCACAGACTTCCGAGCCGACTGGTCGATTCTACGTCGCGGTGGTCGCGGTCGCTGGAAGGCCATCAGGAAAAACCTCCTTCCCTAAATTACCTCCAATTTGGGGTAATTTGGTGACTGGTTCTCAAAGCGGTCCAATCCGGGGCAATTAGGCCAAATTGTCAGCATTTCCTGGATTTGCTTGTGGGACATTTTGTTTTGACCTTATAAACATCTCAGTTGAATGGGGAACAATTGGTATCAAGCCCACAATATGTTGGGGATTCAAAATAGAAGTCAAGGGGTAGTAGAATCAACACACGCTGCAAGAGGGAAATGTTTACAAGCCGAGTTTACCCAACCCTAAACTCCGATATCGCGCATCAACGGGCGCCGTCGGATCATAACCACGCACGTGGGCGCAACGCATGGTTTGTTTTGATGGAGACGACAACAACATCAAGCATCTCTCTTCCTTTCCCCCATCTTCTCCTGACATCCTCCTGCCATTTGGCGCCCAATCTCTCACTGCTTTTCAGACACTCCATCCACCGGAACTTAGGGCTTCAAACCCCAGCTCATCCTGGTCCCAGACCCGCGGAACCCGCATTCGGAGTCCGGTGCGTATTGGCCGGGTACTCCTCGCTTCCCATCCCTTTTACTCACAAGGATTACAGTTCTACCACCATTTTTGTATAGCAAGCATTGTACCGTCAGAGTGAGCAATCAATGTAAGACCTACCCTTATCCTCTTATTAATAAACATCGCAGGCTGCGCCCTCCCCTTCGTTCTCATGCCATGTCGATGACATGTGTCCCATTGGGCCGCGGATCAAGATAATTGCCCGGTGTCTGGCGTCTGCCACAATTTTAGATAGATACAAGCCCGGTTGAAGGTGTGCTACTCTTTGATTGTGAAGTCTATATGTGTTAACCATGGGCCTGCCGTTACCTGCAGGTTACGCGCCGCACATATGCAATCTATGTACGTAAAGTTCCGCGACATGAACCACGTTTAATGCTGACAATATATCGTCAGAAATCCTCTGTGCCGTTAGGCTGCGTTCGCTGATCCCTCCCTCCGTTTCGATATCAGTCCTCGACTGAGTGTTTCAATCATAAGTTTATTTTTCTTGTCCAATATGTTAACTTCCGTGCCAGGCTACGTCGATAGGTCACTGTGGGGCTATGGCATTTGGCCGGGGAATCACAATGCCAGTGCGGATACAGTATAGAATAAGTAGATACTTTTTGTATCGTACATCATCATTTAATACATGTGTTCTTACCATTCTATTGCATTTGTTAGGAATATGAGCATCCACAAGAGCCCTGGTGTGTGCCAAACCACTCAATAATCAAAGGAAATGCAAGGTAATTTACCTCCAAATTGGAGGCAACTAGATAGCAACGTTACTAGGAAGGAAATCATCCAAATCACCCATATTCAGTCCAATTTGGACTATATTGGAGGCAATACTGCCACATTGCCGAAGGAGGTCTTTCCTGATGAGCAGCGCCTGAACACATAAAGATTACATCAGCTGATGGCAAACGGCACTGGACCTAGTCACCCTCGCCGCGCAAAAACATTCTTGAAACATTCTTGCAAGTTTGAAGGCTAAATTCAAGGTGGAAAACCACGAATAATCCTATTGAAGAAATTCATCGTCGCAAATTGTTCAAAGTTCAACGCGCAAGTTGCTAACGACTCAGATAAGTGCCGCCGAAGGAAAGAATAGAATCAACAGCGCGCAGGAAACTGTCATCATTAAATAGAATTCTCGGAAGCACCGAACTAGGTCTGGGTATTCTACATCTCGCTCCGCACCCATTGGCTCTCCCGCTCGAGGCCCTCCAAGATGTTGTCCCACTGCCAGTACGGGTACACAGCCTGCGCCTGGGCGACCTGCGGCAGGATCAGATCCATCAACGCTGGGGGCACGTCTGGCGGAGGGGGGTGCGTCTGGTACGCAGCGAAAAGCCTATCGTAGACGGTGGTGGCGTGCAGCGCAATGGCAAAGGGCGACCACCCGCTAGTGTCAGCCGCGGTCTGGAGGAGGTCGGCAACCACGTGCGACTTCCAGTCCTCAAGGACCTGCCGCTCCCGAAGACGCTCAGAATCCACAACGGGCGAGGGAACCGGCTTATAAAAGTCGGCGAGCAAACGCCAGTCCCAGTTTATGTTATGGCTGCCAGACTCTGAGTCATCGACGTATGTGACATCGAAGTGGGGAACGTCGTTCTTCTGCGAGTACGAATTCCTACAAGAGGGGCTGTGTGACATGGCAATCGGTGGCGCCGATGAGTGGGGCGAGGAAGCGGTGGGGATGATTGACGGCGAACCCTTCCCAAATAGATCCAAGAACGGCGAGTAATCCGCCGCCGAGGAGGAATCAGAGGTTGAGGGTGAGAGGGACTCCATCCCAGGGTCAAACAGCAGCGAGGAATACGACGTCGGTAATACGTCCTCTTCCTCCGCCTCCGGACACATGAGGATTGGGGGCGGAAACACGCCGAAGAGGTCGAAATACATCGAAAAAAACGACTGTGGTTCACATGCGGGGTCGTCGTGCTCAGTGGCATATTCGGCGGGATAGATATGGCCCGCGCTGGGGCGGGGTGGGAGCGCCACACCAAACCCGATGGGATTAGGTCGCTTCCCGTGGTGGCCCAAGAACGGAGTGCTGCCCTCGTTCAGCTCGCGTAGGGTATAGGTGAGCTGGTGGCCGGCGTCGGGGCTCCGAGCAGGAGCAGTGCTCTCCTCGGTCAACTCGGTCATCGAATAATCGCCGACGAGGGCAGATATATGGGGCTGCCGTAAATATTTTAGGATGCACGAATAAATGAGGGATGGGTGGCATGCATACCGCAGTTTCCGCAGTCTTATTCAGGATCGCAGGGTATGTTGCCCAGTTAGGAGTCGGGCCTGGTGACAAGAGCTGCAGGACGAGGCACGCACGCGTAAGTCCACGGAATTCCTGTGAAGTGGCGCGTAGATTGACGTACCGACCGAAAAAAATCCCAATATTCGGGTCCTGGGGGCGAGACCTCGACGGGAGCGCTCGAGGGCAGATAGGCGTCCATGAGAAGGGAGTCGTTTGCGCGGAAACGGAGAAATTGGTCAGGCTTCCTAGAAGACTAGAGGACGGGCAGACGAAGAATGAAACGAGAACCAGTCGTTATTTATGTAGAGCCGTGCGAGTGGCTCAAGCCACCCCACTTTGATGGATTTCTTGCCCGATCGGGGATTAAGATTGCCATCCGGCACCCAGTGCACGCGAAACAAAGCACCCACCAAGCACCCACAAAAATGGGTATGATGGCCGTGAAGGACAATGCGGATTTGATCGTGTGCTTGGGCGTCGAAGCGCTACGCTTGCGGACCATATCCCCGTTCGGGAATCGGGATTGAGTGGCCTTCGGCATTTGCCGTCCACAAAGCGTCGGCGGTAATATCAGCAGAAAATAATCGAGCGGGTTAACTGGTGAATGTACGAATTTACACGCTTGAAGTTCGAAGCCGGGCTAAGTTTGCTGCAGTACTATCAGGTTAGTATCCACACCAGCGCCTGACCTCCCGGGCCCGAGCGCACAAAACATACCGTTCCATACGCCGTGCCTCCTTCAGCAACTCTACGGCTCCTCCCGCCGCTCAAAAATAGCCGCCATTTCAGCCATACATACACTGGCCCTGTCCCTGGTGCACATCCATCAGGCCAACGCGACCGTAAACACGCTCAGAGCGCGGTGTCGTCATCCTGCTGCGCAGCAAAAACGGCGCGAGACACCTCAGCGCCCGCATACTCGACAATTTGCTCTCGGTCGTCTCCTTCAGACAAATTGAACGAACGAGAAGAAGATCCGTTTGGCAATTACTACGAAACAAACTCAATCGATTGGGCTACGGCAGATTGATTCCAAACTACACGAACAGGTACCAAGTATATATATGTAGGTAGGAGATCAAAATATGGAGCTCGTGCACCGGCACGAGTCCGAAAGGCCATTGACCCAAGGTTTACGCGCGGGGAAGACCGCGACTGTATGCAGAGAAAATCACGACTGTATGCGTAGAGAGAACCACGCCCAAGGAGGACGCTCGAAGATCAAACCGGATAGAACGAGAAATAGGTATATGGGCGGGATATGGGCAGAGGGATCTTCATGCTCAGTCGCTGGATGCAGCCTCAGCCTCCGCCTCGTGTGTCTCACCGTTGGCCACGACGGGCGCGGGGTCGGCCGAGGGAGAGGGATGGTCGTGCTCGTACGCCTCCATCTGCGCGTCGCGCAGCTTGCAGATGTCGTCGCAGTGCACAGCCTCCGCCCCGCTGTCCGTCGTCTCGGAGTCGCGGGCGCGGGCGGCGACGGCGTTGTGGCGCGCCTTGATGACGTCGCGGCGGTCGGGCTGGCTGGTGTAGCCGTACCTGCAGATGCGCTTCAGGTTAGCGAAGGAATGGGCGGATAGGCACGTGAACGCACCAGAAGCCCATGTCGTTCAGGGCGCCTGCGGTCTTGAAGAGCGCGTTCTTCGCCGTCGCGTATGCGTCGGGAGGCGAGGACGACTCGAAGCAGCCTAGGAGGAGGAAAAGGAGATAAATTTATGGACGGCTAGCTGGGAGAGATGATGGGAACACTCACCGAACCAGGAAGCGCGGTCGACGAAGCCGGTCGAGTCCATCCAGCTGAAAGCGTTCATCATAAAGTTCTTCGTCTGCTGTGTCGTGGGGTTCGAGCCGGAGGTAACGCCCAGCTCGGTGACCCAGATGTGGTATCCGAACCGCGTGTGCGCGCTCGTGACAAATGCTTTGAACTTGGCGAGGTCTTGATACGAGCCGTACCTAGCGTAGCGCAACCATCAGCCGGTGAAGATGAGGGAAAGGGGGTGAGCGCACCAATGGACAGTGATAAAGTCGACGTGGCCGCCGCGCTTCTTTAGCTCGGCGAGGAACTGCGCGGTCCAGTCCAGATTCCAGGCGACGGCGGGGCTTCCGAGCTGGACGCCCTTGGCGGCGTAGGGGTGGATCTCGCTCATCCACACGCCAGCGGCGTCGGCGGGCGACATGTTCGCCTGGCTCGAAATATCGGGTTCGTTGAAGCCGAGCAGGTGTTTAGGGGTGTTCTTCGCCATCTCGGCCTTGCGGCTCGACCATTTGTCCCATTTCTGGGCAAGGCCAGTGAGCGTGAGTGGCTAGGCATCTGATGAAGAGCACGCACCGAGGTGCCCCAGAACATAGGGACGTATTCGTTCTTTGCGGGCATCTGGGGGACGGGGCCGTCCTCCCAGTCTGAAGTTTCGATGAGACGAGGAAGGAAGGAAGCGGTGAGGAAAGCGCACGGTGATACCAGTTGACCATCGGCTTGCTGCCAATGACGGGCGCAAAGTTGTTGTTGGTGGCCCATGCGAGACCGCGGGCAGTGGCGTCCACGGGGGGCAGCGCTGCAAGTAATGCGACGGCGGCGGAAACGACGAAGCGAGCGGAGACCATGCTGATGACAACGAGTGTAGGAGGTAATGAGCGTGGAGGTCGGTGGTTGTTTGCGGGCGATGGGGAAGGAAGGAAGCGAGCTAGCAAGGGGCAGGGGGCTTGCAATCTAACATTTCAAATGATGTGACGCACCCTATTTGGGAAGGGGTAGGATGCCGGAATTTGGCTTGGCAAATCTACGATGTGAGTAATGCAGCGACTCGCGCAGGAGAAGCTTCATTTGGGATGAATTTCGGCCAAAGCGTACCGGTAAAGTTCAATCAAGGCGCTGAGTGTGCTCATATCTGTTGTTTTTTCCGTATTTCCTGAGTGGCCACATTCAATGGTGCCTGTCACCGTCATTGACACGCGTATAGATGAAACTGATCTGAGAGAAGCCGCAACACGCCAAGCCTTGTCTGCAGGCAGCGGAGTCTCCGGTTTTTGATTGGATGCGCATGGTGTACGCGCGCATGGTGTATGCGACGAGGCGGTGAGCACTACTTGCCATTCCGCTCGTGTAATTCTCCTACCTACCTACCGCTCACTCATTGGCCTGCTCACGGGGGACTCGGCGTCACCGACTCTGTGGAATATTTTCTTTGCCGACTTCCAATGGCGGGATCACCCTGACGACGTTTATCTCCATGGCCGTGCTGTCTAGCAAGGGGAGCAGGCGGACGACAACATCATCATGTCGACCTCTGGAGCAAGAAGAAAAGAGTATTCATTGAAATTAGCGCTCGGAAGTCCAAGTGGATGATTTTTGGCCCTCTGCCGCCCATCATCCCTGTTCTCCGCCTCGGCGATCTTGTTGTCGAGCTCGTGCAAATTCAAGTATGTGGGTGGGCATATGGCTCACATCCACTACCCCCAATATATTTTCCCTCAACTACTCAATTAAAGCCTCAGCAATGCCGCCTTCGCTATGAAACACAGGATTGGATCACTCCCCGGGTCTCCAGCTGTATATGGCGCGTGTTGATTGCTACCTCATCTCCAGTGGGGATATTGCCATTGACGTGGACGCCGCTCTTGTCGCAGAGCTCATGGAGGCACAACACTTATTCCTCCGGCGTCTACTCGGCATCAACTCACGGTCAATGCTGGCTGTCCTGTTCACGGACACTGGTACCTTCATTTCTCCATATCCAACGAACATATGATCAAGGTTCAAACCCGAGACCTGATTGTCTTCTCCGCACATGCACCCCAACCAGGCTACATTCCGAGCGCCCAACGCCATGGCATCAGACCAGGAAACACGGCGGAATTCGACAGGGCGACCAGGACTCGCTGGCCGAGCTTCCACCTATCAGGATCGTTCACCAGGGCGCACAGTCAACGTGATACGACGCACAGTTCGCCCGATGCTACGGTGCACAAGCAGACGTAACCACCCATATCGGGTCCTTCATTCGCCAGGATCACAGGAGTGTCCCCGTTGACATTGATCGTCCCAAGGGCATATCCATTATCTAGGATGTTCGAAGGGTGCGATCCACCCGCCCCGCCGTTCGGCCGAGCCCACGCGATTTTATTGGGACTTTCCAGGCGAATCCCGCGGCGATTACTGGACGGGCTAGCCTGCCACTCGGTTGCGTAGAACTTGCAGATGCCGTCTCAGGTGACATACTCTTCGTCGTCGTGTGGGCCCGCCAGAACATGAATAATGGCATGGGATGGGTACACGGGAATAAGTTCCGGAGCTATGGTGCGCGACACGATGGCATCCGTTTGCTTCGGTTCGCATTCCCTTGCGAGAGCTAGTTCGTCCCCGGCGAAGAGAGAACGACCCTACGAAAGTGAGATTCCGAATCCAGATGCAGGGAAATGGAGGATCACCTGAAATCCGCCGAGGCCCATGGACGTCGACTTTGATCCGAGATATTTGGGAATTGAGGGAAATCCACCGCGAATGGCGAGGTAGGTCCGTAATCCGGTACTACTGTTCCCTGGTCGGGCAGAGAGCGATAGGTTGCCGCCTGCTGGGACGATGATTCGGGACCACATCTGCATGTCTTGACCGGCGACCTTGACAATAATGTCTTTTCCCGTGAGTGCGACTACAGCCGACGCGTGGAACTGGAAAATACTAGGACAGCCTGCGAAAATGATGATCTCCAGGCCCTCAGCTCCGAGAGGATTGTCGACCAAGATGTTTGCAGCGCGAAACGCTAGGGAGTCCATCGGGCCACTACGCGGGATACCAAGTCTGGTGGTGCGGCCGGGGAAGTCCTGAACGGTCATTTCGACTGCGGCGGCTAAAACCGTCATGGCGCTGTGGATGTTTAAACATGTAATTCGGGCAATGAGTATCTACGATCACAGACTATGGGGAGTACTCGAATGTGTTGAGGAATCTTGTGGTTGCATCTCGAATGTCGTTGGCCAATATGGCTTTGAGGTGCTCCATATTATTCGTGGGACCTTGAATCCGGGATTCGTCTAGCGCCGTTTGTAGTCGGGAAATGACCTGGGTGCGAGTTGCGCCCGAAACAACAAGTTTGCAAAGCAGGGGATCGAAGAACGGTGTGATGGTAGTACCCGTCGAGATCTACGAAAAAAAGAGAGGTCAGTTAGTTATCCGCCGGGCGGTAACAATTTCACAAATACCCAGGATTCCACTCTCAGCCAAGCGTGTTTCGACGCTGGGATATCAACATACTGAAGTATCCCAGGACAAGGCCTGAATTGCTCGGCCGGATTCTCCGCATACACGCGCGCCTCCATAGCACAACCAAATCCTCTGTCGTGTCCTTGCTCTAAAAGCGAATCGTACGTTGTTTGCTGCATTTCCACCGAATCACTCGCAAGACCGCGTGCTCCCTCATTTCGGCTGTTCCCTGTTGAATCATCATCTTTACCAGGTCGAGCCCGGGATGGACGGCTTCTGTGATGGGATGTTCGACCTGGTTATGCATGAGGTGCGGAACGAGAGTCTAAACACGATGAATACCTGAATCCGAGTGTTCATTTCCAAAAAGTAGAACTCAGAAGTATCGTTATCGACGAGAAATTCGACCGTCCCTGAGGGTAGAATGAGACCTATCTCGTGCCAAGATGACGCTAACTACCTGCTGATCCATATTTGACAAATTCACCAAGCCGAACAGCCGCGGCGCACATTCTTGTCCTCAGTTCTGCAAATATCAATCAGCCCAACACCATTGTTGACTGGCGCCCACTTGCCTGGTCGAGTGGCCAAGAAGGGACTGGGTGTTTCCTCGATTATCTTCTGGTGTCTCCGGGATGCTGCATTCACGCTCGCCCATGCACGCGATATCGCCCATTCCATTGCCGAAGATCTGTACACGAATTAAAATTATGAAATGGCCTATCGAGCGAGACATAAATACTAACTTGGACTTCTATATGTCTGGCGGAGGGGAAATAGCGCTCGAGAAATACGCCACCGAAGCCGAAGAGAACCTGATGCAGAAGGTTAGCGCAGATATATGTAAACCACGGCATCGTACCTCAGCGCGCTGCTTGACTCCCGCAAACGCGTCGAGAAGAGCGTGCTCATCGGCGCATATTACCATCCCCATTCCCCCGCCGCCGGCGCTCGCCTTGAGCATGATCGGAAACCCAACGCGGGCGGCGATCTGTACGGCAGTCGCCTCGTCCTCTACGAGCCCATCCGAGCCAGGCACACACGGCATATCCGCTTTTCCCGCGACATCCCGTGCGATATGCTTCAGCCCCATCGTCCGGATAATGCTCGGCGATGGCCCCAACCAGGTGATCCCCGCGTCCAGCACCGCCTGCGCAAAATCGGCGTGCTCGGAGAGAAAGCCATACCCGGGGTGCAGCATTGTCGCTCCGTGTTCGCGGGCCAGCGAAATTACGCGCGCCCCAGAGAGATACGCCTGTGCCTCGGACTCGTCTGCTTGAGGTGCCAGCGAGACTGCTTCGTCGGACATGGTGACGTGGGGCGAGAGCGCGTCGCAAGCCCTTCGGCTTTCGCAGTGCTCATGATACGGACGGCGATTTCGCCGCGGTTGGCAACTAGGAGTTTGTGCATCGCGAAGGTGAGTCGGGATGGCTGCAGGACGCAAGGAGCGACCCGAGCGTAATCGCGAGACCGCGGAAGACACAGATACTGAGAACGAGAAGCGCACGGAAAGATAGAAGCTTGGGCAGCTGACCAGGGAGAGATAAAGCTTCAGGACCCGCTCCGCTGATGGCCCCCATGGTAAGGCGTGCGAGAGTCGGGAACCAGGAGTTTCAATTGGGAGGAGAAGCACTGACTCAAGCAAAATGATAGACGCCGTCATAGTCTAAGCAACAACACATTCAAGTGTAGCCTGCCCGCTCATTGCTCTCGTCAACCAGAGATTTAACTAGCCTCGCGATTTCAACCGCGCCCTGGAAATAAGACATTAGACGGGGGCCATGAGAGGCGTTCGAACGCGTACGGGCGTATCCGAATGACAACAGATCGAGACGTCAGTGACGCCCTTCCCAAGGGGAAGATATCCACCCTCGTTAGTGGTGATCTGGTGCGTCTCCAGGAGATGGGTGACCTGCGAACGGACTCAGACTCCGAATCAGGTGTGGCGAAACTGAGGAGCGTACTCGCTTTCGGATGACGTCCATTGGGATCGGAGCGTGCGTCCTGCAAGACGCGCGAGATAAGCAATATAATACGACTGGAGAAAAACCGACTTCGTGATCAAGAGTTTTCCAGAAGGATCGTAATCCAGATCTGCGAACCATTCTGTTTGTGGAGTCAGCTCATATAACGGCGGCGAGCAGGAGACGAGTCGTTAACCGGGAATAAATTGGACGCCACTCTCCTCGCACGCCACTTGGTGCGCGGTTCCGGCCAAGCCGATAAAAGCGACCTTATAGGCATCCGTGGCGAATGTTTGGGCCGCGGTGACAACGGCACGAGCCAGAGGAAGCGAGCGTGCGGTTTGTCCGTAGACTGCGCCCTTGGTGCGGCTTCGACGAGTATGCACACGACTGAGAAGCTGAGCTTACATGCGGTTTGACCTAAACCGCTTCAGTGGCACATTAGTTTGGCATTAATCGGACTGCGTACGTGGTTGAGGGGAAGACCGTGTAGTTTCAAGAAGCCGGTGAGGGCTCCGATTTGGTACACGAAGCAGGCGCGCAGCTCGTCCTATTGATGTAGTTCCGGATCAACTCTCAATGCAGATCGTGCGGACCGGCGTACAGGGTCTATGGCCATCTCGCGGCGCCCAAAGCCCTGACGATCCGGCAGAGAGGGATGCGCGCCCACTGCGACGCCATGCAACTTCGCGTGCGCGACGGTGGCATCCATGATCGAGAAGTCGCTCGCGTGAAAGCCACAGGCGATGTTCGCGAGGTGGATTGTCTTCATTAGCTCCTCGTCGTCCGCCTATAGGATACCCTCAGCGCCGTTCATCCGCATCGAGAGCGATTGTCCGATAACGAACGATGCGGTACAACGAGAATCCCTGGGGCCGTGTCAGGTGAAGGTTTCTGAATCGAAAAAGAGGAATACCTCGCCCATGTCGCAATTCACGGTGGCCTTGAGTGGTGTCATGGCGGATGCGGATACGAAGGTCGTGTGAATGTCCCTTTCGAGAGAATCCAGAGTCAGCTGACACTTGGGCGAGTCGTATTTCTTTGGAAGACCCAAGCGATGAGCAGAGTTCAATTTGGATCGGCAACGTGGGTTTCACTATTCTTCAGAGGCGCCTGCGATATCATCGACTGCAGCCCTGTAGACGCGGAGGGAGAAAGAGGCGGTTCAAAGTTCTGTGGGACTCCAGCGACACCACCATCCCGCGAGACTGGACGTATTATTGTATTGCGATTCGTATGTTGCCCCCGGTCGCGGACCTTGAATCTCGGTGGAAATCTTTCACAGAAGTTTCATAGTTGCCGGGAGATGTGATCATGAGAAAACAGGGTGGCGTGGCTCCATATTGAGTGATACATACCCTTGGAACAAGTTCAGTGCTCAGTGATCAGCGCTCATCGGAGGCTGAGCGCTGAGCCTACAACTTGGGCAAGTGAGTGAAGTTGAAGCAAGAGTGAAGCGAAAGGGCGAGTGACACGTGTCGGATCAGAGCAACCTTGATGGATCATCAGGACTCAAACCTCCGGCAATTCCCGGCTTGGTTCAATACGTGGTGAGGGTCGTGATCACTGAGGTTCTAGCTCAAACGCACATGCAGCGAAATGCACGAGATTGTGTAGATTATGCACCATACTAAAAATAACTTTATTTTGTGTTCAGCTATTCTCGGAATAGCGCAAACTCTCATAGCTATCGACGCGCTGGCAAGGCTCTTGCACGGCATCTCGGCATCTTTTGAGCTGCTGTTGCCCACCGGCAGTGCTGGCATGACGAAAGGAATGTATCATTCGGGTTGGCCGGCTCGGAGGGATGGTCAAAAATACCGTACGCTCTAAATATAAACGTGCCTCCGATCCCAACCCGCATCATATAGTGCCAAGGCCGCGCCTCTAACTGGCACAAAAGGAAACAACAAGAGCGTCTTCGTTTGGAGCGAAAGCATTCAGCTTTGAACCAGGCTTTCGTGAGCATGAGTTCCGGTCCAAGACTTTAATGGCTGACAGAGAGCACCGGTAAGGACCGTAAGGTATCCATTGCCGATCGGAGACTGATGTGGAAGTTTCTGCCGCTCGCAGCCGAGCGCAGATACTCCACTTTGTGGCGAGTTAATATACCCTCATCAAAGTCATAAACACCAAACACCCAACTGCCGAAGTCAATGATCCGCGCAGAACAAAAAATAGTTTTACAGTGTTGCGGATAGGGTATAGGCACTTGGCCAACTGTATACTGCCGCAAACGACAAAATTATAAGGGCGCGGACAGATACAACCGTGGGAGGGACCGTTGGAGACCGGACAGCTATCCGGACATTCTCTTTCAACCGCAGTCGTAGATCTTTGCGAAAGCTATATATAGGCACATATGCGGACACGGTGGTTCGGTACCTCTCAATGCTGTCATCGGCCGACGACGGCAGAAATACACTGGTGTGCCTTTCCATCCCTACTCATCTCTCCCCACTCGCGTCTTGGTGCTGGCCGGCTTCGCATTGTGTATGCCCAAGACGGGAAACTACTAGGAATTTATCTGGACCGCCTGCTTCTTCCTTCAGGACCCAGGATCAGCTCACCGACCGCTACAATTTGTTCCGCACCGCCTGAGAATGCCCCCCCGCCCGGTATATCTTTACCAGACGTTTGGTGGAAAGCCCCCTTCCCGCCTGCGCGAGCTGTTCATTTATCCAGTGCGGTGTACGGCCATCCGGCTGATCGTAGCGCTATCTCTGGGCTCCATTGGCTTTCTCGTGGTCCAACAGCCATGGGGGGCTACATTCGGTCTGAACATGCTCATCCCCGGGTATGAAACCGATACACCCGAAGTCGTATCTACGGCCTTCTATCACTCCTTTGTCTCTCCCTCCCCCGCCGACTCTATCGCAGAGCAAACGGTCCGACCTATCAAAGCGCAGAGCGCCCTCCCGGACAAATGTTTAGATATATGGGTGTCTACGGGACAGTGGCAGTTACCCTGCCGCTCCCATATGGTCCAGGACGCCATCATAGACCTGGTCTACGTCTGGGTCAACGGATCGTGCGTCTCTGTCTCCCCTATCATTTTCCTGACATAAACCCCTATTTTCCAGAGACGTCCTCCACCAGAAGGCGCGCGGCGAGCTCTTGGCCGCGACAAAGTACAAGACGAAAGACGCCCGATTTCGAGAGCACGACGAGCTGCGTTATTCCCTGCGCTCCGCGCGCAATGCGACGGCTAGTTGGCCAAACAGCACCTGGCATGTCATCACAGCCGATGTCCCGGATCCGAGCCTGAATAGTACCTCGCCCGATTACGAGCACCGCCTTGGCCTGGTTCCGCAGTGGCTGGACGTCGAGTGTACATTCCAGTGCGGCGAGGAAGGAAATCCCCGCATTCTGTTACAGCATGGTGCGAAGTTGCTCCACATCGTGCATGATTTATGATTGATGCCCGTTCAGATACTCAACTGTTCCGCCTCACGGGGAGTCCCGGTGCTGTCTTGGGAGCCACCAACGCTTCGGAATGGCTCAATAGAATCCTCCCCAGTTTCAACAGGTAATTTCTAATGCGACTGGTCCCATAGTGGAAGAACTGAATACCGACCATCTAGCCACGCGGTGGAGTCGCAGCTTCCACAACTCGATCCCGAGATTGTCTCCGAGAACGTGTGAGCCAGCACACGATTGGCTTAACATTTGGCATTTCCTGACGTACTTCAGAGTTGTGTTGAACGATGATCAGTTTATGTTGCTGCCGCTCCCACCCTCGGCGTTCCACACTACACTATATGGCCCCGTGTTCCGCGTGGACTTGGGCCTGATGGTTCGCGGCGATTCCTCCGGACGCGCTGACGGCGGTGGCGAGTGGCGCTCGCTCGGCTGGAGTTCGCATCTCTTGAGTGAGTGAGCGTTTGATGTTCAATCTATTGTTCAACCTTTCCATTGATGTGCAGACGAGCGTTTCGGCACGCGCAAGCGGCCCTATATCCACCACAACGCGCGCGCGCTCTGCCTTCCTCTCATGCACGAGATGTCTCTTGCCTTCGGCTCATACTTTGCCGCCACCCCGCTCTCGCAGTTCCGCGGCTCGCACAAAGTCGCGGGAGAATACGAAGTCAACACGATTTTCATGGCGACGCACTATGTCATCGAGCGCCATCGCGAGGCGCTGCTGTGGTCGTGGGTCGTCGCGAAATGGGGCGGAGCGTCGGGCATGCTAGACCAGGAGCAGAAAATGCGCATGTGGCGCCAGCTCGGTGGTGGTGAGGCCGATACACTGCCCTTGTTGCAGGCAGAAAGGTCGACCGGGGAGGATGTTCAGTTGAACATACTGCTGGCGGGATTACAGCCTCCGCGCTCTCTCGATGGAGAGCGGAAAGCGGACACAACCTACTCATGGGGTGGTTCAAAGGCTACCCCTTTTACCGGAATCTGACGGTCAATTTCAGTGTCAATGGCGGATATAGCTCCAGATTTCCCGCAAAAACCGTCCTTAAACGCGGCGAGTGTATTGGACAAGAACCGGAGCTTGCATGGGACATGTTCCAAAGACTACTCAGGGACCTCCCGGCGTGCGGAGACGCCAGTACGTGTTTCAGCATCCACTGCGGCATCTCCTGAGATCCTTCCAGTCATCGCGACTTTAACACAATCTTCGAAGAGCGGACTCTCCGTGTTCCTCCCGCCGGCATCTAGGCACCGCACAAAACCCTCAACGACAGAGCCTATAATTCTCCCGCTAGAACTGCCTCCCCAGGCGCCCCCTTTGCCCTCAAACCCCCGTGCATTTGCCGTGCGGCTGCTAATGCGCTATGCATACGTACTTGGCGACTCGCCTACAGTCTTCATAGGCCTAAAGTCGTCGACCCAGGGCGCGCGCCTCCTCAAAGCCGCCGATCGGCAGAAGGACGCGGCGCTGTTGTGCATCAACGATGACCTAGGAAACGGAGACGTCAAATCCGCGGACGAGGTGCTGCACGGGTGGTTCGAACGGCGCTGGCCGGAGAAGCTGCCTTGTGAGTGGTAACGCAGCTCAATGTGTGCCGAAGCCGAGGGCCGTGCGGCAAATATCAACATCACTACAACATCTTATAATTCTATCATCATGATATCGCCACGCGATTGTTTGCGTGAAACAGATCAGGGTTATGTACGTTGCAGTTGGTGCGTTCTTGGTATATACTGAATAGAAGTGGCTCTCGAACTCTGCCGGCTTTTAACCTCCCACATTTTAACAGCCCATGTACCGACGACAGTAAGGTGTCCCTGAAGATGCGGCAGCCTGCGCCCGCGCAGACGCCTGGCGTTTTACGACCGCAGATCATCCTGCTCATGCGCACCGCACCGCTCATTGTCGAATGTCTGCTACCCGAGCCGCATTGGATGCGCCAGCCGCGGTTCATCACTTCTCTTGGCAAAATCTGGGGAGATCGTCCTCGTTACCAGTACGTATGGCACGGGGGCACCTGACAACGCGCGGTACCTACATCCATCAATGCGGGGGAACGTGATCGTGTACGTCAACTTGCAACGCCAAGGTGCAAAGTACTTAAGTAGAAATTACGCGGCATCAGAATATCCCCTCCAACCCACCCATTTCATCCACCCATGCGCGTTATCTCACTCTCCAGGTCACTCCTCGCTCCTCATCACTTTTATATTGCTTCTGACAACCAGCGTGCTTACCAGCCTCGTGGCCCTCGCGGCTCCGCTTGCCTCCGCATTCACGCTGAGCGCGCCCACAAACCCACCTCCGGCGAGATCACCGAGATCCACTGGGGCTTCACCGCGACGGACCCCGCGACATTCACCCTGTTCCTCGTGAACAGCACGCAGGCGTTCGACCTCAAGGCCACCATTGGCCAGAATCTGCAGACCAACCTCGGAGAGATCACTACCCTGTGGCCGGTGCTGCCCTCTGGGTACAATCCTACGGCACTGGTCCGTGCACTGAACTGAATTGAATTTTTCTAGGGCCGGATACCAGCTGCGTGCGGTTGACGTGACGTGAGTTGTTCCTTTGCCTCTCGGGAAAGGGACTCACATGCTTCGCGCGCAGGAACGTCGACAGGGTGTTAGCTTTCAGCCCGGCGTTCGCCGTTTTGGCCTAATTCTTTGTAGGAAATGACGCAGCTGAATAAATTCATTTCTACTTGAACTCCAACGGGACTTTGCAGTCTTATTGATAACTACATTATTCCCTCAGCACGTAGGATGCCATTCCCCGGGAATTTCCCGGAAGCCCTGCAAGCACTAGTACGCCGTGGTGGTCTTGACCCCGCCCTCATACACCAAGAAATACGGGCGCGCGATGAGCTCGTTGTACCACCTTCGCCCGCATTTCATAGCTTCAGCACCCCAGTTGGCACCGATTCGGAAGATGCTCACCTCGCGACGTTAGGCTTTCGGGTCATGATATCGCTGCCACCAGCCGCCAAGTACGGCACATGCGGGAGATGGAAGAGGTCCGCGAGTGTGAGCACCTGCAGATGATCAGTCAGAGCCGCACACGGACTCTGGTAATATCAACAGAACGACGCACGTCTCCCGCAAGATAGCGCTGCTTCCCGAGGATCACGTCGTACGCGGCGAGGTCTTTCTCGAGGATCGCGAGCGGCTCCTCGACCACCGTCAAATCAGCTGTCGTGCCCAGCATCATTCTCACAGGTCGGGTACGCAGGATAACTATGAAGGCGGCAGACGACGTACAGCTTGAAAAATATCTCCCTCGCGAATTCCGCGGATGCCGCCTGCTCGCAAATCGCGTGCGCCTTGGGCTCGCTCGGGATGAGGCCCGCCGCGGGGTGCTTCGCGGCAATGTACCGGCAGATCGCGCGTGATTCATATAAAATAAACCCGTCGTCGGCCTAAATATCTAGCGTGTCAGACGTCCTTGCACATAAAAGCTATAAACTGAGGCCCACGATGTAGGGGATCTTCCCGAAGGGCTATTTCCCTAGGTAGACGGGTGTCTTCTGCTCGCCTTTCCTGAGGTCGACCTCGATGAGCTCGAAGGGGACCTTGAGGTTGTGCAGGACCGTCGCCACGCGCCGTGTGCCGGACGCGTACCCGGCGCCGTGGAGTTTGAGGATGGCCATTTTCTGTTCGGGGTTGAAATTGGAGAATGGGATGTGTTTCAGTCACTGTGAATAGTTCTTAAATACAACACTGCGGTAGTCATCAAGCATTACGCACAGTCCATCTTATTTACAATTATACTTGGTCGACAGAGGGGTTAGTTAGACTCGTAACCAGTCTGCCTACAACTGGCAAAAATGTGGCAAGCACTTTGCCGTAAGCACAACAGTGCTCGCCACATTTGTTGCACTCCGTAGGCAGACTGGTTACGAGTCTAGGGGTTAGTAATCATTGCGATGGCCGTATATCCGCACAGATCTAATCGAAGACCTTTTTTTCCCGGGTTGCGTGTCTCGAACATTCCGTTTCCCCAAGTGCTTCCCATTCAGTCGTCAATACATTCGGAGAAATTGAGTTATACTGAGTGGGATCTTTCGTTACTCCCACGGCCCCGTGCCGTTAGGGAGCCGCAGCACCTCGTTGGTGGGATGCATGCTCGGTGTTACTTGCCGAGTAGCACGGAGTAGTAATAATACTTGGTGTCTTTCTACTATTTTCGACCACCTACCTGGCCACCTTGACATTTAGAGCACATGCTCGAGGATGAGTGGATTTGGTTCCTGTGGTATCAGAATGAAGGTATCCTATGAATTGATCAAAGTACTTTCCATGAATTTACACCGAGTATGAAGGGTACACTGAATATTTTCCCGGTGGCCGCCCAACAAAGGTCAATATGGGTTAGTTGGCCACCTGGCCAAATACACTGTGGACGTGCAATCTGGTGGCCGTATTGCCCAAGAATGATTCTTATGGGGTGTATACAATATTCTATGTAGTCAGAGGCCGCATATATGCTATGGGACGGGCATGAAAATTTGACTCCAACGGGATCGGGATGGCTGGAATCAGCATTCTTAACTAGTTGTGTGTCGTGTGAGGGATATAAGTGCAGGAGGGCCAAGAAAACTCCCAGGCGGACCAATGGGAAGTATTGGGACGTACCTATGTGGCCGCTTCGGCCTTTCGATGCCACCAACCCTCCAAAAAAAGTGTGAATGTCCGGGAGACCGAAATCGGGTGGTTTGGGGTAATGGATCGCGGTGAGAAGGGAGGAATGCGACTAAAATATTGAGGCACATACTAGGGGAAGGCTTCCATCGACATTGCCCCCACTACCCGGTTTCAGAGCCGTGGTGCAATGGGATCGTCTGATACGGAGGTGGCCATCTGGAGCCACTCACAATGTGAGGCAGATCTTTGCCGGTGCCTAGCGCAGATGGATGGAGGGAAATCTTGCCAGGTGGTATTTTAGGTCAAAGCCCCTCATCGGGGGAGGAGAACGAGCCCCAGAGCTGGTGGATTGAAGTCCAGAACGAGCCGCCGCGGTCGTCAGTGGGTGGTTGATACTTAGAAAAAGATGTTCGCACGCCTCGGACCGCGATCCGAGCTGCCTTAACTTTCGATCAAGCCATCACTTTCTTACGGATTTCGACATGAACCATCTTCAGAGGTCCCATTCCATCCTCTAACACACAACTTGGGGTATATTCTCATCTGGGGTCTTACATTGTTAAAGTGGTGAACTAACTAGGGTGGCCAGGTAGGTGGTCTCAAATAGTATGTTCTGTTAATTGTCGCATAGTTGGTCCCCGGTGCAAAAACAAGATCCATCTGAGAAATGAACGTACAGAGTGGTACCAATAATATGGACTGTGTACTATGAAGCTGGTAGATTGAAATGAAGGCCGTTCTTGGGGACGCATGAATAGGAATCGCCGGGTTCGTACTCAATGCGTTGCTTGAATCCAACCTTAATCGGAGGCTAAGTTCAGAGTCCAGACCAATTGTGCCCCCGCAGGCCCCGGAGAATGTCAAAAGGAACCTAAATCTGTTCTGGTGATTTTTCGGTGGCTTTGAGTTTCCCCGTTTGCACAAAAGGCTCGCGCCATAGAGAAGCGCATCCCGAAACACCGATCGGCCGAGTGATGCGGAGATTAGGATCACACTCCGCCCATCATCATCTTGGCCGCTTTTCTTCCAATTTTCTTCTTGCCGACGTCTATGTATACCTTCTCCGCATTCCTAGCCAAACCATTTTTCTAGCTCTCGCAGGCGCATCCGACAACTCAACACCACATCTCGTTCCCGTTGTCTCAGAAATCTTGAGCGCCTGTAGCAACTCTGGAGTCTCCCAGCCTGCTGCAGGTGCCGTCGCATTACAATCGCAATCTCACGGAGGGGAGATCCGAGAATCTGCCAGCTCTGGGCTGCAACGGACAACGTGTCAAGGTTCCGCCTGTCCTCTATGATAGGGAGGGAGCGCTCTGGCCCCTTCACAGCCTGGTCAAGCTGTGATGCGGAGGCCAGATCTATATCTACATCACAGCACCGGTCTATCTGAACTCAGGACGAACATCGGTAGAGGCCGCAAGTCCACGGATTTCCCTCTATACGGCGTCCTCTCGCGATCCACGGACTAAAGTAAAAATAGGGTGATAACTGACAGTTGACAGGTCGGCGGTGCCACGCACAGCTCTCAAAGCTTCGCTCCTGTATCCCCTGACTGCTGCTGTTCACTGACCACCAACCACCATGATTCATTCCCTCCCCCGACGAAGGTAAGGTATTCCCCCCAGTGGTAGGGCTCTCCTAACCAAACTCGCAATCGGCAGCACGCGTACCAAGAGACCGCAACGCCACTGCGAATTCTCAGTGTCGCTGCCCCTGGAGATCGAGTTCCTTATCCTCGATGAGTTTGTGGACGACACGGTGCGCCTGCGCAGGTTCTGCCGCATCTGCCGCGCGTGGGGCGCGCACGCACAGTCTCTGCTCTTCCGCGATGTCTGCGTGCGGTACAGAACCGCCGCGCCCTTCCTCGCGCTGCTCAACACCGGCGATGTTGGGCGGTATATTAGCGCGCTGAGCGTCATCGAAGTCAGTCACTGGCAGCGCGGCTACGACCAGCCAATCCTCCTAGACATGATCGCGCCCCTGGTCACAAAAACAATGCCCAACGTCCGCACGCTCCATATTTCGTACCGCTCCTTCGTGCGCTTGGCCCAGCTGCCGCCGGCAAGCCACTGGGGCGGGATCTCTCGGCTGCAGCTGCGCTTTTGCAAATTCGCGGACAGCGACACGCTGGTGGCGTTCATTGCGTCCTTCCCGCGCCTCGAGAGTCTGGATGTATTCCAATGCTGCACGCAGGACGTCAGGCTGGGAGCGAAGCCCGCGCCGCTGCGCAGTCCGATTGTGATGCCGGGGTGGCACCTCAAGTACCTCGCGCTCGGCGAGTTCCCGCAGAACGCGCTCCTCGACTGGATGGTCGCCGCGCTCACAGAAATCACGGTCGCCCATCTCCGCATCCTGTCGCTGGGCCCCGACGCGTCCTCGTTCAACGCGTTGCTAGCGAAGATCGGCGGGAGCCTGCGCGAGCTCGAGGTTCCCGGGATGCACCGCTGGGTGCTCGGCCCAGGTACGCATGCCCAGTTCCGTGTATTTATTTTGCTTATGCCCTCCCAGAAGTCCCGCTGTCAATCTGCCCCTGCGTTGCGCTGACGACGCTGACCTTCAGCGAGCGCAGCGCATACGACCTGGGCCGCGGGATCATCTCCGTGCTCGCGCAGTTCGCCGCGCCCTCCCTCGCCACCGTCGCGTTCCAGATCCACCTCAACACAGGCTTCCTCGATATCCCGTGGGAGGACGTCGGCGGCGCGCTGTCCACGGACGCGTTCCGCGGCTTGGAGGCGGTTGCGTTCAGTATGTGGGGCGGGCCGTTCGAGGGCGCGCTGCTCACGCCGTACGACGAGGCCGTGCTACTCATGGCGGAGCGGCTGCCGCGCCTCGCCGCGCGGGGGCTGCTACGCTTCAGCTATGCAGAGGACACGACGCGCACGGTGTATGTCCCGCCCGCCCAGGAAGAAGAGCCCCTGCGAGAATCGTTACGGACGCGGATTTCACGCAGCGTTTCGGGGTGGCTGACCCGGCCCCGACGGACGGCTGTTTATGCGATCGAATTGTGAATACTGTGCTTCTGGGCGGCATAATTATATGGTTGCATTCAAACCCTCGCCCTCGAGCTCGTACTCCTTATTTTGAAAGAGGAATCAGAGCTTGATCTATTCTCAGCGTCCCTTGATTCCTTCAAACGATTGCATGTGATCATGCGGCGGAGTCCTTGCCTACTAACGCAGTCAATCAGACACCCGCTACGCTCGGAGTCAAGTCAGGTTCAAAGTGGCAACAGCAAGGCGACATACATGCGGCATACAGTGCGCAACCATGTCCTGCGTATATTATCAGAGACTGCCTAGTGGGCCACACTAGGTAATGGGCCACTTTCATAATATAAGTGGGTGTGATGCAGAATTGTCCAAACTCGTACTTGTACGATGGAACAGAGTCTATAGGGATGCCGTATGTCAAATTTTGGGCGGGAGTGACGCGGCGATCAAAAGTTTCGGCAGGTTTGATTGTCGGGATCCGGCGTGTGAACGTCATTTCTTATTTCCGGACGGCCTTCCGGTTCCTCTTTTGCTCTTTTCTCCGGCAGTTCTACACCAATCCACAAGTTTGGGGACCCGTTTTCTTCCCTGGATCCACGCCAATGCTTCCAATGCATGGGATGTTGCGAAATCCTTTGCCTTCGTCTGTTGGAGGATCCAGAACCAGCTCCCAAGTGGCCTAATGCTGCCACCGCTACAGCGATCCCACCGTGGGGGCTAAGGTCTTAGAATCTGGACTTGAATTCGGGGCATATACTGTAATGCTCCACGCCACTTCTTTGAGGTTCAAGTCTGCCACTTCCCACTCACCATTGGGGATTTCCCCGAATCATCAAATTTCAGTCGCACGGAAAGATGAATTTTGTTTGAGCGATAGTGAACATCGGGGCGGTCTCTACTGAGGCCAGGTATGTCATAATACTTCCTATTTTGCCGTCCGTAATCTAATTGGGCGGTTAATTGTTCATTTTGCAGAACAGGGAAAGTCTTTCAGTCCAGGCCCCGATTTTAGGCATCCTATGTGGCGGCAAAGGGCCACAACTGTGGGACCTCCCCCCTCCCCCCATACACTTCGGATTCTCTGCTGGGTGCATGGGATAGTGCATTCATGTCGTATGAATGATTTGCGACCCATTTGGGCCCATAGGACGGGTTGGAAGGAACGATTTAGCGGGGTGGCCCACTAGGCCGTTTTTTGCACCTTTTGGAGATGGCCGAAATAAAAATTCGGCAAGCAATTGAATCGTGTTTTAAATTTCTGTAAAATATCTCAGATTACTCTTAGGATGTATGTCTTTGCCTTAGAGCCCACACCGCGGTACATGGCTCACTCTATACGCCGGGCCGGGGGCAAAATAGCTAAGGTGGCCCAGTACCCAGTCTCAGATAATAGTGCTACATGAGCCCCCAGGGGCCCGCGCACACTCAAATGGAAACTGAATTGAATAACTTTGCTTCAGTAAGGTCTCCCTCGGTGAGAATTCATTAGCCGAAAGCTGTATGGAACAATCTATTTGCGGCTGGACTTCCGGGCTGGGCAGGGGATGTCGCGATTCTGCTGGGAACCCTTCCCACACCTATCCGGATTGCCGCTGTCGATTTCTCTCTGTCCCTACCATCGACACCATCATCGCGAAGGTCTCGGAGGTCGTCGATGCTGAACTCCAGTTCGACATCGACCATTTGCAGAAACTCATCTCCTGCGTAACCGCTTCGAACTTGTTGAAGACAAACTCCAACTCGTAACTCGCAGACGGCGCCATTACCTGTCGTTGGTCCTCGTCCCAGCCCATCGCAAAATGCTGACTGGCCTCCTGCTCGGAGATCACACCCTCAGCGTGGAACGGCTCCGTTACCCCGTCAGATACTGTCGCGCAATCCCTCGCGAGGAGCGTCTGTGCCGTTTCTGCCGTGGTGTGGTCGAGGACGAGGTTCATGCACTTCTGGACTGCGATGCCCACGGACCGTTGAACGAGCTTCGTGAGGATTTCCTCTCGGATGCCTTCGAATGCGACCCCGTTCTGGAGGCAGTGTTTGTCCACTACTATTTTCAACCACCTAGTTGGCCGCCCTACCTAGTTGGCCACTTGAGAGCTAGAAGGCCAGAGCTTGATAATTATGACTGGGCATAATGTACCAACAGAGTACGACCTCCAACGAATGTCCAGACCAAATTTCAGCCGAAAGTGATGGGTTGATTGAAAGCTACGTCATCGCGGATCGGGGTCCGAAGCGTGGGGACATCAATTTCTTGCCGTCGGGCCGCTCACCTCACTTGCCCTCGCCATTTCTCCACCATTTCTTCATCGATCCACAACCTTTGTGGCTCGTTCTGATCCCTCGATGCTGAGCTTCTCTCTTTAATGCCACTGGATGGCAATGGGCTGGACTACCCTTCTTAACACACTCGGGAAAGGACCACTTCCTTTTTGAGTCGGCCATACTGGCCACCGTCGGGGTACAGAACACCGTCATTTTATTGGTCTGAATTCTTACACAATACTTCTAACTATTCAATGCATCCTTCTGAGAGGTATTTCTGGATTTTATTGATCCAACTCTGATTGTTCTGCAGGCCATTATCTCAAATCACCCAATTTTGGTCTTGCTAATAGTCAGATTTTTTGGAGGAGCTACCAGCATCTTGGAATGGAGTTAGGCATTGAGGCACGTCTCAATACTTCGCATTAAGTAGCATGGATCTTAATTTAGCTCATCTCAGCTTTTTTTCTACTTTTAGGATACTGGTTCATTTCACCACCCCGATTTTGGAGTTCCCCATCAGTTGGAAGCAGATGTTCTAATGCTTTGTATGCCTCACATATGCACCAAAACTATGTGAAGTAGTCAATATGACCTACCTCTATGATTTAGAGTACATATGGCCATCATTTGAGAGCTCAGCCCATAATTTAGCGGGGTGGCCAACTAGCCTGTTATTTGGCCATGTTGTACTGCCGCGCAAAATAAATTCACTGTGAACTCAAATGCTGGCATATTTGAGGACTTGGAGTCTTCAACTCTTGCTAGGATACATGCCTTCGCTCTGATGTAGTTGTGCTTCGATTGCCTCACTTAAACGACAACGGGAGAGGAACAAATGCTTAAGTGGCCAACTAAGGGGTGGACAATAGTAGGGCTGCCACCCGTGCCCGTGACGGCAACGGCCGTCGATTCGACGGGTCTCCCACGGGCACGGGCCGTGTCTGCACGGCCCGTTGAGACCAGCTCCAGATGTCTGACGGGACGGCACGGTCAACGGCACGGCCGTTAGCGGTACCACAGCTATTGACGGCCCACAAAAAATGCATTTAAGTCATTTCCATGATAGCGCAGGTCCTCAAACAACACTGGGATATATATATGGGTAGTCTAGGCAGTTATAAGCCAAATAGCGCGGTTTGTCGCGAAAAACAGACATTCTCCGAGTTTTCTTGCCGGTCAAAAAGTTGCCTGAGAGCATAAACAGAATTAGGGAAGATCTGTTAGTGCCATGAAGCAATGCAGCCAAGGTGAGCAGACAATATTTGCCCACAAAATCCAGCTGCACAAGGTGGATTAATGTTCAGCAATTTCAGAACAGCGTCGATCAAGCGGCGATAACGATCGCGAGCAGGCCGTAAAATGATTAGCCAGCTCAAGTGCGTAGCATAGCAGGTAGCAGAACAAGTGTTTGGGTAGAAAATGGTGCATGGATATGTGTCAGCGGTGCCCACTAACAGGTACAGTGGTGAGCGAGACCAAAAGGGAGATGGACAAACGACGATCGCCGACGGCGACACAATGAATTCACTGATGGCCGTGATAAGATATGGCTCGCGGAGGTAGACGGCTGCTTCCGGCTGCTTCCGGATCTATTTAATTCCTCTTTTTTTGGTACCCGTGGGGACCCGTCGACACGGCCGCGACGGCCGTTTTTCCACGGGTGCCCACGGGTCCTACCCGTGCCGTGGCCGTGCCGTCTTGGTCGACGAAAAATGGCTGACGGAACGGGCACGGCACCCGTTCGACGGGTGCCGTCGACCCGTGGCGACGGCAACGGGCGGCAGCCCTAGACAATAATATGACTTCCTGCAGCAGCTTATGTCTTCCAGAAAGGCAATTGCGAGATTTCCGAAGTTTGTCTGTCAAGTCCTCAACCTCTATGATAGGTATCAGTGGTACATCTCAGATGGGTACGGCATTCACTAATATTACACTCGTCCTTTCTTCTTCCCGGCTATAACTTCTCGTTTCGTGAGAAGATCTCAGCCTCGGCTGCATTTTTGTCGTAGCGTTCGAGAGGGTAGTCACGACTGTAGCATACATATAGGCTTGTGTATGTAGGTACAGTAACCGTACGTTCCTCATTGGGACCACCGCGGCAATACATCCTCCTCCCTGCCCAATAGAGACGCCAAAACATAAATTCGAGCGTGCACGGATTATTTGGGCTTGCGATCAATTACCTGCAGTCTCAACTCGCACAACGAGGTAATCAAGGTTGGTTGGAAGCGGAGGGAGGAACGTCGCAGTCATACCTTACAAGAAATATGGATTTCATATACATGAGGCCGGGAGCGTGAACAGTCGAAAAGTGTTCCCG
Source organism: Mycena rosella (assembly GCA_029378255.1). Classification (NCBI taxonomy): domain Eukaryota; kingdom Fungi; phylum Basidiomycota; class Agaricomycetes; order Agaricales; family Mycenaceae; genus Mycena; species Mycena rosella. Next base: position 41,959 of record JARKIE010000026.1, read on the forward strand.
GAATCGTGGCCAAAAGGCTGAGATGCAAATTCGTTCTGTATCTGGACTTTGTCCTTGCGCACCCAAGAAAGACGGATATCCACTCGATGAAGTGCCGACAGCGACGTAGTCCCTACGATGGTGGCGAGATTACGGAGTTGTAGAGGTCGAACGGCGGAGTCGAGGCGGTCAAGGTATCGGATGCCGAGTGTCGACGTGGTTGAGGCGGGCAGCCGAGCTAGCAACATGAATATGTCCGGGCAGTCAACGATATCGAGCGTTTCAGCGCAGATAAATGTCCCAGGAGATCCATAGGAGTAAAGGGCAGGAGAGCGTGGCCCAGTCTCAGACGAGGGATTGCCGTGATTCATTTTAAACCGTGTGATGGTCGTCGCCGAATCTTGGAGGAGTGCGTCGTTATGATGAAAGAATGCAATACCAATCTCCAGATCTTCTAGGCTGGTAGCCACCTGTCCGCAATCGCTTCATGATTGGGCGAGTAGAGAGCGCCGACTGCTCGGAGTCCTTCATGCCAAAGCAGAAGGGCAACTCGAGGTGCCCTTTGTACTTAAAAATCCTTCCGATATCCTACGGGCGTGGAAGGTCGGAGAGAGTAGTCCGACTCGACGGACGGAGGGGTTTCTGCCATCGCAGTCGTGGCGCGCTGTGCTACGTAACCGCCGCCTCCTTCAGAAAATATAACGTCTTGGAGGTTGGAAACCTTGGCTCGGCCAAACGTTTAACCACGGCTTGGCCGCTCCAGGTACTAATGAAGAACTCGGAGTGAGATGTAGCGAGGCCTCCGGCACGGAGCACAGCTTTCTGCAGGTAACTGCCTCGCGGATGGTTAGGATTGTAAGGATAGCATGAATGGCGGTTCAACAAGCGAGGCACGAGCTTCAAATATTGAAGCGTCTGTCTAGGAGAGACTAGAATGGCGGATTTTTTGGTATCCCGGAGGTCGTGAAATTGTCGAGAATTGTCGTGAAAAAGATGCAGAGCAAGACTCAGCAAGTCCATGCAAGCTGAGGACACAACTTGAAGAGCACAGTCCATCGAGGAAGGAAGTCATCGCAAAGTTCACGGAACAGGAGAACAACGCAGGCGTTCATGCCACATCGTGGACGCAGTCAAAAGGGAGAAAAAAACGAGTCACGGGCGCGGTGGCGATACACCGTTGATGGCTAACATTAATCGCCTTCGTTCTTCAATGTTCCCGCAAATACTTCAGGATATCAGTACAGAGTTCTGCTGGTGATTTCACGAGTTTATTAATGGTTAAGGATTTTTCCACATTAATGGATTTTAGCGCAAAGAAACTCCAGACAACTCCTTGCGTCGAACTTCAGAGACTTCATCTTTCTTATCGGAACCACACTTATTCGAGGGATTTGTATTATCCAGGATAATGGGTCTCACTCGGCCGACAACAAGACCCACAAGAGAAACAGAAGGATGTTTTCTTCGGATGTCCGGAGGCGTCGTTGGCGTGGAAAGAATGCGACGATGACCTTGAGCTCCTTAGAAACAGGCGGCTTCAATGTACGTTTTTCTCAATAGGATGGCACCGCTGTCTCTCGGTCCCAGCAGTGCACGCGCTTATGCGTGGGCTGTGCAGTTAATTTAAAGACGGATCTCGCCAATCAACGGATCTTTCGAATGCCGTAACTGCGGCAATCTTGCTCCGCAGCTCGCATCGCTTCCCACTCTACTACCCTTTGAATTGCTTTCGCGGTCCCACCATTCGAACAATCAAGCCTTGAATGATTTTATTTTTGCGGACACCGGCGTGTTGGCACCGGAGTGGGAAATAGTCTGATTGCTTGCATAGCTTGGAAGGATTTGTCGTGTTCTCCAGAACATCGCCACTGCCAGGTAGTCCAATTTACTACCCCTCACATTAGACAACCGCTCCCATAGTAACCGAGAATACGCAGCGTCGAAAGTAACCTCTACTCGGCGATATCTTAGCTGTGCTCCCAATATGGTTCACGGTGCACCGGTCTACAGTGGATTTGCAGACGCCCACAACACCTATCATTTTTGTTGCTAGCAACATCTTTCCTGTTCTTTATGGATACGCCTCTCGACGCGCCGCTGTCCTGGCAACACCGCGATTGGCATTCCTTGTTTATAACAGGCAAACCTGCATACCGAATAATAGCAATATGGCCTCTTCCAACCCATACCAGAATCAGGCCAGTCATGCACCATCTGCAATTAAAATGCGGCGGCGCACTATCCTCGCATGTTCCAACTGCCGCAAGAGAAAGATCAGGGTGCCTATTTTCCCCATTAAATTGACAACCGTTACTGACTATTCTTGAATATAGTGCATTACGACAGAGCAGCCTCCGCGAAATCCATGCGCTCGGTGTACCAAGAAGAATCTCCCCTGTGAATACGTCACGGCCGCCGAGCCCGAATATTATTCGTCTTCTCGCCCTCAGACGCCCGACACAGACCCGGGGCATTCGCGGACGCATTCCAGTTCAGCGTCCAGACCAACGACGCCGATGATGGCTTCCGCCTTCTCTGGCGGACGCGGTGCCGCCCCGCCCCTCCCATATACCGGACCCCCTGCTATGGTCATGACACCGACTGGCTGGGGGTACGTCGCGCCTTCACGTCGCGGGCCTAACTTTGCAGCCGTGAATCCCGGCCCCGGACCCAACGCGCACCCACAGTACTATCCTCCCGGAGGGGCCGCGCCCCAGTACGCTCCTGGCTACGGCAGCCTGCAGTATGATTCACAGCTTCAATATCCAGCCGATCCCGGATCACAGCCTACATTTACCCAGCCTCAAGCGGGGGGCTTTGACTACAGCGAGTTCAACGATTACGATGGCTCCCAGGCTCAAAGCTCCAGGTGGGTCACATGAATTCACGTTTGCGCATTTTCTCACTGACACCAGCAGGTACCCTTCCAACAATCCCCGCTACCAGTAGAGAAAGTTGTACTTTCTTGAATTTCATGCCTTGGATGTCCTATTTATGCCCGCGACTTCGATGTGAGTCAGATCGTGTCGCGCTTGAAGTGCTTTACACCGACTGTGTCCTGAATCCTCAATAGGTACCCTTCCCATAGTCCCGCTACAACTGGGGACAATTTTCTCCTTCGACTTTCCGGGCTTTCTAATGTTCTATTTATTTCCACAAATTCACAACTTAGCCACATTTCCATCTCCTGCCTGTACTGTGTGTTGTATCATACTGGCAATAATAATATATAAGACCCCATACGGTGCTGAGCCAATACGATCGCAGTTCTCGCGTGGGTCGATGAAGGTCTGCGGCTACCCAAGTCGATGGGTTCATGGTGCCTGGCACACTGCAACGGAGCTGCACAGGTTCCATCCCCACCGCCGCCAACTTCCAAGATGAGTAACTCCCTCGATCAATAGAAGGCACACAGCATTCGATGGCTAGTCTTGGCTAATAGGGTGGATCTTCGGGCTGTGCTTGATGATTGCCGGAGTCTGAGCAGTCAGTAAGCCGCTGTAGCCTGTAAGCCGGGGCACACGGCGAATGCCAACGTCAAACGTCTAGTCGCTCCTCGAAGTCGGATAGATGATAGCCGAATTCCTGTCGAGTTCCCCAGAGGATAACGTTGCATCTGTCGGGTGCGAGATTTACAATCATACACACTCCCTCGCTCGAAACCTAGTACGACATTTAACTAGATCATAGACACGGCAAGCAGGGATCGGGCACGAAACGCCGTGGCTGGAGCTTGGTTAAAATTCGATACATATTGGATGGGACTTTATGTGCGAGTGCTAGTGGATTTCGATGGCGTCAGGGCTGATTGCATCGCACGATCGACGCACGCCTTCAACGAGCTGAGGGATATCCGACTGGCACGGGGACATGCTCGCCAGGCGCGCCAACGTGCTGTGCGTCCCTGAATTCTTCGTGCGGAGGGGAATCACGAGGTATCGCGTGCGTGCGCCCTCCCCGAGCGCAATGAGGTCGAGTTGAAGCTGCCTGCCGCTGCTCGCCGCGCGCGTTACGTCGGTCTGCCACTCGCGCGACGCCGCAAGCGGCTCGGGAACGGCGGCGAGTGAGCGGACTGTGATTTCCACGGCCCCTCGACGGTAGTCGAACAGTGTGAAATATGTCGCGCCGGGGTGGGCCGCCATGAAGGCGACCTTTTGCGCGGCAACCACGCCCCACTTTGCCGCCTCGTAGTCGTGCGTGATCAGCGCGCGGAGGAACAATCTCTCGCACCCTCGAATTTTTAGTTCGCTCGCCTGTGAAGGGCAACGTCAGAAGGTGGCTGGGATCATGAAGTGGCCGAACGAACCGAGGTGGTACGAAAATTCTGATGAACATGCTTCGCGATGGCCGCCTTTCTGCCAATCATTTCGCTGACATTGACGCGAGTAGTAGTAAAAACTCTGACATTGTTTGCAGCGCCCGAAAGCTGTTTTTTCACGGATCTGGCCGCACTGGAAACATTATAGGACGTTTGACTGCAAGGGAGGAAGGGGGGAACAGACCTGAATGTTGTCGCATGCTCTCCGGCACGGAAATTGGCCATCGAGAAAGGAGTCCAGCAGTTGGGTCCGTTGACGGGTCAAAGTCGTGAACAGACGCCAGTGATCGACGAGCGCCGACCGGCGAAAGAATTCGGAGTGAACGAGCTCTTGAATCTCAACGAATGCGTGATTAATCGCGGCGATGGTGTACAAGGATGCCATGGAGGGCGGGAGGATGTGCTGCAGGATGTACACGCTCTCCTCATACATCACGCTAGTTACAGCGCATGAGACGAGCGTGTAGAGAAGGCCGGCGTCCAGAGCTTGAGAGAGCATCATATGGCCGGCCGGGTCCCTCAAGATACGAATGAGGTACGTGAGGGATTGTCCGAGGATGGTAAGTGCGCCAGGAGTCGCGCCGACGTGGCTGAGCCCAAACACCATCGTTGTGAGGGCCGCAACGATGCCGTGCGGTATGAGGGCTACCCCGAAAACGTCCAGCGGATCGGCACGGGTGGAGCGGCGACCTGTGGCCACTTCCTCGACTTTATTGATGAATTCGAGCACATGGTACAGGAGATAGACCACCTCGAACGGCGGATTATCATTTCTGCCAGGGAGGATGCCGCGGATGTAACCGACGACCAGCATCGCCAGATCAGCGTATGTACCCCCGGCACCATCGATGATCTCTTGAATTGACTCGGTCGTCCCGTGGCTCTGCGATAACAGGATATGGGTGAGCTCAGGGTACCCCACATCCAGGTCGTCGTCGTCGTTTTGAAGGCGGAAGGTCCAGGATCTGGTGATGATATATCGGAACCCCGGAGTGGCGAGCATTGTCTTGACAAGGGCCTCGGACTGGTGGAACCTACCGACAAATTTCAAGAAGTCCGTGCATATCAGCGGTTCCATAGGCGTCTCTGTCGTCCCCATCCACGAGAGATAGTCCTTGTACGTATGGAACTAGCGAACCCATTCCACAGATGCGGCCACACTACGGTGCAAACCTCTGGCGGGAAGTCATCGACGCGATAAAGCGACTCCAGCGAGACCCAGGCCAGCAAGACGACTGTTTCTTCCCGATGAAGGAGGGCTGCATCTGCCGGCTTAGTGTTGGGAGTAGCTTCCTCGAGATTAACATAGAATGCCGGGAGAAACGCATCTGATGGCTCATTGGATCCGTCCGCTTGGAGAGCCTGCAGCTGGAGGAGATGATTCAGCGAGCCGTTGGCTGCGGCCTTGGCGATGCCCTGGAGAGAACACATGTTAGTCGTCGCGCGGTGCCACAAAAAAAAATGGAACTCGCGCGGGTCGAGGGCGGCAAGAGGTCCAAACGATTCAAGCTCAATGCGGAAGGCATGGCCGTCGGGACAAGAAAAAAAATGCGACACGTGATGAATTCTTTCGGCTCTTGTCGGAGAAATTCGGAGATCGGCGGATCTTGTCGGAGTTGAGAATTTCCTTCCGCCATATACGGTGTAGCTCGTAGGCTACGCGGGCGTGGGGCTCACCGACGCTCACGCTTGGGCTGTAAGCCCTGGCTGTGAACCCACTCCCAGGCCCATCTACCACCAAGCTCGCTTCGTCCCGCCGCCGACCAGCAAAAGTCGGCGTGGGAAAGTGGATCGGATGGTAGATCAAGGAGGCCCCGTCCATCAAATGACCAATCGTCCTGTCATCGAAGACCTGCGCAAGTAACCATTCTACCTCCAGCATCACTTCGTCGTGCCCGACATTCTCACTTTCCAGCCATGCCACCGTTTCCCAAGATCTTTTTCCCGCCACGGAGCTGGGACGAAGATCCAACCCAATGGGCCAAGGAGCTACACCCCTTCGCCTACGCATATCCAGAGCATCTATGAGCAGGTCGGCCCTCACCCCTGCCTTGCCCAGTCCTTTGGCATCAACGACGAGAACGCCCTCATTCTGCGCAGAATGCGAAACGGCTCAATACCGAACTATCTCTTAAAAATTCCCGTCCTGACTCAGTGGGTCGTCGATATCGCCCACACGCCGGAACTCTTTGCGCTGGCTGGCGTGGTGATGTTTCTCCTTTCGTGGCAGCATCCGTGTGCGGCTGTCCCGGGGTTAAACGGCTGGACGAGCGACGAAGAGTACCTCAAGCGGATCGACGCACACGAGCGGGGTGAGTTCGACCAACTCAACCCGGCACGCTTTGGCGAACACTTTGCGCAAGTTGTCGAGCGTGGGTTTCGGCTCGAGCATACGGACGCACAAGAGTTTGCTCGCGAACTCATGGATGCCTTCAAGCACTGGAAGGAGGCGTTCAGTCGTGTATGTTCGCCACTTTTTCCCTTCGTCTCGCTTATTCACTCATCTCCACACACTTACTAGGGCAAGCTTCCCGATCCAGATACGATGGTTCCCGAGATCCCTGCCGATGCTACAGATGCGACCGTGGCAGACGTTGTGGCTGATTCTCAGCCATTTTGAACTCTACGTCTAGTGAGCTGACTTTCGAGCTGTCACTGTTACCGTCCTTTTGATTCGCGTTTTGTAGCTGAAGTCATTTCCAGGGTTCGATTTGGTCGAAGTACAGTGAAACCCTATCCCACCCTCTCCCCCTGAATTTTCTGTTCGGAGACATCCTCTTCCCTCCAGCGTTGGGCAAAATTCACAAGTAGCTCATCGTGCTCAACACCTATCTTGTCAACTGTCAACTTTCTCTCTTCGAGAGTCCGAATTGGATATCGCTGCCAACTATGAGAGAAACTCATTTGAATTTAGTAATCTACACGAACATAATGTAACACGAGCAGTGGCTTACAGGGATACAGTGAGCCACATTCGGGCCCGTTCCGCCATGAGATACCCTTATCGGCCCCTCCGATGGCCTCCCACGTCCAACTTACCTTGATATTCAAGGTAATGCACCAGGGGGCGGCGACGTGCGTAGCCGGACCCCCCTCCTCTCCGTCTTACCAATGTGAACGGACTAGACCCGTGGCCGAGGCATTCAATCCCAGACCTGAAGTCAGGTTGCAATGAATGTATAAAGATATGATATTGAGAGTGGTGTCCGTTTAGACAAGCCTCACCAATTCCACAGAAGCTAACGAGCTGGGTGCGCCCCAGGTTGAGATAGGGTACACTGACGCAGGGACGGTAGGCGACGGCTGAGCAGCTTTTAGCGAAGAGATAATCGGAAGGAAATTCACTTTCTGGGTAATGCGCATCTGCGGAGGGCAACACACATCGCGTATGACTTGTACCATTTCGAAGTGGAAAGTGAGCGGCGGCGTCCATTGGGAGCGAGAATGGCCCCCCTTCGCCGCACACGGGACGCAAATCAGGTGACGTGGTCCCGAAATTAAGGCCTCCTTTGTACGGCTTCACGGCAAGGTATGTAGCGCAGGCGATTGTAGTCGAGTGCGGCCGACTCGGGGGTCGTACATTTTGAGCGCCGCGAGTTCGTTTGGTTTGTTTTGCGCGTGGTTCGTTTATAGTTGGTCTGGCAACCAAGGAAAAAAAGTTCCTCCGCTCCGAGAGGTCAAAATTCAGAGCACAAGCACTCAGCGAATGTGAGCTTCGACGTGGTATGGAGCAGCTGTGCCTTCAACGCTGACACGTGTACAGATCGCGAGTGTAGAAAAAATGGCATCCAGGACGAGCCTCCGAAGAAGCCTCAGCGGAATTCAAAGACAGCAGATTCGTATTCGTCTAGCGTCGCTGATCTGGGTCCGGATAGCTGCATCCAGGGCGATTATCCGGTGGTGCGGGATACTGCGGAGGCGAAGCGATTTGGGCGCAGAACGATGGGTAGCTGGTGCAGGGCAGCCAACTCACAGAGTAAAGGTTGGCCAGGGAAGACCGTTTCCGAGCAGGTCCGCGCGATGCGCGCCAAAATCGCCGCTGACGCCGGTGGGCGCTTACGTGCACGGACGAGCGCTGCCAGTGTTCTCTGCGCACCAGAAGTTCCGGCGACAACGACGCGATATGCGATATGGGTAGGGAGAATACCGGCGGACGAGGTGCGGGACCGAAGAAACGACGGAAGGTTGGGATGCGTCGGCCTTGAATTGGCGGGACCAGGGACTCGCGGCGATAAAAAATAGCAGTACGCATAGAATTTATCCAATGGTAGCACATATATCGCGAAAACATCCAGGAAATATCGAAACACCACACGTCTCAGGTACCGCTGCTGTTCTTCGAGTCCGGGCGGAACGCGGTGGCATCGCTGCCCGTGCCGGTCGTCACAGTCGCGTGGTAAGTCGGGGGCGGCGCCGCATCGTATCCCGTCGTCTGCGCGCCTAAGCGGATGGTAAGCTAAGCGCGCGTGCGAGTAGATGTCACGGAGACGTACTGGGTTCCACCCGTGTCTGCGACGGCCCGGCAGTGCCCCACAGCTGGCGATACGCCTCCTCGATCTCCGCCTGGCCCTGGCGCGCGACGTTGTGGTGCTTCTGCTCGCCCTTGTTTTCCCAGTCGTCGATCGTGCCGAGGAGCGTGCCGCGGACCTGTTCGCCCATGCCTATGCTTCGCCGTTGGCTCGCTTTCGTGAAGGGAGGGATGAGAGGGCGTACCGTGGACCAGGAGGGCTACGTTTCTGCGGAGATGGGTTAGCGCTCCTGGAGAAGTCGGGAAATTTAGGCGCGCGCACCGGACGGTGCCCAGCAAGCCGCTCCCGCTGGAGCCGCCCGTGGGTCTGGTTGTGTGATTGACAGGGGGAGGGGGGGGCTTCGGGGGGAGGAAAGCAACTTGCTTGTCTCGGTGGACGTGTTCTGGGTCATGGCGTAGGAGAAGGGAGCCGTTGTAGAGATTCGGAGTGATCACCGGACAGCCCCATCACGGTGACGACATGAAACGCGATCACATGATGCATATTCGAGCGGGTGGCAGGACACGCGCAACGGAGCAGTCGACGCACTCGGCGCGTACTACTGAATCGGAGCACAATATTTGTACACCGTTGAGGCTTGCGCCGAGTCTGGCCTAGTTGCGACACTATCCACACAGATGCTGTCGGGATGGAAGGTGAGTGGACTAAGTAGTTGGGTCGGGGGGCGGCGGGAGAAAGTTGGGTGCGGTTTGGCCGGCCGACGAACTCACTCATGGCCACTCGTGTCGTGTCGATGACGGAACGGAGAAAACAGACCGCACTTTGACTTCTATCCGTCGGCGCCCCGTGATAGCCGTCGGACCATCGGACATGTTGAACGTTGAGCCACTGTTAGGTCCGCAAACCCTTCTGAGGTACTCCGAACCATGCCAGCGTTGTTACCAATCTTAACTGTAATTCTTCGATACACTCGTTACACGTCAAGGGTACGCAGGAATTCATGAAGAGTCGAGTGGGAGCGGCCCAAGAAAGGACTTGTCTCGATGCCGAGCGGAAGCAGAAGCACATGTGGAATAAGTCTCGAATGGGCCCCGGACAGGGACAGAGCACGATGCAGCTCGCAGAAATATGCTATGTTACGCGTCAATCAAAATTTACATAGAACAGTGAATTAACATACCTTCGGCTCCCACAAACTTAAACTACATTCAATCAAAATTCAACATAGGAGTACCAAAGTGTTGAACAACTCCCACGCCCATCGGTGATCATGATGAAATAGAGGTCCCTGGGAACAAAGGGACTGAAATGTACGTTTTCCTCAATAGGGTAGCACCGCCTGTGCCTGCAGTGCGAGCGGAGGCGCGCGGGCGGTGCAGGCAATTTGAAAACGGACCTGCAGAGATCACGCCAATCAACTTGAATGGGGTATGCGCGGCGCCAATGTTACTCCGCCCAACTCCGCCCGCAGCTCCTTCTCCTTCCTTCCCGCCTTGTTCCCACCCTACTGCCCTGCGAATCGGCCCGCCATTCGAACAATCAAGCTCAAAGCCGAATGAATTCACCGGGATTGATTGCACCGGACGATCATTGCACCGGTTGAAGCTCGTTGATCACGAATCGCAAATAGTACTCCGATTGTCTCCCTGCATAGCTTGGTAAGATGTGCTATGGAACATCGCCACTCAGCGAGAATTCAATGTTTTGGCGCTCTGGATCTATTGGGACAACCGCTCCCATAGGAACAAAGTTTAGGCAGCCTCCAAGTAACTCGTAGGTCCTGGCTATGCCCACGGTGCAGACCGCGCTGCATCGGTATACAGTGGGTCTGGAGAGACGCCCACAACACCTATGGTTGTGTTGCTAGCCACGCCTTTGTGTTCTTCATGGATACGCCTCTCGACGCGCCGCTGTCCTGGCAACATTGCAATTCGCATTTCCTCTTTATAACAGACAAACCTTCATACCGAACAATAACAATATGGCCTCTTCCAACCCATACCAGACTCAGTTGAATCCCGCGCAGTCCCCGATTACAATGCGGCGGCGTTCCGCCCTCGCATGTACAAACTGCCGCAAGCGCAAGATCAAGGTGCGCCTTTGCATCCCAAATTTTCAACCATTGCTGATTACTATCGCATTAACTCTAGTGCATTACCACCGAGCAGCCCCCGCGGAACCCGTGCGCCCGGTGCACCAAGAAGAATCTCGCCTGCGAATATGAAGGCGCTGCTGAGCCCGAATATCATTCGGGCGAGCGCCCACAGACACCCGACGCGGACCGGGGTCATTCGCGGACGCATTCCGCTTCGGCGCCCAGGCCAACGACCCCGATGTATTCCGCCGGGCGCGGCGCGGCGCCGCCCCTCCCATATACCGGCCCCCCTTCCCTGGTCATGACACCGACGGGCTGGGGATACGTCGCGCCTTCCTCGCGTCGCGGACCAAATCCTGCGCCCGTGAATCCCGGCCCCGGACCCCACGCGCACCCACAGTACTACCCGCCCGGGGGGGCCGCGCCGCAGTACGCGGCTGGCTACGGAAATCCACAATACGACCCACAGGGACAATATCCAACCAATCCCGGATCACAGCCTTCATTTACCCAGCCTAACGCTGGGGGCTTTGACTACAGCGAGTTCCTGAACGACTATGACGGCTCCCAGGATCAGAGTTCGAGGTGAGTCATACCAATTCACTTTCGAATATATTTTCACCACACTAGCCGGTACCCATCCAACAATCCCCGCTACCACTAGAGGAAGCCTTCTCGTTTTGAATTTCATGCCTTGAATGTCCTGTTTATCCCCGCGAATTCTTGAATAGCGGGTAGGGTCTTTAATAATCCCTGGGACATCTACCGCCAATTTACTACTTTTCGACTTTGCTGTCTTTGATGTTCTATTTATTCCCGCGAGTTAGACGCGTCGCGGCTCAGTAGATTTCGTTTTCCTACGCATATGCTGTATCATGATCCGAATAATAATATACAAAACCCCAGACGGTGCTGCAAAATTTCGACCGGTTGTTCAGGCAATACGCTCAGCGATGTGTACATGATGCCTGGCACAGTGAGGCGGAGATACCGCACAAGTTGCACAGGTTCGGTTTGCCAATAGACACCCTCGATCAATAGAAGGGCACATCATTGGACTGGCAGCGGGGACTCTCTGCAGATCTTCGGGCTGTGCGTGATGCCAGTTGAGCGATAACTCACTGACGGGATATGGTCGAACATGGCAAATTCCAACGTCAGAACGCAGCGGAATTCAGAAAATCCTGCTGAATAGTGAGGGGTGTGGTTGAATTCGCCGTGATCGAATATTTCATTCTGGCCGTTCGCGTCCGCTAGTCTAAGATTCCAGCAGGAATACCTGCGGGAGTAGAAAGTGGCAGGGAATCCAGATCCAAACTTTGGACGGTCTACTGATCTTCTGGCGTCAGCCTGTGAGATCTTAAGCTTGAGATGATTTCGAGTCGTCAATACTCCGACGTCCAAAGAAGCTGTTCAGGGAATCAATGATCAGGAACAGCTCGCTCGCGCCACCTACTCTGTAGGTCTGCGTTCTTCCACAAATCAGGGTGCTTGATCGTAATCCAACTGACGCCACGCCTTTTTCGCTTGTTCACAACTGCCGGATCTCCAGGCTCGTGAATGGCGGAATAGGAACTAACATCGCCTCCACACAGCGTCAAAAACCCGGTTGCGATCTAAGAAGACGTTACCGCGTGCTTGCTCGCATAAGCGCGGCACGCTCTGTGCGATTCTCCAACCTCGCTTTTATAATACTTTGAGAAAAGTATATTAAATTAAATATCAGTTGCAACTGGCAGAGGCCGAATTTGATATCCTCTTTCAATTGATTTTCAATCACGCCGGTTTTGGATCCCGGGGCCAGCTGATGATTGAGATCTATTGAGATCCCGGAAGTAGCCGACAGTGCCAAGGCGATCAGTGGCGGTGTGCGGATCAATATGCCACCCCTGCCTCGGAGAAGATTGAGTCGGACAATGACAATGAGTCTGATTGACGAGGATGCTAGCTTGACTCAGTAAACATCCACGACAATAGCGAGTGAGTCTACGCAAAAGAAGCGCATTAGAGCCTTCATTCCATTTCTCTGTCTCCCTCCGCAGACAACATGCTGGATGCGAGTGCGATAATCGACCTGTTCGCGAACGTGTAACAACAATGCGACAACGATATGGAGTTCCTTGAAGAAAGATGTCAAAATGTATGTTTTCCGGAATAGGTGCGCACTGCCGGTGCCTGCAGTGCACACATGTGCATTGTGCACGCCCGGCGGTGCACCTAATTCAAACCTCGGATCTGCGGAGATGCCGCCAATCAACGGATCTTGGTAAATGACGTAGGTTACGGCAACTCCGCGCCGCCGCAGCAGCTGCCGCAGCTCACAGCAGTCTCCTGCTGCCTGAATTGTTTCGCGGGCGCGACATTCCTGCAATCAAGCCCGAATGAATTCAACTTCGTTGTAAGCCGCTTGCACCGGTGTGGCATAGCTTGGCAGTATTTGTCTTGTGCTCCCGAACATCGCCACGAAGTGCCCTGAATTCAAATTTCTGGCGCTCTGGATCTACTTGGACAACCGCTCCCATAGTAACCGAGAGTAACCAGGATCGATTCGGAAGTAACTTGTTGCTTGCTCATATTCTGACTGTGCCCTCAGTGTGGACCGCGCTGCACCGGTATACACGCGACGCCCACAATACCTATGATTCTTTTTTGGTAGCAATAGCTGACTGAGGCTAAGTTCACGTTCCTCATGGATACGCTTTTAGACGCGCCGCTGCCCTGGCAACATTGCGATTCGCATTTTCTCTTTATAACAAGCAAAAATGCATCCTGAACAGTAACATCATGGCCTCTTCGAAGACAAACTCGAGTTCGGCACCTTTCTCAAATACAATCCGGCGGCGCACCATCCTCGCATGTTCAAACTGCCGCAAGCGGAAGATCAGGGTGCGCATTTCAGCCATTAAATTGTCAGCTGTTACTAATTTATTTGGATATCTAGTGCATTACAACGGAGCAGCCCCCAAGTAACCCGTGTGCTCGATGTACGAAGAAGAATATCCCCTGTGAATATGTTGCAGCTGCTGAACCAGAATATTATCCGGCGGAGCGCCCTCAGACACCCAACCCGGACCGGGGGCATTCGCGGATGCATTCTAGCTCGGCGCCCAGGCCAATGAAGCCAAGTATGCCTGCAAACTTCTCTTCCGGCCGTGAGGCGGCTCCGCCCCTGCCATATACAGGTCCACCTCCCATAGTTATGACACCGACAGGCTGGGCGTACGTCGCACCCTCGCGTCGCGGGCCCAGTTCGGCATATGTGAATCCCCGCACCTCCACACCCGTCCCAGGACCCAACCAGCCCTACGCGCACTCTCAGTACCACGTGCCCGGCCATCCCACATCACAGCACACGTCTGGATACAACAACCCGCAATTCGACCCCCAGCCTCAATATCCACCCTCACAGCCGCCTTTTACGCAGCCTCAATCCGGAGACGATTTTGACTACAACACATTCCTGAACAATTATGATGGTTCAAAATCTCAGAGCTCGAGGTGGTCGCTTGGATTGGCGGATGAAGCTCGCTTCACTGACCGTTTCTTTGATAGCAGCTACCCGTTTTCGAACAATCCCGGTTATCCCCAGTAACGAGAATGGTCCCCTCTATTATTTTCATGCCTTAGATGTCCTATTTATTGCCGCGGGGTAACCGTCTCGTCTCAACTGTGTCTTATATCATATTTCAATAATAATATGTAAAACCAAAGACGGATCGAGGTTGCTCCCAATTACCCGGTTTAATAAATATCTGCTCGCGGCATAATTGGGTGATGATCGATGAGACCACACTCGACCATCAGAAGAGATGGATACATGATGCCTGGCACACTGTAGCGGAGCTAGCCTGACTGACAGCACAGGTTTCGTCTAACCGCCAAGACAATCCTCGATCATTAGAAGACCGTACAGCATTCGGATGCCAGGGGACTCTCTGCAGATCTTTGGGCGGTGTCTATGATTGTACTTGGCAGTGAGAGACATTTGTAGCTGTAGGTCCTATTCGAGCAGAACACCGCGAGAGTCGACCGCGACACCATCCGCTTGGGAGAGAAACCCCGATTGTTTTATTCTGATTGTTGATCTGCGTTCGCCGACCGTAGTGGCCCACGTAGGATTATCAGTACTAGGTGGAAGCGTTTGCGATCCATCGCTTTGACACGCTGCGGGTGCTCATCCTCGGTTGGATTCTGGTGGGTGGGCGAGATATTGGGACTGGGTGAGATTTGTGGTTTCCGTCAGTGTTACATCGGAGCTCCCTGCCCTGGCATTCATTGTCGGAGAAGAAAGAACATTGAACAGTGGGATTTTCGCTCACGGGTTTCCGCGGGAACAAATGGTGTTTCCCGTTGGCCGCAAGTTGGCCGAGCCCAAACCGCCATGGGATTTGAACTCCGATTCATCCGGCACGGGTGCCGTTGATCCGATCAGCTGACGTGTGCTGGCTTGCTTCTGACCTTTACGCCTTCGACTGGCCTCTCGGCGCGTACTTGCCGCTGTGCAGGGTAAGTGCCGTCATGATGGAAAATCCGTTTGAACGACTGCCATCCTTCACATCCGTCAGTTCCTGCTTCGCGCAGTCTTGCCCGGTATCTAATTTTTGGTGTGTTCCCTGATCATCGCATGAATACAGGCTTACGACTGCAGTTGGCCAAGACGCCAAACCCGACTGTGCCCTTGTTCATCTCCACCAACAATCCACCGACGTCCTCCGAAGCACAGCATGTTAATACCCTGCTGGCGGGCGCGGAGGACCTTGCGTCTTTGGACGAACAGATTCTAAAGTTTCACTCGTGCTTGATAAGCTCAAGGCCCAAAGAAAAGAGCGTTGCACGTCACTTGCCTGCCTCAGGACGGTCTTATCCCCTCTACGCCGCTTACCACCCGAAATCCTCGGGGAAATATTCTTGTATTGTCGTCAAAACAGTCGCGAGTCTGAATTTTATTCTATCACGGATCCCATGGATGCTCCGCTTCTCCTGGGCCGCATCTGTTCCTTGTGGCATTTAATGCCCAAAACATGCCCAAGCTCTGGGACGATATCTACTTCCACACGAACTACCCGCGCACCGATAAGTTGGCACCGTACGTCTTGGAATTAGCCACAAGGTCCCGGGATCTCCCCATCTCATTGGGACTCAATAACTGCAACCACCGTCCTGATCCACTCGTTCCCCCCCCTCATACACCGATGGACATTATCTGGAGTTTCGCGCAGAGATTGCAGGAACAAGATTATAACCTCTCCACGACGCCTCCCGACAATATTCTCACGATCCTCCGCGCCATTTACGTCAGAATACAGCCGAAAAACCCAATAGCGTTGTTCGACCCCGATCTCGCCTCGATCCTGGAGATCTTCCGGGCAGCGCCGCATCTCAAACATCTCTCCTTTCCGCCTATCATTTAACGGCGATTCCGCAGAATATGCGATCTGTAAGGTCAATTTGGGGACAGCTGACGTCGCTGCATCTCCGGCTGGCACTCGATATATTCGCCTGCCGCGGCATCTTGGCGCAGTGCTCTCAACTGACGACCTGCACGACCAGACACGCGGAGCCTTCCAATGATGACGAGCCACCTCTACCCATTTGTGTGCTGGACGGGATGTCTTCCCTCATGTTCAGCGCAGACGACGGCCCAGTAGCGCCATTCTTCCAGCCATTCTCCCTCCCCAACCTCACGTCCTTGGGGGTAGCTACTTTCCAGCTGTCCGGCATCGATCTCCTGGATTTGCACGCCCGCTCCAACTTCCCCCTCACGCGACTCGAGCTCGCCGACCTCCGGCTCGACGCCGACGGCTTGCTCCCGTTCTTGCGCTGCTTACCGACGCTGAGGAGTCTAGCTCTCGTCTACTGCGACTGCGTCGAGGACCGGCTGTTTGATGCCCTCACGTGGAAGCCCGGGCCCTCCCCGTCCTCAGAAATCACACTCCTGCACCTCACGCACCTGACACTGGAGACCCACGCTGATTTATCACGGGGGATCTCGCCGTCGGCATGGTTATGATGATGTTGTCCCACAGATACACGTAGTGGACAAGCTGCCCAGAGCTACAGGAGATTCAACTCGGCCTCAACGGCCAGCGTTCTGAGAATCGCGTCGAACAGTGCCCGGAGCCGGTCAGCGCTTCTGGATTCTTGATCAACCGTTATGAGAGGTTCTGGCCCCGGGCTTGATATCCTCCACCTCGTATTATACGCGTGAGTGGCATCTATTTTTTTGTTTGCCAGCGCCTTAGGACACTTATCTATCCCCAGCGGGGCAACTTTTCCCTGACGTATTTCACCGGCCGCAACCGCTTATTTCTATATTTAATGCATGCATCAAGCAACGAGGGCTCGGAGTTTACATGAAGCTCCGCAGAACTTCAGAAGCAGATGCTCTGGCGCTCACGGTCCTTGCGCGCGATCATACATTACATTTCTGAGTGCGGACAATATTCACCTTTCAAGCCCCTCCCTTCTCCACTCGCTCGTCTGCCATTCTTGCAGTCAGACACTGGCACCTCTCTGATCACATCCCGGACAGCGATGCGCGCACTGGTATTTCCGCGGTTATACTGCTCCTTGGAGAATCTAGGCGCATCTTACTTGAGCTGACTATACATTGCGCATAGATTTCTGTCCGTCGGTTAACGTCAATGCCCAAGGAATATTGGTAATGGGCTGTGCCGCCGAGCGGGCCAAGCCGCTTTATGACACCAATCGTTTCAAAGCGTGGTCACTGGGTGTCGCGTTCCATATGGTTGGACTGCGCCAGTCTCGATTGCTAGGATTGTGGGTTGGGGTCCGTGCTGCGGAAAACAAACCTGATTAAACAGCGGGCCGCACTCTAATTGAGTTACGGCGGGTGCACGCCTTGGTCAAATCGCGACGCCGAGACACGTATGGCGCCATACACTCAGTGTCGGGGGAGTTTAAATAGCCCACAATCTGTGTTCCCGACTCTCATGGCGCCTCTCTACCAGTTCCTGGCACTCTCCGCTGTCGGCTTCCTCGCTGCGAACGCGGCATCGGATGTTCAAACCAGCAAAGGAGATCCTTGCGCAGTAATTGCTGGACAAGAATGGGTCGCTCCGGAGGACGTCAGAGCGTGTTTTTCGTCCTTCAAGCTGGATCGGGCGATTAAAAGTAACGTACACGCTTTGGTGTTCGAGTGAACGGCAATTACTGACCATGGCTCAGATTCTCGATGTCGTGAACAAAACATTAGCTTTTCACACTGGAGTGAACTATCAGATTCGGGCACCAGAGCCATTCTCCCAAGCGGTACACGAGGATCTATTCAAGGATATTGCACGTATTTCCTCGTCGCAGTACGCATCCGAGTACGACTTTCACATCGACCTGTCCCGCACCTTCAAAAGGCTTAACGATGGGCACTGCATGTGGAGCAATGCCTGTTATGTAAGCTTTGACTTTGACATTCATTCATTTGATTCTAACCAGCTAACGTGTAATCAAGGATTGTGAGTTCGGTAGGCCTTGCGTGTAGGTTCTGGCTTACATTCACCTATAGCTGCGTTCCTCAACTTCTTGCCCATCCCGTTGGTGCTGCTCACGAACTCTGATAACCATCAAAACGTCCACATTGCTCCGGAAGCATTCCAGGTCGCTTCAGTGGAATTTGTAGACGAAATCTCGGTGTGGCAGGATGCGCTCCCGGGAGCATTGAAGGGGCGACTCGAATCGGTGGGATAGTAATTCGTGGACCGCAGCTCTCCATTCAACATTTTCTTCAGCTGTCCGGTGCCAAAGTCCTGCTCATTAACGGGAAGCCGCCGCTCGACGCTGTCAACGCAAACGCCTTGATCACTGGGAATTACCAGAGCCTCGGGACGCGCCAAAACATGTATGGGAACCATTCAGTCAATACGCCACGTATTCTCAACCAATCATTCGTAGTTTCTTCTCTAGTTATACTCGTTCCATGGCGAACTTCACTTACAACATGGGCGATTTTGCCCAACAGAATCTGCCCCTCTCAGATTCCGTTGAGCTTACGATCCAACGGGTGAATCAAACCAAGCTCGATAGTATAACGGTCAGTACGCAGGCGAATACATGCAAACTAACTTTCTCACTCACGTCGGGCTCAGCTCCCATACCGCGCACGGATCAACCCGACAACCGTGCTCTTTAACGGTTCGGCATCTTATAGAGCTAACAACTGCGTCGCGGTTGATGACACGAACGGCGTGGATCTCAACGCTCCCTCTTCGGTACCCGCCCCAGCGGCTAAGCCCCGACGGGAGACCGCTGTTGCTTTGTCGAGGAGGCAGCCGGTCAGCATAATTATGAACACCTCTCCCCCGTCCAATGTCGTCCTTCCGTCGGCTTTGCAACCCAGTGCGCCGGCCCTCAACGGGACCTTTGGTGTAGGGGCATTTTATATGCAGAAGGATGGCATAACTGGCGTTTTAGCATTAGTACGAATCCCAAGAAAGTTTGCTCACCCGTCCTGATCCTGCCCCAGGGTTCATTCAGTGACGCTGATTTCGATGTGATGCAGAGCGGCCTGCTGCAGGGCCTCCTGAATTTAAAACAAATAGGCGCTACTCGACTAATCGTCGACGTTGTATGTTATTTCAGGTCAAGGCCACAGTGAGGGGCACTGATGATCTTCCTTTGTTTGTTTTTTTCAGACGAATAACGAAGGCGGATTTATTTGCATTGCGAGTGTGAGTTAGTTGGGTGAATTGTCGTGTTGATTCGTTGATTAGCACCAATGTTGCTAGTGGCTCCATCGCATCGTATGCCTCCCTTACCCGAGCACAGGATGTGTTTCCGACCTAAAGATTTCTAGATAATCGGTCCGAAGAGTACCACTGTTCCCCAAGCCGGTTTGTGATCTGCCCCTGCATTCCAACGGATTCAAACATCCATTGCAGGTTTGGACTCCAGAGCACGGGACGGTCCTCTGGCGCGTCAAATCGTTCAACAGATCATCGATAAAAATCTCGATCCCACTCAAAGCTTGCTATATAACCCCCTGAACAGAAACGACTCGAACGGCGTACAGTTCCCCGCCACCGACAATTGGTCTGTCCTCTCTGGTATCCGCCTCTGAATGGCCGATTTCAAAGTTTCTAGGCTGCTCCCTCCTATCAATGTTGAGGTTAATGGACACGCAGACGCGTTTAGTCAAAGGTTGCCTTCATTTCAGAATCGTGGTTCATTGATTTCACCCGTGTACTTCTTAGACTTGGACAAGAATGTCAGCCTTTCTCAGCGACCCCGCCCGGCGTTGCGCTCTTTCAGTCGTCGAAAGTAGTCATCATCTCAAATGGACGGTAATCACAATGTTATGCTTAGTTGGACCGTGCTCATATGCGCGTCAGGTGCGCGAGCTCGTGCGCCACCTTCAGTGTCGGTGCCCCCTTCCCGTGAGGCTTCTTTATCTGACATGCCCAGATTACCATGGCCAAGGCGGAAGGTGTCAAGACCGTAGTTGTGGGAGGTTATAAGGATGTGAAGCAAGAATATTGTGGCACCGTAGGAGGTGCGCGTCCCTTGATTTCGAGGGGCGCAGGCATTCCTTTGCTAATCTCTTTGCTCGTCGACAGGCGAGTCTTCAGGCTACTCCTCGATCGACACGGAAATCAAGGTCGGTACAATATGTACGGGGTGCGGTCCTCGCTGACCTCCGCACAGACAACGCAGCTCAAGAACAGCTCGCTTGCGCCACCTGATCTGTACGTCCTTCCCAACCCTGCATTCTTCCACGACCCAACGCGCCACCGCATATTTGATCCTCATCCAACTGCCTCCGCGCGTTCTTCGGTTGCTGATAACAGACAATCTCCAGGCTAGTCAACGGAGCGCAAGGCATCACCTGGCGCCAGAGTTTCGGAATCCAGAATCAGATGCAGCCGGAAGGTGCGTTTCTCGCTTCGTCTGTCAACGCCAACTCCAATGCCGCCTGGATTCTGTCCTTCAGAATGGCAGGATCACCCCGCAGATCTGAACCTGCCGCTCACATTTGACCTGTGCGCACGCTCCTCCTGATCACCTCACGGCGCATGCTAACCCGGGCTCCCCTCGCCTACTCACAGCGTCAATAACCCGGTCGCGATCTGGGAAGCCGTCACTTCCCGCTTGCTCGTGTAAGGGTGAAACAGCGTTAGATTTAGACAGCTATACTATCCAACTAATGTGATTGGAGACGATGGCGATTCGTAGCGTGCATTTGTGCTTTTAAATATTAGCTCACTCGATGTTTTGGTACTGCTCACGAATTCCGCACAGCCATGTCCCTTTGAACTCCTGGCTGCACATGCAAAGCGATCGCGGCCAGCGAAATCCTTTGCAATGACGCCGATCTGCCTTGACCATCTGGGGGACGCCACTGCGGATGGACCTGGAGAACAGGCGGACAGTGCGGTAGCACAATAAGATTTGCCAATGATGTCCGCGAGGCGCGCAGTAACTAGTTTCCTCAGGAGCACAACCCGCTGGATGCCTTTCTCGCAGGTTTCTCGTGTTTGCTTTGCGACGAGGAATAACGGATATTGAATCTTGATAGAACAGGTGACTGGAGTTCGCCGCGACCCAAATAAGATGGGAGTTGGGCGACAATCTCCCCTGGGCTTTTGCACGGAATGGATATGTAGCAGAACAACAAAACCCGGAAGTAAACCCAGAAAATTTAGACGCAGCGATATGGAAGAAAACCCAAGGCTTATGATAACCTCTTAAGGGCGGCGCCCCGTTTGAATCAAATGAAGATCGACGGGTACTTGAATACGCGGTGAGCAAGGAGCGAAGCACGGCAGAGGGACCGATTCGTACCACTTGCTGAACCTTGGCTCCGGAATAGAACGCCGAGTAGGTCGCGGGGTTGGAAGTCGCGAGGACTGTATGTGAATTTGGAACTAATTTGCATTGGGATTGAGTGGGAATGAGATATACGTACGTGCTGTCTTGCACCACGGGCAGGGCCGTGTGCATGCCTTGACTTCTTGTTAGCGCCGATAACTGGGTGGACATGCGAGGACTCAGTGCTATCGGGATTCTCTAATAACGTCCACGCAGTTAAGATGAATTCAAAGGATTATTGGGATTGATGAACTTACTCCAAGCGGGGAGGAGCACCTGCCGTCCGGCGGCGGTCCCAAGAGCGAAGACCAGGTTCTTCCCGCAGAAGATGTTGAATGTTTCCGTATGCGCTTTGGAGAGTGGTCCTCGTCGGCCCGGGGGTGGGGTATATTCCGTCTAAAATCGTGGCCCACTATGAGGATTCATGTCCTGCTAAATCGCGGGAGACGCACGGGGGAAACCGTCCGCGGCGGCGATAGCAGCCCAGGGGCCAGAGCCTGTGAAGCTGGCAGTCGTGCAGTCGATCACGGCGGCGGTGAGCGATACGTAGCCCGCAGCCTGGTCGACGAGGCTCAAGATTCTGTGCAATCGACAATAAGCCCCAAGTTCGTTTATCAATGGGGCGGGATTGTGCGCACTGGATGAAGACTGGTCCGCCGTCGTTGCAGGCGTTGCTAAAAGTCACGACGGACAGATATTGGGAGGTGTTTCCGCTCTTGTCGAGAGCTGCAAGGAAGATTAGGGATGCGTCGCTTGAACAGGACGGGAGTACTGACTGAATATTCCGGAATCGCCGAGAGTTTGTGCCTGGGTCATAACTTCAATGCCAGGGCAGCTGGGAAGCAATTGAACTGACGACCGCTCCTACGAAACTCCCGTTCGAGGCATCGTAGGCTCCGATGTATCCAGTGTTCCTGTGGGAACCAGCGTCAAATGCTCGTGTCGCAAAAGTCCGATTTGGGTTATAAGGGGTTGGAGAGGCTTACAGACTTACAGGCTACTTACGACTAACTTATACCTATCTTACACCCGGGTTGTAAGTGCCTGTAAGTACTTATAACTTTCCCCGCTTTCCACCAATATTCTTGGGATCTCAATGCTCAAGGGCATTCAAACATTCCTTCTAATCTTGTCAGTCACCGACGCCACTCGCTATCAAGTCACTTGGCTCGGGTGAGTCACCAATCTAGTTCTATTTCCTTTGACTTATGAATTATGTTCCTCTAGCTCATGCGGCACTCAAATGGTATGTCAGTTATGCGTGCCATGTCTTGTATCCCGTACCTGTATTACCATAGCATGAAATAAAATTGGTTGTCATTTATTCTTGAGCATCTGTGAAGGGTGGAAAGGGAGGGGAGTGCCGTGCAATTGCTCGGGTGTAGGATTCACCTGTAACCACCAATAACCGCCTCTAAGCACTTATAAGTCTTATAAGTTCCGTAAGTAGTTACAAATCATTACAGCGCCTTTTTGAGCCTTACAGCCCCCCCGAGAATATTACAGGGTTATACAGTCTTGTAGAAACCTATATGCGCCTATAACTCATATCGGACTTTTGCGACACGCCGGAGAAATAGATATGGATGGACCCACTGTTGACACGAGGCATGGGCGGTGAGAAACACCGTCGAAGCGACGATGGGCAACGAAACGAGAGATGAGAGGGAGAGCATTATGTGCGTCGTGAGCTGGTGATTGGGGTGCAATTGTTGAGCGACTCCAGATAATTCATGTCCCGCATTTTGTAGTCCCAGCACACACTCGTCATGCTTCAGGCGCTCCGATGCCAAGAGCGGTGGAAGTAGGACTCGTGGAAGCGACTTAATTCAAGTCGGGACTTGCCCTAAAAACCAAATACATCTCAGGTGTTATGAAAATTCTGAGGTTCCTTGAACTCGCCGTATCCGCTTTAAGCGGAGGAAACTGGCGTAGGCACCCAGTTGGCGGTACAACCCGGTGTATCCGAAACAGAACTGATAAAAATCGCAGATACTGATTGCCTTACAGCCAGTTGCGGAACTTAGGGCGCGGCCAAATTTCTTCCATTTTAAGCTGCTTTTGATGGTTTTGACCAAATCCATCGCCCTGAGCTCAATTCTTTATGTATCTACATAAATTCTATATGGGCGGATTCGCGCTGCAGTTCCGCAGGAGATTCGGTGCTCCGATTTCCTTTATTATTATTTTAAAAAATACAGTATATAATTTCGTAGTTTTTGATCAGGTCCACTCTTGTATGGGGAGACAACCTGCAAATGAGCTATATATTCATTCAATAATACCTTCGAGCTGTTTGAAGGGGACCTCATTGTCCGAATGTGATTCTTGGACCTCAGACACATAAGCAATGCTGTTGAATCCGAACAATTACAGTTTTGGTACCTGTTGCTTAGGACGACTACCTGCTGCTGCTCTTTGCCAAAGTGGGTGAAGGGCATGCACCTGCGCCCACTACATCATATCATGAAGAGTTCTCACAGCTCACATTTGTGCTATGGGCCTCCGTTCAGTGAGGCGACATGCCCCCAATATGGCAGTTGCCAGTGACTCACATCCATGTGACTGATTACCTGTATTGGGGGCGCGTCGTGTCGCCGGACGGAGGTGCACGGAAAAAATATGAGTTATAAGAACCCTCTGGGGCATGAGGTAGTGGGCGCAGGTGCATGCCCTTCACCCACTTTGGCAAAGAGCAGTAGCGAGCAGCCGTCCTAAGCAGAAGGTACCAAAACTGTGAATGTTTGGTTTCAACAGCATTGCTTATGTGTCTGAGGTCCAGGAATCACATTCGGACAATGAGGTCCCCTTCACACAGCTCGAAGGTATTATTGAATGAATATATAGCTTATTTGCAGGCTGTCTCCCCATATAAGAGGGGACCTGATCAAAAACTACGAAATTATATACTGCATTTTCTAAAATAATAATACAGGAAATCGGAGTGCCACACCTCCTGCGGAATTGCAGCGCGAATCCGCCCATATAGAATATATGTAGATACACAAAGAATTGAGCTCAGGGCGAGGGATTTGGTCAAAACCATCAAAAACAGCTCAAAATGGAAGAAATTTTGGCCGCGCCCTAAGTTCCGCAACTGGCTGTAAATCTCCGCATTGGTCAGCGCATATGTGTGCGGCCTTCTCCGAATGAATGTCCCAGCATAGTGGAACTCAGGACGAACCGCTGTACAATTTACAGGCCGAATATCTGGACCTGACTGGGGAGATGAACCCCTCCCGCATTCTTGGATTTATGCTGAATGAAAATCCGGAAAGGCTACGAAAACAGGCACGGCGTAACTACATGTTGCTTAGCGTCTTGTGTGCTCGCCCCCCTGGAATGAGTGTTGTGTTCCGCGGCATCTTGTAGGCTTATATACGGCTAACCACCCATATGTTCCAACTTGTTTGTCTTCAGTAGACTCGTTGTTCATCTTGTGGACCTCGCGAGTAGAATAAATCCCCCCCCCATGCATCTGGAAACACCTTCTGAGCACGTAGAGACCAGGCCCGCGGCATAGATAGCCGGTCGCGATGTAGCACCGGGTAGAGCCGACACCTTCGGGTAGAGCCGACACCTTCCGGTAGAGCTACATAGAGGTTTGGCACAACAATAGTGTCCGACCTCTATGAGCCTCTATGTCACTCCCTGCAGAGCCTCGGTTTCACATGCATCACCAGAACCGCATGCATCGTTGACAGCTGCCACCTGGATTTATAAAAAGCGAGCGAAGTCGACGCGGTCTACAGTGTACTCTAAAATCAAACTTCAAAGAAAGCATTGGCGAAATACCGATCCCCATACCGCAGGAATCCTATGCGAGGCAGTGATTGCGGTTTAAAAGGCTATGATATGAAATTATTGAGGCGGGCTATGTTTCGTTTTTCTTCACGCGTGCGTGTTATTTGGTGCGGCTTGCCTGCGTAGCTTCGCGCGCCGTGTCACATGCACGCTGCTATGATCCGTGACGTCACTCTAAGTTAAGCGGATCAAAGCCCCTGCCACCACCACTGCCAGCAATTCAGTCTTGTTCTGCCTATGCTCGCTTTCTGGATCTATTTGCGCTGCTTGGCATTGTATTAGCTCTCCTATTCCCAGTCCTTCGAGTTTCAGCTCAAGCCCCTCACTGCTCCAACTGCTCCTTGTGGTCCCGGATTCGCTCGGGGGCCGGCGCCTCCCCAATGACACGGGGTAACGTAGAATCTTCCAAACACGTTCGGGTCCTGAACCACTCAATCGAAACAAGAGAGCTGCGCCGGAGGCTCGGAGCAGTTTGGCACTCTGCTCGCTTTCGATTCTATTATACACGGAGGCAACAATATCATTCGAAATTCCTGGCACCATTAGAGTAGGTGGAGGCTTTAAATTCTCCTGCCAACAGTCATAGCGTTTTCAGCGAGACGCCCATCCTGTCCTGGATTGGTGAGTCCACGGCAATTTGCGAAGTGGAAGGACCGTGACGGCCAAGGTGAGTCAGTGCACGCACAGGATTCTGTGTGAAGTATGACACTCATTCCAGGCTAGAAGAAGAGAGGATTAACTGGTCTGTGTCCTTCATATTGCCTCTGTCCTAACCGTTACACACCTGTATCACCGAGCTCAAGATTGCGTAAAGGGCATTGCGCAATCGGAAGGTTTTCCGAATGTTACTCATCCAGACTCCAAAGGATGACCTGCGGCGTTCCGCGCGGCTCTTCGGCAATCCCTCTCCTCCATTGAGCGGAGATGGCACCCTATAAATGTGGACCAACGCGAGGTGTGTGGACTCGCATCTCCACGTCCGCGTCCATGTCCAAATCCCCCTTCCACGCTGTTCGCCGCGTTGTCACCGGCCACACTGCGGCCGGCCGGCCGACCATCCTGGCCGACACGATTCAGCCCCCGGCCTTCTGGTCGCCGGGGAGTACTAGCCCCATATACGATCTGTGTCGCACGAGTGAATCACCCGCGGCGATCGATAGCGAAGTCTCGCAGGGCGCGTGGGTGGACGAGATCACGCAGAACCCGGAGCACGTTAGCGCGAACGGCTCTGTGTTTCGTGTCTTTGAATTCAGTCCGGGAACGGTCTCGGTATGGATTTCAGCTTCAAAATGGGAGCGTGCACTGAGTCAATTGCCGTCAGCCGGTGCACCGAACTGTTTCGCTGGACTACGGGATCGTTGCGAAGGGGTCTATTGTGCTTGAGCTTGACGGCGGTGAGCGAGTTGCGTTGAATGAAGGGGACACTGTTGTCCAACGGGGTGCGATGCATTCTTGGAGGAACGAATCGACAGAATGGGCGAGGATATATTTCGTGGTTTTGGGTGCGTCATTCAACGCAGCAGCAGGACACCTAATCATTGATCTTCCACCTGAACCTCAGGCGCCAAGCCCATCGAAGTTAATGGTGAGAAGCTGGCGCAGGAGTGGCACAAGCGCGAGTAACTACGGGATATTTCATAAATCTGCATGCAGTTTTAGAAGATTAGGAGCGGTGATTTCATAGGAAAGCACCTCCGCGTCGATTCTGAACAATCGTCTCCGCTTTTCTGAACTACGAGAAGAAACCCGTTACATTGTTGGAAGAGCTGCCAGGGCCCCGGCCTTAGGTCAGTGGTTTATACATATTTGGTAGTACGCTGGGAAAGCAAAGCTGACATTCCGCAATATATTGGTATTATATCTCAAAGGGATCACTCATGAGCCAGCTTGAACCCACCCCCAAGTTGAACGGGAGAACTCGGGAGTCGGATCCTCTGCTGATCACCATCGAAGAGATTGGAGCCGACGACGCGGATGACGACCAGGTTGACGACCGCAACTTGACCACAACGTATGCAATCTATGCTGGTGAGTACGGGGAGGATGCGAACTGGCAGCGGTGATGCGGACAACTACAATGGTACGCCCAACCAAATCCAGAGATGGAACTAGGTTGAACATGGGCGCTAGCGATAGCTACACGCAAACTGAGGGCCGTTTATCTTCCAAAAGCCAATTTAAAGCCTCGTCGGGGTGGAATGCCAAGCTACGCTGACGTAGGTAGAATCGTGTTCCCCGCAGCTCCGCTTGAAGCCTCCGCGGCCAACGCAGGCAATTTGATTTTCGATCTTTTTCGATCATCCAATGTGATTGTTGACGGTGATGGCACACAATTAACGAGGCAGAAGCATCCAGCTCTCATCCCCAGCCTTACCTATTCATAAGGCCCTCCGGGCAGTCCTGTAACCTGAACCCTACCTGATCGCCGGTTTCGGTTCCGGAGCTCCTGCACCTTAAATACTACATGCTGCTCTTTTTCCATTAGCCTGCGTTCGGATATATTCAGCACACTCACACGTAGCAGTTCATCAGCAAAAAACCGTATGTACAGATAGCAACTTTTCAAGGAGCCTAGATTTGGGTCTCGGAACATGCCGAGACGAGCGAAAGTTGTTTTCAGCGGGAAGGAGCCTAGACCTGGGGTCTCGGAACTTGCCGATGGCCGAAAAAAGAAAGAGTCTACTGTACTATTACGACCGAAGGTTCACACCATGTCACCCGTCACCTAACAAGTTAATTTTTCTGAAGGTTCATTCTGACAAATTAGCCATCAAATCTTCATATAAGGTAGGCCGGCGGATGCCGGAACGAAAAAATTGCCGTTTTCTTGCCTATTTCGGCCTCAAATCCTTATTGTCACCGTCACCGGGACCAAATTCATTCAATTCACGACCCTCCGTCACCCGTCATCTGAACCTTCGGTCGTAATAGTACAGTAGACCGGATCTCGGGAGTTGGCGACGGAGAGATGAGGGAGGAAAGATGATATACAGAGGCGAAGTCCGGTAAATGCCGTCACAATCGGAGGTTGGAATAGATGAATGTAGACCTGTTTCCCTAACCGGTTACAGGAATCCAATCCCACGGCAGGCAAGCCCGCAATAAAATGCAGATCCCCCTCTCCTGCTCCCCGTCTCTCTCCATGAACCGCACGAGATCCGGTTCCTCGCTTGCTCAGTTTCCCAAGCAATTTTGCCCCAGGCATCAAGCAACACCGAGCATAATCCCCCGACTGAGCTTCACCACGCCTTACTTGGCCTTACCTCCCTGTCCCTATGGGTTGGATCTTTCCGGTCGGCGGCTGCAGATATTCCCCCCCCCCTCGGCTAACTTAAGCGATCGCGAAGCGATAGCCCGGACTCAGAGCCTATGTACGCGACGAATGTGACGCTCTCGCAAGAGCACAATGTCTTCCGAGATCCCCCCCAACATCGGTCAACGGTGCGCCTACTACCTCTCCCAGATGGTTGGTATCGTGTTCATGAGGCATCCCCGATACGAAAGGACGGCCCCCGAGGTACGTGTGCTTGTGCTCCCGTCGCTCGAAATCTGGCCGACTGAGCGCAGCTCTTTGGGATGTTATTCAACTACGGGCTGATGGGCTCGCTGCTCGTCCAAGTATGTGAGTCTGGTTCTGCAAATTTGCGGCCGTTGCCCTGCTGATGAATGACTAGACCACTATTACGGGTCCTTCCCCAACGACCGGACGGTCACGAAGGCCATCGTGTACTCGCTGTTCCTCCTCGAGCTGACACAAACCGGGATCATGAGCTATTTCGCGTACGCATATCCATATCTTGTCTCGGGATGCGAAGTCGAAGCTTTGCTTTTTCAGGTACACGATCTTCGGGTCCGGATACGGGAATCTCGAGGTCTTTGACAAGAGCGCGTTGGAGTGGTTTCCGGTGTGTATTTTAGGCTCGCGTATTGCCGGGATTGTGCAGCTCTTCTACGCGTATCGACTATAGGTCTTTTCGGGGTCGAGAATCGCTGGCGGGGCTATCGCGCTGGTGAGCGCTCGTTCTTTTTTCGAATTATGCGACATCCCATATACAAATCTCCGTTGCAGCTAGCCCTACTTCAAATCGGATCGGGCATTGGCCAGGGTGTAATCAGCAAACTTGCTACAGACAGATCTAACTTGTCGGGGAAGCCTATTTGCGTTGCGGCGCGTCGACTTGGTTGTTTTCGACTAATAAGACCCTGACACGCTTCCCTAGATTTGGTTGCTCAGTAGCGCCATTTGCGATATCGCCATTGCAGCCTCAATGACGTTCTACGTGCGTTTTTCCGAGGCTTTCTTTCCCTCCAAATCCCTGATTATTCTGTAGCTCAAACGGGGACGGATGGCAACTCCGCGCCTCAAGGACACTATGACGAGACTGGTTCGCTATACGGTTGAGACCGGTGCTACTACAGGTGCGAATATACTATCTGTTCCAAGTTCAGATTGATTAACATGGCTTCGCAACTTATCAGCGGTGGTCGCCATCGTGCAGGTCCTCGTTCAACTCGCATTCCCCAAGGATAATTTCTTCGAGACCCCCAGTTGGACGCTGGGGAAACTCTACTCGAATAACCTCCTCGTAAGTTGTCTCCCTGCCTGTGAGCTCGCCCTTACGCTCATGGACCTCAGGTGCTCTTGAATGCGCGCGCGGTCGTTGTGGGCGGGCGGAACTACATTTCATCGCCACAAAATGAGATCAATCTCAACTCCAGAGGCGACATCTCCACCGCGCAAATGAACAACACGCTCGGAAGTAGTATCCACTTCCACAATGGAGCGGACACACGGATTAGCAAAGAGGAGAGAAAGATTAGCACCGCGGGGACGCAGGAGAGCGACCGTGAAGTATAAACATCGATGTTCTTCCGGTTTGACCATATTCTTCGCCCTTCCTGCGTCAGCTTCAGAACGCGAGCCATCCTCCATCCGCTCACTCACGCTCGGCGTCAAGACGTTCGCAATAATTTATTCACGAGAAGAGCTTATATGCGTATCTATTTATATCAGCAACGTGCGCCACTGGATGATCCTAGTCTGTAGTTTACCGCGTGCCTGATGTAGGGAGCTCGTCCTTATTACATAATCGTCGGACTTTGAATTTTATACAAGGCTTTCCTCCTGCCTGGGGGCAATATAGGCCATATATCAAGAAGCCAAATCCCGTAGAATGCCAAAAAATATCAATCTGTGTCCTCATAATTCCTCTTACAGAGGTCGTTGAGGTGCAAAGTTGTTACCGGCCGGTTCACATCAAAATTCGGCCTCACGGTTTTGGCATCACCTGGAAAATGTTGAGTGTGAAAGTTGTTGGTTCTCGTGGTCGGCTCAATAATCCCCAAGAAAATCGACGAACAACGCGCTCTAACCCTCATTTCAATGTCCGAGAAATTCAAGATTACATAATAAGGCTGACCTCCAATCAACTGATCGAGGCACTCAACAGACTACAACATGCGAGGTACGAGCTACTTCTATTGTAGCGTCTGTCTACGAGAGACTAGGATGATCCCGAATCCCGACGGTGCACTTGCCCCAGAGATTGTTTTTCTTGAAAGGCGAGGTGCTTATCAGTGGCAGCATCTGCCATCCCCCGGATCTTTCGTGCCATGCATGCTTTTCTGCAAGCTCCGGCCATCTCACCGATCTTCATGCTACGTCTATGACAAAGAGCTCTTGAGTACTTTTAATGCTTTCTGGTTGTGAATGTCGTCTTCGACTTGCTCATATTTCTGCACTTGGCACCCTCGGAATCGACTTCATTAATCTGGTGTCCCGGATAATTGTTCCTTCTCAAGCCACTGATCTGCCACAATCACCTTCATAAACCACTCCGACCAATGAGCATTCGTCAAATACGATCTATTTTAATCGCCTGGATGAAATGCGGTCAACTGACTCCCCCGGCGGATCTGGCGGCGCGGAAGTAAATTCTGCTGTCAGACTGTTTGCACGTACATCGTGATCATCCATCCAGCCTTCTATTAGTATAAGATTGAGTGGCCGGCAAGCGGCGGAGCACAAACAGGGCGTAAAACATATTGGTAAGAGATAAAAGTGGTACATTGGCAATCAAGAGCGTGTTTACAGGAAGAGGGCCTAAGTATTCTCAGAGTTGGCAGCCATGTAAGTTGTGTCGCGGAACAAATTGGGAGCAAATGCTGTGCATGTGCGGCAGCGGCATATCGGCAGAAGACTCAGCAGAATGACAAATGGCAAGGCACGTGGGCGTTTTGGCGACATTCTCGGTACTCTGAGCACAAATCAGAAACTAAAGTTTCTGTTTGTGAATCAACGTGCGGTGCAACGGTCAACCTCGCATATATTTGGCCTCCATCTCACCCCAGAATCCTGCCCCCCTTTTTCGCCCCGCTATGGATGGCACAGATGCGGTCGTTTACTCCCGGCTGAGCCCTACCCTCGCTCTAGTAGCCGGTCTTGGAAAGTCTTTACTACGTGCTGTGCACATCCCACTGATATCCACGGCGTATCCTCGCAGCGGTCTTCATTTATGACTACTTCCTCATTTTGGAGGCAGAGATCACGCACATCTGGGTGCCGGGGCACAAGCGCGCGTCGGCCTGGTTTCTGTTCGTCCGGTACTTCACTCTCTTCAGCAACATTACTATGGCCTTGACGACATTTGGAACCTTTACTCCCGAGGTATGCGCGTTCCGTATAGTCCTCAAATGTCAAAGTAAATCCCGTACAGGGGTGAATTCCGTACTCAAATTTGATCTGCCGCCGACTCACGACCAGCAGTTGTAAACAATTTCACATCTCACACGGATACCTCACGGTATTGCAGGAGCTTGTCGTGGGCTGTGAGTCACGAATCCGCCGCGGTGTTCAGAAGCTGACCGATGTCAAGGCACTCTAATTCTCCGGGTGTACGCCATGTACAGTTTCAACAAACGGATCCTCGCCTGTCTCTTAACTATGGGCCTAGTGACACTCGGTGTGGGCGTAGTAAGTGGGCACCACAAATCATCCCGTGGCGCATTTCACGTATCCCGTCCAGTGGTCGGTCCTACCTGCAGGACCGCCTATCACTGGCATAACTCTCCTGCCTGACTGTCAAATCCCCGAATCTCATACCCAGTGCGTGTCGCAATTTCGGTACGAATCCAATCCCAACTAACACAAGCGAGCGCCAGAACCATCCGTTCGTCGTCGCTGGGCCGTTATACTGCTCCTAGTGTTTCTTATCTTAACTAAGGCATGGCGGCTGCATGGGAAGCAGAGTGAGGCCGACATGCTTTGCCGCAGTTTCTCCGCTCATTCTGTCGACCTGCAGGCTCGCATGCGATACGATGATCCTGGGGCTGACCGTTTATCGGGCCTTCCAAACAACGCGGGGTGCCCTTGCAGTTCCAGGCTCGCTCTTCCAGGTTATGATGCGCGATGGTGAGTGTTTCGCCATTCGTCATCAGAACACTGTTTGAAATTTTCGAACCCTAGGCGCAATGTATTTCAGGTACGCCGTTCTGTTCCTTCCGCGTATCGAAGAGTTGAGTAAAGTGCACCCGATTAGCGTCATTTGCCTCGCCAATCTCGCAAACATACTGATGCTAAATGTGAGTCTGTTTACTATTTCCCGGCTGCATCACTTCTAATCCATCTACAAACCAAATTCAGTTTGGCAATGTACCTATTTAACGCAAATGTTTTTCCAGCTCTCACCCGTCTGGTCCAAATCGTACTATCGCCGACCGGGCTTCCGGCCACCTTAGTGTTTATGGCTGGTTCTCGAAGGCCACAGTGACTCTATGCAAACCACCGTGTACTGGGACGAAGGCAGGCATCACACGAACAGTTCCAGACAATTTTCCCGAATTTAAATGCAATGTGGATGGAGCAGTGAATTTCCTTCGGCCGACACCCCCAACATGGGCAAATACTAGGAAACCAGCCACCCCACCAATCAAGTGCCATAGGCGCAGACTCGCGGTCTGTTTGTTCAGGAATGATGCAGGGGTGGTTTAGGGACTATCTGGTATGCTTGGAGTGCACTTGCAAGGGATGGGACTGGGCAAATTTGGTGGGTGTGATGGCAGCGGTAACCTGCGGAATCTGTGATTCCGGCTACACCGACGGCTCGTCAGGACCACCCGCGGTGGCGGGCCAAAATCAGTGATACATTGTTTTATATGAAGTATTTCAACACACTAGACCACTCATATTCATGCCAAGATGGCACCAGCTCCCCAGAAAAATCCAAATATTTTGGACACCAAATTTCAGTGGGTCGGGGTAAAGGACAATGATTAGAAGGGACTTGAGGGTAGAACAACTATGGCAATGCACCATGGTGGAGGGCTCCCAGTCCAAAAGGCTCTCGAAAAAATCTAGACCCATAGCCTGAACCGGTTGCATGCTATGGGCGTAACCGGCCTGAGCCACTCCGGAGTGAAGTGCAGGTGAAGTGGGCCCATAGCGAGAGTCTGTCGCGTGAATAGACACAGAATGCTGTCAGGGAGTGACACTCGGAATCGTGCGAGTAGAACGGGCCCAAGAAGTCGCTGAAAGACGCAGAATTGGTCGAGATAGAGTGAGGGCAGTTGCGCCGAAATAAGAAAACGGTGATCGGAGCGGTTCAGCCGGCAGTGCATGTGTCATAACTTTTGATCCGACCATCACTTCTGGTTGAAATTCGGTATGCACCAGCCTTAGAGGTCCCATTCCCTCCCCGAACCCCAAAAATAGACACAACAGGAGGTCCTGACTCAATGTGAGGCAAGTGGCCGGTTTCCTAGTTTGGCCGGTTTCCCAGTCGGCGATAGTAGATATACTCCGCCGGAGGATTCTCCTGGTTCACCGCCACGTGGGCATCATGTCAGCTTTCTTCAATGTTTCCATCACTGAGCACACCTCAGAATATCCGTCGTCATGATCTCACGGCTCATGCTCAATCTCCACGCTGCGGCACATCCGGAAGCCGAGTTGGCAACCCATACAACGCAGCTCGGAACACTGCGATTTGCGCACAGCGCGGCGCCAATGCAGGAGGTGTCTGTATTCTGATGCAGTTACACGAGCCACCTCGCGGTAGACCGGTCCCACTGTTCGTGTATTTATCAAGTGATGTATTTGTTGTGTATTTGGATGTTGTGTAATCGGTGAATTTGCGGTGATCAAATCGGACCAGTGGTCCGATACTCGTTAGTCCTGTTGTTACCACGGGAGTCCGATCAGGGTATTCGCTTATTACCAATCACCTTTGTAGTGGTGAGATTCATGCATTTTCAGCGGACAACAGTGTAGACTGACACTTAAACTGTCTGCAAAGAATCTGTCTCTTCAGAATTTTGTGAATTGGCCGGGGCCTCTCATCAATCTTTCTGCAGATTTCTGGAGCTCTTGAATACACTTGAGGGCACTCAATCTCTGGAACCCGAAAATTTCGGCCAGAAAACTTTTGCCATCATGGATGAAATGGAGTGTCCGCCCCGTTGGATTTTTTTTTTCGTCACTTGACAAATCATACGTATTCTTGACCACTTGTGACTTGAGGCCTTTTTGGGCCGATTCCAGTGCAATCAAGTGCAATCAAGTGCGATCAAGTAATTTGCAGGAAGTCTGATGTGCCCACATCGCTGTGAAAAAGTCTGAGGAGACAGAATTCAAGGCAAGTGTAATTGTCTCATACTATCCTTTTGAATCCGGTATAATACAGTTGAATTGAGCATGGGGCGGACGGCATCAAAACTCCGCCCATCTCAATTGACCGCTCCGAATAGTACCAGTCTGCCTATGGCAAAGTGCTTGCCACATTTTTGCAAGTTGTAGGTGTGAGAATCTCGAATCCCACGAGGGAAGGGGGAGGGAAAAGGGGGGTAAAGGATCTGTTCTATTGCCAAGAATATCTTTCGTATGCCGGTGCCCGGTGTACAGTTAGGGGGAGCTTACTCCTGTAACACCACTGTCAGCGACAAGTCAGCGATATTCTCACGGCGCGACCATCAAATCTGACAGGGATGCTCCCACGGCACGACCATCAGAACAAACATGTACAAAACACGTATTTGTGGCTGTGTTTGGAAAATCGGACCAGTTGATTAAATGCGGTCGCAAGCTCCCCCAACTAAGGGGGCCTTTTATACCTCAAGAAACAATGTACATAAAATAAGACCAAACTAATACAAAGAACAATGGGTTCAAACCATCTGAAACCACTTCCATAGAAACACTACGTGTCCATGCACCCGTAGCGCGTTTCCGTGTGTCGGCTTGCCAAATTATTTCAACAGTAGAGAGTCTAGGCATTGAGTTCACTGGCGGCAAATGGCGCAACAAACTGACCGGATGGTGGTGTAGGTCTTGCACGCTCTACAATTAACCTCGTGTAATTTCCAAATTTAAATTCGAGTAAGTGGCCTTGAAGTGGACCATGCGACCTTTCACTCCTTCCTTTTGTGACGGTATTTTTTGTTCTTCTAGATCCTCCTCGCACCTCCTCCGTCGATCGCCGGGGTGGCAGCACAGGTCATCATCCATCCTGATTTAGGAGTACTCACATTGAATCCCCACCCCTCCCTCAGGATTCACTGAACTTGGAACTTTTTAATAGTAGTGCCGCCGCGGTAAAGGAAGGTGTGCACCACCAGTCCGGGCTGAGTCCCATCGATTCTGCCTGCGGCCACACAATCCACCACTGCGAACCCAGACCGAAATTCGAATCTTCCCACCAAGACACCTGGCAAGAGTAGTTCGGAACGAAAATCCCGGACACGCGTTGCCACGTTAGGAAGGAGGGCCAGTTCCGGGTCCTTCAGTTTCAAGAAACTCGTTTGAGTTCATGATAAGATTTTTTCTCAAATTTACATCGCTATGCGTAAGAATGGGACCTGGAATCTCGGGATGCAAACTTGTGCTCCTTGAAAAGTTAAAGAGAGCGAGGATTTTCTTGGTCGCTTGCGGAACAGAGAGCCTAGACACACCCTACAGAGCAATATCTTGACCAAGGTCAGGATGCTATCCAAAAGTATATAAATCTGTAGCGAAATACAATTTAATGAAATGTTCATATGTTCATTTGGTACAAAACTGCTATGAAAGCAGCTACAATCAATATCTGTTTCCAAGGACATCAATTTATTCATTGTCCCCAGCGTACGAAAGGACTACTGAAAGAATATCTCTCAGCAGCCATTTCAGGTGAGAAGAAAAGAAGATCTTTCCTATTTTTCTTTGTTACAACAAAGCAACTGAAAACCAGTAGGGTTCCTTCTCACTGGAAATGGTTGCTGAAAGATACTCTTTCAGTAGTCCTTTCATATGCTCACGGACAATGAATAAATTTATGTCCTTGGAAACAGGTATTGATTGTAGCTACTTTCGTAGCAGTTTTGTACCAAATGAATATATGAACATTTTATTAAATTGTATTTTGCTATGGATTTATATACTTTTGGATAGCATCTTGACCCAGGTCAAGATATTGCTTTGTAGGGTGTGAGAGGTGATGTACATCAATCCATCCCCCTTGCGGAATGATCTTACGGCCAACTGGATTCACACATGTTTTCTCCCTGAGCTTTTTGGGCATAAAAATCGACATTTGAGGTCCGCTATTGCATAAACTTCCACTCATCCAACCCCTTTGGAATTCTGTCCAGCACAAGAAAACATCTGGGGGATTATAAGAAAATTAGGTGTCAGGACCTCGATCACTCGGTCGGATCCCATACACCGATCCACATCGTGTATTTCATTACAGTTCAGGACTCCTCTCGACACCTGGTCAGGAAAAAAAATGATGTCGTCTGATTCATCATCTAGGCCGGCTAATTCAGGCCTGGCTCCGTTTCACCAACATATTCAAGTTGTGGGGCGCAAATGTACATCGCTCTGAGCACCGGCATTGGCCTCCTTGTTTCCGTATCTCTGTCCCGGAGCAGAAGGGAGAGTCGGCGACCAGGAGTTCAACGTTCAGTATGAATTAGTACCCGGGTTTCTTCGGCGGCTGTGGGGCACATAGAAGTCCTGACACACCCTACAAAGCAATATCTTGACCTAGGTCAAGATGCTATCCAAAAGTATATAAATCCGTAGCAAAATACAATTTAATAAAATGTTCATATATTCATTTGGTACAAACTGCTACGAAAGTAGCTACAATCAACACTCGTTTCCAAGGACATCAATTTATTCATTGTCTGTGAGCATATGAAAGGACTACTGAAAGAGTATCTTTCAGCAGCCATTTCCAGTGAGAAGGAACTCTATCGATTTTCAGTTTCTTTGTTGTAACAAGGAAAAATAGGAAAGATCTTCTTTTCTTCTCACCCAAAATGGCTGCTGAGAGATATTCTTTCAGTAGTCTCTTCGTATGCTGGGGAAAATGAATAAATTGATGTCCTTGGAAACAGATATTGATTATAGCTGCTTTCGTAGCAGTTTTGTACCAAATGAACATATGAACATTTCATTAAATTGTATTTCGCTACGGATTTATATACTTTTGGATAGCATCTTGACCTAGGTCAAGATATTGCTCTGTAGGGTGTGTGATCGCTTCGTGGAGCTGACTGCTACAGGTTCCGCACATATAAGTAGTTGAACAACAGTCGGACGAGTCCATCCCCATTACCATCACAACCACAACTACCAACATCCGTGTCATATTCGCCGCAATCCCAAAGGGTAAGTACTACGAGGCAGGACTGGAACGTATCGTCTAACCCCTTCCCCCGCACAGATTATCCGATTCCGGGGGAAATGACCGTCTACGACACAGCCCAGACAATCGATCTGGATGCGGTCCCTCTGAATGGCAGATTCATCATTAAAACTCTAGTTCTTTCCGTGGACCCGTACATGCGCAGGAGGATGCGCGATCCAGAGATCAAATCGTACGCGGTGCGCGCTTCAGTTTTTGGAGCGCGCGCATTGTATTTACAGATTTGATTGAAGACCCCTTTCAAACTCGGCGCCCCGTATGCTCCGATTGATAATTCCCTCTCACCCGCAAAATACTGTCCACCCTCACCTAGGATCACTGGCATTGGTATTGGGGTCATAGTGCGGAGCGAGCATCCCGATGTCGCCGTGGGCAAGCATGTTTACGGCTCCGAGCTTCGTTCGTTTTAATACCTGTCAGTAATCATACTTGCCTTATTGACTCCTCCATCAGCTCACCAGGAGTACACGGCCTTCCCGAGCGCGGAGGGACTTCTTGTCTTGGAGAAAGACCCTAAACTCCCGTGGACCGTATACATCGGAGCCGCCGGGATGGCCGGTAGGTTCAACTCAGACCCGCAGAAATTCAGCTGTGCTAATTCGTTAATCAGACAAGACAGCGTACATGGGCTAGAAGGAGGTGGCGCACGCTAAAAAGGTGCGATTTACTTCAAGTCGTTGAAGCGTAGTTACTGATCCAGTGCAGGGAGAAACTGCATTCGTCGCAGCCGGTGCAGCCACCGCTGCTTTGCACCTTCTTTGCTGACCGACCACTCCAGGGCCGGTGGGATCGTACGCCTCCAACTCACCTTTCATGCCGGCTCACAATAATTCTGCGTTATCGATAGGATGGTAATTCAACTGGCGAAGCGCGACGGACTCCGAGTGATTGCATCGGCTGACTCGGAGGAGAAGGTCAAATACATGAAAGAAATCGGAGCGGATGTCGCGTTCAATTACAAGACCACGGATACTTCGGAGGTCCGCCGCATTTTTTTCATCTATCGATGCGATGCCGACCCTCTTCAATCCAAGCTACTGGGATAACGTCGGCGGCGATATCTTGGATGCCGCCCTTGAGCACTCTGCGCTGTATGCGCGTTTCGTCGTATGTACCAGTCCTCTCTGGAGTTTCACCCTCTCAGTTTTGGTCAGATCTGCGGGATGGTTTCCGGTACGTCCCCGCTTCAATGTCGACACTCGGAACTCACGATATTCGTAGGCTACAACATAGGCCACACGGGGATCAAGGTGCTGCATCCAGGATCCCATATTACTGCTGAATATATGCTGACTGCGCACCGCAGAACATGCACCAGACCTTCTCGAGATCGCTGAGCATCAACGGTTTCCTTGTCTTCCGCCTTGAATCGAAATAAAACGCCGAATTCTACGCGACGATTCCCCGCGCACTTGCGTCCGGTGAGATCAAGCACAGGGAAGATGTGTCGAACGGGCTGGAGACGGTTGGGGATGCGATACTCAGAGTGCAGCAGGGGAAGAACACGGGGAAGGCGGTGGTGGTAGTAGCGGAGGAATAAGTAGGTTGTGAACACTGTGTACTACATATGGCGCTGACTGCTGCGCGGCTCAGAAGCCCGGGATATAAATTTGAACATTGTGAATCGTCCCTGCGAAGCATGCAATGGAAAAGATTTGAACGACTCTTCCCACTCGGACGCCGGGAGCCGAACTCGTGCTTCCTGCCTCACCGCAGAGGTTCGGGGTGCGCTATGTACCATAGACCACGTCCGATGCACAGAGCATATTCGGACCCTATAGGCATGAGTAGAATCGGAGGCTGAGCGGAAAGCAGTGACAGTTCAGTCTCCAAGTCTGCGTCCGATTCCACATACAAAATCAAGAGCCTGGTTCAACGCTCACGGGAATAAGGGTGCGACTGCCCCTCGAGGACTATCTGACTGCGTTACGAACCTCCATCCGACAGAAAAAAGACTTGCGCGCTGGAGGTATTCGGACGACGGTTGAGCGCAAGGGGCAATGTGCGCCACGTCCGATTAACTGTGCTCGGAAGGTGGATATGCGTAATTAGCGATGAACCCAGCGATGTAGGAGAGGGACGCATCCGCAAAGCATGCCATGTACGTCTGCTCCGGATGAACAGAACAGATAAACGCGGCATCAAGAGACTTCTCAGCGAAGTGCATGCATCGACGCGAACCTGGCAGATGCACACGCCAGCCCGCGGAAGACGTTGCACAAACCGCGGGATTGTGCTGAATGGTGCCAGAAACAGTCCAGGCCACGAAAAAAAGTATTAAACTCATCTATTGAAATCTAACGACACGACTTGGTTCTAGTCTCTCTTCACAGACGCTGTATCAGTTCTAGCTCGTACCTGAACTTGGTTCTACGTCGGCACAGGCGGCTCAGTACTCCGCTCCCCGATTGGTGGCCACACAGCCATCGGACTCAACGTAGTGGCGTACCGTGGTTGGACGAACAGGGCCCTGGAATGGAGTTAAATTAAGTATGGCAAAATGAAACATGCGTGTAGAGAGACGTGACGGACTTTGCCTCGACGAGGAGCGTGCCCTGGAGATCTTCAACTCGGCCAGAGACTGTCACTTTACGGCCTTTGACTTCTAGGAGTTGGGTCTTGAGGATTACGAACTGGACAGAGAAGTGAGGATGGAGAAATACAAAAGACACAGCCACGATGGTTTACCTGGTCTGCTCGTGTGGGGGCACGGTAAGTGAGCGACAGCGTGGCCGTGACGCCGACCTTTTCGGGCAAATTCAAGATCGCCTGTAGTGAAAACCAAATTGGTTCAGGAATCCCAGACAGTGCAGATACGTTGCCAGTAACTCACGTTCCGCGCGAGAGTCTCATCGAGCAGCGTCGCGAGCAGTCCGCCGTGGATGATCCCGTCGTGTCCGCACAGCCCGCGCCCCAGATGGACGAACACCACCGCCTCGCTCTCGTCCCTCCGCACGCGCACGAGCGGCAAGAGCGCGAGCTTCCCCGGCCCGCGCAGCGATCCTGCCGTAAGCTTTCCGGCGCGGCTCTCCTCGGAAAGGTGCGCGTGCGGACGCGTCTCGTACCAGTCGTCCGCATCCGCCCGCGTGCGCAGTGCATTCAAGGCCGGCAGCGCCTGGAGCTCCGCTTCGAGTGCCTTTATGTACGCGATCGATTCCGGAGAGGTGGGATCCACGGGCGGCGGCGCCGCAGGGCGCGGATACAGCAGGGAAATGGGGGCGGGAGGATAGACGGCGCCGAGGGCGTAGGCAGTGAGCGATACTGCCGTCACGAGAGACGCGGTCGCGAATGTGCCGATGTTCCGCGGTTTGGGGGCGCTAGACGAAAACAGAGCTGTTCGCATGCTGGGTTGGCTTTCTTCCCGAAAACTGTGCCGAAAAACGCATCGCGCGTTCGGACTCCGTCGAAGTAGGGTCGCAGACATTTCGTGGCCGCAGCTTCCGTCTCCGTCCAGTGGTTGCCACTGATTTCGTGCTGATCCTTGCGATCCTCAACCGTGGCTGCAGGTCAGAGATCTAGAGCAGGAGAACACGAAGCCAAGGAGGTGAGAATTTGACCCTGGTCACGCCGTGACCGTGACCGTCGGCATGGCGATGGATTGCAACTCTCTTTCTTCTCGAACGTTCATCGCGTCGCCACAGGGGCTCATGTACTATATCTGGGGAGAAACCGGTGGATTCAATTTATTCAAGTTGCAAGAAAGAGGGAAAAAGAAGAGAAAAGGGAGAGACTCAGGAGAATATCTGAGAACATACGCGAGAAATCCCGGCCGCATCTCGCGCTACGGAACTTACCGGTGATTTGATCGATCTTGAATCCATGTCCGCGTTTAGCAGATCTGTGATTTCTCGGCTAAGTCGCTCGGAGATACAGGGCCACGTCACAGCCAATCATATTCAAGATTTTTAAATCTTGCTCGGCGGCTTCGCATCAAAAAAACAAGCACCGCAAGCAATCAACGGGCATCTCCATGCATTGCCTTCTTCAATCCCCCCGGAGTTTTCCGGAATAGTTTCATGTACTAGTAGACTGTAATCATACAAAATACCGAAGGGATCCTTCGACTAAGAACCGATTGCCGGTCCAGCGAAATTGACCGATTTGGGTGATTGTGCCTGTGTTCTCAC
Organism: Mycena rosella; assembly: GCA_029378255.1. Taxonomy (NCBI): domain Eukaryota; kingdom Fungi; phylum Basidiomycota; class Agaricomycetes; order Agaricales; family Mycenaceae; genus Mycena; species Mycena rosella. The sequence goes on from JARKIE010000026.1 coordinate 84,258, forward strand.
CTTAGACCACACCAAAAGGCTTTGCAAAAATTTGGGAGGCCTGGTGTGTGTAACAGTGTCATCACAGAGGCTTGTCAGGTTCTCAGAATGCAACTGAGGCAACTGAACGAGGGAAAAGCAGAGTTGAGAGGGACAAGCAAACAAACAGCTGGAATATAGATGAGGTTTGGTGTCTATGGCAACAGGTACTATATCCTGAGCCAAAAGGAGAGGGAAGGACCCGGCACATGGTCGGAAGACCGGAGGTCAGAAGTCAGAATGTGTCATGATCCAACTTTCAAATCTTGAACACCAGGTCAGACCGTGATCACGGGAACATGTTATCCTGATCGCGTCGTGATGTGTCACAAGAACATCAAATCCCGAAGGACAGGACAGTGTGAGCTATCACATTGTGATTGCTCCGGAATACAGTAAAGGAAGCGTGAAAGGCACATACCGAGCACCAATGCACATACTGAGCACCGCAGCCGTGGATATCATATCAAGAAAAAATCAGACAACATGCCAGTTATACCACGCCAAGATCAGTTGGTGACAAGAAAAATGGCGAAAGTGCTAAACAACTACAACACAAATTGAACGCGCATATTCGGATTATGACCCAGTAATTCTGCCATGCAAGTGAGGACAACCGAGCTCGGTAAGGAAAAAGATGAAGAGGACACATCACAAACCCATGGCTCGAATCGAAGTAATATAGCTGCAGGATGACATAGCAGTTATGCCATGCAGGCAATGCGAAGCCTCAAGAGGACGAAATGAGACACTTTCCGAGCACAAATATGTTGAATTTACAAGCGGACTGAGCACCCTTCACTCAACACTGGGGCTGCGCTGACCTATCGGAAGAGATTAAAATGTGCTGGAATGATGAAAAGAGACACCGAGTAAGGAGGACATATACTGAACCGACATATCTGGGCACCGAGTAACGGGAAGACTGTCTGAGCGCATAAATCCAGAAACCGAGCAGGGGAAACATCTACCAAGCACAGGGAACAGGTCACCAAGCAGGAAGAATGAGCATTTGGGGAAAGACCGAGCAGATATTACGAAGGTTGGATGAGTAGGCACCGAGCGGAGAAGGAGCTGAGCAAGGAGGGCTGCGGAAGAGCGTAGGGGGGGGAGTAGCGCGAGGACAGGTGGCGTTATCTGGGCAGGTGGGGAGGAGAGCCAGCTGTGGAATATGGGGAGTATAAATACAGCCTGTATGCTGATAGAAAATGATCTCGGTTTTGGGACCCACATCTTCTAAAGCTGTAAAAGGCTCTCAAAGTACCTCAGTCTCACCAAAAACAAACTGTTATCACCAGAAAACACTCTCTCGCTCTTCAGAGACACATTCCTTCCTACACCGAGCTGTCTATTGGTGAAGTCAGGTTATTCTCGAAGACCAGCCCTAAACTTCCCTATCTGATCCAACTTTCTTTCTCACTAAAAGAGGGTAGTTGAAAAACCCTCACACACAGCGACACAGCCAAGTTCGGCATGTAGCCGCTAGCCTTGATCGAATTATTTTGCCCTCAGCAGGCAAATAGGAGAAGAGGGCAAAGGGAGACGGTTGGTTGGGACATATAATACGAAGAGGTTAAAAGAAGGGAGCACTCGGCCAAGGAACCGAGCTTGTTAAAACAACCTCCGCCCCAGCTAAACAACCTACACACCGAATACCTTTGGAGTCGGATTATACGACCGAGGAGGCCCTCTAAAAACACATATTCCACCTCGGCATCCTCGAATCGGAGCCAGCATCGTGCTCGATCATCCCTTCTCGACAGGCTGTAGAGCTCGGTCCGATGGTGCATGTTGAGAAGACTGTTCTATTGCACTAAAACATGGTAACCAGTTGTAAAATACTCCTTCTTTACTGAAGAACCACACACCTCCTATATAAAATCCACACTCCAAATTAAACAAACCTAGCACTGAGGTGCACTGTTCACAGCGACAGAAATATTCCCCCTAGAGGATGTACAATTCTAAACTAGCCTGGGTTACCACCTCACTCGGCAGTTTACGAAACCGCAGTCTACATCACAACGGCACGCAACCACGATACTCCGACAACCCACGATTGCATCCCTGTCGTCTACACACTCTCTGGTTTAACCATCAAATCCCGAGGGACAGGACAACACGCGATCACGATACTCTGACAACTCGCGATCACATCCCTGTCACCTAACCCCTCTCCGGTTTCAACAACATGCCTTTATGCTCCACATAGGGTATATTGAAACATGGCACATAGGGTAGATACAATCGAACTCCTGGATATATTAGTATATAAGACCAAGGTAAAAACTCCTGTACCTTAAATTCTACCTCGTCTAATCTCAGGCTTTACTTTTGCTTGACTCTTGTTCCCTCAGGATTACGAGGGATGCTGGATTCTCACCTGTGGCATCACATACGGCGCTGCCTATGACCTCGTATCATCTTCCTCAGCGGATATCACTCCGTCTTCAGCTCTTACCAGTTCCCACCTGCACAATGCTCATGGCCTTACATCCCAGGACCGAATGAGGAAGCCGTTTGTCTCATATTACTACTCAGCAACCGCACAGGTTACTAGATGGGATTACTCTTTTGGATGACTCAAGCCGACCTATAGGCCGTCGTTGACAGAATGGGACCGGATCTCGAGAAGTCAGCTTTTCTCGTGAGCACCACAGCTCAGAAGGGTGTGCAACAGTCTGGCTTCCAAGCCGAGACAAACAGACAGAAGGGTAGATACTCCATGGTGTATAGCAAAGCCAAGAGGGGCTACTCCGGAAATGGTGACCCGGTCAAAACACTGCTGTCAGAAGTGAAACAAAGGTCTGTGCAGACCATCTGGTGGAAGATAGCCAAAGATCGGAAGGCATGGGAACAGTAAGTCGGACCGGAAGTCGGATCGGAAGTCAGGAGTGGAGTGGAAGTCAAGACAAAGGATGAAGAGATATCCAGAGGTCTGGTGCAACTCTGGAGTCGAGCCGAAGGTAAGAGTGAAAGAATGGTTTCAGTCCATGATAAGAGGAAACATGGAACAACATTAATTTTACAGCTGAAGTATGAGATGTTACAAGACTGTATTTATACTAAGTCCATTATCAAGTACCTTAATGGGTATAAGTAACATGACAGGTGGAGGGAACAATAAGAAGTCCGAATGTGGCGGAGGAAGTAAGTAGTCTGCATGGGGAGTACAAAGAATTGTCCTAATATGGATACAGACCATATGAATGAGGAACTTGTGTGTGTCCCATGAGTTCGAGACATGAGGTACAAAGTCGGGGCTGAGCAGGGACCAATGTTGGAGACAGATAAATGGGAAATGCTCAGTAATCCTTCATTATGTGAAAACCCAATGATGATCTGTTCACCTGACTTCTGAGATCCGGAAGTCAGATGACCGAAATTCGGATCAGACTTGGGGTGTGGCAGAGTGTGACCGAGCCCAATCGGGGGGTAATCAAGTCTAAGTGCATGGATATAACAACAGGACACATAGGATTGATGTAAGGTCAATGTGAAACAGTAATACCGATCATTGTTCCTACAATTGGGATTTGGAGGGGTTGAGTCCGGAATAGCAGAGTTGAACTCTGGGATAACGGAAAGGAATTCTGGATCATGACATTAGCCCCCCGTTCAGACAGTGTCCTGATGCGTAACCCTGGGATTTCGGGTTCATGGGATTACCGTTGTCCTTTAGGAATTCACCAGTCCCCCCCCTTCTTGTTGAGTTGTTCCCTTGGTTAATCTGGTATGGGGTATAAAAGTCTTCGATCACTTCTTCGGTGCCTTCCAGCATATGGTGCGGTTCCCAACTCCACTCTGCCTTCGGATATCCCTTCCACTTGATGTAGTAGAGGAGTCTGTCCTTTCACCTCTTGCCCGCAGGTTTAACCCGCAATAATTCTTCCACCTCATAGACCAATTGTCCGTCTCGCACATCCGGAGGTGGTGGCAGATCATCCTGCTGATGCTCAGTCTCCAGTGGCACCCACTTCCACAGAAACACCGTGTTGAAAACTGGGTGAACCTTCCAACTCTTGGGCAAGGCCAGTTCATAGGAAATCACGCCAACCTTTCGGACTACTGGGAATAGCCTATAGTGTTTGTCCTCCAGCTTCTTGGCAGGACAATGGGTTGTGAGATTCTTTCCCAAAGATAGACTTTATTCCCCACGGTGTAGTCAGGATCTGTCTGGTGCCCCCGGTCGTAGTACCGTTTCATCACAGTTTGTGCATGGTGCATGGACACAGCCACCTCTGCCCATACTTTGGACATTCGCAAGGCAAAGTCCATGGTGGCCTCTGTAGGGACTTCCAGTAGCGGTTCAGTGCCCTTGCAAGGGTGAAACCCGAGGATGGTGTAAAACAGGCTGAATCCAGTAGTGGAGTGGACCTTGTCATTGTAGCTGAACTCTGCTAGGGATAAACACTCGGACCAGTTGTTGCGGTAGCGCGCCGAGATGGTTTCACGGGCGTTTGGGCCGATTAGTCAGCTGTTTTTGCGTGCTGTAGACAGATTCTACCTCGCTTCATCCCAGCATCACGACACTGCGGGATTCCTCTGGCAGCACCCGAGAGCACATCCGGAGACACTACCCCACATGGTCATTGGAGTGTGATTCGACGAAGCACCCCAAGGACCAACTAGCTTTGTTTTTCTTCGCACACTACGAAATCGACGATGTGGCCAGCGAAAAACGATGTCCACGAGAAACCGAGCTACAGGCGACACTGAGAACAAGCTCCAGGCTGTTTTGGTTCCTTACACCAAGGCAGGCAACAAGATGGCCGTGATGCAGCAACTATGGAATGCAGCATACGGAATGGGAAAATCAGTGGGTGACAATACCGTATTTGAAGGCAGAGCAGTGAAGGAGAAGACGAGGGATAGGGCCAAGGAGGCGAGGCTGTTGGGACTGGATGAGGGACGGAATGAGGGATTCGTGGAGGGGCGGCAAGCCGGTGAGAAGGAGGCTTTGACGCTGCCCGCCTTTCAGCTATTGTTTGCGGCTGGCAGGATCGAAGGACTAGCAGCGGGTACGGAACTAGGGCGGGAGATGGAGGGAAAACAGTGGACGGACAGCAGGCACTTTGACAACGGTACTTGTCAAGCACGCGATGAATCTCAAAACATCGCAGCTTTGACCATTCCCCCTGCCCAACTTCCACCACCCCTCGACTACGCGTGTACACTGGGAGCGTTCAGTTGGGCCGATGATGCGGATTCTCTCCCCATTCACACCATCCTTGTTACCCACAACAGCCACGGGATTTTTCAGCCCTACGTTCGGGGTCGAGGAACCCATTTGATAAATTGCATCGCCAACATGCACGACACCACGGGAATCACGTGGGACGGAAACGAAGGCGGCCTCCATTTTATTTGACACACGAAACTGGGCTATTTTTGCCGCTCAAGCAAATTCTCTCTTCGCGCTTGCCCACCAACAACTTGGACTTCTTCACATTGCGGATTCTGGCATGGGTTTGGGCATTGTTCTATGGGCCAATGCGAGGACATGTGTCTTCGGATCAGGTTTTTGGGAGCATGCTACGCAACGAGGAAGTTGCCTTGTGGAGGGGGGCATATGCGGTAGTGCGCCAAGACGGTTTCACGGGTGTTTGGGCCGAGTAGTCAGCTGTTTGAGCGTGCTGTAGACAGATTCTACCTCGCTTCATCCCAGCATCGCGACACTGTGGGATTCCTCTGGCGGCACCCGAGAGCACATCTGGAGACACTACCCCATTGTCTTGGAGGAAGCTAGTGAAAATGCACAGGTACTGTTCCACTTCCTGGTTAATCCGCTTGGTTTGCCCGTCGGTCTGTGGATGGTAGGCCGTGGATGCATTGGATTTAATCCCAAGTAATTTGAACAGATATGCCATGAAGCTCCCCATGAACTGTGTTCCCCAGTCGCTGATGACCACCTCGGGAATCCCGTAGTCTTTCCACATGTGATCGCGATAAATCCGGGCAATGTCTTTGCTGCTAATGTGTTCCATACAGGGCAACACACGGATGCTTTTGCCTAATTGATTGACCACCACAACAATAGAATCGAACCCATTAGAGGGAGGAAGTTTGGTGATGAGGTTGATGGAAATGTTTTGCCAGATCCGTTCTGGTATAGTGTTCGGGTGTAAAGGTCCTCTGGGTTTTTCAGGGAATGTCTTCGTGCATTGACAAGTAGGGCATGCATCCACATATTTCTTGGTGTCTTGTAGGAGGGTCAGCCAATAATAGTTGCGGGATATGAGTTTGGCCGTTCGATACTGTCCGGGATGTCCTGAAAAGTAGTTGTTGTGATGATCTCTCATAATTTTATGGCACAGTGGTTGATCCTCTGGCATGTACATGGTTCCGTCCTTGGTCAAGTAGTCGTTGTGTTTGACCCAATCTTCCAGCTCCTCCCCGTCCTCCCATAATCCTGTCACTTTCTCCTCCCACTTCACTTTCTTCTCCTTGATTTCCTCCTCCATAAATCAGCCACCCAGGGTATCGTCGAGGACAGCGGGCGTAGCCTACAGAAATTCCTCTTTTAATACCCCTCCTCCATCTCCTTGGAGCAATGATTTTGGCAGCAGGATAATCCGGGTGTTATCATTTTCCCCCCACTCATGTCCTTGTTGCCTCGACAAGGTGTCCGTCTTCGCATGGGTCTTCTCGGGTTTATGCAGCAGGGTAAAATTGTACTCACCCAGTTCTAGAGACCAATGTGTCACAGTCAAGGCTTGCGTCCAACTCTACAAGAGAGTGGATTGGGAGGTGCAAGTGATCTCGAAAAGATGATCGAATAAAAGACTAAAGAACTACAAGTGAATAGCTACTCTACTTATACTGTTTGTCAAACCGTGTGAACTTACAGCTGTTTGCAAATGTAATGACACTACCCCTATTTTTATAAGAAAGAGCAATTTAAACACACCTAATTCTCATGTTCATTCCTCTGTCAATTCTTGATGGATTGACTTGATTCTAGGCACATTAGAGAGCAGTTAAGCAGGGCTTTCAACCCATACTAAACACCAAGGGTTAAACACGAAATTTGAGGACCCTAAAATTCGACCCCGGTCTTCCGAACGACAGGTTCTGATTGACCGTTCTCATTCAATTCCTGGTCGATTTTCTTGAATCCGGATGATTCCTGACCCTAAAATATAGGCAATAATGCTTAGTATATCCAAATGTGTCGCACCACTCCGGCACTCCTCCAAGCTTATATTTTGTGTGAGATTTCAAGAATTCATTGAACCATGGGAATTTGGATGTGAAACCAAAAGGTGAAGCCCGGAGCGCCTATGCCTATATAATCCTGTCAAAATGACCCCAAGATCATCCAATCCAGTTCAGAATTAACCGAATACTGAGCTATTCAAGCTGCGGTTCAAAACAAAGGGGATGAATTTTGAAGCACCTAATTCTTGGGAGCTGTCTGTAATGTATGATGTGGGTAGAAAGCCCTGCTTCCTGCCTCTTGAACCCACCTGGAATCATGTCAATCAGGCCAGAATTGGCCGAGAAATGAGCACGAAGATGCGGGGTGTTCAAGTTGCTCTTTCTTAATCGATTTTTAGGAAGTGTCATTACTTCTGCAAAGAGCTGTAAGTAACTAAGTATATAATACAATGAGGTTACCAGGCAAATCGTGATTGGAGACGTCAAGTGTCAAGTGTCAATACTAAATATAGTTCATGGAAACGACTATTGTGTTCCGACTATTGTGTTCCGTTGCCGTGTGATCTTTTAGCCAGCAAAGTCCTCCCACGTTATGCCATCGGTGTGAAGCGCTCGTGCAACAAGCGCTGGGGTCACATGCTCATCGATCGGTGTTGGAGCGATTAGATTGGGGTCAAATCGTGACACAATGTGCCTGTTGCCTGTTCAATTTCTTGGTGGTCATAAAATATTCCAGGTTCTTGTGGTCAGTCCAGATTTCGAAAGGAATTTTGCTGCTTTGGAGATAATGCTGCCACTGGTAGAGACACCACATGATTGCCAGCATTTCCTTGTTGTGGATGTCATAATTCCGCTTCATATCGTTGAGGGATTTTGATAAAAAGGCAATGGGAACCCAGACCCCGTCCTGTTCCTGCGATAACACTCCCCCTGCTGCGAAGTCCGAGGTGTTCTGCTTCCACCCTCCATTCCCTGTGGTCAATTGGAAAATGGAGGACTGGTTCTGAAGTAACCAGGTCAATGAGTTTCCGAAATGCGCTGTTTTCCTCAGTCCCCCATCTCCACCATGCACCCTTGTGGGTTAACCATGTAAGGGGTTTTGTGTGGTGTCCGAAGTCCTGGATAAACTGCCAGTAGAAGTTCAGAAATCCCAAAAAGCTTTGGATGTCCTTCACCATTTTGGGCGTCACCCACTCCCACACCCCCACAACTTTCAACGGGTTCATCTGAACCTTCCTGTTCCCCACAATGACCCCCAAGTACTCCACCTCTTGCTTCTCGAATTCACACTTCTCTGGCTTGAGATAGAAGTTGTGGGATTTGAGAATCACAAGTACTTCCGATACAGTGGCACAATGTTCTTCCAGATTTCCAGAATAGATGAGTATATCACACCGGGGGCAAAGGCCGGGGCACCTGAAAGACAGGTGCCTTGAAAAGAGGTACCCTGCATGTGTTCTGCAGCTCCTTGCAGGACACCAAGCACATCTTGAAAGGGTGATAGTGAGCCCTTAGCATGACAAAGGGTTCACAAAGAGAACAAAAAGGGCAGGCAAAATTTCGGGGGTGGCAGGAAATTGTGCCTGCCCTTTGTCTTCTTTTTGTGAACCCTTTGTTGTGCAAAGAGTTCATTATCATTCTTTCAAGACATGTTTGGTGTCCTCAAAGGATTCACTGTTCACATGCGTCGGGACCTCTTGCCAAGGCACCTGTCTTTCAGGTGCCCCGGCCTTTGCCCCTAGTGTCATCAAGATAGACAATCACCCTCCCTTCCATGATCTGCCTCTCAAAGATCTCGTTCATCATGGATTGGAACATGGCTGGGGAGTCGATCAATCCGAAGAACATCACCAACAGTTCCCATAATCCCCGGTTGGTGATAAACCCGGCCTTCTTTCGTCTCCTTCCTTGATGCAAATGTTATTGTATCCCCAACAAACATTGAGTTTGGTGAACCAGTTTGCCTTGCGCAGCATGTGCGTGATCTCCGAGATGAGGGGAATAGGGTACCAATTTTTTACGATTATAGCGTTGAGCTTTTGGTAGTCCTGCATGGGTCGAAGTTTCCCATCTTTCTTTTTGATGAAGAAGAAGGGTGAAGCAAATGGGGATTTGGAGGGTCGAATGTGGCCAGTCTCCAAGTGTTCTTTGATGAAGGCATCCAGTTCCTTCTGTTTGGGGATGCAGAGCGGGATACTACGCCCTCGTACGGGTTTCACACCGGGTTTTGACTCCATGGCATGGTCTCGCTTCTTCCACACTGGGAGTTTGTTGAAGTCTTGCTTCTCGAAGACTGACCGGTAATCCCGCAAGTAGTGTTCTGGGACCGTCTCCTGCAGTGTTTGCTCCCCCTTGGCTTCGTGCATGGCAGTTGCTAACTTTGTAGCCACACTGCCCATCGCTTGGATCTGCTCTGCATCTCGACACGATAATGCCCCTTCCAGACAGATCTTGGTCACGAAGATTCAATCCGTCGGCTCTACCTCCTCCACATCCTCTTCCTCCCACTCTTCCCACAGACACTTCCATTTGCACTCAGGCAGGCATTGTGAGAAGGTTATTTCCCCTTTCTGCCAGTCAATCTTGGGATTATGCTGCTTCAACCGGTTAAACCCGATGATCACATCACTCTTGCCCATGTCCGTGACTGCGAAGGGAAATATCTCTGTATGGTCCTTGATCCACATGCAAAGTCGAACAACATGGGTGATCCGGCCCCCTTGGTTGATGGTTCCGTCAGCATTATAGACAGGTACTGCCAGAGGCAAAGGCTCCATCTCCAGTCTGTTGTCTTTGACAAACTTGGTGTTGATGAGCCTGTTGGTGGCCCCACTGTTGAGTAATCCCACGACCGTGAATCCCTTGAGGTTAGAAAGATCTTCCAGTACTAGAGGTACCATCATTGAGTTACCCCACACGCTCTGCGCAAAATGTATAAACTGAGGTGCTTCGCACAGATTCTCCAGTGCATCCAAGGCCTCGGGGGGATAGGTCACGAGTAGTCGGTGGATAAGGATTTTGTTGACCTCTGAGCGGTGTCGGGAATGGGTCCACTCCTTAAGGACCCGATAGGCATCCTGTGGTCTCTCTTACATGTGTTCCAGTGTTCGGATCACACTACCTTCAGGGAGTCGGCACCATGCTGCTTTCTCCATCTAAGACTTCCTCCTTTTCTTTCGAAGGGAGCCCTGCGGGTTGGGCCCAGGGCTCCTCTCCTTCTCTTCATCCTTCTCTTTGTCGCTTGCGATTTGTTCAGACCCGGTGTTGTCCTTGGTATTTTAAAATATGGCCAGTACTTCAAATCAATTGGCAGAAGAGACAAATACACACAAGTCAGGTATATGTGTGGATTGGGAGGACACAGCTTTCACTCCTGATTGTCAACAAAATCCCCCAGGGTTTCTTTCAACCAGTTAGTCATCATGGCGCAGGACTGCAGGTTCTTGGCCATGGCCTCAGGGCAGTTGCACGTGATGTGCCCCTCCTTGTGGCAATGGTAACAGACTGATTTGCTGTTGCGGAAGATGTCCATGGGCACCATCGCAGTGCTCAACTTAGAGGCCACAGCTGTCAACGACGGCCTATAGGTCGGTTTGAGTCGTCCAAATAGTAATCCCGCCCGGGGTTTAACAACCCGTCTAGTAACCTGTGCGGTTGCCGAGTAGTAGTACGAGACGAACAGCTTCCTCGTTCGGTCCTGGGATGTAAGGCCACGAGTGTCGTACAGGTGGGAACTGATAGGAGCCAAAGACGGAGTGATATCCGCTGAGGAAGATGATGCGAGGTCGTAGGCAACACCGTATGTAGTGCCACAGGTGAGAATCCAGTGTTCCTCATAATTCCGAGGGAACAAGAGTCAAGCAAAGGTAAAGCCTGAGATTAGACAAGGTAGAATCTAAAGTACAGGAGTTTCTACCTCGGGTTTATATACCAATATAACTAGGAGTCCGATCGTGTCAACCCTATGTGTTGTGTTTCAATATACCGACAGGGATGTGATCGCGAGTTGTCACAGTATCGCGATCGCGCGTTATCCGGTTGCTCGGGATTTGAGGTTTAGCCAGAAAATGTATAGGCGACCGGTATGTGATCGCGAGTTGTCGGGATATCGAGGTCGCGTGTCGTCCGTCTTTAGGGATTTGGTGCTATGTGTGACTTGTCGCAACGTGGTCGCGGGATAACACATTCCCGTGATCGCGGTCTGGCCCGATGTTCAAGATTTGAAAAGCCGGATCATGACAACAGTGCTCAAGCCGGAATTACCAGCTGAGGTACTGGAGTTATTACCAGAGTTCCCATGCCATTCGCTGTGATGAGGAGTCCTGGTGTTACCACCGGTATTGGCAGCGGGATCATGGGTGCGAGTTGTGGAGAGTGGGGAATGGGTGGAATGGTCACACAGGGAGTACTGCATGGCCTGGTAGGCGCATTTAAGACCGTCATCTTTAATGACGGCTTTCTTCCAGTCATCGTAGGTTTTTGACATCACTTCCTGCAAGAGGCTTCCGATTCGCTAGCCGAGCACACAATCAACAGCACATGCTCAGAGGGCAACTTCCATATCGGGCCCTGTCTCCGTTTAGACTTCTCGCTGGTGTCGCTTTACATTTGGATGGTGTCCTCTTCGTGTTGTACAGAAAATCCCGAAAATATTTATATGGTGTCTATGGAACTAATAGACAAGCTTACGAAGCTTTGGTGTGCCTACCATGCTACCAGAGCTCGACACTGTGTCCCTCTCACTCTCTTTGTTAGCGTGGCTGGGTGAAATTGGAGGGCTCAAAGCAGGGCGCTTAAGACTTTGAATGTGAGTGTGAGGTGGAAAGGTAGGAGGAATTGGAGGTCTCGTTGCCAGCACTGGTATGTCAATTACATTGGCATGGGGGATTCCAAGTGGCGGCTCCGTGGGATTCGAGCCGCTAAAGTTAACCGCTGTCCATGAATGTGCGGTGATCGTTCCAGCTGAATGCGGTGACAGCGGGCCAGGACTGAAACAACACATTTCGGGGGTATTCAGATTTAAAAGGTTCATTTATGTGCGACTAAGGGGTATTATCGACAGTATGTACACCAGAATTGCTGGTTTAGTGGTCGTTAACGGTGTTGCTGCTACGCGGGTCGCTGAGTGGTTTGCCAAGAGTTCAGGAGTAGCAAGATGTGTGCTACTCCCTACCGAGCCAGATGCTTCCTGGGGAACCAGTGGATGCATCGCAGGCCGGGCGGGACACGTCGCAGCTTGCGGTTGCAGTGTGAGAGAGTGCAGATGTTTGGTATGTCAACAACCTGATTTGGAAGGTGCCCTCTGAGCACGTGCTGTTTATTGTGTGCTTGGCTAGCGAATCGAATGCCTCTTGACTTCCTGCTTGTAGACCGATTCTACGAGCGGCAGTTGAATCCTACACTTTAGGATATGGATGAGGGTGGTGTCATCAAATCCCACCATTTTTTTGAGTGTGTCAAGGATGGTAAAGTAGGCGGTAGCCATGGTCTTTTCCTGGCACAGCAGTGTTGGCATTGACTGGGTCAAAGCAATTTTAACTGGAAGCAGGAGACTAGGAACCTTTTGACTTAGGGTATATCCCACGAGGATTTTTAAGCCCAAAATTATTCATAAGAGTTTCGAGAGTCATTGGGGCACAGATAATGGCTGAAGCTGGGGATCAAACTGCTTGACCCCTGGTTGACCCTGTTTGACCCCAGTCAGTGCCAACACTGTGGTGCAGAGACTCCATCTTCAACTGCATGATTTCAACTTGTGCTCCCCCCTTGAAGTCCTGGATGACAGCTTCTTCGAACTCCTTCCAGGTCTTGTAAGCCCCAGTGCCATCCCCTTTACGCATGGCCTGCACGATGTTATTGGCCCAGGCAGTAGCAGCCCCATCCTTCATGTATGAAAGGCAGTAGGTGATCTTCGCGATATTGCTGTCATACACTGTATTACCTTGGAACTTGAGCCATCAGTCAGCGAGGAGTTGGTCCACCTTCTGAGGATCACCACCAAACATGTTTGGGGCGGTTACTCGAGGCTGCTTCGTGTTCACCCTCACTTCTCGTGCCTGAGCAGTGCCTCTGATAGGAGCTTCTGCCGGGCGTTGAAACAGTGCACCTAAGTATGGCCGTGCCTAGGACTGACTGAGATGCTGCTATGAAACAGACACCAAAACCAACCAACACACACACACCAACAACACAACCAATACAAAGTGCTAACAAGTAAGTTCGGGTCGTCCTGAACTATACAGGTAAGATTGAACTTCTCGAGGGGCATTGGGACAGAGATCAACTCAAAGATGTTCAAATAGAACTGTCCTAGGAGCTTCCAGTAGTTGCAAACTACCAAACTTGGGGTTCCCAGGCCATGGAATGTGGGGGTGGGAGAGAGATAAAGTGTCCTAGGACTGCCAACAATGGGGCCTAGGGGGCTGGGAAGTCCAACCAACCTGCTAAACGGGGTTGATTCCAAGAGTTATCTACGACCAGCCTGCTAAACGGGGCTGATTCCAATGGCTCGTTTGATACACGACCAACCTGCTAAATGGGGTTGATTCCAATGCCTGACCTTGCCACTTAACAAGGGACCTTTGAATACAAACTGCTGCAGCAGGACCACAACACAGTAGGGGCTTAGATGACCTTAAAGCACAGAGTAGCCAACAATCGAACTTCCTCAGACCACCAACAAAGGTGTCCTAGGGGGGTCTGTGAATTCCGACCAACCTGCTAAACGGGGTTGATTCCAAGAACAATCTACAACCAGCCTGCTAAATGGGGCTGATTCCAATAGACGACCTTGCCACTTAACAAGGAACCTTTGATACAAACTGCTGCAGCAAGGCCACGGATAGTAGGGGCTTAGATGACCTTAAAGCACAAATGTAGCCAACACTCAAACTTCCTGTTAATGGATCTACACAAGATGATAGGTTTTATAAACAAATCTCCGTGCTGATACAGAGAACACAAGGCCCTTGGCAAGGAATGCTGTTGGCAACCGCCTAGGCAAGTACTGGGGCATGAATGAACTGCTGTAGGGTGTGTCCTATGTGGTCTTTTATAGTCAATAGAGAGGTACATGGCAGAGTGAAACTGAGTAATGAGAAATACTATGAGATAAGAGAAACAGACAGTCTGGGCGGGATATGAAGGGTATACGCGGCGAGCCGCTTTAGTTTTAGGTGTCCTCGGCACCTAGTAGTCATATCCTTTGACTCCTAGGGCCTATATTGGGTATATTTCAAATGCCCGTGGACTGGCCGAACCTATTTGTGTTTGTTCTGGCTCCTTGGACACTTGCGTGCTGCCCCGGCATGGTTGCTAATCCAACCCATTTGTCCAGCTTAGTGGGTAAGCCACGGAGTACCTCTGCTGACCGTCTACGTCCTCGACGGCTCAGCCTCAACGTTTCAGCCTGCTGTGATTGATCATCTACCAATCACTTTGGTCTAGTTTGGTTCCTTGGGACGCGTCGCGTCCGTCACATGTGCTGATCATTCCCGGAATCCGCCAGAAGTGTGTCCATGGAACAACTTAGAGTGGTCCCGGGATATCCGCGATAGACTCCTAGGACATCTAAGTGTTCTTGTTGTAAGTGTGGGAGCAGTCAGTGGACACCCGCCAGGGCTCCTCAGACGTCAACAATGTCTTCTATTGCCCATATGAGCGGTCCGGGGGTACCCGCAAGGGTCCTCGGGACATCATAAGTATCATATTCAACATAGTCCTCGGATTGTAGTAAGTCCTCGAACATGATCATGTCCGGTCGAAGTCCCTGTCCGTGGACTTTGACACATGGTTCCTCGGACCGGTTCTGTCCAGCCGTTCTGTGTCCAACTTGGTACTTAATCTTTGTCTAGGCTTTTGGTTTAACCTCCTTGGTAATACCTAGCTTTTTGTAGTGTAACCCGCCCCTAGGTATAGGTTGTGGACTATATCTAATGAACTTCCTGATACCCCTCGGACTACTATGCCGACCCCCATGGAACGGGACCAAGCCGTAGTATGCCCAGGATAACATTACAGTTCTCTCAGCATCATTGATATATGACCAGCAGCTTCGGAGCTCAGCTCTGATCCTAATTGTATACCACCAGGCAAGGTACCCCTAGGACTCGCAAAATAGCGGGATTTCACGGTTAGCGCCAGACGAGCCGTATCAGCATATTTCTCTAATCTCGCCCCTTGCTTCCTTCATCATCTCCAAGGTGCTCTCCACCATCCTGGCGGTGGTGTTCCTTTCCTCCTCCATACAGGTCAGGCTCTTCTGTAACTCCGTTACGGTCCCCTGTAATCCCATAACCATGGTCTCCAAGGTAGTGCTGGAAACATTGATTTTCCGCAACACCTCGGCCATGTTCTCCGCATCGTCAAGAGATTTGTTAAACAGGTATCGGATTCTTTCGTCCGGCCTGTGGGCGATGAACTAACTCTTCAAGCTCCACTGGGTTTACATGCAGCATCTTGTCCAGTCGAGTAGTCGTTTGGGTGATACTATTCTTTTTCAGCACAGCGGCTCATTGGGTTCTCAGAACGCGACTGAGGCGACTGAATGAGGGAAAAGTGGAGTTGAACTCCGCGATAACAGAAAAGAATTCCGGGTCATGACAAACAGAACACTTCCTGCCAATTTATATTTTCTTGCTGGTGGGTGGTCATGCCATTATGGGTAGACAACATGCTTAGTCACTGAATGTCACGAACTGATTCAGTGATTTGCTTGCACCACACGACCTCATATCAACGGGAATGTCCAACCTCTGCCTGATTCATGATCCTGCAACTGCATCACCCACTTTATGCTGAGGCACGGTTTCGGTTTTTCTTGCTGCAGATCACTTCCGGGAGCATGAATCACCGGTTCGAGCACCAGTATCCAAGTCGGACTTTATTATACATTCCTCTTGCCATGTTCTTCCTGCTCTCGTATCAACCCGATTTTCATCCTAACGTGGTGCGGTGTGTCTGGCCTTGTTTCTTTACCACTCCCGGAACTATCCGTCCACGGGGATCTAGTCTGGAGCGGACCCTCGTTCAATTTCACGAACCAAACAATAGTCACACTAAATGTGTTGGCCTGAACATCCCCTCTCCCCAGTAAAGTCGAGCGACATCGTCCACAATATCGATGCGCCGTGCAGCACTGGATGTTGCACACTAAAACTCCCCAAACATGTGCGACACAAGCTGGTCCTCGTACTGTCGAATACCATCCTGCATGCTAAGTCACAATCCCTGTGGCATCAACCCCTGCCTCATTTGGCTGAAAACTGGTGCGGACGTAGGTCAAATGATCTTCGCGGCCCGCAAACAAGCAATTGGAATTTCGAACACCCATATTATTCAAATGGCCCTCCGGGCGTACCTGTAACCTTCATTGCACCTCTTATCCTCACGACCTCATCCATTTCCATAATTCATCGGTCCCCCCTTCTACTCACCCACATATGCAATTTTTTTCCGATGGCACCTTCTCGGCTTCAGTAGAGGCCTGGTTTCCATTGGGTTTTACAGGAAGAATTTTCAACATAGTAAAATGAATGCTGCTAAGCAGTTTAATTTTTGAGGCCAAATTGGAAGTGCAGTGGAGTTGTCAAAGTGCAGCTCATGTTTTGATCGAGAAATGACACGCATATGCAAAGTGATCAAAATGGGACTGTTCATTTTCTACTGGACTCAAATCCTCCCCATACACTCTGTCAATGTAATAGCCTACATGTGGATCCTCAACAGATCTCCCATTTTTTCAGGCAAATTGGGGTAGAATTGAGCTCAGAACAGTGAAACCTTGCACATGTGCATCACTTTGGATATGTGGGTGACCACTAGTATTATTAAACAATTAACCATTCAACTGAGCCTGACTCCAACTCCCTTTCGTTTTAATTCACCTTTGCTTTCATTATATAAAGGCTCCATGGACCACACTTGGCTAACACAAGTTGAACAAAGTAAAGAGTCTAGAACAAGGGGGTTTGAATAGCCGAAAAATACACCTGATGTCGAAGTTATATTCTCGGCGGCAAGGGTACCACCACCCCTACGTAAGTGTTACATAAGCGGCACGTGCAATCAAATTGCCTTTTTTGGAAACCCCGAGGCTCCCAACTTGCCAGCTTGCCGCTTAGAGTGTTTAGAATATTCGGAACAGCACCAGCAGTTATAGACTACTATTTCATCTGTCCCCTCAAGAATTCTAACAAGTTCCCGAACAGTGTCACCCAGAACTATGGTAAACCAGCTCCGAGTACTACGACCGCCGCCGTTTTCCACCGCCGCAAGGCATGCAGACCCATGCTCTGTTGCCACCTTCAACCTCGAAACACCCTCTATGATAATAGATCCAGAATTAGGTTCTTCCAAGGTGCAAAAAAAAACGGCACGCACCCAAATTGACTCGCATCCGGCCTTACTGCATTGGATGGTTAAAACTGGGTTCTCCTGTTCCTCCTTGGTCACCTCAGCGCCACAGTCGCAAGCCCGAACGATGTCCCAGGTTTTGCGGCTACGTTTCGCTGGCACCCCGCCCACATCAACTGCAACAAGTGGGGAGGGCGGAGGCAAAAGGCAACCGCGGCGGTCATAGCTGCTAATGCCAATGGGAGGCTATTCACGCTCCCCGGAGAATCTGGTGGAGATGCGGACGGAAAAGTCTGACAAATAAATTCAAGTAAGCCAACAAGTGTTGAATATTCGATAGATTCGGCACTCACTGCGCTGCGTTCCGGAGCCGTATAATCAATGCCTGGTGCCGCAAAGTACTCGAGCTCTTGATCGTCTTCATCATCCACGAGAGCTCGGAGGAGTGGCGGAGGTGAATAATGGAATGGCTCATCACCGAGAACAGGGTCGTCAGACTGATTGAATTCGGAGTCGCTTTCCATCGCATTTTCGAAGTCGTGATGAGCCACATTACCGTTGTCTTCCTCCGATCCGGAACCTTGGACATAGTCACCTTCGAAGGCAGATTCTGCAACGTCCTCGCTGTCAGCGTCTCCCTCATCGGGTGCAAGCTTGGATGCTGCGTCTGCGTGCATCTTTTCTGCTGAACTGTGAGGTGAATAAATCACAAATAAGAACCATGTATAAGGTAGGAAATACCTGATAGCATTGCGCGAGCTGTGGGAGCCGAAATGAGGTGCCGGTTGGGTGCCTTCTGCTTGATATTAGGCTTTGTAGGCTGGTCCATGCGGGTACGCCAAATCTGCGACATACGCTCCCGCTCGCCGGGTGCCATCACATAAACGGAAGGCACGCTGTCGAGAGATAGAAGGTTGAGCGGCTCGCCAGTGTAGTGAGCAGTGAGGTTGGACGTCCAAACACCTTGGCCGCACTGTAACGGGCAAAGAATTAAGTGGTTAGTGCACGGCGAATTTTTAGTTGACTTTTGAGCTGCGACCATCTGGAATTTGAGGAGATTGAGGCATTTCGAATAGCGCCAGTCGATCTGTCGAGCTCTGGAAGGGCCCGTCGCCTTGCCTAACACAAAGTAACACATAGGCCAGGGACGTAAGCAAAGACCGCAAGGCTGGTCGGACCGTCGAATGGATTTGTCGAACAGGATGTGACTGCCGTTGTGACCGAGAGTGTGCTGGTTATTTGCGTGTTCCAAAATAACTGGTGGATCGCATTTGGTACACTGGAGGGCTTCTGATCTATACTCCCCGCGGGTACACTCATTATCTTCGATGATGAAACATGCTCTACCAGTTCAAATTAAAAATGAGTGGACGTATGTATATTCAACCCACAATCACTTACCGTCGAACCGATACGGGAATCTATCAGTCCTGGTGATGTCAGGGATACCTCCAACACGACCCGGAGTTTGACTATCAACGGTGGCCGCCAGGTTTATAAGCTCGTCACCGGTAAACATGTAGGTAGGCTTCCCCGGGTTGCGATTAGAGACAGTCGGGTTCAGAGGGTGGACTAGGACACCAGGGACATTTCTACAGGTTGTTTCGAAACCCAGGGACCAACGCCAGTCATAGACCCCGCTGGGGTCGTCTTGAATTGTCGAGGGAATGATCCGGAGGATTTGGAACGAAACCTTCGGCCCGCTGTCGGAAAGAAGGTCAAGCGGTATTGACTCGGTGTCTTGCGACCCGAAAACAATCTGACTGACTTGTCTGACCGCCAGAAAAAGGTTGAGCTCGCATCGAACAATTTTTGCGATGGGTGTCAGGAAATGAATTATTCCGCAGGCCGCCCCGGCCTCCGGCCCATGATACACATCAACATCTGTCAGCTGGTATAGCAGTAGATAGATATAAACCGTACGTACCCGTTGTCTGCCCTCAGTCTTTGATCCCACATAGCGGGAGACTGAGGGTGAGTCCATTACTTACGTTTCTTAGTGTTCCTTACTTATTCTGTAGTTACTGCGCCTTCCGCGCATTTACAGATCTTGATAATGGGATTCCCGACCCGGAGAGATGGTGCCCGTCGAAGATAATGAGATCGTTGGCGGATGAGGGATTGAGTGCGGTGATGCCAGCAACACGCCGTGTTCGATCCGTGGACAAACGAGCCGAACAACCCTGCATGAGGTTGCTTAAAATGGTGGCCTTCGAAACCTTCTTCCCGTCCACCAGAATATGCGGGCTATGCTTCTTGTCGCCCGTCGACTCGTCAAGTGCAATTAGATCATCTATATCGGAGTCTACCGCGTTGGTAACTTCGGATTCTTCCGGCTCTGGCGTGGTTGAATCACTGGATACGGGCCGAAGGAGCTCAGGGTCCGCCTCAAAGGCGGATGGTGGATCTGGATCGATGGCGTGGACCAGGGATTTCCCAAATGGGCAGAGCATGTCGAATCCGGGGACCAGCGCGCAGCGGCTCAGAACATCTTGACCAGTCGCAATATACCCCTCTCCCATGGCGCAACCAGCTTTCCAGCATGCGTGAAGGACGACCGTAGAGACCCAAACGTCTCCGGTCACAGAGGCAGGGGGAGACGTGGTCCGCTTTCTTGCTGATCTCGCCCTTCTCGTTGATGATCGCAGGCAAGTGCAAGCGCCGCGGTCCTCGGTCCCAGTGCGGACGGAAGGTTAGGATCTTTGAAATCTCGGTGAGATTCGAAGCGCGGCCGGCAAGCTGATTGACATCGACGTTCGAGTCTGGACCCTTCGCCGTGCGGATTAACCCGAAACGCTTCTCCTCGCGATTTATCCCCAACAAGTTCAAGAAGAATTCGGCATCAGGGATGTCAATTTTGACCTTCGCGACACAAAAGTAGGCGTTCTTGATCATCAACATAATGTTAACGAAGGTTTGGCTGACCATGAAGTCGGTCCCGGCGTGGTCGGATGTGAATAAAATCAAGACCATATGCGCGGCAGCGCTCAGGTGATTAAGCTGTTCCCGAAGCGAAAGGGTAACGCAAATGTAGGGCATCACGAGGTGATACGCCATCTTCCCGAATATTCGAAGCGCCCGACGGGCGGTAGAGAAGCCCGGCGTGTCCGATGGTGTAGCCGCGGGGAGGGACCACAATGCGTTAAGCAATTGATATGCGTACGGCACATTTTGTTTGTCGTTGGGATTGAGCCGTGAGTCAATGAACTCCTTGTTGTGCCCTACTGCGCGGAGGTGTTGTTTAACGATCGCGAGGGTAATCAGGAAGCCGAGCAGTTTAATTCCCATCTTGCGCATGAGCAGAGTGCGAACCGTCTTTATAACGTGGCGGAAATCCTTGTCGGGGGTTATGTCATCCGTTCCGATGCGTATATTCATGAATTGATGGGGCTTTAGGAGGTGATAAATCAAGGATGTTGACTTGAGCTCGAACTTCATGAACTCCTGTGCGAGCGCAGCACCACGCTTGGCTTCACCATCCGACGCGTAGCTGACCGTGCGGTAAGTGGTATTGCCGTGCGTGCGTCGGGTTTCCAGGGCTGCGTTGAGGTTGTGCAGGAATTCCGCATGCTCGCTGCCTTTTTTCGCCTTGCAGGTTCCGGAGATGCAGATAGGGCGCAGGTTATAGATCTGTGGGTCTCTTGAGAGCGCCCCAATTGTAACGACCGTTGCCTGTTAGATTGAGGTGTTTGAAAATAATACATGACAGATTGTATTTGCTTACCTCCTTCGCCAGATGTACCTCTTTGCTCTCCACGGCTGCCAAAAATGCGGTGGCGTCGTTCATGGTCGCGAATTCGAGCGGGACATTGGCACAGTGCTCGCGGCATGCTCCGAGGATCATGTTCGTTCTCTCGTCCCATCGCGCGCGCCGTTCCACCGCGATTTTATCCAACATGATCACGCGATGGAGGATTCGTGGGGCGCCCGTTGGGACATCTTCACCATCAGTATATGCATCGATATTTTCCTGAATTTCTTTGATTGTGGGCATCCCTGGTGAAGCTCGCAGTGGCCGAATAACTACGCGTTTCCGCAACGTTGTTAGACCCGGAATTCCAAGTGCACGATGGAGAATGTCGGCTAAACGCGCACCGCCAAGCCGCAGCGCGCATAGCCCGACCATGCAATCATCCTCCGTGAATCCCTTGGGATTATAGACCGGCCCCTCGCGGTATACATCAACGCAAGCGTGATAGAACCGTTCCAAAATTGCCCGGACGCTTTCACCATTCTTCACCCCAGCCTGCAGAAGCGGGACGACTCGTTGAACATTGCCGCTCGCGATAGCCATCATCAGCTGCTTGTGAAGATCTAGTTCAGCGACCTTTGCCACCAGCTTGCGGGCGTCGTTGAGTTTAGTGAGTCGAAGTGCCGCAATCTCTTCGTTAGTCCGAGCCAACTTCTCCATGAGGCTGCCGATAGGGAACCAGGCATTCGGGGTGCGTGGTTTGATTCCGTCACGAATGCGGGCCAGAATCCCGGCCAGCATATCATTCTGCTGGAGTGCTCGGCAGTTTTGCAGGACTCGTTGGACGACACCGTTTTTAAACAGGAAGTAGAGTTCAAGAAGAACTGATCGCCCTCGGAGCGATAGCCCCAGCAAAGTCGGAATTTAGCATGAAGTCCAAAGGGGTAGCTGAGATGCTGGTCTTGTCCCTCGGGGAAGACGACTCGGATTCCCAAACAGGGCACAAACGGAGGAATCGCCGCGGCGGATCTGCGAGTAACAGGAGGGGATCCTACGGTCGCTTGAATATCAGGAGAAGAGGACCTGTGATCCGACCGGAAAGTGTTCCTGCGTAAAATGATCTTGCGCGGATCCGATAATTACATACGTGAAAGAGCCAGATTCTGAATGAGGTGGGGACCGGAAAGAATCCGGGGTCCCACCCCGGAGCCTCTAGGTACGTCTCGGAATGAAGAAAGCGGTCTTCGGAGCATCAGTATGATTGCTTCAATCTTATTTGGTGTACGCACGATGCCGCAACTGAAGTACTGGGCCGTTCGGGCTCAGAAAAAATGTCCTACCGAGTGAACTGCCGGGGGTACACCGGGTTCGCCGCGTGCACAGTTGGGGTAACTGCGCGAACGACCTTTTTGAATAATGTTTTTAGCGAGCCGTTCGGGCGCGGATTCTTGTCCCTCTGTTTCTTCTTTTTCTGAGCGGATTTACAAGGGCCAGAGTTCTCATGCTCCCGTAGATTGTGAGCACCTCCAGTTCCAACAGTAATGTCGGTGATGCAGAGGGAGCAGAACATTTTGCTGTCTGCTGTTAGCGGCACATCAGGATTGATGGTATTGCCAGTCTCGAGCGAGAACTATGGGACGCTCAGTTGCAGAAAGAGGGAACAGATCCGAGGGGCTCACGGTCGATTGATATCTTCCCATACCGGGGGGATCTTTCGCCATATCGGGGGAGACCGCTGTCACGGAAAACGTAATGATTGACGAAGCGCTGAGGCAAAGTGCCCAAAAAAAACAATGACATGGGATTGGGCCTCTGCGAGGCGGGAGCTGAACCTTTAGGAACGGATAACATTGTATTAATTTATATGCTAGTAACTATGCAAGTCACTGGACTTCAGTTATGCGTCACGGAGGTGCGGCGGCGACTGCTGGTGTCATGGTTCACGGCAGTAAGGGGGTCACGGTAGATTGAAAAGCCTCCCAAAAGACTGTGCCACTGGTTGCCCCTACGAATCCACCGTCCAGACGTGGCAATTGATCATGATGAAATACTGGGAACAAATGGCAAATCAAAAGTCTTGGATCCGACTGGAAATAGCATCCTTGTGAGATGCAAAGAGCCTTGTTGGTTCTCTGGGTTAATTGTGTGCATGTGCTTAGGAGGATATATTTTCAGGAGCTCAGTGATTCCAGCAATTAAACTAATGCCAGGAAAGCCCCCATCTTTCCTGATGTACAGAGACCAATTTCTGAGCTGGTACTTCGCTATCTGTATTTGAATCAAGAACTTGCTAATAGTACTTAGTTCAGAACTTGCTCTCTGTACCAATGATTGAAATCGCACTGCATGGATAGACAGACTGAGGGAATGAACAGAACACCAAGGAAAGGTCCGAAAGGAACGAAAACGGACTGCCGAACCAATTCCCATATAGACTTTTCTCCGAGTCCGATCCATCGCGGACGGCATACAAACCCAAAATGACAAATGACAAATGAAGCCGGGAGTAGAAAATGGCACTAACACAAATTGTACACCAGGGGGAAAAATCTCTCATAGAGGCAAGCAATGTGCAAACTGTTGGGCAACTGACACTTCCAATATATAACCATTGTAATTTTTTGCTCAATTTTCTTTCGCATTTTGTGGATGACAAATTATATATGTCAAATCTTTATTTGTCCTTGTAGCAAAATTGGCCGAAATTCAAGTTCTCTAGGTTGTCTCTAGGCCTAAAGGTTCAGCAATGATGGTGATGCATCCTGCACCACAATTAACATGAGCAAATTCAATCAAATGGATCGCCGGAGATGCGGCAGCCACTTTCCAGCTTCCTTTACGAGCTCCCACACCCTTACTACACAAAACGTGCAATTTTTTTTTTCACGGCCGGAGGGACCCCCCACCCCATCTATATATGGCAATTCCTTATCTTAGAAGCCCCTTGGTCTAGAACATAGTGTTTGATGTTGGGAGATATCTAGAGCACGTATGATCTCGGGAGAAGCCGCTCCATCAAAATGAAATGGATAGTGTGCCCGGAAAAGAAAGTGTTTAGTCCACGGTCTATGATCTCGGGAGAAGCGGCCCCATCAGAGACAAAATGGATAGAGCCTTTTAGGGTCCCAGGACAGGAAGGAGTCTGGACCCGGCCATGGGATGTGGCCGGACGCATGAGATCATCAAACCATAAACGGAACCGGTTGCCGCCGGCAATTTTGGAGGATAAACCTGTTTCCCTAGTCGGTTACAGGAATTATGATGGCTGATAGTGCCTGATAGCAACAAAATGAGCGAGCCGGAGGTATTCAGAGGACCCCTGGTTTTCCCTTGGAGGCTAGGTCCAGTGTCGGTCAATTTCTTTTTGAGATGTGGACCTCAAACCAAGGTCCTGAATGGACAAAAATCGACGCTCGAGGACCAAATGCCAGGCACTGTCCGGACAAAACTTGGGCGGCTGAAGTTTTTTTTTCGCCAGGAGTAGGTAGAAAGCGAGTTTTTTTTCGCTGCAAATGGGCTGCAGATGCGTCCAATGCGGTTAGAACAGCACGAAACGCGCGGGGAAGGAAATTTGACCGTTTTAAGAGCCAAGAATAACCTTTTTGAGGATGATTAGTCAGCAAAGGCTAGGCCCTGTCCGTGCCCAAAGTCAAGTTGGGATGTTCGGGACCTAGCCTTCAAAGGGAAAATCAGGGGTCCTGCATCCAGTCAGTTCATATTATTAACGGAATAACATAAGGTGCGCCAGAAATAGAAAGATCCCTTGCAGATTCCTCCGCCATCTCTCTCTCATGAACCGCCATCTCTTCTCAGGCAGGTCAGGCATGATCAAGCAGCATCGAGCATAACTCAGATTAACTTGCCTCCGCGAGCCCTAGCCCCCATCAATTGCGCTCGGCCATCGGTCGGATCTTTCCGGTCGCCCCCAAACATTTCGTCCACAGGTACCTTCGGCTAACTTAAGCGAAGCGATAGCCCGCATTTTTATACTTCGGCTCGCGACGAATGTGCGAATCCCCCGAGCCCAATGTCTTCCGAGATCCCCCCCAACATCGGTCAACGGTGCGCCTACTATCTCTCCCAGATGGTATCGTGTTCATGAGGCATCCCCGATACGAAAGGACGGCCCCCGAGGTACGTGTGCTTGTGCTCCCGTCGCTTGAAATCTGGCCGACTGAGCGCAGCTCTTTGGGATGTTATTCAACTACGGGCTGATGGGCTCGCTGCTCGTCCAAGTATGTGAGTCTGGTTCTGCAAATTTGCGGCCGTTGCCCTGCTGATGAATGACTAGACCACTATTATGGGTCCTTCCCCAAGGACCGGACGGTCACGAAGGCCATCGTGTACTCGCTGTTCCTCCTCGAGCTGACACAAACCGGGATCATGAGCTATTTCGCGTACGCATATCCATATCTTGTCTCGGGATGCGAAGTCGAAGCTTTGCTTTTTCAGGTACACGATCTTCGGGTCCGGATACGGGAATCTCGAGGTCTTTGACAAGAGCGCGTTGGAGTGGTTTCCGGTGTGCATTTTAGGCTCGCTTATTGCCGGGATTGTGCAGCTCTTCTACGCGTATCGACTGCAGGTCTTTTCGGGGTCGAGAATCGCTGGCGGGGCTATCGCACTGGTGAGCGCTCCTTCTTCTTCGAATTATGCGACATCCCATATACAAATCTCCGTTGCAGCTAGCCCTGCTTCAAATCGGATCGGGCATTGGCCAGGGTGTAATCAGCAAACTTGCTACAGACAGATCTAACTTGTCGGGGAAGCCTATTTGCGTTACGGCGCGTCGACTTGGTTGTTTTCGACTAATAAGACCCTGACGCGCTTCCCTAGATTTGGTTGCTCAGTAGCGCCATTTGCGATATCGCCATTGCAGCCTCAATGACGTTCTACGTGGGTTCTTCTTTTGAGGCTTTTCCCTCGCATCCCTGATCATTCTGTAGCTCAAACGGCGACGGATACGCTCTACGCATCTGAAGGACATCATTGCGAGGCTCGTTCGCTATACGGTTGAGACCGGCGCCATCACCGGTGAGAGCCTCATCTCCATCGTGATCTCTAATCGATTGACGCGGACTGGGAAATTTCTAGCAGCGGTCGCCGTCGTGCAGCTCGTCATTTTCCTCGCATTCCCCAAGAACAACTTCTTCGAGACCCCCAGTTGGACGCTGGGGAAACTCTACTCGAATAACCTCCTCGTGAGTTCTGCCGCTTCTGTCTGTGAGCTCGCCTTACGCGGATGGATCTCAGGTGCTCTTGAATGCGCGCGCGGTCGTTCTGGGCGGGCGGAACTACCTTGCATCGACAGAGCCCGGCTACGTGAATGAGATCAATCTCAACTCCAGGAGCGGCATCTCGCCCGCGCGCATGAACGACACGCTCGAGAGTAGTATTCACTTCCATAACGGGGTAGTCTCAGACATACGGATTAGCAAAGACGGCAGGAGGGTTAGCATGGAGGGGACGCAGGAGGCCCACGGTGAAGTATAGAAATTGCTGCTCAACCTAGGAATCAAGGCAGTGGTAAACCTGAGCTGAAGGAGACGGGATGGCACGCGGCGTGCGCCGGAAGTCAATGAGGTCGCCGGATCCATATTCCAATCCGACCGTGCCCGTTCGACTCAGGCTCCCGCCATGGCTGCGGCGAAAGACACTTTCCCCTTCTGTTTGGCTCTCAAGGAATCTTGTCTATTCTTGTGCCAATCTTGACCCTCATCAGACTTCAGTCAGATTGGCTGAAACCCGGATTTCTACAGTCCCGCGTGGCGTGACGGCCAATGTATTGTGCCTGTTCTATTTAGGCTCCGCCATAGCTATGTAAGACCAAATTTCGCTTTCCCCAGCCTCCGTGACCCGTCGACACCTGTCAAAGTTGTATCCCGCTGCAACACGTATCTTGGTATTGACTTGGTCTGCATCCATGGTTGTCACTCCAGGCGCACAACCAGTAACGTTCTCTAACATTTTCCAAGAGCAGCATCGTTCCAAGCATGGCCGGGCCCACCTCGTAAGTTTTTCCTTCGTCCCATTCTGACTTCCGAGATGCCATTTAGACAAGTCCGTTGGGCTTGTGGCCCGGGATGACAGCCGTTCAGGATTTGGTCAGTGCTGGCACTGACCGGGGTCAAAAAGGGGTCAAGCAGTTTGACCCCCAGCTTCAGCCATCAACTGTGTGCCACTGACTCTCGAAACTCTTATGAATCATTTTGGACTTACAAATGCTCGTGGGATATACCCTAAGTCAAACAGTTCCTGGTCTCCTGTTTCCAGGTAAATCACTTTGACCCAGTCAATGCCAACACTGCTCCGGGATTCAGCAGAGATAAATTTAAATAGTTGTTGAGGAAAATAGGGCATATGGGGAGTCCTAGTCACAGAGACAGCACCCTTACGTAGCAGACTCGGCACACGGCGGAGGGGGAAATCCTCAGAGGCGGTTTCGAAGGCGCCTGCCCCGGGTTCATCGTTGGGGGATATACACATCCATGTGACCCTTCGTATTGGGGCATGATCCCCGAGAATGACATCCAACTCCCTTAATCTGGTCCCAACCCCTGCGGCATCTAAAAGAGTGAAATCGGGGAATGAGTGCCGGGTTGAACGGCGTGTTTCATGAACGAAGAACACAACATCCCGGAGTGCGGGGAGGCGTGAGGGGATTTGTTGGATTGTCCTCCGCAGGAGCTAGTAGAGGGCCCAGGAGTTCAGAGGAAAGAGGAAACAAGGAGGGACACCGGCGTACAAGGCCTGCGCAGCGGGAAGCGGAAGTGGAAGTGGAAGTGGATGCGCACTTTAAGCTTCTCCCGCCCGCGCAGCGCAGATCGTCGGCGTCTCCGCGCGCACCGGCTACTGCCCCGTCACGCTACCTTATCTTTGCGCGCTGCCCCGCATCCGCCTTCCACACGAAGCAGCCGCGTAAAAAAAAACCCCCGGTGTGAAGCTGCGGCGCATTAATAAGTCGGCGGTTCGGGCAGAATGTGCGCGGCGAGTCGGAAAGCTCCAGACTCTTCGAGATCCCCGGCACCGCAGGGAAGGGGAGGGGAGGGGAGGGGAGGGAAGAAAGGCGCCGCGCCTGCGAGGACATGATGCAATGCGAAGGCGAGAGGAGGGGGAGAGCGTGAGGGGAAGCGCATGGAGGCGGGGTTGAAACTTCTGGACGAGAGACGTTACACATCGCGCATCATTGATCCGCTCCCTGCATCAATCCACACGCCTTCCTCTCCACGCCAGCGCAACCTATGCTCTTCGTTCGTTCCTTTTTCCTCCACAACGCGTCCCGTCCCGTGGTCGCCCCTCCGAGCCTGAGTTTTCTCCGAGCTGCACCCTTGCTGTGCCCCACTTCAATACCCTTCAATACCCTTCGCGTAAGACCCAGTTCGTCAACGCGCCACAATTCGCGGCTCTGATCAGTTCACCACCGAAGCGCCGCTGCCGCCGCCGCTTGCAGACATCACCCCGCACGTTTTTCCGGTCTCACCGCTTGAATTTCCTGTGCTGCGTGCATTCTGTCGGTTTGCCGCGTGAATTCGTTCTTCCGTGTGCAGCCCGACCTCAAAACGACATAACGGCATATCCACAAGGCTAACGGAGCCGCGCGCCTTCCACATTTAACACACTGCCCCCAAAGGCGCTTACTCGCCTCGGGCGCCCGCCATAGGTGAGCGCGTCTGGGATTTTGGCTGAATCGTCCCGCAATATGCAGGAGCCGAAGTGACGCGTCCCTCTTGAAGCGCACAGCCCACAGCGGATATCGGAGGGGTAGCACATGGTCTGCGCCGGGAAGTCATGTCCCCTCTTGTTTCTAGCTGATACCGGAATCGTTTGTTCGATTCAAGCCCCCGCCATAAGACGTCACAGTGTATCTGCTTTTTCACTCCACTCCTCGCATCCATAATTTATTAATTCCGCTCTAGCGGT
Source organism: Mycena rosella (assembly GCA_029378255.1). Lineage (NCBI taxonomy): Eukaryota > Fungi > Basidiomycota > Agaricomycetes > Agaricales > Mycenaceae > Mycena > Mycena rosella. Next base: position 113,401 of record JARKIE010000026.1, read on the forward strand.
CAATAGTCTCCCGACACAAGAGTGCAAGACTACCCGGGACCCGAATATCGGGGTCGCAGCCGGTGTGCATCGTGGTAAAGAGTATTTAGCTCTCCCGGAATCAGGAGCCCGCCGTTGACCAATGGCGTGTAGACTCGAGGCAGTCGCTTTTCGGGCACGGAAACTGTTGATGACAATCGATCAACAGGCCGGCGGAAAAGCGACTGGAGCTAAGTAACCGGCGGCTAGTACGGTCGGGGTTTGCCGGCGGACGTTGTTTTGACTTAGAGAAATTTCGACGCATTGAAAATTCAAACCTCTTGTATAAGAATACTGAGGAGACAGATCTCTTCAGAATCATTGTGGGATCCTCCGAGTATATAATTTATGTGAAAGAAACAGCCTACAAGAGTACTATAGCTAAAATGAAGTGGACGAATCTACTCATGTGATTTTACCGATGACGCGCAGGCGCTGATGAGTGATCGAAGTTTGATTACACTTCTCGGCAGTAATCTTGCCGCAGAAATCGGGCAGGTAAATGCATTGTAGAATAGTCCCTTCCCACTCAATTCCCTCACGATCTATAGAATGACCTTCAGGATAAAGTCCAAAGAGATCTGTCTCCTCAGAATTCTTACGCAAGAGGTTTGAATTTTCGATGCGTCGAAATTTTTCTAAGTCAAAACAACGTCCGCCGGCAAACTCCGACCGTACTAGCCGCCGGTTAGAAAGCTCCAGCCGCTTCGCCATCACCCTTGGATCGACTGTCATCTAAGGTCCAGTGTTGGCGTGTCTGCGGCTGGGTTCGAGCCTAAATGGCGTGTTACTATTAGAAATTACGTGCGCGTGCGCAACACCCCCGTGGTGAAGTTCCCGCCATCCATAATTTCTCCCTTCGCATCCACGCACACTGAAATTGTGTGGGCCTGCGATGGAGGCATATCATGCGCTTGAGGCTAGGGTGGATATAGGCAGGGTACCACACGGTGTGCGCTGGAACGCGATCTGTTACTCGGGGTGAAATTCGTTGTTGATTCTGGAGGCGCTTGTTCGACTCGAGCACCCGCCGTTTCGTGGTGAATTCATAGTTTTTATGTTCATACCTTAAAATTGAAGAAGCGTTCAGCATCTAGTGTGCACGATCTCAGAGGATATAGACGGGGTAGCACACGGTGTGCGTTTGGAACTGATTATTCCTGTCATCGCACCTGATCCCGGAGGCGCTTGTTCGACTCAAACCTTCGCTATGGGCAACAGATATTCAGCGTTTTTTTTTGTTTGAATCATCCCCAATATGGCAGAACCAAAATAAACAGTAGGCACAAATCTGCTCCCTGGAGCATGGTACTCGATCTGTATGGCTCAGAATAGCGCACTCCGTAATTCTTCAAGCAAGTTCCGCGTGTTGGAATCCGGCTCCGAGTCCACAGTCAAGTTTCAAGCTCAATACTTGCTACCCGCCTGTATTTTGATCCTGACTCCATGGAGGCAGAGTTCAACCAGGTTAAGATGGAGCAAAAAAGGCGGAGTGGCACTCGGTGTGCGCCAGGAACTTATGTGTCGTGTTCGTAAGGCTTCATTCGGCTGCCGTTACTTAGCGTTACTTTGCGTCATGTTGCGTCACTTCGCCCGCTTAATTTTGCTCCAAAGTAGCTCCAAGTAACGCAATTTACGCAAAGTAACGGTAGCCGAATGGAGCCTAAGTACTCCCGGAGGAGCTTCGACTCAAGTGCCCCGCCATCGGGGACAGCGTCCGTGGTTTGTTACTTCACTCGCATCCTCTCACAATAATTCCGGTCTAGTGGTCAAGAGCCTCCCCAAAGAAGAGCGCAAGAGATCTGAATATCGGGGTAGCACCCGGTGTGCGTCGGGATAACGAGTCCTTAACTCTCCCGCAATCACTTGTTCGACTTAAGATCTTAAGGGCGCGCCGTAGAACGATGACATGTTTCTACCTCCGGATCCTGTAGTGAAATTCCGGGCGTGCGGGCGATGCGCCCGTGTCATGAGCTAGTGAATGAAGCTCCCACCATGTGTGAACGCGCCGTAATTTCCCTCTTCATATCCTCTACTGAAATTATGTGTGCCTGCTACGGAGGCATACCATGCGCTTGAGACTAGGGTGGATATAGGCGGGGTAGCACACGGTGTGCGCTCGGAAGTGATATACAGTGATGTACTTGTTGTTATAAATAATCCCTGAGGGCCTTACTCAACCTAAGCCCCCGCAATAGGCGACAGTGACTTTATTTTTTCCCCTTGAATCTTTCACCCAAAATGTAGGAACCGAAATTAACCGTGAGCGCGAATCTGCTCTCAGAAGCATGGCCTTCTCTCCTCACGGCTCAACACAGCGATCACATCTCATAATATTAATTATGAGAGGACAAGCTGTTGGAAACAGTGCCTTCGGTATCTCGGGCATCTCGGCAATCCGCCAGTACTTACCTTGCTGTGTAGAACTTCATAGAACAGCTCAAAATATCGTAGAGTAGTGTAGAATATTTATGTAAAACTCACAAGACTATGCTCCAGTAGTATTTAAGCAGCTGTATTCTCTACTATGAATCTAACTTATTTTTACTGACAACTATCATCTACTTACAGTCGGATGTTCGCCGCGCCTAAACCCCGTACTCCAATCTACCTGCGCCAACACAAGCAATTCACACCTGTTGGATCAGATGATATTAAATTTCAGCTCGTGCAAACATCCCATCTCAATAAGAAAGCTCCTGCCGCGCCGGGGCCAGCCGCAGGATACCGCCTGGGTTGAACTTTCCTTTGTTAGCCACTGCGCAAGGGACACTGCCAATTAATCAGGGTCAATTAAAATAGGAATCTAGTCCCTTTGCAGATTACCCACGCAACTCCCCTTACCATTGGCGAATAAGGTACTCTGCAAAATTGCTGCAAAGTACCGAATTTCTCAGCTTCCAACACAGGGTACCGGTGCCAAATTGACACGACTAATTGACAGAATATACTTCGCAAAGATGTATTCAGTCTCTTAACAATTCCATTCCAGGGAATATAAACCTCAACCCGATGTAGTGGAGTTAGTATTTCTATTGGTACTATACTACAAGCGTTCGGTTCCGTTTTTGATTATATATATTTATTGTTCAAAAGTAGGCGACTGTTAACATGTATTGTATCTTCCTCACCGCTAACACGCTATGGTAGCATCATTTGTGCCCTCCTTCTTCCCCTCTCCTACGTCTTCCAAGAGGGGGAGTTTGGAGCAATCAGATGATGCGATTAACCGTTCAGTGACTTGCTCGACCCATCGTGTCTGCAAAGAGCGGACAAAAGGTGGTCTTGCTGCTTTCCAACATTCACAGGCGTTCTGTGAGTCCCCTCTTCGTTGTGCGAGATCCCCCAGCCGGATTAGGCAGATCCCTCTGCTGAGATGAACATCCATCTGGGTGAACCCATCCAGGGCTGCATCAAACAAACTGATGGCCGTCGCATCATCCCCATCAGCAACAGTTACATCTCCGAGGAATTGAAGAGCCTGGTGGATGGCCAACCTGTTCTTCCCTTGGAGGGCTTGCCCCAAGAATAGAAGTGTCCAGTTGGACATGGAGGAAACGTTGTGTGCACTCCAGCGGCTAACGTCCCCGAGCTTTTCAAGGCAGTAAAGCATTCCTTCGGCATCATATTCTCGAAGCGAGTTGAAACTCCCCTCGAGCAAGACCTTGGCAGCAGACACGTCTCCCTCCCGGAGCTTCAGATCTCCCAGGATCATGTCACAGAGTGTGATAGAATGGGTGTGGTGCATACAGTTGGCTCTGTCTTAGCCCATACCTGGCTGTGGACACCAAAAGGTATGGATTATTACAGAGTATGGGTTCCAGCAGAGTGGGCCAAAAAAAAACGAGAAAAATCAAGAAAAAATCGGAAAAGATCGGAATTTATTTAGACAACAGATAGTCTAATAAAGGCTGAAACTAAGTTTTTCGAGTGCTCCAAACGGATTTTCCGGCCAAACATCGCCAGACTGACCTCCAATTTGCGTGCAAAATGCCCCTCCTCATCCTCCAGGTACCTATGAAGGATCACCACTGCCTGCAGAGCCTCTTTTCTCATCAGCTTGGGTTCTGCCATCTCCATCACTTTTTTCCCCAGCCCTCCAGCAAGCTCCTTCAATTTGTCGACCAACCGAACCTCCTTCTCGTCCAGACGCGCAGAACCCCGCCCATAATCTGACGTGTTCTCAAGGTTTTCGATCACCACATCTCCATCCACATGATTGGCGGTGTCATGTAGCCAAGCCGTCTCAGCATAGAAGATCTTCTCCGCCTTCTTTAGGCATGCCATGAGGTCATTCTTGCACTTCTTCACACTTTCTTTGAGTGTAGAAAGGCCTTTCTTAAGAAACCCGAAAGATGGGCGAGAAGCCATAGTTGTGTGTGGTGAGAGATAGGAAAAATAACAGAGGCAAAGCTGACAAACAGGGGTAAATTATGGGTTTTGAGTGCCGAAAAAAGTATAAATTATGGAGTATTAAAGAGTTATGGGTTTTTTAGTGGGAACCACCCCCGTGGACCCCCAAAAGCTATGGGATTTAACAGAGTATGGGTTATGACAAGTGTGGGTTAAGACAGAGGTGACTATAGTGGTACGTGGTACGTGGTACGTGGTGGTAGTGGTCAAGGTGGGTGAAGAACAAGCGAAGTATTCAGGACGAACGCAAGCCGAGCCCGCCCGTGTCCGCGCTTACGCAACAACTGCAGACAAAGATTGGACTCAAGACCGCCCGTCTCAGCGCCAACTCAGCGCTTACGCAAAAACTGCTGACAAAAATTGGAGTTTACTGCCAGTTGCAAAAATTAGGACGCCCTATACTTAGAAACCCTTTTTGAGCGCCGTATGTGGACAAAAATACCTGTTTTATGTGTATGGCTGTGAATATCCGTCCAAGCATGCAGAATCCTTGCAGATCTAAGAAGAAACTCGAGAATTTCAACCGAAAAAAAAACTGATCCAGTTACCCGGACTTATTGTACATTTCGTTGAAGAAACATAATTTTCAGAGGGGTTTTTTTTTTAACCCAGGATTTTTTTCACCCGAGGATCAGCACAGATCTTGTGCTCTACAAAAACACGTCAAATTGCCAAACAGAAAAAAAACATCCCCAACCAGATCCTTGAAGATCTTGACCCGCCCTCTGTTTTAGTTTCTCCCAACTTTCTTCATGTTTCTTTGGTGCTCCTCGGCAAACCTCTGAGCGCCCATGCCTGCCAAGCTCTGCCAAGCCGTTTCCAAGCCTCCGGCAGTGCGCACCTTCCCATGCCAGCTCTCCAACTGGAGCCGGCACATGAGCTCTTGTCCGAAAGATCGCAAACTATGACGACTTGCCAATGAAGCTGACGAACTCAGTGGCTGGTCTGTCCAACTCATGGCCGACCCTCTTGCCAACTTGCGCGCAGCCTATGGCGTCCTCGAAACCCATGTCAATCGCGCCCTCCGAACTCAGCTTGGGGACACCGCTTGACTTTGACTTCAACACGACGAGGCGTTCCGCTTGCTTGAATCCACAGAACTGGTGTGTTCTCCTGATTTACATTGCAGCCAGCTAGCCTCACTAGCATGCTCCATCATCGTCACCTGTTCCCTCCGGCAGAGTATTCAATACTGCAGCAGAGCATTGCTTCTATGACCGACCGGCTGGATGAAGCTTGCCATCTTTCCACTGACCCTCCGGAGGGGCCTCGATAACGGTCATCACTCAAACTTCGACTGGCAAACGTGGACGTCCCAAAAAGCATATTGATCCCACCTTCCTGCGTGAGGCACTCACACTTCGCGGGCCTTCTGGGCTGGCTGGGGTTTTGGATTGCCATCCTCGCACGGTCCGACGCTGTGCAATCCAGCTCGGGATCGCAGCTCCTGGTATCCCTGTCTACGTTGATCAAGTGCGCCCTGATGGCACCCTAGCACGACAATACACAGCAGCCTCTCGCCTAGCCGCTTCCACGCTCACCGATACCGAGCTTGACTCTGTGATTGGCGAAGTCTTGGAGATCTTCCCTGCATCTGGTCGCAGCATGATCGCGGGCCGTCTGAAGTCGAGTGGTCATGAAGTGACCCGTGAGCGTCTTGTTGCATCGTATCTGCGTGTCCACGGTGCCCCAGGCTTATTTGGCGATCGGTCCATCCATCGCAAAGCTTACAAAGTCGCTGGCGCCAACTCCCTCTGGCACCATGATGGCCAACATGGTATGTACACTCCACCTCTCTGCCTCACCACATGATTTCTGACTTGTCCAAGGCCTCATACGCTTCAAGATTGTGATTCATGCCTTCATCGATGGCAAGGCACGTTTCGTGACCGGTATCCATGCCACCAACAACAATCGTGCGCAAACGGTCCAAGATCTCTTCTTGCGTGCCATAAACACGCATGGTATGCCCAGTCGGGTCCGTGGGGATCATGGGACAGAAAATGTCCTTGTTGCTGCGTGGATGGAAGAGCACCGCGGCTCTGGCCGGGATCATATATCTGGGGTCGGTGAGTAATACAACACTTAGATCTCCTCAATTTTTCAAAAATACGCCCTCAGAAGTGTCCACAACACTCGGATCGAGCGGCTCTGGTACAACGTGACACACGGCAGAAATGGAAGAACTTCTTCCACAATCTCGAGATTAACCACGGTCTCAATCCCCGCAGCACATCTGACATCTGGCTACTCCATCATCTGTTTCTGGGGAGCATTAACGACGACGCCCAGGAGTGGAGCCAGGCCTGGAACTCACACAAGCTTCAGATTAAAGGTGAACGCAAACGCAGTCCCCGCGATATGTTCTTGTTTAGCATGGTCCAAGACGGCCCTCGTGGGATTGAGAGTCTACGGGAGCCGGTCGACGAAGATGTTCGTGACCCTAGCAGCTATGGTATTGACTGGCAGGTCACAGATGAACCACACCTTATGCACCATCTGTTGCGCGAGAATCCCCAGGACTGGGAGCATGAAAACCCCTTCCATGCCCCTCCCTCCGAGCTGTCTGATGTTTCATGCGAACCCCCGAACTGTCCTTTCACCGCAGAGCAGGTCGCCCTGTTGGACACAACACTGCAGGGACGAGTGGATGTGCGCTCCCGGAATATGGTCATACGGCGGTTGGTTTGGCAGGAAGCGTTCAGCATATGTAGATTTCTCGCTCAACAACTGTAGTGTTTGCTACGCTTCTTGTGTCAAAAATAATGTGCACTTGCATGCAAGACCTCGCGCAAGTCCGAGATCCCCGAGCAGGGTTGAATTAAAAGGTTGCCAATCTCTTATCGTGTTCTAGGGTGGCGAAAATATTTACCAGCCCACAACTCGCCGTCCTTCATACAACCCTTGAGTTCCATCTGTATTTTTTCTCCTGTATCGCCGATGTTTCATCTCATTTTCTTTGTCTATCCGTGGCAGATGAATTCCGAATCGGTCGATCATCAACACTGGGGGAATACTTTTCGAGGCTTCAATCACGTTTATCACCAGCTAAAGGACTGGTAAGTACTCGGAATTGGACACGCTCCACAGACTTCGATGGTCTTGGTTTACTCAAGTCTCGGGAGTTCAAATTTGCGACTTTCTCAGAGTCTCAGCTCCCTATCTTGGATGCAGGTGATTTCTGCCAATATACCACCGTGGTGAACTTCAAATTAGTGTCAGGAACCTCCGAGATTTTTCCTGGGACCTGAAGATTCAGCCTCCGGAAGATCCAGCCCACAAACCTTGTCACGAGAACAAACTAATGCCGGTCAAATTCCGACCTCCCTGTGTGTTCATTGAATGAGGAAAATATTTGAATCATACATTGGAATAGCTAAACCAACCTCCCAGTGTCGGCTTATTTTTCCAAGGCCCAATCCTTGCAGTAGGGGCAGCGCAGAGTATATAGAATTCAGGTCACATGCCTAAGTGGTCGATTAGTCATGGCATTGGTGGCAGTGTTTTGACAGCTTTCACCGACCACTTACTACTTTGACCTCTCTCCCTCGCTCAACTCACCCAATCCACACTACAAGCGGACTTCAAAACACCTGGACACCATCCCCAAAGGTCCTAAACTCACTTTTGCTACCCAAGAAGCACTCAGGACCGGCCCTTCGGGCTTTTGATCCATAGCCAGCTGGTGGCGACCCGAGCTCCTTTCAAGACTTTTCTGTCCAGCCAGTCCGTTTGAATGTATATATATCCTCATTTAGCTTGTGTGCCGTCTAAATTCCTGGGTTACAGCCGTTACTTTCGCCCCGGGAAATCATGCCAAATCCGGACTGGAGCAAAGTCGATGGTAGGTGAACACTTTGTTCTCCGAACGGTCAATATGATTTTTGTGCATAGTTCGTGTCCACGGGGATTCTCCGTGGCTTACCACACCCCCAACTGAGAAGGGTGAGGTCTGGATCACTTGTAGATGCTCTGGTATTGACCTTGCTTTCGGGCACGTAGCCCTGGCAGAATATTGCCCAGACACTGTCTTCTACCGCTCCGAAGTTCGGGATTCCGAGGCATTTGGTACATCAAACCCATCCACTCTTTATATTCAGTTGTAACCACCCCCAACTTAGCGACCGAGGTTGGCAAGCGCACCCTCTTTGGCCATCCAAAGGATGTTCAACCTACCAAGCCCCCACTGAACTCATTCATATTCAAACCAGAAGAACGATCCACGGCACCCGCCCCACCCGAGACCGTACTAATCTCCCCGAAACTTGAGCCTCATCATCCCGAGCCTCCAAGAAACTTTCTCCATCCGCGCGCCGGCATCTTCACTCTGAAGAAAACTTCAGCCTATCAAAGAGGCTATGTCCATACCACTCCCTATTACCTCAGCTCGAAGGAGGGACATCGCGAGCGGATGATGAGGGTGGTAGTAATGTAAGAACAGATAGTGAGAGCTCAGTCGGACACGCAAGTGTGGAAACGACTATATTGGGTCGTAGACAGTACCTAATGTAAGAACAGATAGTGAGAGCTAAAAGGTACTGTAATGAGCATCGCAGAAGTAAAGTGAAGCAAGTAAGCTCACCTCAGTCGGACACGCAAGTGTGGAAACGACTGAGGTGATGGGGCGGGGAGCATAGGTATATAAAGGGAAAAGATAACCAAGCGATAATCATATGTGCGCATCAGTGCGCATGCCGCCGCGCTGATGCCAAGCGACGGGTCTCCTACAACACTCCCCTAGACCCGGCGGCTACGGCAATGGGCGCGATGTTGAGCTCCGCGAGGTACAAGTTGTGTTTGTCGCGAGGAAGAGGCTCGGTGAATAAGTCGGCGGGATTCGAGTCCCCACGGATGTTGTCGACTTTGATCTCCCCCGCGCGAACAAGCTCCCGGATGAAGTGGTGGCGAATGTCGATGTGCTTGACCTTGGAATGGGACTTGGTGGTCTTCGTCAGCTCGACAGCACCACGATTGTCGCAATACAGAAGCCCGGGACGCGGCTGCTCCAACTCAGCCTCAGCCATCCAGGAATACATCCACCTGAGTTGTTGGGCGGCACGCGTAAGCGAGATGTACTCGGCTTCCACGGTCGACAGTGCGACGGTAGCCTGTCGCTTTGATCCCCAGGCCACAGGGCTGCCGGCCATGACGAACACTTGGCCCGAGGTCGAACGACGCGTGTCGTGGCAGCCGCCGTAGTCAGCATCGGCGTAACCAATGGGAGTAAGGCCGGAGTCGGCGTCGCGGGAGTAGGTCAGGCCGTAGTCGAGGGTTTGACGGATATAGCCCATGACGTGCATGAGGGCGCGCCAGTGCTCGATGCCGGGGCTGGTCTGGAAACGCGAGAGGATGCTCACAGCATAGGAGAGGTCGGGGCGCGTAGCGAGCTGGCCCCACATGACCGATCCCAACAGCGTGCGGTACGGCTTGCCCACCATCTGGGCTTGGTCCTCGGGCGTTGTTGGCGACATAGAGGAGTCGAGGACGGTGCCGACAGGGAGTGGAGTGTGACGAAGCTGTACATTCTGCAACTTATGGTCCGCGAGGACTTTCTCGAAGTAGGCGCGCTGGGAAAGGGTGACGATACCGACATCCAAGTCTTGGTTAACGTACATCCCGAGGAGGTGGTGGTTGTCGCCGACGTCCTTGATGTCCCAAACTTTGGCCAGCTCTGCCTTGCGTAGCGCCGCCTCCTCTGCAGACGAGGACGCACCCCAGACGTTGTCGGTATACGTGTCGGTTAAAGTGTAAGCTCCATCGTCCGAAGTTTTGACACGTACACAAGGGTCCGCGTTGGACGACACGTATCCCAAGTCATCGTACGTCTTCCCCAGCGTCACGGCCCAGTCATGCCCGCCCTGCATCGTGCCGTAGATGGTTTTCTTCAGCTTGCACACCCAGTCCTCTTTCCCCGACACCTCGTACCCGCGCGGCTGCTCCATATATATCTCCTCTTTCGTCTCGCTGTTCAGGTAGGCGGTCTCGAAGTCAATTTGCCAGAGATGAAGGTTGGTCTTGGCGGCGATGGCGGCGGTCATACGAATCGACTCGAGGCGCGCAACGGCAGCCCACGTCTCCTGGTAGTCAATGCCTTGGATCTGCGTAAAACCCTTAGCAACGAAACGCGCCTTGTCTCGCTTCCAATCGCCCACACCATTGGTCTTGACATTGTAGACCCACTTCGACGCCATTATATTCGCACCGGGAGGGGGTATGACCAAGTCCCAAGTGCACTTCTTCTCGTGAAGGGCAATCTCGACGTCCATGGCGGCAGTCCAGCGGTCAGGATCAAGCCCAACGGCCTCAGTGTACGTCTTTGGAGCGTAAAGGCGGTCGGGGTTGTAGGACATGAGCGTGTGCGCAATGTGGTTATCAAGGTCGTCATTGAGGCGCTGGAATGTGTTGTACACGGCGTTTGCTCGAGGTCTCGCGGAGTCATTTGCACATGCCTCCCCCGTGGACCGAGCAGCATCTTCCCGCTCAGCGTACTCTTGGGCATCGGCAGCGCGATTTGTGGTGGTAGCAGATCGCGTGGAGCGGCGAGGTGGAGCAGGAGGCGCAGGAGGAAGAGCAGCGGCTGGAAGTGGAGAAGGAGCGCGTGAATTTCCGTTCTCGGACAGGTCCAAACTTGCGTCCGAATTCTCCACACCTGGAGAGCTCGGGCCGTCGCCACTCCGAGCACTGTTGGATGGAACCGGGTCTACAGGCACCTCGTCGTCCATCCACAACCTCTCCCCTGCATCCACGGTGCGATGGGGTACGCCTTCGTCAAACACCACGTTGCGGCTCTCAAACTGCTTGCCGTGCTCGTCCACAACGATATAATTCCCCGCGCCCGATGCATACCTGATGAACGTCGCAGGGATTGTGCGGCTCTCCAGCTTACTTCCACCATCCACTCTGTGCCCGCTGTGGGTCACGTTGACCTTCGCGCTGCATTTGCTCCCAAAGCCACGAAGGTGCGCAACACTTTGACGCCTCCCCGTTAGTGGTGGCAAGGTTCGGTTCAGAAATAGGTTCGAACCTGAACCGAACCGAACTGAACGCGAGGTTCGGGGTTCGGGGTTCGGGCTAGAGCCATTTTTTCCGAACGCGTTCGAACCCCGAACCGCAAGGCCCCGATGTCAACCAGACGGAGACCTATTTTGGAGGATTTTCAGCTCATTATTTGCAGTTACACTCACCTGGTACCTCATTGGTCCTCTCAATCTATTATAAAGGTAGTTTCCATTCCGTAATGGGCCCGTAAACCCCGAGATGGTGTGTCATCACGTGGTACATTCAACCATTGTTGAATCGAGATTTGTTCAAATCAACGCTCTGGGGTCCCCGAACGTCTCTCCGCTCATTCCACGATGTAAATAGACAGGTAATGACCGATATTGAACTCTTTTTGTCCCTAACTAGGTGATTTGGGGCCTGGGAAATTTGTTCAGGCTCGATAGGTTCGAACACGTTCGAACGCTGAACCGAACCTGAACACAGGTTCAGGTTCAAGGTTCAGGCAAAAGGGCCTGAACCTGAACCGAACCGAACTTTGCCATCACTACTCCCCGTGAAGCCCTCCTCAGGAATCTTGCCAGGGTGACGACGCGATGGCATAAGATTACGCGTAGTGCCCGAGAACGCTCCTGCCGCAGCCCAATACTTCTCTGGCAGTCCCGAGTCATGAAGGAGTGTGCGTATGTCCTCGGTGATGGTCTGGATGGCGCGCTCGGCCAGCCCGTTCTGGGACGACGCGTACGGCACCGTCGGTTCGTGAATGATGCCATGAGTTTTAAAATATGCCAGCCACTTCCCCGAGCTGAACGCCATATCAGTTCGGACTCGCTTAAGCGGCCGTCTGGTCTGGCGCTCTGCCATAACGCGGTACGCATCGAAGGCCGCAATCGTAGACTCGTCACTCTTGTCCTTCAGGAACTCGACATGTTTGTGCGACGTTCCACTGTCCACGATCGGCATCATGTACATGTTCCCGCCAACCGATGGTACCCGCGCTGGTCCCCACAAGTCAAATGCGACGAGATCCAGAGGCGGTACGTTCGGATCGGACCGACCATCATACGGGCGAGCGTGCTGACGTCCCGCCCTGCAGCTGATACACTTTCCGTCGAGGTTTGTGTCCGTGATCTCGAGGTCGTCGACAAGCCGCTTTGCCTGCATCTCACGGATGGTTTCCGGGCTCCCGTGTACAAAGCGCGCATGCCACTTCTTCAGATTATCGGGTGCAGCGGTCGAGATTTTGGCGTGAGTATTCTCCGTGTCGAGCACGTACAGCCCATCTGATCCTCGACCACAAAGGATGACAGCACTATCTTTGCCCTCGCGCACGTTAACCTCTCCACCGCCGAAAACGGACCAGTATCCAGCTTTGTCAAATTGGCTGACAGAGACAAGATTGGCGGATAGGGAAGGGGCGTGGAGGGCGTTCAAAAAGGTGATGTGGACTGTCTTTCCTCCGAGACGGAATATTTTCTTCACAGTGCCTTTCCCGACAATTGCAAAGTCGCCTTCGGCAGCAAGGGCCGACTTGCCTGTGCGGACTGGGAGTGCCTCATATGTGGTAAAATCCGCACGGTCACGGAAGAAATGGTCGCTGGCGCCGGAATCGAGGAAGGTGATGGTAACAGATGGGGATCGGTTCTCGAAGGTGCGGCTAACATATGCCTGCAGCGCGATAGGTGTGTCAATGACCACAGACCTTTCCAGATCCTCATCGTCAACCTCTTCCATGCCCGCAAACCCTGTGCTGCCCTTGCCCACCCCCGAAAACTCCGTTCGCGCCATCAAGACTCGATGGATAGTCTCCCCCGCATCTCCCGTACCCGCCACAGCCTGATTCGCCTGGGGCCTGCGCTTGCCGAAGTTGGGCGGGAATTGCCCTTCTTTACCGCCACCAGGCCAGTAGCAATTCTCGAGAACGTGGCTGGTTTTATTGATGGCTTTGCACTGAGGGTTTGTGCAACGGCACGAACGTGCTGAATGCGGTGGAATTGGAAGTCGTGGCCTCGGCGGCATGCTCCGGCATTCCGCTATTGATCGCCACGGTCTTGATGAGCGCGAACGCATCGTCGGTGTCCGTAGCCCCAAACAGAGCGCCTTGGAGACCGAGCCAGCGAGGATCGAAGGGCAACGAGCGGATGAGGATATTTTTAATCTCCTTGTCTGTGACGACTTTCCCCATCATCCTGACGACGTCCGCCTTCTTGCGGAGAGTGCTCAAGAGTTCGTCCAGGTCGTCGCGGCAGACCCCGGTCCCAGCATTCTTTGGCTGTTCCATCACGCTTTACTCCGAGCCCGATGGGGTCGAGAATGTTCGTCACGATGAGGGATTTCGCAACGCCATCACGGTAAGTCCATTCCTCGAGGGATGGTACGGTGGAATAGACGGCAGTGGCGACAGGGGTTGTTGTTCCGGACGGCGGGGATGGCTCGGTGATCATCCCTTTGACATATCCCAGAAGGCCTTTGCCCGAAGCGTGTTCCTCGATAAGGATTCTGAATGTAGGGAAGTTGGATTTGTTGGGTTGGAGCTTTTCGGTCGCGAGCAAATTGGGTAGGGTGATCGTTTGGAACGCCATCGGGGCAATCGGACGATATAGCGGTAAAGTGATAAATTTGAGTCGATATAATTTGATGCGTGCTGTTCTTTAGACTGAGTTCAGAAGGCTATGGGGCCCATAACCTAATGTAAGAACAGATAGTGAGAGCTCAGTCGGACACGCAAGTGTGGAAACGACTATATTGGGTCGTAGACAGTACCTAATGTAAGAACAGATAGTGAGAGCTAAAAGGTACTGTAATGAGCATCGCAGAAGTAAAGTAAAGTAAGTAAGCTCACCTCAGTCGGACACGCAAGTGTGGAAACGACTGAGGTGATGGGGCGGGGAGCATAGGTATATAAAGGGAAAAGATAACCGAGCGATAATCATATGTGCGCATCAGCGCGCATGCCGCCGCGCTGATGCCAAGCGACGGGTCTCCTACAACAGGTAGCTCCCTCCCAGCTATATCCTCGTCTGGCTCGATCAACTGCACACGATTGGTGCCGTGCATACACTCGAATCTCTGCGGCACGAACCTGGCTTCTGGCCGATCCTGCGAGACACCGTGTTGGTTGCTAAAGGTCTCCGAGGTTGCCGACCGGTTGGTAATACCGACGAGATCTTCCCCATCTCGGATTTCCCTATTCGACCCAATGATCGCTCGCCAACCGACGTTCCCCTTGACTCCAAGGAGGGCAGTTACAATCTAGTGAATACTGTGCTGAAAGGGATTGGCTCGGGGGTTGTAGTTCCTGCCGCGCAGGTTGATACTCCAGAATTTGCCGGTCAAGTCTGTACCGTCTTGAAATCTCTCGGAAGTCTGCGCCGCCGCCTCCTTCGGAAAACCTTGTCCAAGTATGAGTACGATGTCACTGAATTCAACGCAGACGATATGAATGTTGTTGGATTCGGGGGCTTGGAGCCCAACAATGCCACGAGTTGCCAGCTCAACCTGAGTACACCCTGGCAGCGTCTTATGCACGCACTCGGTCAGCAAGGTACAGAGCATCTCGATGAGCACGATGCCGAAACTCGCAAAACTTTTTTCTCGCGCTCTTGAACTTACCCCCAGGTGCGTCTGCCGGCGCTTTTATTTTCTTGCAGTATCTTTACTCGCGTCTTGCAGACTCCGATTCCGGTTCATTCCTACTAGCCTGGGCTGGGGTCTACATACGAGAGATCAACGCCTGGGCCCTGTACCTGTTTTTCGACGGTGTTGATATTCACACCGGAATAGGCGCCACAACGACGTACTCCAGAGCTGAATTCAAACAGTGGATGGAGGCAGACCTGGAGATGGCTTGGAATCGTTCTGAGCTTTGGAGGATGGGGATCGTGCAGTATGCTAGCCGTTCAGCTCATTCTCGGGACACCTACATGTTTATGACTCCCTCGGTGAGATTCGGGAACTGTGCCCCAGAGCAGCACCACCTAGCGATCCAACGCGACTTCGCGACTCATGGCCAAGAAATTCTCGGAGGCCAAGAACCTTGGGCTAATCGCATGGGCCGCGAGATTATCTACGCCTTCTGGAACAAGTTGCAGCTCTGCAACTTGGATTTAGGTATTGATTTGAACAAAATCATCCAGTCAATCTCGTTCAAAGACAAGGACAGTCACGACATTCCCCTCCAGCCACTCCCCTTCCATCCTGTCGACGATGCTAAGCATATTGCGCTTTATCGCGGTTACTTTGAGTATTACCGTCAACAGTGTGCACATATGCGTCTCAACATTGGAAAACACCAGTTCCTGCGCTTTCGCGAGAGCTTACGGAACGACACCTATGATCCTGTGGAAGATCCGGAGCAGGTATTGTTCAATTGGAAGTCTCGAAGCAGTATCCCGACCAAATCTGGTTCCGGTCTCAATGCTCCCCCTCCCGGCACTGACTTCTGTGGAATGGTGGTCAAGATTGTGGAGCACATCCGAGTAGCCAACCGGGTAAGCATACCATTTTCAGCATTGTTTCTCGCTGATTGTCTTGGTCTCAAAAGGGCTGCTACCGGGTCCTCACCGACGACAGTGATCACACTCCTCGATTGGTGCAAGAAAATGATCCACGGTTCGTGCATTTAAAATGCGAACTTGATTGAGCTAATATATGTACGCAGTTTGCCATGTGAAATGGTGAAGGCGTTCATAGCTGCTGAATTGAGAAAGTTCTTCGCCCTCCCAATCCTCGAAACTCAAAATAACCTGCATCCGCCCACACTGATGCCTACGGGATCGAGTTCGGCTAATGATGACATCGAGATGGAGGAAACACAACTGTCGGGATCTAATCCATCGGGATCCGGTGATACAAACAATTTGAATTCCAGTGATGCGCCTGCTCTTTCGTCTTCCTCCAACTCACTTGAACGGGAACATGCACAAGCCACGCATAGTAATCCTTCGCAGGAAAGCACCAATGATGTGTCCAAGGGAAAAGGCAAGGAGCGATCAGAAGGCTCGGACGAGCCTTCAACTTCGGAATCCGACCCACAGTGGGATATAGAAGCAATACTCGAAATGGTCCAGGACAACCAGGTAGATCACGCATTTATTCCTCAACCTTTTGCGTGTCTAAAGTCATGCACTAAAATTAGGGGACTTGGTATCGTTGCAAGTTCGCAGCCGACGACTCCAGGGGCTGTCCCAAAGAGAGTGAGGGCTGGGCTCATGAGAATGATTTGAGGTTCGGTGTTTGTTCAAAGTCAAGGTCCGGTACTGACCGTTTATCTTGACTAGTGCCGGCTGCGACAAGCTTTTGGAGGACTTCTATAAATCCTTGGCCGACCAAAATACCACCCCATCGGAGGATTCATCCTGTTCAGACAGCTCCGATGAAGATGAACAGCCACGCAAGAAGCAGAAGGCGGTGAAAAAAGATCCGACTCTGAAAGTCTCGAAACTGTCGCTTGGCAACATGTAGTATCTCGAATCCCTGTTGAACGTTGAACGTTTGAAGAGTGAGGTGGAAATGATCAATACTGATCGTCTCACCAACAGCCGTGGATCCAACTTGATGCTGGGCGCACTCACATCCTCATCATTCGCTCCGACCATCCTAGAGATGTGCTTAACCCACAATTCTGCTATTTCAATGCTTGACGTTGTCGTGGGCAACAGTGCCAGCACGCCTCTGGAAGTAGCCTGCGCACAGTTCACAAAAATCTCCACTTCTGCCGGAGCAATGGTGAAGCTGGCCGCCTTTCAAAGGGCTACCACGCTGCTCACCCGAATTTTGCGATGGACGAACTCCCGAGCGCTGATCATCATCTACCGTTGGTGTACGGTCGCTGGTCCACGGACTATTCAGGGCCTATTCGACCTTCATCGCGAAAAAGGCTTCTCTGCATTCACCGCCATGCCAACGCTAGGGCATCTGGTCGACCATATTGTCCAGTTTGTCTTTGGTGAGAAGATCACACGCATGGAGAAGGAGAAATCCCGAAGAGCCGAGGCACGTAAAAGGTCCACACGAGCAGCCAACAAGGATACCACAGCCGCGACGCCAACTCATGGGAAATTTGGGCCAATCCGAACAGATTTGAACCATATCCCCGCTGACCTATACGGTGTTTTGGCCAAAGGCAAGAAAAATGGGCCCCACATTCGCTTGTTGGATCCCGGCGGTGGGCTGCAGTTGAATTTATATGCTGCTTGTCAGTGGTTTCTGCTCGATGTGTTCTTCCGCGGTATAATCATGCCCGCATTGCGAGGGTTGATGGAGATCCCCGACACAGCGAAGTCTCACAGTCGTATGGATACCGACTCCGCGGTGTATAATCGTGCAATATGTCGTGGAGCGGTCCTCGAATGCTTGCTGGAAGCCTGCGGAGACGATGGCATCTCTGTTCGAATGCACTGGATGATGTGCTCCATAGTCCTTGGCTGTTCTTCCCTGTCTCCATCTCCCAAGCGGATCGTCTAGGTCCAGCAATACTTCATCGCACGGAGACTGTTTTGTCTGGCCTGAGGGATTGGCTGGAAGAACGAGTTGAGGACAATCCCACGATCCCGGCCCTCACGAAATCTCTCGGGGATGAGATACACACTGTGTTGCAGGAACTGGCCGCTGGGGAACCACATCCCGACGCTATCAGAGCTCTTCCACCCCCTGCTAAAACCCCACGTAAAACGGTGAAATCTAAACCAAAGAAGGACCCCCCTCAATATACGTCGCCTGAAATCGACACCATTATTCCAGCGGGTTCACTGCCCAACTTTACGTTGCCTGCGGTTATAATCCGTGAAGCGTTGAACTTGGAGCGTAGCCTGCCACCGGGGGCCCATGCCTTGCGCTGTGTGCTTCAAGGACACCATGCAAGCCAAAATTCACGGAGAGATCGGAATCTGGACTGGGTCAATCCTCGAAGACAGTTCAATCGCTACACGTTCCTCTTCCAACAGAATTTCCCAGGGGTCAAGTTGACCGGACCAGTTGGGCTGTCGAACGCATTATCCTGGTTCGGAACGGGACAAGGCTCTGGAACCGAGCGGTTCCTGGTGTCCTTAAGTCCAATCGGGGGCTTCTTTGCGGACGATGTTGCCACCATGGTCCAAAACTTCGAAAACATCATTTCACAGAATGTGCACAGTGCCGAGAAAATCCAGTTTGACAACCAGAAGGCGTGGGGGAACCAGCCGAACCCGGAGCTCGCCGCTCAGCCCACGGTTAGACGCGAAGGAAAGCGCAAGCCGCGTGCTGTAGTGGGTCATAAACGGAAGCGAGCGACTAGTGAGAATTTCGCACTCAAAGAGAAGGCCAGCCTGGAAAGTAAATTCGGACGATTCTTTGCAGCCGATGTACAGGAGAAGTGGATCTCGCATCTTGGAGAGCTGGCTCACAAAGACCCCTCCACTGACCAGGCGCCCCGTCCCAGCTGGGCTTCCACAATCCGCTTGATATCTAACCTGAACATTCCAGCGTTCAAGACGGGTCTGACGGCCATGCAGCTCGTGAATACTCTCGCCTTCTCCCAGGTTGTCCAGCTTCCATCTGTTTCGGAGATGGCTAGCTGGATTGCCGACAATCCATCGCTCGGGGCAGTCACAGGACTGGAGTTTCTCGGATTCCAAACAAACTCACGCAACCACATTCAAGGTTCATACATATGCTTTCACAATTACCTCGACAAATACCTTGTCAAAGAAGACCGAGAGACGCTTGGATTCCATCCACCTTTCTCGGAGCACTTGCTCTGCAAAGTCCCACGCTTGGACAAATACTTGAGTGCAGACAACGGACCTCGGCTATCCCAGATTGCTGAGAGTCTCGGGGCAGTCAAATGGATACCGGGGGAGAACATAACCGATTCCAGAGCTCTTCCCTTCCCCTGTCCTGCAACAAGGGACACTCTCGAGACGGCGCTGAAGGCAGCTGAGCACCCATAGCCCTGGTATTTAGTCTCGCGCCATGAAGCTAGCCAGGGGATACACTATCTACCGCCCCGATACTAGCCATGCATGGCTACGGCCAAGGCAAGAGTCTCAGGGACAAGGCAAAATAATAAAAGATTACCAGGGGGGATCGAACCCAAAACCTTCTCTTGACCCCGAAATTACAGCATAGGCAGCATAACCAACTGAGCCAGCAGGGAATTACTCGTATTATAAGCAGATGCTTCGAATCAGTATGCACATGTTTCCCATCACCTCAATTCAGCTGTTTTTCTCAACCACGTTCCTCGCTCCAGTGTCTTGGATCCGACTGTCCTGTATTTGTTCTTTTTTTCCCTCAAAACGAGAACGCCGATCACGATTTAGCTTTGACGAACTCCGGCACCTTTCGTGCCGCTCCGTCCCAGAGCAATCACACGACCTACGATCGCGCGCTCAAGCCCCGCTCAAAAGGAGCAGCTGCCTGATCTTCTTTCGTTCCTTCCCCCACCATCGTCTTGCCATTCACCCGCCTTCCTCAACTCTCCATACAGTGGCTACCGGCCTTCTTGGCATGCAGCAAGCCTTCGGCAAGATCCGCGCATCAAGACCAAGGACAACGCCTGAGCGCTCTATCAATACTCCCCGTTTCTGAAGCGCATTATTCCGGGCATCTGCCCCCGTTCCGCTCTTCATCAATATGCCGTGCTCAGTGACCATTGGATAAAACCCTTGATATGCTCAGTGAGCATCAAGACCGATCGCGAGGACAACACACTCAACCCCAACTCCACTGACTTGCTGCGCGTCTCCCCTATCATCCCGCAATCCAGCAATGTCTTCCCCGTCAGTCGTCCGCGAAATCTTCTGAGCGTCAAGATCAACGAATATGCAACGCTCAATCCCAGCTCGCATTCACTCCTTGGCTGGTAGCGAGAACGACATGATGCTTCAAGATATCTACTCAAGCATTTCCAAGTCGTTCAGGATGCACAACCATGCCTCAAGCCTTCCATGCTGACAGAATATCCCTTCAATCCCCTCCTCGCTCGTCGGTCGTTTACCGAATCTCCGCTTTCTAGCTCGTTGTGCCCCTGGTCGCCGCGCCTGCCGGCAACTCGACAAGCGACGGATAAGTTCCAACCACATCTCCCTTCACAATTGTTGCTTACCAGACCTTTATCCGCAGCATACCTCATATACATCCATGGGTCAACGTCTGCGAGGAAGTCATGAGCGCGGACCAACCAAATCAGGTGCGTGTCTGCAGACCGATCTTCAGTTTCCGACACGCTCCCTAGATATCAACGCCTTGGCACCGACGCCCGCAAGTACTGCACACGTACTCACCTCCTCTTCCACACTACATAGGCACGCCCCAACAGCGCGTCCCGCTGCATGTCGCCGACTGGAGGAAAGACAAACCAGGTGTGTAAGTGTGCACTTCCAGCTCATCGGTCACTGATCACTCGATCTAGCGCCCGCGTGCGCAAGCGCATCAAGGCGCAGGTACCGATTCGACCGCTGTGTCGGGCATTTGGTGAATTTCCCAGTTATGCCCTAGAGCCTTCCCATCCGTTTTCACAGTTTCCATTTTCTACAGGCTGAATCGGAAGTACGAGTTATTTCGTATTGACTCAGTTAAATAGGCTGGTCATGGTTCAGCGGTAAGTCCATGTTCATCTGCATTTATATTGATGCTCAAAGCCACAACATCTAGCTGACGTTCTCCAAAATGCCCCGCGGTCACCTTGCCCAACCTCGCCACGGCTGACGATACATTGACAGGTAATCTGTGGGACATAGCATTCGTAGTTTACGCACTCGGGCTTCCAGCCGAAGCAGAAGGCATAGTATCGTGTGGCCATAATGCAGTCGAATAATGTCGGAAATTCAATTTTTAAAATCAAGGCTTCATGTGCTTACGCCGGAGCGAAGCGAAGGCACGTCTAGATTGCGGAATGAGCACATCCCCGCCGGAGCGAAGCGACGGCATATCTTGTAAGTTATTATGGAATATGGGTGCATTGACCGTAGATGCTGAAGCACATAAGAAGCCTATTTTATAGCCATAAGGCCCCGCCTTAGGGGCCAGGTTAGTGGTTAGAGTTAGTGGTTAGTGGTTAGGGTTAGTGGTTAGTGTTTAGGCTCCAGGGATATTGTAAAAGGCTGTTGAAGATGATTAGTAAGTTTTTGATGGTTAGGTTGGTTAGGGTTGGTTAGGCTGGGTTAGGGTTGGAAACCTCATCAATACACATATTAAGCAGTATAGTACAATTTCGAAGACCTAGGGCAGCTTGCCTGCCCTAGGTCTGGGTATCAGCAGTTCCCACTTAGGGTAAGGGCACCTTAGCCTAAGTGGGAACACAAACCAGGTTTTTACGGTCCATTCGTACAGTTGGCTCTTCTCCTCACTGTTTAAATCTTCCGCATACAATTGGTCCTGGGTTCAAGTCCCGTGCCAGCCATTCCTTTTGGTATTAAAATGTGAGGGGAACACATAGTCTAAAGCCATGCACGCAGCCATCGGATGGCTAGTGTCGTGGATTTAGATTACGCCTCCCATGGCTAGAGCCATGGGCATTAGACTAGATATTAAGGCTATGGCTCCGCTGAGACAGCAGAGGTAAGCCTTGGATCCGTGATACCACAGCACAGCGATCTTAAATTTGGCTCGAGGTGGATCAGCAGATGGAGGTAGAAATGGAGCAGAGACAGCCAGAGTTTGCGGAAGGCTCAAGCAGGGGAAGTCTGCCGGAATTTGTAGAAGGTTCAAGTGGCGGATGCGGTTGGGCAGTAACATAGTATCATAATATTCTTTCTTTTCATGTTTACAGTGCATGCAGCGTGTTATATTGAAGCTTCCTATTACATTTCTTCAACTGCTCGTTGTGTTCCGAAGCCAGATCAGAACTCAAATGCGCAAATTTGAGACGTACTTGGAGTTTGCCTGAGTTATGTAATCAAGCCACACATCTCCCGCTTCCATCCACACCCAGCCACGATGTGTTGCGCTCCATCACCGCCGTGTGCCCTGTCTTTCTTTCGCGCCTCTCCCATATAGACGCCAAGCAAGCGCGAGCTCATTTGCGTTGTCATCGAGATTGTGATGGATCTGCGCGAGCCGGAGGAGGAGGATGTGCGTTCCCGTCCTTTACTGTCTAGTGAGAACTTTGGCTCAAGAATGCACAGCAGGACACCACACTGTCCACGGTCCCAACACAGTCGTCCATGACCCGGTCACTGCAACGCGCAAAAGGGTGTGAACGGACCTTACTGATATGCGCTGTCTTGCGCTGTGTGTTAGTATGCTCGAGTGCGTGCATGGGGTGTGTATCCTTGTCTTCTAGAGTTCACCAAGGATGAGCTGACGTGGGAGTAGAGCTTTGAGGAGAGCTCGACGCTAGAGGGGATCCTCGCGGACCTGATCATCCCCGCCGTGCGGCGCACAGAGGTCGGCATCCGCAAACCCGGGCTTGTGGGGCTCAGGCTCTGTTGTCTTATTGCTAAGGTACGCTTCTTTGTGTCCTTTTTCTTGAATCTTTCAGGATCAACTAACGATGGGCAGAGCATCCCAATCAAGTCGCTGCAGCTGTTCTTGAGCCAGGGGCCAAAGCTCCTGTTGATTAGGGCCAGGCGGAGGATGTGGGTTCTTATTCGGCTCTGCAAAGCACAAGCTGGTTCCCGCGTTTTTGGTGGGTAGGGCAACGAAATCCGGACGTTCCTCGCAGACTGGCTGGAGGCGGAGGATGATGCCGCAGTACAAGCGATGCTCTGCATCAGGCTCGGGAGGCTGCTGCTTGCGGAGCTTACAGCGGACCCCAAGGTGTGTCATTGTCCTTCCCTGCTCCCGCCGCTCTCTTATGATGCGCCCTGCACCCGTAGATCGAGCCCCGCTCCCGGCGTCGCTGCTTGTCAAGCTGAGCATCCTGTTGCATCACGTTCAGGCGGTGCGTTTTTTACCTACTCCATTTCTCCTTTGTGCTCATTCTGTTTTGTCCTCCTTGTTGCAGAAATGCTCCTTCGATGACGCGACTCTCGACCGGGTGATCGTGCACTTCAAATGCTACTCACACCAACCTCCTCCACTGCCGCTAAAATTTCGCAGGCATCGAGCGTAGCATCACACCCAACTGTATGTGACCCAATCTCTGTCCTCGCGTCCATGCTCGCCATCGCCGCTTCAGTCAAAATACGGCCAAATTTCTTCTTCACATCCGGTAAGCCTAGTCACGCCAAACCCCTCCACTGCCGCTAAACTTTCTCAGGCACCGAGTGTAGCATCCCACCCAACTGTATGTGACCCGATCTCCGCCCTCGCATCCATGCTCGCCATCGCCGCTTCAGTCAAAATACAGCCAAATTTATTCTTCACATCCGGTAAGCCTAGTCACGCCAACCTCCTCCACCGCCGCTAAATTTTTGCAGGCATCTGGTGTAGCATCCCCCTCAACTGTATGCAACACCACTACTGCCCCCGCATCCGCGGTCGTCCGTCGCCATCGCCGCTTTGATCAAAATACGGCCAGATTCCTTCTTCACATCTGGTAAGCCTAGTCATGCCAACCTCCTCCACCGCCGCTAAATTTTGCAGGCACCTGGTGTAGCATCCCACCCAACTGTATGCGACCCTGCTACCGTCCCCGCATCTGCGGTCGTCCGTCGTCATCACCGCTTTGATCAAAATACGGCCAAATTCCCGTTTTCTGATATCCGGTAAGCCTACTCACACCAACCTCCTCCACCGCCACTAAACTTTTACAGCCACCTGTTATAGCATCCCCCCAACTGTGTGCGACCCCGTCTCTGCCCCCACGTCCATGCCAATCTGTCGCCATCGCCGCTTCGATCAAAATACGGCCAAAATCCCCGTTTTCTGATATCCGGTAAGCATACTCAGGCCAATCTCCTCCACTGCTGTTAAACTTTCGCAGGCACCCGGTGTAGCATCCCACCCAACTGTATGCGACCCCGCTACCGCCCCCGCATCTGCGGTCGTTCGTCGCCATCGCCGCTTTGATCAAAATACGGCCAAATTCCCGTTTCTGATATCTGGTAAGCCTACTTATGCCAACCTCCTCCACCGCCGCTAAACTTTTGCAGGCACCCGGTGTAGCATCCCACCCAACTGTATGCGACCCTATCTCCGCCCCCACGTCCATGCTCGTCCGTTGCCATCGCCACTTGGGTCAAAATACGGGAATTCATCAGCCAAGTCTATATAGATTGTTCAATCATCTCCACACATTCGATCGTAATATTTATGCCCAGAAATAAATTCCGCTTCTACTACTGATACTGTGCCGCCCACAAGGCCTTCACCTCGGCCACCTGAGCTTTGAGGCTGCTAATTTTCATGCGCACCGCATTTGCATCGCCGGCCTGCAAGTCTCCGACGCCCATGTATCCACTGTTTGGGTCGACGGGCAACAGAATGCGGCTGCTCATCATGGAGCTCAGTGCTCCGAGGAGCGTGTGGTGGCGAAGTTCCATGGGCGGCTGCACCGACCTACCCTGCGCTTCGTGCTGCGCTAGCTGGCGCAGCAGAAGATGGGTTGCACGTGCCGCAGTGACCTCCGTCCGGCATGTTGTAAACTGGGTAGCGGAGATATTCATCCAGTTGGCGATGTCGTCTGGACGGATCGACACCGTGGCCCCTCGGAATTCGACCTCTTCCGCCATTATCTGGCGGGCAGAAAAAATGATACCAAGGCCATTGCAGACAGACATTATCTCCCGCTCGATCAGGCAGTGCTTGTATGCCGACTGATAGCCTGGGGTATTGAGAAGGGCAGTCAGCTGTTCGCGGCGGGAGGCATAATGCAATTCCAGATAGCCCCTCGTTTCATTAGTCATGGCACTGGGCATGCTGGCGGCTGTGGGGAGGACACCTGCAGAGTGAACGGAAACAATAGACAACGGATTAGTGTCCTGGAACAAAGAAGAGGTGAGCCCGTTTCGTGATGCAGGTACGAATCGAAGTACATACCTCTGGATAGACGTAGAGCACAAACATCAAGGTGCTATTGTCAAGTCCAAGACTTGCAAGGACAGCGGTGCGAGCGTCCGAGTCACGAGCTGGATGAACACGAGCGGAGTCGACTGGGGCAGCGCAGACGTCATCAAGATGTCCGACTTCAACAAAACCAGTGCGAAAAGACATAAAGTCATGGACAATATCCTCTGGCACCCTGGAAATGCCGACACAGAATGCAGAGCAGGGACTGAGACGCTCCAAAGTGCGACCTGCTGGCCCATTTTGAACGATGAGGTAATCAAGAATGCCTCCGGCGCGTGGAGTGGATGGATGGACGGTGGGCCCAGGCACACAGAAGACTATGGCGTTGCCTGGCGCAGATACGACACCAACAAAGTAGATGATCTGAGGGGTATTTCCGGGAGAGCCTTGTTGCATGCGGGGATCAGACGTTTCCAAACAGGTGAGTAATTGGGCTTACTGGGTGCCCCAATTATCGCATTCATATCGGTCGGGGGTACATCCTCGACAGGATCCGTGAAAAAAACTTGAGCCTCTGTCAAGCTGTTTCTCTCCCCAGTCAGCTCATTGCTGAATTCTGAATCAAGCAGACTCGGAGGGGAGTCTTCACTTGTGACACCGTCCTCACTACGGTATGTGGAGTCGAAGAGAGGCTGAGTCGGACCGCAATCACCGACAAAGCGTGTGGGAAGGAGCACCAGAAGTTCCTGCAGAATGTCGGCTGCCGGATCGGAAGAATTTATGATATACCCACTGGGAGGGTCAATAACCGAATTGTGCGGGCTGGGGAGCGCCCACGGTTGGCGCACTTAACCTTGTCAGTACCTCAAACTGCGCGCGCAAAGATCACACACCAAGTGGCCCCCCAATGGCTTCTTCGGTCACACCTTCCCCCTGAATGGGCGCACCTATGAATGACTTCGACCCAGGCATTTCATTCAAGATGGAAGAAAGAATATACTGGGGTTTATGTCCGGGCAATGCTGGTATCCAGCGGCATCTCCTCGCCTTGGCGGCTTCCCATTGTGAGGTCGGGTGGATCTGCAGGAGGTGAGAAAGAAGATGTAATGGCAAGGCCAAGCAACGCACTAGATTCTGTCGGTGGGATGGCTACACTGAACTCGTCATCTGGGCGGCGAGGTGCCCTGGAGGGTCTGGCACTGCGACGAACTTGGGCAGCAGTCGAGGGTACTTTCTTTTTCTTCCCAGCGGCATTCCTTTTTTTTTGAGGGAGCCATGATGGGAGAAAGAAGGGATGCGGACGACCACCCATCAAGCTTGCTCCTCCTTATATATCTCGCAGAGAGCGGAGATTATAAAATCCATTCTCCGCCGGTAGAAATTGCGAGGTGGTCGACCAATTTCGGGATCTCGGAGAGAATTCTGATTTCAAGCATATAAGCATCTATGAGCTACGCCGCGTACATGATCTTTCTCGGGAAACTACTCTAGATCATATTGTACGCAAGGTCTGCATTGTAAAGTTGAGTATGCGCCCAGACATCGAACTCGGTCTCTTCGTCGCCCTCTGGCGACTTGATCATCAGGTCAAAAAGTTTGGGATTGACCCGGACATCGACGGTGCCGCTACAGGTGTGGAAATGAAGGGGGGTCGGCTCTCTCATATGCAACGCGATATTTTCCTGGGATAACCGATTAATCTTTCTTAAATTTGCGTAAAATGGAGGGAGATATAAGGACTTACCGTGGGTTGTTGAAGAAGGGATGATACGGTGAACTGGTCAGGACAATTTCAATACACGGAAACTGGGTATGTGTATGAACACACCTTGATTGTCCAGTTGTCCTGGATCGGCAGCAGAGTCGACTCGACAGCCGTCAAAAGGAGGAGGTGAGCGCGCAGGAATAGGGTGCTCAGACCAGTCGCCATCTCTGCCTCGGCGATCATGCCATGAGATTGAAACCAGCTGGGATGCCCAGATCCAGAAAGGTACCTCTTGAAGCGTAGCTCGAAAAGTTGGCGCATGAGGTTGACGTCCGGTGGAGGAATGGCCGGCAACGTCGCAAAACTCAAATGAGCGAAAATATCGTCTGCGAGGCCAGTCACCTGGCGATGATACATGCCGGCGATGAGAGACGCCGCTTTGAGAGGGGTTATACTTTGGAATATCTGAATTTGAAACTAAGCGAGTGGTCATACAAATTTATGAATCACGTACTTGAGCAAAAGTAACTGGTTGCGGGTCTCTTGACATGGGCATGTTGAAGCCAGCTTGCATGGAAACAAAGTCGTCGTGGTTCCAAGGAGCATCATATCCAAGCAGCCTACGGGAACAGATGCTGATGGTCCAGCCGTCGTGCTCTGCCTGGGTGCGGGGGGTAGCTATCATGAACGGCTAGAATAATTCGATTAATTGCGACTATTACACACCAGAAAGACACAAGACCATGACTCCGAAGAGATTGATAATCAGGATGTAAAGAGGGTCCCGGACATCGGTCGGCATGGGATCCGAAAGTCCAATCGCGAACCAGGGGGCTAGATCGACAGCAGCGTTGGGACTGATCAATCGGATGAATGCTTCACCGAGAAGCATGCTATCTCGACCCAGGGCAATGGCCAAGACAGCCCAAAGGCCGATACTGAGTCCATGTCCGTAGTAATACAGTTGCAAAGCAATGAATTCACCGTATGTATAAAACCGAATTTTGCGATCCTCAATGCCGTCGGCAATGGGCGAGAGGTTGAAGGTGATGTGTCCGGGCTCGACCAGAGCAGGGGTCCAAAACAAGGACTCCTCTGCGACCAGGGCAAGAACCCTCCGCCAGACTGATCGTTCCACCCCGCCCCCGACCGAGAGCGAGGATCTGCTACCGCTGCTTGAAACTGTAAGGCACGACGAGTGGATACAGAAGAGGGGACGTACACGGAGTAAGAACGATGTGCCTGGCTTTGCAGAAATGAAAGATGAGGCATGCTGGTGCGAGGGCGTGTGATGTTGGCCAGGGATGGAATGGTTAAAGCCAAAGAGCTGTTCAGGTCCTTTAAACGCAGGTAATAAAACAGGCTGATGATAAACTCAGCGATGGCTGTGATACTGGTGCCGTGGATTTTGACTGTCGCAGAATCGGCAACGGTGTCGGCGCAGAACCAGATAGATTGCTTCCATTCCAAAATCTCGGCACCATTCTCCAACACAATCTGTGTAGGAGTCGGTTCTGGAAGAGTGGCAGGAAGGGTGTTTGAGCGTAGCGGATTGCGCCGAGGAGGCAAGAGTGGAGCCGGTTCGAACTGAAATGGATATAAGATGATGAGTCTCAGTGGGCGAGCAGCAGTGGATGGTCTCACATCGTCGTCGTCTGAAGAATTAACCTCAATGAATACCTTTGAGCATCCAGTCAGTAAAAAGCCTTGAATTCAGGAGAGTGTCTTACTGGGTCGAGACATCTTCTAATTGGTGGTGGTGCCGGACTCTGAAAAAAATGTTTAGTTTGGAAAAAAGAAAGGGAACAAGAAGAATGTGAGTGAGCACGCACAACAGATAACAGGGATCTGGCACGAACACGAGATCCAGAGCTCGAGGCAACCATGGCCTCTGGGGTGCGTTCACGATTGCGTGCCCGACGAGGAGGCGCTGTAACCTGGGAACAATGAGCAAGAATAGCTAGTGATGACCGGAATACTGACGGGAGGTGGTGGCTCATAGTCGGGGCACAAGTCAACATGACATTCCAAGATGCGGTAGCGTCCACTATAAGGAAGCCCATGCAAGATTCGCTGACCGAAGCACGAGTGCAAAGCTTCTGGATGACTGGAAGCATATAGCGCATCCGGCGAGAGCATGGGCGGAAGCGGGCCTTGGACATGGCCGAACCGGGGGGCTGAGCGAGTATAAGTCTCTGCATCATGGAGGAAATCAAACTGACCGAGGACGATGAGGGGTAGGCCACTATGCTCAACATCTGGGTTGGTGAACTTGCTGTTCGTGTCGAGGATAAACTTGCGATTGAAGTTGTTGCCATTTGCCGATGCATGCTGGGCAAAAGTGTAAATTGCCTTGCGACGACTAGCCTGCAATACCATAAACGGGCGACGGAACCATGGGACGGGATCCGTGACGGGCCCAAGGCTCTCTGGCATTCGGGGTAAGACAAGGTTATGACTAGCGATATGAGCGGTGAGCTGTGATGAGAGTTTATCAACCAGGTTCGAGCTCTCGCCGCTGGGGAGGACAGCGATGAAGGAGAGACCATGAGCTTTGAGCGCCTCCAGCATCTCGGTAAACTCGTCGATAGTGTAGACAAAGTGAGGCACGGCAGATCCTAGAGGCTCATAAAGCCCCTGAAGCTTAGCGATGAATCAATGAACACGAATCGTAAAATGATAGAAAGTACGGACAACATTGGGCCAGAGGAGGACCTGTGCTTGAAAGGTTTCTTCTTTGGCCGTGTTGGCAGGATACGCATGGGGCGGGCAATATTTAGGCTTTGGAAAATGGCGGGCAATAGCAGCATTCCGATTGTCGTTGGCCGTTGCCGTAGCTGAACAGCTGGGACCAGTGAACACAGTGATCGGATTCGGTATGGAGGCCTGCAGAAGAGTAGTAACCAGCGGTGGAAGCAACAGATTGGGCTCCGCCATACTAATGGGTATTGGCAAAGTGGTTACGGGTCAGGAAGGAACTGTGGAACGTACGGTGGCTGCACGGGTGCTGAATCCTCAAGCATCTCGTGGTTCGACCACGGTTGGCCACAGAGACAGGGAGCCGACATCGACCAGGCAGCGTTAGCAGACATCTGGGAAAAGAGTGTATTCAGCGGCAGATAATAATGGGACCAAGGTCTTACCACGCAAAAGCCGCCACAGGCGGTGGGAATGCAGATGCCTTTGCGGTAGGGGTCCGAGAGAGAGGTAGCTAGAATAGCAAGGTGGTTGATCCAGGGATGAGTGCATGCCGCACAAGCCTCAAGAGCATCATGCGGTATCTACCCAAAAGAAGAGGTCAAAGTGGGAAGATTCAAGGCAAAATAGACATGCATAGTTGGGGCCATTAGACGTGTTGGGATGAGTAGAAAGGAAGCTGCCACAAAGGACACAGGCCTGACAACGACCACGCCGGCCAAAGAGATTGGCTATGGTAAAAAGATGGGGATTACAGAAGCGCAAAGTCGAAGTGAGTCGTCTTTATCTGGGGCCTTGTGATGGCGGGTGAAACGTATAAGTGGCTGAACTTTGAGGCAACATATGGTGCAGTGGAGCATGCAGGTGGGATCTGCATGGCGATCCTGATGGCAAGGCAAAGTCTGGTGCCTGGCAGAGTCAAGGATCCTCGGTGGTTAGAAAAAACATCAGGCGGCGGATAAAAGGGACCGAGATAAAAAACGGGGGGATGGAAGATTGCTCAAGAAACCGGAATATCTAAGAGGCTTACAGATCTTTGAAAACCTGCAGATGCTTGAGTGCGCCAGAAAAAAGATCAAGGGTTCCATCAAAGATCTTCAATGAAACTCGCCGATTTAGGCAGATCAGGAAAGAAGCTCAAAGATATAGCATCAATGATGATCAAAAGACGTCTAAAAAAAGAAAAATTAATTTTGTCCAGGTTGGGCCTTCATACTCCTCGCTTCTATGGTGCTGTCATTGCCGAGCATCTGGGACGCACACAACAGTCTCAGATACCGCCGTCGCCGCATCGACCTGCACGAGGAAAGACGCACAAACGAATGGGCACGTGTGGGGCGTTTTCTTACTGGTACCAAGATGTGTTTTGTGTTCTCTCCTTCTGCGTGCCTGTTCTTCCTTGTTTGCGATGTGATATTGAATGAAGGCTCCGGTACGGCGTCGGCTGTAGCGTTCCTGAAGCAGACTTTTGAAGGCAGTCGCATGCAGGCTGCTCACCTACCTGTATCTCAGAGAGGCACGCGCGGCTGTCACTGGTCGTCGTGTCCTCGGGATGTGCTGCCCGCAGGCTGCATCATAGAGCGCGATCCGTTGGTCTGCCCCGCGTCCTGATTCTTCATCTCCGAAGAACTTCACCTGCGCCTTCGGTCCTTTCTTTTCCTTATTCTGGATCCTGCTCCTTTTCTCCCATGCCGACTCTTGCTTCTAATCGCACGCTCCTGTTCTCCAGCCACCTGCGTGCCGAGATGTTGTGAGAATCGTGTCGCTGAGTTCGCCCTTACACATGCAAAGTTGCAGGCGGGCGTGCATCCGGATCCGACAGCGCTGTCGATGAAACGGGAAGCTGGATACGTGTCCGTCCGCGTGGCGTTTGCTGGGTGTCCACTACACGCACCTCGAGCATGTGTCGAGCGCGGGAGCCCGAAACCCGCGTATGTGTTGCTGCGGTGCTTTGCCGCGTGGACGAACGCACAAGTGGCAGAGCGCGCGCTCGGCCCCCTTGAATTTGCTACGCTGGCGGAGTAACGGGCCACGGTCGTTCCCCACCATCGCGCTTTCGCATGTATGGTCCTTGCGCGCGCGCCTCCAAGCCCCACTCGTCCGCGTGTCTTGATCGAGTGGGAATACATCACGGGATGCACACCGGACGTGTGAGGGCATGTACACATGGGTGTAGCGCCGCGGGTGTTCGCTCTTCATGCGCGCGTGC
Organism: Mycena rosella; assembly: GCA_029378255.1. Classification (NCBI taxonomy): domain Eukaryota; kingdom Fungi; phylum Basidiomycota; class Agaricomycetes; order Agaricales; family Mycenaceae; genus Mycena; species Mycena rosella. The sequence continues at coordinate 145,314 of JARKIE010000026.1, forward strand.
CGCATCGTATTCGAGTGGGCCGGGAGCGCTCGCAGATCGGTTGCGAAAGCTGGCGGGCGGTGGGTGGAGAAATGCGGCGAGCAAGGAGACATAACTGCGCTGCACATATTTCTCATCGCGCTTCAAGTTTGAATTCGTCGTGCGTCCGAAACCCCATCTCGCTCCAGAGCTAAATTCGTGCATGATGAAGGGCCAAGCGCCCGTCGGTATCCTACCCCTGGTGTACATGTGTACAAATGCGTGATTATAATCAACCTACAGAGATTTAAACCACGGGGCGACGAGTCGGAAGTCCGGACCGTGCGAAGCAACGACGGCGTACACGAATTATGTTCCAGAACTTTCCTATCACGACCCGCCCGCGGAGAATTTCATATGGTTGGGTGCCGAATCCGCGAATACTATCCCGGGAGACTGAAGCTGATATTGACAGTTGCAGGGCTTCGGCATGCTCTCTGCTCCGGCTCCAGACTTGAACAACTCGGTTGGCACATCCAGCCCCTGGCTCTGGCTCTTCGCACGTCCTGCCTGCTTTTATTTTGGATTGACAATTAGAATTTGTGCTGTAGGTTTTGCATTTTTTCTGTTGCCCGGGCCTCACACTCCCGCCTCGCATCCAGCTCAGGAAACTTTACTCAATCACAAAAGCTTGTCCATCTGCGCACAACCCTGTCTTAACCAGATCCTAGCGCCGCTCCGAATTACGAGTACTTATGTAATCGTTTTTAATCAACCGAAATGAGGTCTGGTTAAAAATTGTCCCAATCTAAGTTTGTAAAGAAAATAAGGGCTGTGCTAATGCTTCTAGTGGCTGTGTTGAAGTATCTTTAGTGGCTGTCCTTTAAAACTCCTTCATTTATTGTGGGTCTATAGTGGCTGTGTTGATGTCTACGTAATCTTTGCCTCGATTTTCGTGCAGGTTCGATTCTCTCGATACTCGTTCTTTTTTCACAGGCTTATTGGGTGATATTTTTTTCTCTCTTTCAAAGCCCTTTAAACCACTGCATCTAAAATACAGTTGCGTGCCTTCACTGGATGTCTAGTATCTATATAAACAAATGATAGATAGGTCCACTAACAATATTTGTATTCCTCAGATGCACGACTATGAACAAACTTCAAACTATGAATTTAGATCTCGATGGCATCGCCTGAGGGCATACAATGCTTAATCCAAATCAGCTCAATTCTGTATCCGCAATCAGATTACTCAAAATCTAGCTGCTTCCCATGCACACAATTCATCCTCCAGACTGCAATCCAGCAATGTCCCCGCATCTTTGTCGCTCTTTATAACTGCAACCCTGCTTTTTGGACCGTCATCCACATCACCCGCAGCTCCAGCATCGACTTTCTTGCAACAGTCTTGGAGAAATCTGGATTGTCAGTGCTCAATATTTTCCTGCACCTGTCTCAGGACGTTTGAGTGTTGAGTTGTTTGGGGCACCAAACTCGTCGTAGTACTCCATTTAGGTCCATGGCAGACTTTTACTGCAAATTTCTTCCCTCCCTCCGGTCCGCTAGCCTGCGATGTCACAGACAATCAATTGTTTGCGACCGGGATTGCGAATAGGAATGGGTGTATTCATCCCTCCGTCCCTACCTCCTGATAACTTTCTACGCCTTTTCCCTAGTCGTCACAGACCGCCTGTATATCAATCCTGCCACGCCTTAAGGCCCCTGCCACTCCCGCCATCCGTGTCGAAATTGCGCTTGGCAGGAGTCAGTATATTCACTCTCAACATGGCTTCTCTCCGAAACCTGATCCAGCTACATCTCACCAAAATCCCCGGATTGCTGTACAGAGATTTGAGCCTGGTGCTAAACGCTTCAGTGCCAATCTTGGAGTCAAAATTAGCCTTGCTCTCCTGCATTCTTCCCAATGACTCCTATTTCATATACCTCCCTCATCTACAACAACTCATTGTAGAGTTCGACGGCGCCTCTCTCCCCCAGCTCTGTGATCTATTCGTGGCTCCATTGTTGACGGAGTTACAATGGGACTCCAACATGCCGCGTTCCATTAGCATTTTTGCGGATGAATGCACGGAGCTGCTACATACACCACCATTTTAACCGGGTGTCAGCTTGATCTTGATTGCCGGAGATCGGCGGATGCCCCGTGTGTTCCGTGAGGGAGATCCGAACAATGTCCGAATGATCTCGGCTTGGTGTGATGAGATGGAGACTGAAACGAGACCAATGCTACACCCCACTGACATCTGGGGGAGACCCCACCAGGTGTCCTTTTCTCCTTGGGACATATAATTTGTTTTTCCACTGTAATCATCAAAATAATGACATTTTTGGCTTTCAAGCCCGTAACCAAATTAAAGTCAAGGTAAACAAAGCAGAATCCTCAAGGAAGTTCCGTTAAATGCCGCCAGAGGGCAAGTTCGGAGGCAGAATCAAGGCAGAATCGTCAAGTCATTCAAACTCCGCTGACAGCTGCCAGCAAACAAACAGTTACCAACACAGAAAAGTCGTACCATTTTCTTCCTCCCGCCGATTTCGTCTGCCCCGCGTCACCGGGCTTGCTCCTCGTGCTGTAGCCTCAGCTCATCACCGGCCCTTCCCTGCATCCACCAAACATGTCATTTCATCAAAGATCAAGCTGGTTGCTGGGTCTCGTCTCGCACAAGTCGTGTCACTTCTTGGATCCTGTCAAGCTGCAGTGTGCTTGCATCAAAGTGCATTATCAAGACTACCAGCATATGTGGACTCTCGTGAACACACGCAAGCCATTGGCGAGCCCCAATCGCTCGTCCATCAAGTTTCTGCCAAATTTGGTCTATGCTACGCTGCAAACCCTGCTACAACGTCGCCCTATGTACTCTATCACTCGTGTGCTTCTTTTTCAGAGCCTTGCACCCAATCTCTGTTGTCCCTCACTGTATCCCCCTCTATCTTCCTTTTGTCCATGGTCATAGTATATTTTATTACTTGTACTTATTGTATGAGTAATGAATCCTGGTTGCGATGTATTACTTGCGACGTGCCAATGATGAGCGAAGCAAGAATAATATTTGTAAGCTGTGAAATAATGGAGAATCCAAGAGGAGATTCTGAATGAGAGTTGAAGGAGACCCCACCAGATGTCGATGTGAGCCGGGTCTCAGACGACGAACATGGGATTCTCACTTTTTATGCCGTGAGGAGATCCCACCGGATCTCCGGCTCACTAACGCCCGAAATGGCAGGCAGGATCTCGGCTCGAGATCTGCATCAAATGGCGGTGTACCTTGCGGAAGCTATACTTGGGGGTATATATTCACATTCACGAGGCTGATGTCTCGGCAGTCCTCGCGGCAACCCCGACATCTCCAGGAAATCGACCTCATGAATAGGCGGCCTGTTGACGCTCAACTTATCTTCGATGAACTCATCTGATGCGCTCGCTGTCTTCAGGATTTGAGACTATAGCGTCCACTGCATACCTTGACCAAAAAAGACACCTTGGGTATGCAGATTGGTCGGTCAGAACCGCGGTTCGGGTCTGAGTGCACCCTCACCTCCGTCAACGACCTGTGCATGTATGGTCTTGATGGGTCCGGAAGTTGCCTCTATTTAAATAAATTTCAGGGTGCTTGGCACAGGTAATTTTGGTTTGCATTTCAGCTTGGGCTGAAATTCAAACCAAAATTCGGGATTCTAATAGGTTTCGGGATGGCTGAAATGAGGAACAACATTTTGAGTGCTGGCTTTGATTTCGGTGCAACTGAGACCCAGAGTCTCAGGCGCACCATTTCTAATCCTGATACCGGTTTTCAATTTCAGTTGAATTTTTGTGTAATATAAAGTTGTAGGCTTTAGTTAGGGCAGCCAAATCATAATTTTTTTCTACTACTATAGGTTACGAAATCAGTGGGACCAAAAGTACTAGAAGTAAATTAAGTTTCAGGCCCACCCACTTGCAACTCAACACTTGGGTGTTCAAATTGTACCTGGGCAGGCCCTAAATTTGATAATTGTTGGTGTGTGTGGCACACTTGACTGTCCCATTGAATATGTTTTGTATGCCGGTAACCCGCTTACAGAGTGAGGGAGCTTGCGACAATCCCAGTCCTCGTGTCACACAGTATAATTACTAGTCCTGAAATAGACCGGTAACCAATATATCTACGAACAAAAGTGTCGTGTCTACCGACACTTGTGATCTCGTAGACAGAATGGTCACCAGTCTAGTCCTGAAATACATACTGACTAATCCATGCTGTAAGTATCCAATGTGAATCCGAGCTGACCCCTTCGTCCAGTGTCCACCTCCAACATTCTCATCGACTCGATCGCATTTGGCCGTTTCAATCGACTCCACGGGAACAGTGTTTGAAATGCAGCAAGTGTCTTCCCATGAGAGATGGCAACAAAATATAGGCCCAATGAAAAGTCCTTTTTACCGAGATCAATGACAGCTTGTTGAGATTAATCCCTTGGCTCATGTGGATGGTGATTGCCCAAGTAGGACTCAGCAGAAGCTGGGGCCTTGTCAGGGATTTGCCTGTTTTGTCGTCCCACCTCGAAGTGACCATGTCGGAACTGTCCAAGATGGTGCACTCCTCATGGGAGAGGAACAGGCTGGGTATAACTTTTCCGCACTTTTAGTCTCCAGAAGAAGACAAGAGAGAAGAAAAAAAAAGGACATAAGTGCGGCCCATCACCCCCAAGTTGTAATATTATGCTTTCATTCTCAGTTTGACCGAAGCCGATCGATCGTCTTCGGTAATTCTTGGTCTTCCTTGCCAATCTCTGTCATCTTCATCTGTATAATTCGCGTCCTCATTTCTGTCCCGCTTGTGATATCGGAGGTATTCTCCTTGAAGCCTCCCTTCAAGCGGCTCTCCTTCGATTCGGGTATCTTTTGAGTCTTGGTCCGCGTCGTAACAGCTATCATAACTGCCTTCGCCTGCCTGTGTCCGATTCTTCGGCCTCGGGTTTAGTATGTACTTACTCTCGGGTAATGTTCTTGGTTCTTCCGACATGCTCGAAGTCACTCAGAGAAACACGAGCTGTATATTGGTCGCAATTGCGTATACATGGAGTGCAAGATGAGAGAGAAGGCCGTGAGTCGCTGAAAACGCGAGACCTGTTCGTTGAGTTCCGAGGCTGACTATTTTTGGTTGCTGTGCGTTGGCTGTACGTTGGCTGTGCGGATGATCGAAACCTGACAGGCATCTCGCAGCCCCTCGCCTTCCTCCACCATGTCGACCGCCCACACCACGCCAGCAGCATCCAGCTCTACTCGACGGAGCCCATTCGGTGTCCTCAGACCATCGCCAGAATCGAAATCGGACTGGCTAGAGACCTCACTGACGACCGCGAAGGGAGTTACAGCGGCGGCCGAATGCCTTCCTTTTCCCTACGTGAAAGGTGTCTTCGGGCTGGTCGTGATCATCCTGGAGACAGTCGAGGTTCGTTATTTGTGGAGTTACATGTGAAATGTGGTTAACTTTGACCACCCGCAGAAAGTGAAGAAGAACCGAGACGAAGTGAAAGAACTGTGCGCCAACATCATGGAAATCGGGAAAATTATACAGGACCAGCTATCTTCGCATGGGGATACAGCTGCCGTCAAGTTCAAAGGGGTCTGCGAAGATCTTGAAGGGTGCGTGTGAATATTATTTGCCTCCTCAGGCTGTGTTGACAGTACTCTGTCAGTGTATTGCAGGGCATTTTGAAAGCAGTACAGCAGATGCAAACGGAGCCTCGAGGATTCAGAACTCGCTTTAAAGAAGTCATGAAACTCGGTAGTGTTGCAGATGAAATATCTTGCCATCGGGTTAGAATCCAGGAACTGCGGTCTAACTTCCTCGTACGTATATTCCACTTCCTGCGGACTTCTCTGATACACATTTCAGCTTATGGCGGCCATTGATACCAATTTACATCTCCACAAGGCCCTCTCAAGAGGGGCACCATCCAGTATGAATATATTCCCCTTTGAGGACTAAAACCTGAGCAGACTACAGGCTTGCCTCCCACCCAACTCACTCAAAATATCACCAAGTGCCCCCCACCTTCAAGGATCTTTCATGGGTGACAAATAATCCTTGATAAGATGCACCAATTTTTTGAAGAGGATTTGGGGAAACAGCATATTTTCCTGCTGCATGGACTGGGGGGTTCTGGCAAGACACAAACTGAACTGAAATTCATTCAAGAATCATCATCTCGGTGGGTTCATCTATCCCCTGTGCCGAACTCTGACCAAACTTCCATGCAGTTTCTCTGATATCTTTCTCATTGACACCAGTACAGTCGAAACAATTGACACAGGGCTCAAGAATATAGCTTCCACAAAAAATGTGGGTAGCACTGCAGATGATGCCCTCCAGTGGCTCAGCAGCCAACCGTCCGAATGGTTGCTTCTCTTTGACAATGCAGATGACCCGAAGATTAATCTTCACAAATTTTTGCCTCAGTGCAATTATGGCAATATCTTGATTACATCATGGAATCCTGGGCTTCAAGTGTACACTGGATCAGATTTCCTTGTCTCGGATATGGAGGAACCAGATGCTGTTCAACTGTTGCTCAAAAGTGCTGCCAAAGACTTTACTTCTAGAAACCAGGTAATTGCAGCTGAGATAGTGAAGGTTAGCTATTCTTAAATATGCATGTTCCAACTAATCATTATCCATGGTTAAGGCACTCTGGTACCTGCCACTCGCCATCATCCAAGCTGGTGCTTTCATCTCAAAGTCTGGAGCACTTGGCACATACTTGGATCTCTTTAAGAAAAATAAAGCTTGGTTGTTGAGAGAACAGCCTACTCAGTCTCATGCTGATTATGGTTGGACTGTTAATACAACGGGGCAGATTAGCTTTGACCAGCTCAGCCAACCAGCCAAAACCCTGTTGCAGCTTTAGTCATTTCTTCATCATGAAGGGATCCCGGAGGACATATCTTCCTATGCTTCAACTTATAAGCCTCACCCCCATGGTCCAACAGAAGAGGAAGTAAAGAAACCACTTGAATTCCTGTCACATTTCATGGGACCCAATTCTCTCTGGGACTCCCTCCACTTTATGGAGGTTACCAATGAAATCAGAGCCTACTCCTTAGTCAACTTCGATCCAGATAAGAAATCATTCTCTGTCCATCCCCTAGTTCATAGCTGGACTCAAACTACACTCACAATACACGATCATATCATCATTCCGTGCTTGCCATAGTGTGGATGGCAATTTGTGGCATTCCAGAACAAGACATTATACTGGCTAGTTTGGAGCTCCTGCCCTATGTTGATTCCTTAATATGTGGAAATGGGAACATCCAGCCTGATTTTCGTAATGAATATGGATATTTGAACTGGTGGGCAAAGAGACTCAAAGATGCAGAGCAGCTGCAGTTTGCAGTTCTGGAGTGCTGCACAGATAGTCTGGGTGACTGCCATCCTGGAACCCTGCTTGCCATGGCCCGTCTGGCATCAACATATTCCGATCTGGGTCGCTGGAAGGAGGCAGAGGAGCTGGGAGTTGTAGTGCTTGAAAAGCAGAGGAAGATCCTGGGAGAGGACCATCCAGACACTCTGCGTTCCATGGGCAATCTGGCATTAACATACTATGCCCTGGGGAAATTTCCAGAGGCGGAAACACTTTATGTTGACCTCCTTGTGAAGCGCAAAGCTCGCCTCGGGGATGATCATCCAGATACCCTCCAAACAATGGATGATCTGGAAGCCACCCGACGAGCCATGCATAGCTTCTAGAAACAGAACCAGGCTCAACAAGTTCTTCAGACTGACTCGTGTATAGTATTGTCGTAGCGACTCCTATTTATATGTTGATAGTGTCAATTTTGTGTTTTTTTTTTTTTTTTTTTCAATTTACATTAGTGCCCTACTTTTTGTAAGGAAGTATCCAGGCCTCAGACTTCTGGAACAATGTGAGTTTTGCGGACGTCATCACCATAGAAGGGAGTGGTGAGATATGTTTCATCCCACTGTTGAAACAGAATTGATACACAGACCCTTGAAAGAGGTCCGGCACATGAGTGGAGGACCATAGCAGGACAATTTCTGGAAGGAAAAAATCACAGGCATTTCGAATCATAGGGCTGAGGCTAATCGGAATAATCAGAGAGTTTTGCTCGCAGAAATTTCTTGTACAGAAATTGAGCATTGTGGTCCAGATTTGGACTGGATCGGTGGGTATGGCATAGTTGAGGAATTGTGCAGTATCTGAAAATGCAGGTACCTACATGGGTACATTTTTTATCCGAGTCCAGTTCCGGTGTTTAGCACTACCAACATATTCCGGGTTGCACATGAAGAGAGTAATTGGGAAAGTGTTCCAGAACAATTTCTGACAGAAATTCTCAGAATGAATGTCCTAGGTCGACCCAGGCTAGCAGAAAAAATTGACGATGATTGATGTTGGCAGCCTTGATGTCGTCATTGATGAAGATGAAAAGGTTGAGATCAGCTCGAGATTTTATTTGTGTGCTCGGTGGGAGTGGTTCAATCTGATACATATTAATCTGAAATATTGCTCTGGTATCGAGTATTATCTCAACAGGTCATGTTGAGTCGACTTCACGGCAGGTGAATCAAGTGGAGTTGCCAGCGAATTTATTTACGACCCTGATAATCAGTGATGAGCAATTGTGCGGAGATGCTATATCAGAGGAGTCAAAGTTCGGAAGGATTCAAATAAAGTTTGAAAGAGTAACCATTCAGTTTTCGAATAGTTCCTTTACCCAGAAAAAACCTGATCAGCGTTCCCGAATCGATGTTCCGGGGAACCAAGATGAAAATATCCACATAAGGAAACACCGCTTGCGGGTGCAAAGGAACACATCGTCACAAAACTGAGTTAAGCCTGCGTACTTAATTGATTTGCATGGCATCCCCTTTGCTCCTTGGCGGCCCTGCATGTAGAATTTTCAATTGCAAACAGAATCGAATATAGTCATGCACCCGCGATACGTAGCATGTCGTGTATGCATTAAAACATGTCCTCCCTGCTACAAATACTTTCTCGCTGAATGAGGCTATGCCACACGTGGTTCGGAGCATCGCAGGCGGCTCCGTGCCGAGCGGACTTTGGCGTCAATGCTTGGTCCTTGTCGCCTTCACGTCCATCGCCTTCTATTGTCCAGCACCCGTCCGCCCCCGGTATGCATCCATTGGTTTGATATACAGGACAAGTGGAATACATATTACAGAGGACAGTGTGGTGCAGGCACTCCGAATGCCACCTCGCACAAAAGACCAGCGGCGGGCTTCTGAGCCCAATAACTAGCATTAAAAGTCCCCCGGCCGGGGGCCCCATGGCCAGCACCGCCGCCCCCCGTGGCCTCCACGTCACGTATCGGGGGGACGTGCCAGAGGGGGGAGAGCAGCGAGGCAGGCGCCGACAGCGCCCCGCACATCTTCCGCGCGTCGCGGCGGCAAGACGCAAACGCCCGGGGATGACATCATGACTCGCGATGCGATGCCGAACTTCGGCTATGCCACGTGGGGGCACCGCCGCCGATCCGAGCCCGCCTTCCTCTTCCGCTCAAGGAGCGCCCAAGTTTGCGCTAAGATGCTCTCGAATGCGACTCGGCCTGGATCTTCGTCGATGTCGTTATTTTTTGAGTCCGTCATCAGTTCGCCTGGCCCCTTTCGTGCTGTCATCGCCGAGGATCTGGGATGCCCAGTCTCGGAGACCGCTGCGCGCCGGCGCATCGACCTTGCATCAACTTGAAGGAACGACGCAAACGCCTGCACACGCAGTGTTCTACGCAGGTGCGTCTGTATTCTCGCTCTACTTCCGCTTGCCTGTACCGATGAACGGCGGACGCTGTGGCGTCGCTTTCGGCCGTCAATCCGCCTCCCAATATTTTGCTCAAGCAACGCGCACTGGTACTAGGTTTGCGCCGCGATGCTCTAGTCCCGTATGCGACTCAGCTCCCCTCTGGTCGTGCTGTTACTGCCGGCCTCGGATCCCGCCGCCGGCGCATCGCCTGCATGTTCATTCCGGCCGACGCATCGCTTCTTCCCACACGTCCCAATAGCAGCCCACCGATCCCCGCCGCTTCGCGTTCAAAACCCGCCGATCCAATCCGCATCACCGCCGAGACACCCCCCGGCGGAAGCGAGGCACGGTACTCTCCGCTGTGGGCCGCCCTACTCCTTTTCGTACTTGGGCAGGGCGCGGGCCCGTGCGTTCCGCCGCCGCCGATGCGCATGGGGAGCGGGGGCATGACCCCGCGCGCCCTCGACGCGGGCGAGAGTAGCCTGATAAGGTGTGCACCTTCGCCATTGATTAGCAGCTTCGTTTACATGGCGCGGAGTTCGACCCTGCGCACCAAGGTCGACGCAGAATTTGAAGATTTCGACCCTCACCCCGGTTCGCATTCGCATCCCCGCTCACACAGGCGTGAGGAATGGCTTGTGAGCTTTGTTTCTGTTGCATTTTCTGCGTTCGTCGCGCGGGTTTGACGAGCTCGGTTTTACACTGCGCATCATATTCCGTCCGTCACTCCCAACTTTCTCTTCTGTCCAGTCTATCCGAGCTAACGTCTTCCCAGTAGATCCAATCTCGCTGCCCCTCCTCTCGTTCCTCCTCCTCGCGCTCTTCGCAGCACGGGAGCTCCGCCTCGATTGCGTGCATTCGTGCCCGGGGGGCGCGTTCTACGCGCCGCCCGCGGCGGGGTTATCACAACACCAAGCCACCGCGCCGCACTCCGAGGACTCCGGCACGCCCTCGCCCTCGCCTTCCCCAAAATGGAGCGGCCCGCGCGGGGGTGTGGGGCCGCGGGGACGTCTTTTTTATGGGATTCCGATGCTACAGTTTGCAGCCTTTATTGTGTGGGCGTTTTGGGTGCAGGTACGCGCATTTTTCTTTGTTTGATGCATCTTTGTCTTCATTATTCCGCGGGCGTAAAGGGTCGGATTGTCCCAACTTTTATTTTCGGGTTATTGTAATTCACCTTTTATGGAATGTCGGGAGCCCGCTAGCTGACGCCCCCGACAGCTCAACGACCAGATCTGCATCGGCTACTCACCCGTGCGGACGGTCGGGCGGCTGACGCCGATGTTCATGACGGGGCTGATCTGTAACGTGTTCGTGGCGCTCGTTATCGGGCGCGTGCCGGCGCTTTGGCTGCTTGGTGTGTTCAACTTCTCTCGCATTTTACACCACCACGTCTATCTAACCAACGCCCGACTTACCCAGCCTCTGGCACGCTCACGACGAAGGTCCGCGGCGTCGCCAATTGTGTTCAACCACGTGCAGGAGGGCGCCACGCACCGTGATGCTGACGCGCTGGGGTTGTGCCACGCTGCGACGTGAACGGGCGTCTCGTTTGGCGGGCTCGGTGAGCTTTATTCGCTTGTTGTTTCTCAGCATTCTTGTTCGCATTTGTCGTTCTTCTTCACCTCACGCTCCGTTCTTCCTCCGTTCTCGTATTCTGAACTGACTCCCCCCGTTCTTTTTTGTCACTCCCTCCACAACTCCAGTTGCATCGCGCACGAAACTGGCGACTACATAGCCATGAGCTCGATGCGCATTGACTCGCATGGTAAGTCGTGTACCAATGCCGAGCTGAAGGTTCGCAGAAACTTTACAGCCGATTGGAAAAGTACTAGTGTCCGAATTATATTCAGAAAAGTGGAGCGTTCCCACTGAGCGTCGAGCGAGCGGCCCACGGTTGCCTAAGATGCACTCCTTTCGGGCGGGCCGACTGCATCGCTTGGTAACAATTCAGCCTACCGGCGTCTCCATAATCGTCCATGGTGGCCCACGCGTTCGGGGTTTGTATAGAGTATGTAGGTTCCTCCGGGTGTAGTAACCGAATAGAAAATTGTCTGGTGAGAACGACCTTGGGCTTTTACAGAGACCGAGATCCATGGGACCTTCGCGAGAGTGGTGGATGCAACCAGAGAACTTGAATCCGAGGTTGAACCAAGATGATTCCTGGCGACCGGGGCTGCTGCGAGAAATGCAGGAGGGCAGTGACCAGCGAATGGAAGACTAAGTTCAGTTCGATGAAGCGACGAACTTCGTAGTTGCGGATTTTGACCGTGATCCTGCTAAGATGGTACGGCGTGGAGGCTGGTGAGATGATCCATGGGACACATCGCGTCATCCGGCTAGATCGTGGGTTTGTAGCGTGTAGCGCGCCAAGGAAGTACCGTGCGTGAGTGCTGGAGGCGAGTACCAAGTTCTCGCGTTGACCCAGGGAGGAACACATTAAGATGAGAGTCGGCTGAATATTGTCGTTTATACAAAGAATTCCGGAACGATCGAGGCGCCGAGCTTGCGCATCGTTAATTATGAGATCCCAAACAACGTACGGAGCAGCCCTGGTGTCGGGGACGTCACACACCATTAGCGAAAGCTTGCGGATAACGTGTGTATTGGAATAACAAGCTTGGCATCATATGGTTCGCTATGTATCTATGTGGTCGTTGCCTGTTGCCATGCATTCCGAATTATTCCATTTGATATTGGGACTCACCGGTTTTACCATCCACATGGTTTTCTTACCTATTTGATATTTTCTTATCAGTTGCCTACATATAAAAGCTACAGTACTTATGGTAGCTACCTCACTGGTTTGCCTCGCCATTACCTCTTGCTTGCGAACTCCCCTTATAAAAGCTTTGTTCGTCCAAAAATAACTACTAATTGTAAGGCAACCATGACCTTCTCGTGCAGTGTTATACAACATCAATATTGAACAATTACAGAGTGAACAATGTGCTTAGGTCTGCAGCATTGCCAATCACATGTCGAAGCACGATGAAAGCAGCCAAACAAGGACAACTATTTACCTCCTTCCCCCATCTTACAGACCCAGCTTTTCATGGTTTGACATTGGGAATATACTTGAAATATTATGGAAAAAGTCCTGGAAAAATTCTGTAAGTTATCAAGCTTGCAGCTGGCCAGTTTTTAGTCAATGTTCAGGGTTTTCATCCAGTTTGGAGGGGCAGTCGCCAAACACATTTTTTTGTGAAAGAAACATAGAGATCTCAGCCTTCAATGGGGTCAAATTTCCCCTGATCCCCGAAATCCCCGAAATCACATATCTGATAAAACTCGGTTCAGCTTAGTTATGCATGGGTTGAGGACATGTACAAAGCTGAGGCCTAGAATATTCAGTAATTCATGTGCCTGAGTCACTAGAGGTGTTAATTTTACAGTTAGATGCTTGCTAAAGATGCCTCTCGTACATACCATAGCGTTCACATACACTGCAGAATGTTCATCAGAATTAGTACATAATTTTTGACGATAAATACCGTCATATCCCCTTCTGAGCAAATTCTACATTCCACGTTGGCCCCGAGTGACTTGCAGTCGCTGATTCACTGCTTTCAAGGCCATCCTAAACTTAGCCTCAACTCAGGTTCCTACGCAGAGCTATGCAGACCGCATCTGTGTAGGTACCTACACACAGACTGTGTAGTTTTGTATCGCTCTGTGTAGGTCTGTGGAGGTCTGTGTATGTCTGTCAAGGTGGGTGTAGGTCTGCATAGCCCCCTAAACAGACTCTGTTGCATCATGACACAGTCATCTCGAAATTGGCAGTCCTAACTTGAATTTGAAAACATTGAGCTGAGTGTAGGTACCTAAACTGACCTACCCAGACCTTTGCTGGACTACACAGGATCTGCGTAGGGGACCTACATACACTCATCTGGCCAGGGACTACACACAGCTTGACAGGTTTGTGTCTAGCTCGGCGTAGTAGTCCTACACAGGGCCTTTGTAGCCACCTCCGCACGACTCTCCAGACCTGCTGCGGACCTATAATTATCATTGCTGACTGAGCTTAGTGCTGCTAAAAAGCCTGTCGCGAAGCCTGTGAGTCCACTTTTGCAAAGACGCCAGTTGAAAAAACACCAGTCAGTCGAGATTCCGAACTTAAATTTCTCAACCAGGATCTGCTTCTTTTATTGCAGGTGGCAAAGGTTTCCGCCGCCAAGAAGCTTGCAAATTGATAAGTCAGTCGGGAGTCCGAACTTCAATTTCTGAACCAGGATCTGGTTTTTATTGCAGGTGGCAAAGGCTCCCGTCGCAATGAAACCGGTGGGTCCAGTTTGCCAGATTCGACTTGTGCTTTACTTCTCATGCTTAATGCAGGTGGCTAATGCTCCAGTTGCGAAGAAACCTGTCAGCCTACTTTCCGAAATTCGATTTTTCGCTTAAACGTTCCAGGTGGCTCAAGTTCCGGTCGCGAAGAACCCGGTATGCCCAGTTCTCCAAGTTGGAATTTCCCCAGAGTCTCATTTGAGTGGAGATGGCCAAGGCTTCGGTCGCGAAGACACCGGTCAATTTAGTTTCTAAAGTAAAGAGGACCACATTCATATTTCAGCTCAACTGAACCGCATTGCTTTTGGGCTCAATATTCCCAAAGCAAGATGGCCAATTTGGGCATTTTTCATCTTGAAATGGCCCAGAAATACGAAAATGGCCATCTTACTCTATAAATTGTGAGCCCAAAACCAATGCGAGGGTTTTTATTTCACCTGCCGGGCATGAAATTAATGGGGCCAAATTTAAGCACGAAAAGGGCATTGACGAATCAAGGGAACTCAAGAGGGCCTGGGATACCACTGCCTTTTCATTAAACTGATCACCGAAGACAACCATAGATTCAATTGTCTCAGAGCCCGCGCATGGTACATCTAAAGTTTTCATACAAACCGAGGGCTGTTCTAATCTCACACTTTCTTGTTCCTTTCCGTAATTCTCTTCCCAACGAAGTAATCTCTAGTTCGAATTTCTCAACCAGAACCCCCAAATTAAATGCCGTCCTGAAGCCCTGACACCACAGAAGATTCTCGACTGGAGACGGATTTTTCCACAGTTTCATCCTGGATTCCAGGTCACGTGGCACATGCAGCAACGAACTTCCCCAAGACCGTATACGCAGGGTTGAACTTCCCGTTCGTGAGGATCGTCGTAGCGTAGACTCCCTGCATGCGCAACATTTGAGCACCACAATTATCCGCACATGAAAAGGGCAGAAACTGCGCACAAGACAGCCGCTCGCAGGATTCGCCACCAATGCGTTGCGGTACGCGTCGATCCCTGCCTTCAAGTTCTTCCCGGTTAAGCAGTCCGTGGAGCTGGTCGTGGACGGCGGGGGCACCCTGTTGTTGAACGTGGTCATCTCCGTGACCTGGCGGGCGACGTCGGCGGGGACGGTGGCGCAGGCCTGGGGGTGGACAATGAGCATGTGCAACGGATACGAAGAGAGGACAGAGGGAAGATGGATTTACAGTCTGAGCGTAAGTGCCAGAGACAGCCAGACAGAGAGCGGTGAAGATGGAGGTCAGCTGCATTGGAGGGGATTGCTGGGTGTTCCAAATAAGATATGTCCAGCTTTTATACGGCACAAGGATATAACAGTGGAGCTCGCGTGGATTAGCTAGCCACCCGACTATCCGGCAGGCTTGTGGAAGAAGCACGAGGCGACTGTCAGACAGACCTTGTTGACATTGAAAGGGTTCCTTACCCCTGTACCTCGATTCAACGTTTGCTCCAATTTCCATGTCTACTTTGACTTCGGTGTAGAGGTCATCTGAGAAAGCTTTGAATGGTGTCGGCCGACCCTTGTCTTTCTCGAAGTCTACTAGGAGGTCCAATCAGATGAGTATCACCAGTCAATTGAATCATCCCGAGCCGTTGTTCACGTATTTTGGAGGTGTCGACGTGGAATTAGAGGGAAAAGGGATTTCGACGCAACATTGACATTGACACATGCAGCGTCAATGTCAACGTCAGTCTGCGTCAATCAAATTTGCGTCTCGTGTTGAACTCACCTTAAATGTCCTCCACTCCCTCTCTTCTGCGGCAGGCACCTATAATGATGTTCCATACATCGTTCTACCTCGTAATAACCACGAAAATTTCCGAGCTTGGTCTTCAAAAACTTGAAATAAAAGTCGTTGCAACGTCAGTCTGCGTCAATCTGCGTCAACCAAACAGCGTCAAACAATTTGTAGCGTCCGCATCAGTAAAACTGCAAAAACATCTTTGACGTCTTTGACGTCTTTGACAAGACATGAAAGATGTCAAAGATGTATTTTCCGCCAAGACGTCACGTCTTGGCAACGCAGATTCGAAAGATGCGTGATCTTGCCAAAGACTCCAGAGACGGCAGTGTCTTTCAGAAGTATCCCAGGTTCTTGCTTGAAGTTGACTCAAAAGACGATACTCAAGATCACGATAGTGGTAGAAAACAGGCAATATATTGATTAAAAATACGAAATATATATATTTGGGGTCCATCGTACTGGGCCTCGCGGCGCGGCGACGGACATAATCAAGCTGAAAGGATATCAGTGCTTCAGCTCGTGGCATTGTTTGAATCAAAATGGGAACGCACCACAGACATCGGCCGCGAGAACAAAATTGTCGTCCTCGTCGGATTCCAGCTCCACCATGCTCGCATCCATGGACGAGCTGCGACTGGAACCGGACCTCTTCTTCGGTTCGACCCACCTCAGCGCTGCCTCGTGAATCGCATACCATTGCCCATCATCCAAACTTCGTAACGTGCCGACGTACTTGGTAGCGCGTTTATCCTTCACGTCTTTCCCGTTGCGTTGCTTCGTAGTATCACCCCAGTGGTCCTTGGAGAAATGATGAATGGGTTTTGACGAGAGCACCAGCTCGCCAGTGCTCCATGCCCGAAGGGCGCGCTCGACCTAGCAGTACCAGTACGCACTCCAATCAGAACGAATGACAGAATGAGAATGATGGTTGCTACGTACCGCTTGGATGCACAGGATCATTGCACCGATGGGAGGGGTAGGCGCCTCCTCGGGGTCGAACTGGTACTTGACGGGGATACTGCCGACAGCGGTAAGGTGGGCAGCGAAGGTGTAGACGATGAGATCGCCCTCAAAAAGGCCCTTGGAAGCGGACCGGCAGTCGGTTACTATGCACAGTAAGCGGTAACGGATTGCGCACCTCCTTTCGGACACCCTTGCGCCATTTCCTCCAGTGGAACGGGGATGTGTGGTCTACGACTTGCAATGCCCACTCGACGAAGGCCGCGACTCCCGCGGGTGTTTTCAGATCGAAAAAAGGATCATCATCCTCGGCCTCGTCCGGGGGAGTCTCATCTAGCAGTACGATCAAGACTTGGCGCGGGTAGGGGAGCAGGAAACAGACCTTCATCTGCCTCGGGCGCCATAGCCTCGTTGCTGTCTAGATGGAGTGAATAGAGCACGTCGCTGAGAGTATTAGTCTACACACCTTGATGCTCGGACTCGGTGCCTGGGGCATCACTGCTCGGGGGTGGATCATCGACGTCGGCGTCTAATGGAGGCGCATTCTTGGCCGCATCAACCATGAGCTGGATGCCCTTGACGGCCTGAGTGCCGAAGGCCCCACGCCAGTCATGCAGGCGGGACTGGATCTGACGGCAATGTCAGCGATGATCAATGTAAAGATGTGCACGTACCAGGCCCTGCCAAACGGGTTCGCTCACGTCGTGCGACGGAGCATCGTCTGCGCTGTAGACCAGGTTGAGGATATCTTGGACGGTATCGTCGGATGGCGGCTCCCAGGGATCGGCCTGGAAGCTCACACGCTCTCGGATAAGCGGGGTCACATCCTCCTTGAAGAGCAGCGCGGCTCCGGCAGGAAGATCCGCGGTCGTCCACTTGTCGCGGCCGTCGCGGAGCTGTTTCAGCGTCTGAGCCTTGGGCGGAACTGTAATCTTGATAATAGACTATGCGAGATGTGGGAGAGAGAAGTGATGAGATGCTGTAACGCAAGTGACATACTTACCTCCGCGGGTTTGCCTCTCTTTCTGTTCTTGCCCGTCTTCCGCTCGACATCCTCGTTTACATCGTCGTCTATTGCGGGACCCCCGAGCTTCACCATGTGGTCATCCTCGTCGCTGTCGACGGCCATGGATCAATTGGATGCTGATGATGCGGTGCGCCCACGAACTGGGGCAAGGCCGGCCTTCTTGCTGGACTTGGATTTCTTGGCAACACTTCTGTGATTGCTCGTTATCGAATACGCAAGATATCCGTGTCGGACACGTACTTTTGACTCGTCAGCGATGCTTTTCGTTTGGCAGCCTGGCCGGCGGTGGCGGCGACTTTTGGAGTACCGGATTGAGCGGCAGTCTGGCGTTGTGCTGCCACATCGCTTCGTCCTGCCTTGCCCGCGCTCTTGACTGCGCTCGAACGCCCACGAGGCTTGGGCTTGGACTCAGGCTCACCCTCACTGGGTTCTTCGCCTTCGCTTTCGCTCTCGGCACCGGCGACGTAAGCCCCCGACTGGTCCTCGGGTTCTGAAGGCTCGGTCAGAGCACGTCAAGTATAATGTGAATGCATACCTGACTCCTCGGCGAGCTCCTCCTCGAGCTCTTCGGCCTCCTCTTCCTCCGCTGGAAGCACGGGATCGAGCGGATGGTTTGCCTCGGCGTCTCGACGGATGTCCTCCTCGCGCATAGAATCCTTGAGTGCCGCGACCTTCGAGGTTAGTTTTTTCTGCTGCTGAGTGGACTTGAGCTTAGCTGAAGCCGCTTTCTCTTCGTCCGCGAGGATCTCCGCTTTGGTCCGGTTTTTTCTCCAGGGCTTTCGGTAGCCGGTATCGATTGCGGGTTGCTTGTCCTTGTTCCCGGGGCGAGTCGTCAGGCGTGGCCCCAAGGAGGGCATCCCTCGAGCCATGGTGGTGGGGAAGAGAAGTGGTTGACGACTGAGTCAGAGAGGACTCCGATACCGCATCATTTTTCTTTGTCCCATCTTGGAAATTATCTTGAGACTGATTCGTGTTACTCCCATCTTTGAAATTCGTCCGGCTGTGTACGCGCGGTGCTCCGTGTGTTCCGTGCCTCCTCCCGGAGTTTTTTTCTTGAAGTCTTTTCGCCAGCACACCCCTGCACCATCTCATTAGCTTTTGCTGTACCATGGGACGTCCCCGCGAGCAATTCAAGCCGCGCAACATCCCCTGCCCATTTTCCGGCTGTCCGCGAAAATTTGCGAATCAATCCGGACTCACCCAGCACAAAAGGTCGCAGCATGTGCGGTTCCGCCTGCGCTCACCCTCACCGGCCAGGACCTATTCTACTGGGAGCACTCGCTCATCGTCTCCGAATTACCAAGGTGGGGTGATGTTGAGCACCCACACACCCCGCCGCCCCCGCAGTCGCCTGAAATCAAATATCACCCGACTCTGAACGGTGAGCATTGAGACAAAATATGTGATTATCACTCAAATTCTGCAGGGCGACCATGCGACAAGCATGGTAATTTCCTTCTGCCTGGCGCGCCGCCGCCACCCCGCGACCATGCACCTTCTACCGACTTCTCACCATATGCGGGGCGTGAGGACTTCGATCTCGCCGACCTGCTATATCGTCGGACCCAACTGTCTGCTGGCCATATCGATGAGCTCATGCAGAACTGGGCATCGCGCCCCGGCGCAGGGGATCCCCCGTTTGCGAATCATCGTGACTTGTATGATACGATTGACGCGACCGAGATTGGTCACATTCCTTGGGAGTCTTTCAACGTTTCCTGGAATGGCGACCACACCCCGGGCGAGGAGACTCCGTGGAAGAACGAGGAGTACACCGTTTACTTCCGCGATCCGCGCGCCGTCCTACAGCTCCAGGTTTCTAACCCAGACTTCAAGTACGAGATGGATTTTGCACCGAAGCGGGTGTTCGGCGGCGAAGATCGTAACTCCCGTGAGTACATGGACTTCATGTCCGGGAATTGGGCGTGGCAGCAAGCGGTACTTTCCTTCGTGCTCTCCATTCCCTCTCAGCTACTGACGATGCCGCAGGATATTATAATTCAGGACCCAGCGACACACGGGGCCACGTTCATCCCCATCATCCTCGGGAGCGACAAAACAACAGTCTCGGTTGCCACCGGCCAGAACGATTATTACCCCCTCTATATGTCCAATGGGCTCGTTCACAATAACGTTCGGCGGGCACATCTGAATGCCGTGATGCTCATCGGCTTTTTAGCCATCCCCAAAAGTGCGTTGCTTTATATCCTTACTTGACTCGTTATATTTACTGACCCGATTTGAAGCCGACCGCGAAAATCAAGACACGGCGGAGTTTCGCATCTTCCGCCGTAATCTATTCCACGGCTCTCTGCGCGAGATTCTCAAGTCTCTGAAGCCGGGGATGGAAACACCGGAGGTCATACAATTCGCGGACGGTCATTATAGGCGCGCCATTTACGGGCTCGGCCCGTATATTGCTGATTACCCCGAGCAAGTACTACTTGCGTGCATTGTGCAAGGGTGGTGCGCGCGGTAAGTCGTCCTTTCAATTGTGGTTCTCGCCGTTAATCACAGTGCACAGGTGTGATGCCTCGAACAAAGATCTCGACGGAGAGGGAGGCCGTCGATCCCATGATCATACTGATGCGCTATTCGAGGTGTTCGACCACAAGGCCATGTGGGATGACTATGGAATAATCCCCGAGGTCATCGTAGGTTCTTCTACTATCCCATGTTTCTTCGACCTACTGAAAATCCTTATAGCCATTTACTTATGGATTTCCGCGGGCAGATATTCATGAACTATTATCGCCTGATTTGCTACATCAAGTAATTAAAGGCACGTTTAAAGACCACCTCGTCGCCTGGGTGGGGGAGTATCTTGAGATCGTTCACGGGAAAGCTGGCGCTGCCCGTATCATGGCCGACATTGACCGCCGGTACGTCTTTCAAAGCATCACACTAATTAGGTCTCACTCGCCCCCAGAATAGCTGTTGTTCCCCCGTTCGCTGGCTTGCGTCGCTTCCCTCAAGGACGTGGCTTCAAGCAATGGACCGGTGATGACTCCAAGGCTCTCATGAAGGTATGAATGATGTTACACAAGATTTTATTCTGCAGGCTCATCAAAATATAGGTTTATCTCCCCGCGATCAAAGGCTATGTCCCACCCCAAATGTTGCGCGCGTTCAGCGCATTTCTAGAGTTTTGTTACCTTGCTCGTCGCAACGTCCTCAATGAGGCTAGCCTTGCTGAAGTCGATGCGGCCCTCGCTCGGTACCACGACAAACGAACTATTTTTGAGCGGGAGGGAGTCTGTCCGAACGGATTCTCCCTGCCTCG
Organism: Mycena rosella; assembly: GCA_029378255.1. NCBI lineage: Eukaryota > Fungi > Basidiomycota > Agaricomycetes > Agaricales > Mycenaceae > Mycena > Mycena rosella. Next base: position 166,363 of record JARKIE010000026.1, read on the forward strand.
GCAACACTCGCTCGTCCATTACCGATACCTCACGCAGCAGTTTGGTGCGCCCAACGGACTGTGCTCTTCCATCACCGAGTCGAAACACATCAAGGCTGTCAAGGAGCCGTGGCGTCGCTCGAGCCGATACGAGGCATTGGGGCAGATGCTCACCATCAACGAACGCCTCGACAAGCTCGCCGCAAGCCGCGTAGATTTTGTCCAGCGTGGCATGCTGCCTGGCCGCGCTCCTCCCCCTCACGTGCCTCGTCCTCCTTTGCCCGCGCGCGACGGCGACATTGTTCCGCCGCAGGAAGACGCTGACGATGATGATGGGGGAGCGAGTGATCGTCAGGATATACTCGGGGAGGTAACCTTAGCAAGACTGCCAGATGTGTTCTCTCCTGCTCTGCTAATATATTTATTCACTCCTCGAACTCAGTCCGTCGGTACCCCCGTCGTCCGGCCGCGCTTGCTAAATTCTTACAAGTACCCGGCCTGCCCGACATGATCCGCCGCTTTCTTTACAGCCAAGAGAACCCCGACAGCGACATCCCACTCAATGAAGTCCTCATTCGAGAGTGCCCATCGTACTCGGGGAAGGTCAAGGTGTTTCCTTCCGCCGTGGCTACCTTTTTCGCTCCCAGTGACCAATCTGGGATTGGTGGGATGCATCGCGAACGCATCCGGGCGGTGCGTTCGTGGCGGGGCGGTGCCCCTCGTTACGATTGTGTTTTTGTGGAGCACGACACTGAACAGGCCGGATTCCGTGGCTTGCTTGCTTTCAGCGCGTGTCCTCGCGTTCATGTCCCTGGAAAAGAACGGCGTCAAATACCCCTGCGCGCTCGCGACTTGGTTCTCGGCTATCGGAGACGAGCCATGTCCGGACGTCGGAATGTGGATGGTCGAGCCGGATTTGGATGACGACGGCGAGCGCGAGATGTCCATCATCCATTTGGACACCATTCTGCGGGCTGCCCATCTTATTCCCATTCATGCTGACAATCCCGTTCCCCGTTACTTTAAATACACCCGTTCTCTCGACTTTTTTTGCGGCCTTTTACATTAACAAGTATGCAGATCATCATTCACATGAAATAGCATTCTAGTAAATCCTTGTTCTTGAATACATTGCTGTTTTCCAAGACTTCTGCTTTGTGAAAGACGCGAAAGATGTACGACTACAGCGAGATTGCCTGAATACGGCAAGCATCTGATGCCAAGACCTAAGACGATCACGGCAAGATGAAGAGACCGAAAGAGGTTTAACCAAAGATGCAAGAACTCTTGCGCAAGAGAGAAGCACTCAAAGATGCCCTCGAAAGATATAAGACCCCAAAGAGAAAATTGCAGTTTTACTGATGCGCATGCAGCGTCAATATGTCACTTTGCAGCGTCAGTACCGGCGCTTGTCTACGTCAGTCAGCGGCACTCATGCGCCGTGACACAGCGTCAATTCTTTTTGTCTGCGTCAATTTGGTGTCAATGTTCGTCCCGTCTGCATCAAATAACAATTGTAGCGCGCTTTGCGGCAGAGCCCACTAACAGTGGAATCAACTGAGTGTTGGAAAACTGCTTGTCAGACTGGGATTCAATGTTCTTAGGGAGATTCTGCTTGTTCGTTTAGCGATGTTGTTGATTTTCTGGTTTTTTGTCCTCCCCCTCTGTGGTTCTCCACTCGGTCTCTAGAATCAAATGACCTGTACGTACTACTCTGCCTATGAAGAATCTTAATGCAGCACCATTCTTGAAGTTTTTACACCCTGCCAGGAATTCCAGATGCTGCACAACCTCTGGGGCGTAGAATTCAGGCCGGAGTCAGGGCATGCCGTTTATCAGGTGAGTCCCGTGTGCACACAGCAATCATTACTTGGGGGTGATGGCCGTGGCACGGCCCGGCAAACTCGTACTTTTCATTTCATTTTCATTTTGTCACCTATATCTCAATGAATACCTACATATGCTCATGAGGCATCCGTGCGTGCAGCCTCAACCTGCCGATTCGAGCACATCAGTTCATCAAATAATCTCGACTCTTCTGCAGACTGCCGGTAGGCCCAGATCACGAGTTAAGACTTTCACGGCTTCGACGCAAAGAAGTCAAGCAGTGTTGGTTGATGTTACAAGTCAGTCCAATACTCTTGATTCCTTTACCAGTACTGCAAAGCTTCATTCCTTTACCTGTACTGTAAACCAGCACTGTGCCGACAATCGCGCTACCATCACATGAACTGCCAAATTGAATTCTACCAAAGAAAAACAAAACCCAGTGCCGTGTTGCCAGCGTATAAGCTGTGGCTATGGGAACATTTCTAGGCATCTCCCAAATCAACCAATTTATGGCTTAGAAATTAGATGCAAACGGCAAGCCACGCAAAGCAAAGAACCTATTTTCACCGGGATCAACCGTCCGCGTGCTAAGAAAAGTTCAACCTCGCACCTTGTTGCTAGCACATGACCTGTGCCTGCAGAAATATTTGAGGGCCGTCTAGGCATATCCAAAATCACACTTCAGTTCAGTACAGCTTTTATCGTGCGCCCGCTCGCTGCGGCAACCCTTCATTTCAAGTTCCAGCTGGCAACCCTTCATTCCGGCTGGCAACTCTTCCGAGTCATTCCTGGCTCGCTACCTTTGACGATCTCTGGTAGCTTCACACCACGCTGATTCCCGTATTTCAGATGCCAAACTCCCCCTGCCGCCGCGGGTCGCCTCCTCTCGACGCGACGTGTTTGTTTGCGCATGTAGCACCGTGACCGCCGGCACCGGCTCTGCTTGTTAGCGACCTACTGGCATCCTCTTCTGGCGCTCTTGGTCCTGCCCTCTCGCCGCTCGCCTCCCGCCGCTCCCCGCCGCCGCCGCATGCTGCCCCGCCGTCGTTGCGCCCCGCCGTCGACCCAGCTAGTCCCGCTCCGACTCTCGTCCTAGCACGCATTCCATGCGCTTTCGTGGTCCCCGACCCGTCTGTTGTCCTGCCTCCACACCTACATCCAGCCTTGCAAACTCCTACTCCCCTCCCCCTTCACTGTCCTACTCCCTCACGCCGCCCCCGAATTTCGCGCCCCCTGCGGCTCTTTCGTCTCATACGTCAATTCAGCCACGTCTGCCCACCTCGAAGAGTGCAAACCGTCTAACGCGAGGTAACCAGCCCGATTCCACGTCGGACCGTACCGGGATCGCGCCATTCTGGTGTGAGGTGCACAATAAAGCACTCCTCGCGTCTACATCTCCACTAACGATTGCCCCCTCTTCCTTCTAGAAATGCGCCGGCCCTTCCCCCCCCCGGTTGCGTCGCACCTCCGCACCGGCCGCTCCCAGTACTGTCATAATGAAACACTGACACGGCATCATCATGCTGTACGACGCTGCATGAGGTGCGCCGGTCATTACTCCCCCCTTTCTCGCATTTTAACATCCCTTAGGTCTACCGCTTGTCGATCCTGGTTCGACGCCGCGAATATCGCGCGCGGCCCCGAGTACGCCAGCAATGTGTCGCACTCAATCCCGCGGCTCCGCACCTTCCCCGAACTGTATTGCCGCCCCGGCCGACGTGGCGCCGCGGCGTATGCAGGTACGTTATGGTCCATTTTATCTGCCCTTTTGGACGCTGATATAGTCCTAGACTCCGATGTTGGGTGCTGCCTTGCACGACGACTCGCGCCGCGCTTTTTGGGCTCGCGAAAGCTCCTTTTGCTTTCTGGCAGCCAACGAGACCTACGGCACTTCATTTGGGGACTCCGCTGGCTCGTTAGCTCTCGGAGATGGTTGCCCCGTTGACAGCGACCGAATCCAGGTGCGTCTTGGATTGGGGCATCTGCCAATGCCGCGGATCCTCTGTGGGGTCATTCTCCGATCCCGTAGGCATCTTGGCACGCACTGCGTCTCGTGCGCAGCTCACTCCGGGCTCCGACGCTCCTCCTGGACCTCTAGGAATTTTACCGCCCGGTGTAGTTTACCATGAACTCTTCCCCAATTACCTTTTGATTCAATGAATCTTGTTTTTTTTTTGACCGGCACCGGCAGGTAGCGTCGTCTGAATTCGTCGCAGTTCGTTCAGATGTATAAGTTACGCGCGCAATTTTTACTCAGCCTTTCCCAGCCTACGGCTGGGTGGATCGCACTTCGGGCGAGGTAAAATACCGCTGCGTCTAAACCCACCCATTGCCCAGGTCACACCGCTTCCGCACGTCAAAGATTCTTGTGTGTATATATCCACGTTCATTCAGCACTCGCAGTCTGGTAGGTGCGTTCTCTCTGGCCTTCGTCTATTTAATTCAGCATTGCCACAGCTCTGTGACTCCCCGTCCTCGCCTCGAACTAGGATTCGTTGTCCACACCGAAGCCCTGTTTACTTCCCCACTTCCAAGTGCGTCTCCTGCGTTTCCGAATTCATGACCCTAAGTGATTAACTTTGCGACAGTCCATGCGCCAGCTGATGATACTTCTCCTCCCCACCCTCTGCCCTCGCGGACGCGGGGAATGCACTCAGACGCGTGTTTATCGTCTTCCGCGGCGGGGCGTTCGCTATCGCCCCAGCGCAGGATCCTGCGATGCCAATGGACAGCGTGTTATGGGCATGGGAGTTGTTTCACCCATGCACTGGACTTCCTCTCACAGTACGACGCTCGACAGAGCGGACGCATAGCCGAGGCCGGTATGTATGCGGAACTCCTTGCCAAAGGCGCCGAGTTTCGCGATTGGACCGCGAGTTTGGCGGCGTGGCGAGGGCGAGCTGAAGACGAGACGCTACAGTGCAGATCGTCAGTGTGGCAGATGCGACGGCCAAATTTCGATGCGCCGTACTGGGAAGCTCGAGGAAAGGGGGATCATGAAGGTGCATCGAACGACTGGTGGCGTCGCGTGGAGCGGTGATGCATTGCTCTCGCCTTATCACGCCCGCTTATTATTTCAGGCAGTGTATGTATAATACCTCAAAGAGGCAGCGACCGGCTGACGGTACCGCTCATTGTGCTTGCCGCCGTACCAATGTACAGAACCTCGTCGTGAATGTTCCTATATTTGTCGTGAAATTCAAAACTCGTGTTCACAATGTATGCTGCGTCTGCGTGTTGCTGCCGGCTTCTAGCACCGCAGTATAACTGGAGATGGTCCAAAGAGCAGATTCTCGCGGGGATCTCGGAAAAGGCTACGGGAGAGCTGGCATAGATGGAGGCTGGTGGAGAGGTGTGGATTGCGGATCGATGGCTCTTGCGGTGGTTATAAAGCCGGAATATCGCCCGTCGGCTGTTCTTTTCCCATAGGATAAATCTTCGAATGGCCGCCGTTGTGGAATAAAAGATAGCATTGCAAGTTGAGCGGAGACCTTGCGGGAACCCAATTGATGGGATCAAGATCGAACGGCAAACTCCATCGGCATTGCGACAGGGGCAGACAGGGGACGAGCGTCAGTGAATTCGCATATTCGCGCAGTACCACCGAAGATCCGACTTGATGCCCCGAGGGACTTCGTATGGAAAGTCTGCGCAGGGACGGGGTTGACCATTACACCATATCGGGTCTGGAAATTTAAATAGAGGTTAACCATGACACCAAGTCGAGGGAGCACGAGTGGATGTGAGTGCAGAGGTGGGCGCAACATCAGATTTGAATGCCATTACAGAGACAGACTACCTGAGGAAAAAAAGAGTATAGGCAGACGCGCTGAAGGAGGTTGGAAAAAAAGCCGAAGTTTTTTAATTGGCTAAAGAGCGGTTCGAACCCCTCCCGATGAGGCAACAGATTACTCAAGCAAAACACAGCCACTATTAAGCTACAAGATTTGAAGAGAATTTAGAACACTGCCACTATGCGTGCTTCAACACTGCCACTAATACTGATAGCACAGCCACTAAATCCGTTACACGCTTAAACGGGGGACATTTTTCAACTAGCTGGCGAAAACCTCATTTCGGTTGATCAAAAACGATTACATAAGTGCTCGTAACAACGCAGCTCCAAAGTACTCATATGTGCCAAAATCTCCCACTATGGCACAGGCTTCTAGTCTCTTATAAACAGACACTACAATAATATCCACTCATACCTTGCGTGTTGTAGCAGGCTTCCTCCAAAGTGGAAAGAACCCTCCATTGCACTGTCTCACAAACCCGACTGTTCTCCATGTTGAATCCCCGCCATGCACTCGAGCTCCCTCAGCCCCCTTCTATTTTGCTAAAATAGTCTTCGACCTTAACATAACAACGCTCGGATTAAATCAATATGGCAAGATGCTCAACCTTGGTTCTACCTTGCCGTGGTGTCAACTATGCTCCTCGGAGAATTCATCCAAGGCTTCTATTGTGCATAGGCTGTCTCAGAATCTCAGCAATCTGCAGGCTTTTAATCAATGCTCCGGTCGGGATATCGGAGCAGGAATTGAGGAGGTGGACTTCGAACATCCGGATTGTGAGGTATATTCTTCATCTGAATTAATTTCCCAGAGGGATGGCTTTCTCCACCACGTGATGCACTCAGGCCCGCGGACCGGAAATTCCGTCTTCTCCCATCACTTAAAGTCCATCTGAAACGACCTCAATGAAACCGGATAAGAAAAGTCTGCTCGCACCTCTTGAACATGCCAATATGTACCTATCCTCCTTGCTCAGACGTTAGTCATGGTGCACAGCCCCTTATTGCAACGGATCGCGCTCCCGGGTCCCAAATCATATAAATTTGCCTCGCGATTGTGGCTGATGCTTAGCGAAATTTGAGAACTACCAATGCATTACATTTTCTATAAAAATTCCGCGTCCTAAAACTGTGTTCAAGTCCTTCCACCTTCGAATCGGACCAAAGCGAAGGCATATATTGGACCAATCTAGGGAGTCCACACAAGATATTCCTTCGATCGCTCCGACAGAGTGTGGTAGTGAGTTTCTTGAGATCCGATGTGCACCTTATACTGCCGATGATTCAAGTTCCGCATGAGGAACAAAATTTAGTCTGTACAGTATATATTCCGTATGTTTCAATCAAAGGCACTGCCCGCGAGAATTAAAATCAAGCAAAATTTATGCCAGCTGACTGCATACATCGAGGGGACAGATCGAAGGATGTCCTGTGGTCCGAAAAAATCTGGACCAGCAGAGGAGACCAATGGAAAATTCAGATCAGAATATATTCAGCAGCCAAGGAAAGGGAGACCAAGCTATTCAGCTATAAATTGTTGCGGGAAATTGTATTGGACGGTGGGAGGTGGAAACGAAGCGACTGTCACACAGATGGAATGATTCACAGTTGGAAGAGAGCCAGACAACATACAACAATGTCAGGCCAGCCTATCAGACCAACAATGAAGCCTAGTGTTGGATAATTTGGCCAGCGAATTGCAACGAGAAGAGTGCTGTCTCAGAAGGAATCTGAGCCTTGCGTGCACATAGAGAGGGTGCTATGTCGGAATCTGGCCCTTTCTCCATCTAGGGAAGATCCTCGGCTGTAGTTTGAACTGAATGGTAAATTGGGCTGCACCATTACTGCGAGGAAATGTGGTACTCCCATGATTCTGAGAAGGTTACCTTCCTTTCTGGAGTGGCTGAACTCAGCAGATAAGTTGTTAATCCTCCGTCTCCATACTCGATGTCGAGAGTCCAAATCGGTGTATTGAACACTGCGAGCCACCCCATGTTGTAACAGTCCAGGGCTATTATCTCACTGGTATATATTCGAGCTGCAAATCCTATTATTTTTTGAGTCTTGATCGAGTCACCCTGGCACAGAATTATTGCTAAACAGCTAAAATTAACATATGCCGGTCCTTGTGAAAATTAGAACTCTATTTGTGATCAAATAGAGTCTGGAGCTGGAAGTTTAGGTTCAGTCATAGCAGTTAGCACCCGTTGTGTTCTATTGACAGACTGATTTCCCCAATTCTCTCTTGTCAATTTTCAACTTGAACAAGAATGCCAAAAAGAAATCTGAGTGTAATAGAGCTACATAGAGCACGTGTTTCCATGGTAGAATCTCGCTTCGGTTGCCGAGCACATGGTTATCGGTTGTTATCTACTAATCTAGGCTGATAATCACAAACGGAATGCCCAAAAAGAAACAGAAAGGAATTAAATCGTTATTCTGCTTAATGTATTATATGTCCGTCTCGGTATTTACTAGTAACTGCGCGAGACACTCGGTGTCTGATTGGAAAGTAGTCTCGATGGAGGAAAATGACATTCGGCACGCAGCGTGGGAGACCTCGCGGGAGCGATCGACTTGAAGAAACGGTGGCCACAGAGGCCAGGAACAGCGGCAAGCAGCTTGAGGGAAGTCTCTTGGAATAGAAGAGCCTGTCATGTTTGAGGTGATTGCGGGATGTACGAAGGATTGAGGGTTTGTGCTCACATTCAATCTCTTGACGCACAAGAGGAGCGGGAGGATGCAGGACAGAAGGACTTGAGTAGGAGAGAAGATGTCATTGTCGGGGGGAAGAAAGGAGTGGTGATGGGCCGCGTCAACTTGAAACTTTACTCGCTTTTTATAAATCCAGGGGGCAGCTGTCAACGGTGCATGCGGTTCTGGTTACGAGTAATTATGTAATCGTTTTATTAATCAGCTCGAAATGAGGTTTTCAAGGTCCCGGTGAATTGTGTCCCGTTTTAAGTTTGTAATGAATCTAGGGGCTGTGCTAGTATAGTTTGTGGCTGTGTTGAAGCACATTTAGTGGCTGTCCCTTAAATCCTGTTCATATTTTGTGAGGAATTAGTGGCTGTGCTTTGTATTTCATAATCAATGAGCAATCTTCGTCTGTGTTTGATTCTTGCAGGTGTCACTTATTTCTTGTTATACCTGTGCAAGGAGCTTGATGGGTGGGTCTGTCCAGCAATCACTAGCATTAGTTCAGGTTACCATGGATAATAAGATTGCTTTGACAGGCAACTGTTGCGATACTTATTCTTTGGGGCACACATGTTGACGTGATGGCTTCAATCTCCTCTTTTCGCCCATCAGACAGAATCTAATGCAGCACCTTGCTGCCACCACCAATCCTTTGAACCTGAAAATATTCAGGTATTTACCTAATGTCTATGTGTTGTAGGAATTATTATTTATGCCACACTGTTCCGTGCCTTCGACATTTTTGTTTCGCACTCATGTGCACTGCTGGTAATATAATGCAGTGCCTTGCTGCCACCACCAATCCTCTGAACCTGAAAATAATCAGGCATCTACCTAGTGGCTGTATGTTGTGGGAATTCTTATTTAAGCCACACAGATCAGCATGGTTCCTAGACTCGCAACCAGTCGATTCTTGGTAAGCAAAGTTTTTGATCACGAGACGAGCAGAGGGATCAAAAAAGCTTCCTAGAACGACTGGAACATTTGGTTGCCGTTTTGGGTGGACCCGCCAAATGAGTGACGACACTTAGAAAATTTTCGTTGTTTACCTCTAAAAAAAGTGTCAAAAGTTCCTTAGTGAAAGTTGAATAATTTCCGATTTCAAGTCGAATGAGCGAAACTTGTTTTCTGACCTGACCTGAGCATTTCTCTCTCTCTCTTCACCCCGCCTCTCATGTTTGGAAGCTTGTGCTGACTGTGGACCTTAAAACTCTCGGCTGTGGACACTAGGATGTTCAAGAACTATTATTGCTATTCTCGGGCAACTGTCGACTACGAAGTGTACTAAAAAAAGCTGCTGTCGCAGCAGCCGTACGGTCTGCATCATCTTGCGCAAAACTCGCTGCGTTAAGACGCCGAATCTTCTCTGCCGTTCTAGCTGGTGCTCTAGGGCGTGGTCTGGGTGCAGCACTAGAACTGCTAGCAAGTGCGGACGTAACAGCCGCGGGGATCGGGTTTGCGCTGATTCTCGGCTCATCGACGTGGCGGCGTTTGGACGTAACCGCTGACTCGGCCTCTGCCACAGAGTCGTGCTCAGCGGCTCGTTTCTTCCCTTTTTTTTTCGACGGCAGCGGTACCATCGGTGGGATGTCTAGTGCTGCAAGACACGTGTACAACTCCCCACTGTAATCATCCCACCACATCCACTGTTCCGCCAAAATGGTCTTGAGGTGTGCGAGAGATTGAATTGGTCCAACCGACGATAACAAGGTAATTGTCTCATCGCGCATGATCGCGGACACCGCGTAGAGAGGTGGGGATAGTCGCGGGCCTTGATCTTGACCCACCATTCATGTAACACAAGCTGCACGTCCTTGTTTATCTCTCCACGCTTGACTGCCGATTGACGAGGAACCACAGGCGGCTTTCCAGGACGCGTTTGGTCGAGCAATTGTGGACAGCAGATGTCACAGCAAGGCACAGTAGGCTCTACGAACGGACGATAATCAGTGAGTGCCCGTGAGGCTGGGATTTTCAAAGGTACTCACGAGCGGGCTTGTTATTGTAGATGAGGGTCAATACAGCGCGCCGGCATTCCATCGTCTGGACGAGCACGAGCAAACCCTCGTTCTGAGCCTCTGGGTCCAGTGCTGGGGTCTCGACGATGAAAATTGTGTCGTGTTTGCCTCCGGCGCTGCCCCGCAGTACACCCCTGCTCTTCGCATATGCCTTTTTCTTCTTGGCCTTCTCGCGCTTCTCTGCATTACTCTCCTTCTCCTTATCTGACGCCTCCCTCTTCGGCTTTGCTCCTGTTATCTTCCCTGAAACACCCTCTGCAAGCTCGATCCCGTATGCGCTAGGCTCGACTAGAAGAATTGCGAGGCCGGTCCGCCCCTTTGCCCGTGCTGCTCTCCCTGCTCTCTGAACGAACAAGGACATCGACGCGGGCAATTTCCATTGGAATACGACGTCAATATCCGGAATATTGCATCCCTGGATATTCGTCAGTAGTGTCGAACAAATACACCTTCTCGGAGACTAACCATTCCTGCAGCATCGATGCAAACCAATATCCGAATTGTGCCATCTTTAAACAATGTCATCCCTTCCTTCTATACTCCTTCGAAAATGCTGCATTGTAGGGCCGAAATGGCGCATCGTATCCCTGGACGACGTCTCGGAGCTCCGGCGGCAGCAAACTCGTGAGATGGTCAATAATCTCGACCCCGGTAGTAATGTTGTCAGCGTAGATGAACATTTTCTTGATGTTCTCCTTGCTATTGAACCCGGCGACCATGAAGTCGAGATTTGCATACGTGTTCAACGGATGCTGGATTCCGCGGACGAGAATCGAGACATTGGCTGATCGCCAGTATTGGGGGCGCGTCGTGTCGCTGGACGGAGGTGCACAGAAAAAATATGAGTCGTAAGAACCCTCTGGGGTATGATTTAGTGGGCGCAGGTGCATGCCCTTCACCCACTTTGGCAAAGAGCAGTAGCGGGCAGCCATCCTAAGCAACAGGTACCAAAACTGTGAATGTTTGGATTCAACAGCATTGCTTATGTGTCTGAGGTCCAGGAATCACATTCGGAAAACGAGGTCCCCTTCACACAGCTCGAAGGTATTATTGAATGAATATATAGCTTATTTGCAGGCCGTCTCCCCATACAAGAGGGGACCTGATCAGAAACTACGAAATTATATACTGCATTTTTTAAAATAATAATAAAGGCAATCGGAGGGACACTCCTCCTGCGGAATTGCAGCGCGAATCCGCCCATATAGAACTTATGTAGATACACAAAGAATTGAGCTCAGGGCGATGGATTTGGTCAACACCATCAAAAACAGCTCAAAATGGAAGAAAATTTGGCCGCGCCCTAAGTTCCGCAACTCGCTGTAATAGGAGCTTACCTGCTCGTCATGCAAAGCTATGAGCGGCGAAATCATCAACATTATCTTGCCTGCACTACTCGGGTGGGCATGCGGGCCTGCCGCAATTGTGGTCTTCCCCATCCCAGTACCAGCGTGGACGAGAACATCCCGCATTTGAAGTTGTGCTTCGATCCCCTCCATTTGGTACGGGTGCGCGATGTGCTTGCAATGGAATTTCGCGAGCATGTGGTCCTGCAAGCCAACCAGTTGCGCCTTCGTCAGCGGCTTTCGCGTATTCACGACCGGCTGAGTCTGTGTCGGAGACACCGCATTTTTGGTCTTTTTCCGCGGCGGCATGGTGTGAGGGTTAGGTAAGAGGAAATTTTCGATCACTTGCTTTCTCCTATCTAAGCCATGCCGCAGCTCGTAAAAAACATAGTACTATCCTCCGAGGATGAAGACAACTCGGAAGGCCTCGGTTCTACTCCAAATACCCCGACCCGCATTAATGCACCGCTGCCATCCCTCAGCAATTACTTCCACGGAGTGGTGGAAATCCATGCCTCAACATCCGCGGCGAGGCCCTTCAGTACCCCAATTGCGCGGCAGCTGGTCGAGGAATCCCTGCCCGGCTCTTCGCCAATACCCTCTTCTCCTGTCACTCCTATTCCGTCTCCCGTGCGAATGGCGGCCACTCGCGCCCTCGCAAATACAGCCCCATCTGAGCTCCCACCGCTTTCGAGCGATGGGATCATCCCGAGCAGTCCCGTCATTGGCACCAGAGAAGAAAAAGTTGCAGCCACGCGCCGAAAAAACCAGTGCAAACGGGCGCTCACATTGGCAACTCACAAAGTTGTGTCGAAGCAGGCTACAGAGGAGAACAAGACTGCCATTTTCGATGAGATTCTGGAGAAGCTCCCCGCAAATGGTCTCACTTTTGGACAGCTCATGCTGTACGTCTTCGACCCGATTTACAAGCAGGGCTCGACGCAATGGGAGGGGTTTTCAGGGAGGAGGGGATGGCGACGCGAGTCCTTAATCTCTGGACATCCAATAAAAACAGTGATACCGCTCGTGGGGAGATCGGATCTTGGGCAGAGAACTACGTTGCGGCTCTCATTCAAAGTGAAGGCCAAGATGTCACCGCGTCGAAGGCGCTACAAACCACTGACATGGCAGTCGACAATAGCTATGTGACGGGATTCAGCATGGTCCGCGCAGGGGAAATGCTCGGTTCTGTCGCCCGTGTTGCAACGAAGATGCTGAACGCATTCGCAACCTCAGCGCACAATTTAAAGACCAATCTTCCCTTGCGCGCTGGTAAACGATTTACGGTAATTAGTCGTCTCCCTGTCCCGTCAAAACTCAGGCTCACACGTCTTTAGGTTGTTATCTCCGCCGCCCTGGCCCTTCTCGGAGAATTTAGCCACGAGAACAATTATTCCCAACGTATCATGGGGTTATATCTCTATGCGACGGGTGCGCAGCGGCAGACCATTACCGTCATGTCCCACCTCGGAATTTCGGAGAGCTACCAGAACCTCACCCATAAACCACGCACCAATATCCATCGATGCACTCGGCGTATCTGTGGTGACCATGATCCACCAGCTCCACCACCATCTACGCTGCCAGACCGACCTACGGAGCCTTATGTACCCCCCGATCCTGTTCTTCTCTCAGACGCAATGGAAGGGCTCCTACGCATCAAGCTAAGCACCCTTCGCGAGCTTTCCTCGTCAATGCGGGGCTTCGCACAAGGTGTCGCGTCCACGGGCCTTTTTGCGGCCTCTTACGATAATATTAACATGGTCTTCCGCGTGGTGATAAGCCGGCCCTGTGACCAGCGGTGAAATCTTTCGATTTTGCTGTTCTAATCAGGTGCTTCATATGGGATAATGGCTATATCACTCGCTATGAGCTAGGATGAGGTCCGAGTTGCTAGCTAAGGATGAAAGCATGTGCAAGTAGCTCTATTACTTACTTGGGGATGACGGCCACCACAATGGGTCAGATTTGCCAAGTCAGGTACTAAGTCTATTAGCTAAAGGTGTTCTTACCATCCTTAACCAAGGGATTGGGAACGGCCTGCATGTATCCTATCAAGGACACACCAATGCACTCCATTCAGACTATGGGACTTACCAGGGGCATGTACGAGGGACCGAATAAGGTTGCGGGACGGTTCTAGATAATAGAACCGTGCGCGGCCCAATAATCCGAACAATCCCAAAGATCCGATGATGCCGATCACGGAGATCACCGATCTGAGCATGGAACAGAGATCCGATGTCGGAGATAGTACCGAGCCCTTGGCCCGTGATGCCAGGACTCGCTTTGACCAGGGCTGAAGGGTTGACTAATTGGGCGACTTAAGGGTTGATGAACCAGGGCTCGGTGGAGCTGGCACATGGATTGATGGCCCAGGGCACATATGTGCTATGGCGCAATTCCCCTTCCAATCTCCCAGATTATCTACCAAAATATACCATTTAATCGGAACTAATTACCAACAGGGTTATTTCTTGAGCTAATACTGCTCATCACCCCGATATATCCGTGTTCCGTTTATCTGTTTGTACTAAAAGTCGGTTTTTAGAATCATTTCCTTATTTAGAACATCGGTTTGTACGAATACCCGTAGAAAACAGAGGGAACACGAGTAGATCCTACCCTTCCTCTTCAGTGAGCATGAGCGTGAGCTTGAGCACACAGGGGACGTCTAGCATCTATTTGGAACACCCTCAGAAAGCTTATAAAGTTTCCTTTTGTTGTTTCTGTTGCAATATATAAAGTGTTGGATATTTGTGGAGTGATATAAGACCAGACCAGACCAGACCAGACAGGACAGGACAGGACTTGCTTCGTTAAAAATCACATAAACATTTGAAGGCGCCCAGCTTTGTGCAGTAGTCAATCTACCAAACTCTAGCTGATACATTGGTTGTTGGAAATATATTGTTGGCATAAAAACTCTCGATCTACGGATCACCCCTTGGGCTTAGCTCCAAGTCTTGCTCATAAAACCCAACTTTCCTTACCTTCTAAGGTCGTGTAAAGCGCCTAGAATGGTTTCGATCGTCTCGAAGTCATCTTTAGCTATAAGCTACTGCATTGTCTGTAAAACCCAAATTGCCACTGCCTAATACCTGGTAGGAACCCCGAACCTCGCACGTTTGATAGTTGGATTTGTTGGTTGTTGTTGGTGTTGTTGGTTGTTCACTTAAGTGTTTGTCTTGCACACTTAATTTCACCAGTGGTTCTATAGTCAGCGTTTCAGCGGCCGAGCAAATCCTGGGAAGAACAGATATATTTTTCGTTCTATATATTGACAGAGAACTTGTGATTTATGTACTCCCTCAGATTCACAGGAGAACGGCACTTGTGCAACCATCTTCGCGCTCTGGAAGGCTACAGTCGAAAATATGCAAATTTCCGACCTCACTGCGGCATTTGATGCTGCGTCTCCACTTTCCCTGAAGGACATCCTTTTGAACGCGCCCGAGCTCGAGTTGATGAACAAGTGTCTGCGGCACTGCATCCTCCGCATCATCGTCAAGCACGGGGGAGAGAAATTCGGAAATTTTCGCAAAGCTCTCGATGCAGCGTTACCCGTGACACCGGAGAAGATCGAGTTGCACCAGACCCCCCTGCATCCTCTGCCTGCATGGAACATCGACCAGGCCACTATTGTCGCGAACGCAGAGGTCGCCGACGCAATATACAGCGAGCTTGAGGTCAAAGGACTGTCCCATTGGAAGTGGGTTGTTAAAATCCTCGCGGGAGATCAGCTTTCAATCGCCCGCCTTCGCTCACTCCTGAATATTCGCGCAGGCCATGAAGCCGGGTATTCTGGATTCGGTTGGGGTTTTTGGATGCCGGGACTCTTTCACGGCGGACATGCACGGATTCTTTGTTACACTTTGGGGTGTTCCCCATTGTGGGACCCGGAATCCGGGCTCTCTTTCCTTCCACAATACGCACCTCCACCGCTCGCCCATCGTACTGGCCTCGCTCCCTCCGTTTCGAGTGTGCCTGGACTTGGTTTTCACGTCCCTTTACTCGCGCATCCTCCACCGCCTGCTACTCGTCTCTGGGAAATCATCCTTGGACGAGTGCACAAATTCGATTGAGACCTACGAGCAGCTAGAAGCGCTGGCAGCTCTCATCCAATCCAAGTACGCCAACGCCTCTCTCGTTTCGGACCTTCGCTGGCAGCGCGAGATGGCGAAGACCGCGGAGGGTGCAGTACCTCCTGGCGACGAAATATTCGAAAATGCCTGCCTTTTCATTCGCGACGGCCTCATTTCCCGTGGATTTACGGACTCTATCAAGGCTGGGGATTCTGGGCGGATCGTTTTGGTGTTGAAGCTGCTCGCGCTGAGCTTCCGAGGGAACGGCCGGACGAAATACGCATACGAGATGCTTCACATTATCCATAATCTGACCCATGTCTGGCCTAAACCGATCCGGTATGTATTGCGGATCTCTTGCGCTCGAATCTCCTGCTTAAGCATTCTCCCCACAAGGGATATCATTCTCAATAATTGGCTCGTCAATCCCACCGGCAATCCCTTCTCTTGAGTCTTGGGTGGAGGTAGATCTAATGCAAGAGCACATGAATTTTTGGATCAAGGTACAGATTTACATTGCAGGAAATATGGTCCCAGTGCTTATTGTGTCTTGATAGACAGTCTACCAGGCACACGGCAGCGCAGCGTCGTGGGAGTGGCTTGGGATGGTTGCTCCTTGTGTTACCGCTCTCCGACACCTTTCGACTTCAATCACGGAGATCCTCGGCTCCGACCAAGGGACAAAGCACGAACCTGCAGACCTATCGACAGATATTGCCCTCCTCATGAAGACTCTTGCCGAGCACGACGTCTACAAGATTAAGGGACGTGTTTTTTGCGGAAGGCGATGGCAGCCCCACCCCGGATATGACCAGTGTCGGCATCCAGCAGCTAGCCGACAGCTCGTCGAATCCTTTTGTGGAGTACAATGCGGTGTTCCGGAAGCTACAGGCTCGGCGCCGACTGCGTCCTCTTGTCAATAGCTGGGGAGAATCCGATCCAGAAGAGGCCGCTTCACTTGGCGCGGTCTTGACATCTTTGTCCCAAACAGATGCGCCCATGCCCGACGGGCGCTCGGACTTCACCGGCCCTCAAACGTCGATGGCCGCCCCTGCTCCTACCGGTGTCGCGCTGCCTGATACCCCCGATGTCGAGCTTGTCGCTGCCGCCGAGTCCGTGGGGAGCGATGATGGCAGCAGTGATGGAAGCGAGGGCGACGATGCTTCGGCTGATGGTCTTGACAACAGCGGACTCACGGTGTTCGAGTGTACGATGGAGGAGGTGGAGGAGCCAACACTCACGCGGGAGTCCGCAGCGGATGTGGCATTAGATATGGACAGGGGCGATGACAAGTTCTTATTTAGCAAGGAAATTTACGATAACGATGGGGATTCCGACTCGGACGGCTACGTAGATGATGAAAATGACCTAGATTACTTAGATGATGATTAATTCTGGTTTTGCGGGTACTTCTGAAAGAGAGCCGGAGGAGAATAACTGCATAAGTGTCGCCACTTGTTTGGCGGGTCCACCCAAAACGGTAACCAAAGATCCCAGCCGCTTCGCAACGTGAAAGCGCAGCCGTGTGCGAAGCGGATGGTCACGAGCCTACATGGTTCCGTGCCTTGGACGTCTTTGTTTCGCCCATCAGATACTACTCACGTGCTCTGCTGGGAATATATTTCAGCGCCATGCTGCCACCATGACATCTTTGAGCCCAAAATATTCAAGCATCTACCTAACATATGTAAGTTGTCGTAATTAGTATTTAGGACACACGGACTACCCCGTTTCCGTGCAATCAATGTCTTTTATTCTCCCATCAGATGTTCACGTGCGCTGCTGGGAATTACATTCGGTGCCTCGCTGCCATCACCACTTCTGTGGGCCTGAAATTATTCAGCCATCTACTTAACATACATATGTCAGTATTATTATTCTCAATCTGCTGGTTCACACACGTTGCAAACTAGTCCAATGTATAAATATGACGAACCGCGGATAATTTATGAACAAACCAGACTCCCAACATACATGCTGATTCACAAACTCCTGGGTTCTCAGTAAATTCAATGTTCTTCTGACATTACTGCCCTCTGTGACATCGTAAGCATTTCCGCTTTGCATCAACATACTCACCAGCCTCTGCATAGAAACCTTCAAGAGCTACCTGTTAGCCAGCGGATGTTGCACACCCCAACTAGTCTTGATGTGCTGTCCTTCCGAGGGCAACCTGCACTCGCAAGACACTGCTATTCTTCTCGAAGGATTTTCAGAGGAAGTCGAAATTCAGTATGAGATGAACACGGTCTCTGGATGCGCGGATGGTGCTGGGCCGGACTTTAACATAAAGGTTTGTTACATGCATCAAGAATATCTGCTCACCCAGTCAATCACTGTGCCGACAAATGGCTTGAGCACAGTAAGCCAGAATTTCTGTTCCACTTTACAATTCGCTACTGTTCTCCTACCTACGTATAAATATACCCTGTTACCAACATCTACAAATTCATCCAGTCATTTCGTGAGCTGTTAATTAGTTGGGGCATGTGTACCATTGACTGAGAGAAGCATTGGTGCCCCTTTATGCATAAAATTTTCCTCACTCTGCGAACACATAAACTACGGCAATCTCCGTGATAGGGCATGGATCAGCAGCACTTGATGCCGAATATTGGCTGTTCGTCTAGGCCTCTGGCTTCCTAAGCATTGTCTATAAATATGGTGTTGGCTATAACGCAGCCATATTGCGCAACACTCAGGTGTAAACACCAAAAAAAGAAAAGTACATAAGTACGAGTTTGCCGGGCCGTGCCACGGCCATCACCCCCAAGTGATGCATGTGAACCAGAGGCTCTACAGCGAGCGATAGAGAGGTGGAACACTATTGTCGGCCCGAACCTCTATGTGGCTCTACCGGGAGGTGGCGGCTCTACCCGGTGCTACATCGTGATCAGCTATCTATGTCGCGGGCCTGGTCTCTACGTGCTCAAAAGGTGTTTCCAGATGTGCCGTCACATCTCCTCATTGAACCAAGGTTGAGCTCTCCATGTTCAACTTTAACTCCTCCATTTGCAAGACTTTCCAGAGCTCGACCTTCTCAATTCCGACTGGACCACATGCAAACATTCGCAGACTGCGGCCGTGGGTTGATATCACCTCGCTGAGTAGTAACACAGTCACTCTGCAACATTCGTTCTTGCCATCTCAATCACCCTCGAATAAATTTTGAGATAAATGGCTTAAACGATACAGGTACACACTTCGGACACCCTGGTGATGTTCAAACTTTCGTGTTTTGTGTCCTTACCGAGTTATTCAGCAAGCACCGGTCGATGCGGAAACAGTGTTCGAGGCATGCCTGTGGCATTAGGGCCAATATTGTGTCAATTACTCCCTAAGATGTTCCCAGCATCCCACCCAATTCAAGTTAACCAGAAGAAACCCTCAATAAAGCGGGTAAACGTGGTTATATTGCGCCGTGCAAGGTGCTAACCAAATATGATAATTAGTGAGCAGAATTTAAAACCTCTATTTCGGTGAGGAATGTTTCCCACCGACAAAATTAAGCAAAGAGATTTGATGATTCCATCCATACCTTGTGATGCACATTATTCACTGCCACCTACAGGACAATTAATAGGCATGGTTAGAGTCACCCCTGTGAATCCTCGGCCGAATCGAGGACCTATATTAACCCGCAATCCTGGTGAGTCCCGCTACCCAGCCTACACTTGAGCCTCTCCGGCGACCCTCGCTCGAAGGCAGGCCTCTCGCGATGGATGTACGAGCAAAAGCCAAACCCCATTCAATGTACGTGTCACCAATTCGTCGATAGTCCTCTTCCGAACTTTATCCATTCAGCTTCATCAAGTGTTTACTTGCTCCGGCTCTCTCATCCACACCATCAATCACACCCGCTACTAGCTGGGATTGCTACTAGCTAGGATTGTTGGCCAGACGGACATCTCCAGTATCTGTTCTCCCCGCAGGAAATTGCGGGTACCAATCAATTGGAGATGGACTGGGTTTGTGAGCTCCTGCCAAGCTCCTGCCCGGCAAACGGAGATCGATGTCTGTGTCTGTGTGGCAGAAGGGCAAGGAAATATGCCGTTAATGTGTCAAACATGTCAAACATGGAAATATTGCCGCCATGTTCGACAAGGACAGTGTTATTAGACCGGTAACCAATCTGCCTACGAGAACAAAAGTGTCGGTAGACAGACCGGTCAATCTGGGTTTAAATTCCCATGACAAGCAGGCGACCACGTGTTGATGCCCCATCACAGTGCGCGCACCGTGCGAGTTCGATTCCCAAGTCGGGCAACCATTTTTAAAACATGTAATTGATGTCTGGGGGGTTATAAATATTTCTATGTGCTCGTAGATGCATCTAATAACATCAGGAAAGGTATCAAAAGAGTTTCGTGGCATCTCTGTTGAATATACAAAAGGGCGCATGGACCGATAATCGAACCGAGTCGGAAATCGCCCGCTGATGCCCAGTGATGGGGCATCAAACGTGACTTGCATATGAGAAGTGGCAGTGCCACCGCTTGTCATCTGAATTCAAAGCCAGGTCGACCGGTCTGTCTACCGACACTTGTGATCTCATAGACAGAACGGTCACCGGTCTACAGTGTTATGGCTACTTAGCAGCTGGCACGCGACTCACACTCCTCCCCCTTTCCATTTCCATTTACTATGCTGCCCGTTATCCTCATGACTTTATGATCACGAACCTTTTACAATTACGACTTGTAACCATCCTGTGTGCTCCGAATACAGTTGCTGTTTTGGAGATATGTTGACTTGACCATTTATCGACTTCGGCCCGGTTGAACTGACGGGTCCGCAATTTAAGTCATAGGTTCGGCTCCGTAGTATGACTCAGTAGAGTAGTTTATATAGCTGAGGATCCCCTTGGAAGAGGGTATCCTCGCTTGAATACAAACTCCCATCTTCTCCCTTTTGTGTGAACTAAGTGAAAGCCCTTTGGGCGCGTAGTATACTGCCGAGACTGCTGAACTGCCCAATACTTGACTAACGCGCACTTGCTTACTCAAGTACTTGGAAGCTGTCCAACTACTTTATTAGTCCCGTTAATTTTAATAAAACCACGTTCTGTACACCCGTATGCAGGGGGTAGGCCGAACTTAAGTTCCATCCCGAGCTTGAGTTGCGCGATTGAACTTAAGTTCACGCATCACTTAAGTCCTGGTAAGTTTGGTAGTCCCGTTAATTTTAATAAAACCGCGTTCTGTACACCCGTACGCAGGGGGGGGGAAGTCCGAACCCAAGTTCCATTCCGAGCTTGAGTTGCGCGACTGAACTTAAGTTCGCGCATCACTTAAGTCCTGGTCGAAACTTAAGATCGTGTATATTGATGGAAATCTGCATAAAAGAGTAGTTAAATCCCGAACTTAAGTCCCAAACTCAAGTTCCGAACTCAGGCCGCAGACTTAAGTCCCGGACTGACGTCGCCCTCACTCAAGGTCCGGACTGAAGTTTGGCCGTCTTCAGTTCTGGCCGGTGCTAGTGCAAGACTTCAGTTCCGCATATCAGATATTGAAAGCCCAGATTTCGTACCTTTTTTTCGTCTTGACCTTGACCGGGCTCCTAGGAACGTATTCCCACCTGATACTCATCAGCATCGTCGACGTCTGGATAGATATTGGAGAAAACTTACCTAGCTTTCCCCTTGGGGGCGTTCGCTGCAGCTGCAATCTTCTTTTGGCGTTCCAATGCGGCTTCCTGTCACTCCAAATCAGGCTGATAAATCAGACATTGCAAATGAAAGCTGACCTCAGGGGTTTTCCGGACTCTTTTAGTGCGCCCACTCCCAGACGCTTGCGTTCCGTCATCCTCGGGGACCAGCTGAGCCGCTGCTCTGCGCTTCTTTCCCCCCTTCGGCGGCGGAGGCGGCAGTGGTGGAGTCGGCGAGCGCGAAGGGGCCGGTGGCGGAGTCGGTGAGCGCGAAGGGGCCGGTGGTGGAGTCGGCGAGCACGAAGGGGCCGGTGGTGGAGTCGGCAGATGCGAAGGAGCTGGTGGCGCAGTGGGTGGACGTGATGCGGGTGCCCGAGCTGCTGACTTGCGGAAGAACCCTGACGTCCCAGCGCCCGCGACAGATGCCAGTGTGTTGGCCAACTCGTACCACTGGGGGATCGTCAACTCTGCCGGTCCGGTCGAGGGAAAGCGGAACAGCAACAGTGCGGCGTCGTAATAGTCGTCCGGTGCGCCGGCGATTGCGTCCCACGGTACGTCTCCAATGCCGAACGCCGCTCCTGTTGTATGTAGCCCAGTTAATAAGATATTTCTTAAAAAATAGGAAAGCGACGTACCATAGGACTCTGTCAAGAAAGTGGTCACCTGCTGCGTCAGGTCTATCGGGGTCAAGTGGGCCAGGTCGTCGGCGCTGAGGCCGAAAACCGGGGGCGCGCCGTCCATCGAAACTTTACGGTTGTCGGTGGCATACTCTACGTGCTCGCGTCAGAAAAAGTGTTGCTGTAATTGTGTGGGTTACCTTTAAGGGGATTTTCGGCCCATGTATACGTAGCGTTAGTGAGGTCCTGCACCAGTTGCAGGTGTTGCTTCTCGAACGTTTGATTGACGTGGATGCCCTCCGGGACGGCCTCCGCCCTGCTCCGACGGTCAGCGCTGCGCGTAGCGTTGTAATTGAATGATAACTTACCACTCCAGCTGCACCCGCCCATCCTCGCTCAGCCACCCCATTAGCATAGTCGCCACGAAAGGGCGGAACTTGCGACTAGCATGGAGGTTGTTTACCATCTGCCTGAAGCCGCTCGTCACGAGCTGTTGACGTCTCGAGGGAGTGTTAGCATGTCAGACATGTCGTTTATTGAGCCACCTACTCAACCCAGTCGACGTTCTCATCAGCCGCCGCTGCCGCTTCCCATGCGGCCTGGTCCTCCTTCTCCCACAGCAGC
Organism: Mycena rosella; assembly: GCA_029378255.1. Taxonomy (NCBI): domain Eukaryota; kingdom Fungi; phylum Basidiomycota; class Agaricomycetes; order Agaricales; family Mycenaceae; genus Mycena; species Mycena rosella. Next base: position 189,004 of record JARKIE010000026.1, read on the forward strand.
CGCTCCGCCATGCGAAACTTGCCACCGGCGTTCACCGGCCCTGGCAGCGTCTTCGAATATTCGTGGATGGTGTCGTGGCGATCATCACTGAACTTGTCGCGACCAGAGTAGGCGGCGAGGCCAAGCAGCTTGGACCAGCCACGGGACTCTGCAGGGGCAGACTCGCCGGCGTCTTGCTTGCCAGTGTCACCTTCACGAGCGTCGTCCGCCTCGGTCTTGGTCTTGTCCGCCTTGGTCTTGCACTTGGCGGCGGAGCGCTTGTTGCTGATGACCTTCTGGATCACCTTGTCGGAAAATCCGAAATTGAGTGACAAGGGCCGATAAAGGCCGATATGGCCCGATAAGTCCGTCAGGCAAAAAGGGTCCTGATAATGGTCAAGAATTCATTATAACGGATTGTCAGGCTGACCAGCCTTATAGGGCCTTATGGAACCTGATCAGCCTGACAGGGGCCGATCAGGGAAGGCCCGACGGCCGAAAGAAAAGCTTAGTCCTCTTATCATGAGGACTATTAGTTTTTTTTTTTTTTTGAATCGATACTCAGTGTTGCAGTTAGTGTTTCAATGAATTATAGTGGACTGGTAGACTAGAAGTGAACAAGATTAAGTAGATTGGTAATAGTATTCGTAGTGATACCACTAGTAGTCTAATACTTCAATTGCAAACGCACATCATGTGTGGAAAATGTTTGGGGGTCATCACCAGAGTTATGCACCTGGGTCCGGGTCCCTGGTGGAGCCCGTGTGAAAACATCGAGCAGGGCTCCACAGCTCGTCCACAGCCGTCAGAACTCGAAAACAGAAGGTGGTTGAAAATTGGTATGTGTCGCCAAAAACATACCAGCAGACCTCTGACTTCTCAAATCATGGATATGCAGCTGATTTAAGGAGAATTAAAGCTGGCCTTACAGTACCTGATACCAGGTTATCGCGCCTTATGACCGGAAGCCTGAACGTTATCGGGCCTGATAGGCGGGCAAGGCCTGATCAGGCAAATTGGGTTTTTCCGACACTGTTTATCGCCAGATCAGAACACCTTCAAAACAAGAGAACACGAATTACTCACCACTCGCCACCCCACCTTGCTGTATCCGCGCAATAGACCTCCGCGTCCATCTTCGTCTTCCTCTGCGTTGCTCGCCTCCCCATCGTCGGTGGCATTCGGCTTCTTGTTCTTCTGCTGCTGTTTCCAAGCGGTAACCAGCGCGAGGAGGGTGGCTTCCTCGGCCCGATCCTGCGACCGCCCCGTATGCTGGAATGCCTTCGCATCGAAGGCATTGCTCTTGATGCGGTTGTAAATGTTGAGCGCGGCCTTGCCCGTTAGACCCGGCAGATCGAGGTTGCGGAGCCCGATGTCCAGGATCCAGCTCCGTTGATGGTCGTTGAGTTTGGGCACGGCCGCCTCCCCGCCTTTGGCGGTGACAACATGCGACAGGGGAGGGAATGGCATGAAGTCAGGGACGGCGTCGGGGTCGTATGCCTTGAACATTTCTTTGGGTTTGGCGGTCTTGGTTCGTGCCATTGTTGCAAGTTGGGGGGGATGGGGGGGCAACAGGAGTGCAAGCAGAGGTGGTGGTGGGAGTCAAGAGGCGACGGTATGCCACCATCGTTTGTGGTATTGTGGAACGGCAGTTGGGCCCAAAAAGGAAATATCTGGCCCAAAAGGGATATCAATGATGTGGCCCAAGCCGCCAAAGCACTCGACTTAAGTCCAAAGCACCTGCTACCGAACATGTAAGTACTTTACTGTAGAATCAAACTCGAGATCGAAGTGTTACCTGTAGGCGACACCAAAGTCCTCACGAGGACCGAGAAAATTGATCGAAAAGTCTTGAAAATTCGACTGAAAATGCCAAGCGTGCTGCCAAACTTATCAGTTGCTGCAGTGAACTGAAGAACAGAGTACTCCCAAACTGACCTCCATTGTCCCACTCCAGTTCCTCCCAGAAATAAATAACACGGAACTGAAAAAGGAAATCAATGGGTGGCACGCCTGCCTATATAAGTTCCTACTCGAACTCAAGATCGAAACATACCTTTTATCCACCCCACCCATCGCCCCAGGATACCCTTCCAAGAGACCCGCCGCCTCTTCGGTCCGGTTAATCAACCCGATCACAAGACCAATGTTCGCCACCGTGCCATCTTGCGCAAGGCGCTCGAGCTCTTCTCACAACAGGAGCTGCTGGTCGTATTCACGGAGCCTATCCGCCTGCGAGTGGTGATGGGGTCAGCACTCACATCCAACCAACTCGGGAAATTACGACCAACTATGTGTGTATTTTTCCATATCCTTCCACCAGCGCTCCGGACTGACGAGCCCACAGCAGCACAACGGGCGCCTTGTCACCCGCGAGACTGACACTCCCGAACTCGAGGCTCGAGTTGCTCTCCGCACGTATCGCGACGCCTACGACCTGTACTTCAAGAGCTGCGGCAAAGACTACACCATCCGTAATGCCCAGGCTCTGCTGGTGCTCCAGGCGGCAGAACAGACCTGGCACGACTGGATTGTGCCGTATCTCGCGGCTCGCGGAAGGCCAACGCGTCCGGACTGGGCTTTGCAGCCGCTCCCCGGGCTGCAGAGGGTGCAAGGACTCCCCCCGCCCCCGCCCGCCTGCCCCTGCCCCCGCCCCCGTGCCTGCAGCACGAGCAGATACGTCGCCCATCCAGACCCCGCAGAGGCGGCTTGCCCAGGCGTCTCTGCCTACCCCTCCGCGCACTCCCGCCCGCGCTGCAATCACCCGTCCGGCCGGCGCTTCTGCCACTCACGCTGCTGTCGGTTCGCACCTGCGTCCGATAGAATTCGTCGACAGTGATGAAGGAGGGGGGCGGCACCAGCCCGAGAAGAGGACATTCTTGGGCGTTGTGGACATCTCCGACAGCGAGGAGGAAGGGGAGGTGTGTCCATGCAAGAAGATGCGATTATTGGGCGCCATCGACTTGACGAATTAACGAGAGACCTGTAGAGTTCGAAGTTGTAGTTAGCCTGCGTTAATAGTGTGGTTTCCCATTGAATTCATTTACCTCCCACAAATTGTCACTCCACTCGCCAGTCCTTAGCGAGAGACCTGCTCGTCAGGCGGCTGGGCGACCGTGCGCACGAAGAGAAGGAGCAGCAATCGCAGTAGCGCTATGAGGGCGTCAGCTTCAAAAATTCTGAGATGGTGGCTAAAATGCTCACCAAATCCAGAGCTAATCCTGCATTAGCACCTTCGCGACGGAGCATCGGGGTAGTTCACGGGGAGCGTGGCGTCGCATCGACGAAGGACTGCCCGAGCCTGTGGGGCGCGACGCCAAAGATTGGGCGAGTGAGAATTGCGGTGGGTCTATGCCAGACGTGACTTTCACAAAATCTCTAGGGCTTCCTGGAATGCTCACTAGCTGAAGGTACATTACATCGTACGATGGGCGGTAGGGCGCCGCTGCGCAGGAGGTCGGTCCTCGGGTCGATCCATTGTGCCGCACGGGAGACTGGGTTCATTCATCGCACCAAGAATACATCATTTCGTGTAGGTATAAAAATTGGTATGCATAGTGTCCGTTTGTCTACAAAAAAAGACCGTGGGGGATGCAGACGGTAGTGTAAATGGGGGGCCAACGTGGGAGTCTGGCCAGGCCTGACACGAAAGTCGGGCCTAAAGAAACAGGCAGACATGAAGTCCAGCCTGTGATTCGGGCATCGAGGTCGCTTGACGGCAAGGCGGGAGCTTGAGAGGGGCGGGGGCGTCGGGCGTCGTGGTGGGATGGCCCTGCGTGGTGGTGTTTGGGCGGCGGGGTCGTTGGTGGAGGTGGGAGTCAAGGGCGGGGAACTTGGGAGGAAAGACGAAGGTGCTTGGTATTGTTAGGATTGATTGATTGATTGAATCAGCACAGCATTGTATCTCTTTCCGCCCAAGTCCCTCTCTCCCTCCTACTACCACCACGCCTCCCTTCCCTCACCACATACCAGCTCAACACCCGCAGATTCAGACTCCCAAGTCGAATCCTTACCTTGGATCCCCGACTTCATGTCGGATCCTTTGAATCCAGACTTCAAGTCGGATTTTTCTTGGACGTTTTCTGCAATGGCCGTGGATTTGTTGCGCAACCGCCGTACGGACATTCCGCTCGGCCCCTTTGATAGCCCGGTTGCTGCTACTGTCCGAATCGACCACCTACCCCTTCCTTATCTGGTAACCGATGAGATGCAATGATCGCATCTGATGTGTGCATCCGGTTGTTGTCGAATTGGCCTTGGGGCATACTCCCCGGTAATACTCCCCGCTAATTCACTTCTTTCTGCCTTACCCTCCACGAACGCCCCTCGGGCGCTGCCGGTCGCTGCCGGTCGCTGTCAACCTGATTCGGAAGCCCATCAGCGTGGTCTGGACCCATCACCCCGCCCATCGCGGAACTCGCCATGCCACCGCCGCCGTGTGATGCCGCCGCCACTGGCCCATCATCGCATCAAACGACGCCGCCGCCATGCCCTCGTCGTGCCCCTCAACATCCTGGCTATCTAGGCCTGTGCATATGCTGCTGGGGCTCCATTAACGGTGCTTAAACACAAGCTTACGACACGGGGGACAGTAGAACAACACCATATTAATGTATTCGAATAATAAATAAAAACAGAGGGCAGGTGATAAGCAGAATTAGGCGGCGATGGCGGGAGCGCCAGTGGAAGCAGAGTCGGTGGCTACAGGTCCGCCCCGCGACGCGCCCTCATCGTCATCAAGATCAGCATCGGGATCATCGTCCATCTCGTCCTCGCTTGTCATCATCGCATTGATGACCTTGGGGGCGCGTTTGGCCTTGGGTACAATGCTGGCAGTGAAAGCGGGAGTGGCGGTGGAAGCGGGAGCTGCAGTGGAAGCGGCAGCAGTGGTGGAAGCGGCAGCGGCAGCGGTGGATGCCGCAACGACAGGCGCGCCGGCGGCGTTAGCCTCGGGGTCATCGTCCCACTCATCCTCGCTCGTGATCATGGCGCGGCTGGTGGCCTTGGTTACGCGCTTCGAATTGAGCGCCTTGAGCGCGGCTGTTTTCGTCGCAGCAGTGGGTCGTGGTGTATTGCCAGGTGCGCCCTTGCTCGTAAGCGGCAACCGCGCAGACGGCACAGATTTCTCTGTGGACTTGACCGCCTTGGCCCTAGAGGAGGCTTTGGACACCACCGCCTTGCCCGTGCTCTTGCGAGCACGAGGCTTAGCCGGAGTTCGGTCCACCGCACCATTCGGGGCAGCGGCCTTGCACGCGCGCTTCGGCGGCGGGGGCACGTCCTGCTCGTCATCGTTCCCACCCTGCTCCTCCTCCTCATCGTCACCATCGGAGTCGGCTGGCTTCTCCGCCTCGCTCTCGCGGGTGCGCTTGCGAGGGACCCCGATATTGTTGCGCGGCGCCTGGCTCTTGGCAACCTTCTCGCCCGAGGCGACGTCTGCGTCCCACTTCTCCTTGCGCGCAGCCGCGTCAGCATGGGAAAGCTTCTGGAAGGAGCAGTCGCCGCTCTTGAGCACGTCCATCAGCATGCGCAGGCCAGTGAGTGAGGTGCTCATCTGGCTCGGATTGCCAAAGGGCGGGCCGACCCAGCCTTGAAGGATGACGTCGTGCAGTTGGACGACGTCCTCCTCGAACCACGTATAGGCCATTCGCGCACTGGGATGCTTCGACGCGGTAACTAGCAAGGTTTAATCGGTTATGCATTTTGGAGCACTTGGGAGACGCACCTAGGCTCTTCTGTAGAAGATCCCGTATCTCCCCTTTCGTCCAATCAGCCTTCTGCTTGGATGTTCGTAACAGATCTAGATGGAAAGTCAGCCATGCGCGCGCATGAAGTAGGGGATAGGACGCACTGACAGCGTCGCACCCCGCGACAGCGAACGCCTCCAGCTTTGCGCCCACCACTCCCGTATCCCATTTCTGCCGGGTTGCAATTGGCATGTACTTCTCGAGCTCGTCACTCGTCCAGAACCATTCCGGATCCATGTGAAAATCAGCATTGTTACGCACAATACAAAAAAAACCTTCAACACCGACGCGATGGCCAAGCACCTTCATCTAATGCAGGTCAGTCGGTGCTCGAAGAGTATGGGTGACGACGTACGAGCATCTTCATATTGCGTACAATGTTCGCGACATCTTGGAGACGTGCGCGCGGGGTATCACGGCGCAACATGAAGTTGCGTTCTTTGAGGTCGCGGAAGCGCTCCACAAGCTCGAGCTTCTCATCCTCGGTAAGTGCGTTGTACTCGTCGATGTGGTCAATGTGCAGCTCCGGGACTTTCTTTACGATCCCCACTAATGTATTTATTAGCGCTGGCAGAACACAACATTGGGCCGGACTCACACTCTCTGTTCTCCTCGGCCTTCTCACTCTTGAACGCGTTGTAAGCGTTGATCTTGTCCTGGTGTGTGATCATGTAGGCGCCGCCTTGGAAGAAGATGTCGAGGAAGTACCGCGGCTTCAAATCGTGTTTGGCAGCCAACTTGTTTGCGGTCTTCACTGTGAAAGCCATCCACTCGCTCACAGCCGCGTCAATTTCTGCCTGTTTCTCCGCTCTCTTCTCACGCTTGTTCTTCAGCTCGTCAGCACAAACGGGGGCTGATTTTTTGGGAGGGTTGTCATTTCGCATGCGGGTGCCGCTGGCGGCGCTGATCATAGTGTAGACTTTAGGCATTGTAGATGAATTGAAGCAGAGGATGAGTGTAAGCACGGGGACGCAACGTGTTGAAGGGAGAGGGCTGAAGAGCGTGTCGAGATCACGGAGCTGTCATGGCCATCACAGATCAGAAATATCCGACCATTTTCGGAATTCATTTTTCTCAGGTGTCGTAAGGTATATGCGTAATTGTAATGAAAGGAACGGTAAACTACATCTCGCTCATGAGGTTCAGCAACGCCGGCAAAAGGTCCGGGGACACGCCCAGCTCCACTAGCTCCTCCTGCCATTTGACCGGATGAATTGCACGCAGTACCACGCGGATACCACCGGCTAGGCTGTCAAGCCCCTGGGATGTGATGAAGATATCCAAGGTGACGGCGTCTGGATCAGCCTCATGTCGCGATGAGGAGGCGAGTGGGGACCGAAGGCGCGAGGCACAAGCGGCCGAGGGCGACTGCGGGGAGGGGGAGTACGAACGCGGAGCGCGAGCTGCCGAGGGCGAGTACGGAGGTGGTACGCGGATAGACTGGGTACCAGCGGGCCGCCCGGGAGAGCGAACGGGAGTTGTTGGTGAAGCTGAATTGAATAGTTAGCAAAGAAAATGAAAATATACAAGACTTACAGTGCTGGACCGAAGCTCGCAGATTGACATTGGATTCGCGCGCTCTGGAAAGTGCCTGCTCGAGCGATACCACCTGGGAGATAAGGACCGCCTCCTGCTCCTCCAGCTCCTGGACGCGCGCCTCGGCGTACCCCGCGCGCTCCATGGCATCCATTAGGATCATCGACGTATCCTTGTACGCATCGTCTTCATCATCGGGGATAACAATGACGGCGGATGGGGCTCCATCCAGGAGTGCCTCGAGGACACCCACCGGGCGCCCGTTGAACTTTTAATAGGCCGAAGAAGCCATTTGAGCATTGGGGATGAGGACGGACGAGGGGGTGTTGGGGTAGGCGCCGGGACCTGGTTGCGTGAGGGGCCACCCTCGGTGGTTTGCATTGCTCCTCCACTTCTGGACTGTCAGCACGCCGATGGACTCGATGAAAAGCTGAGCGATCCTGGCAATCGGTCTATGGCTGGCGGGATTGTCAGCTATGAACGATGGGGGGAGATATGTGGCGCATCGAAGAAACTGGGGGTGAGCTGATGTATTGGGAACTGTTGTCCCGTCGACGTGCATAATCATGGTGGTTCCCCAAAGGTCCGATCCCAGCAAGTTGCCTGAAAAAGTCAGATAAGCGTAAGAGAGAGAGGGAGGCAACACACCAAGTCGAACAGAGTTCCACGGAGCTTCTCGCTGAGTACCCTCCTCGCTTCGCTTCCCGCTTGTCCAGTCGGCAGAGTCGATCTGAGGGTGTCGAACTCCGGGAAGAAAGAATCGGCCGCGGGGATGTGCTGTCCATCTGTACTCGCTCCAGCAGCAAACCACGCAATGTCGGCAGTGATAAACCGAAGCTGGTATTGCTGGAAGACCCCAGGCTCCTTTCGGAGCACTCCGAGGCGGCGTCGCAAGTCGTACAGGCCGATTGGACTGAATTGGAGTTGGTTCCAGGCACGAGGCTTAACACTGGGTCTGTAGCTGTCTGCGGTCGGAGGGGGTTGGATGTCGATCCCTGGGAGGCCCCAATTGTACATCAAGGGGACGGATGACATCGGGGATGCACCAGAGATGGCAGGAGATGAAGAAACGAACCAGATTTACAGCCTCTGATGTGACAGATCTTTGACATATGTCATGGCCAAATTGGGAAACGGACCACGGCAAAACTTCAAGAATTACGAGAATTATGAATTCCATCGTCCCTCTTGATCTATAAGCTTCGGATTATATTAAGGGTAGATACTACCTATGAAACAGATTTACTGAAGCAAAAATAACACCCGCTTCTATTTTACTCGCAGAGGTTGCTGTCATAAGTCATTGACAGCTAAAACAATGTACGACACGATGTGGACACGCTAATCAATGCTAATCACGGCACAGCTCGCCTCAGTACATTTCCTAATACGATTAAAAATATATGTTACACGTCTCAGAAGCTGGGGGCTCTGAGATACTTGCATTCAAGGTAAACACTCCTGTTCTTCTTGTGAAGTTTGTGAGCTCTGGACAGGGTTATAAAGTCGGCTACGGAGGTTTATATACTGCAGGTGAATTTCCACGGGTTTTGGGAGTGATTGAAGGTGTTCGAATTTTCACTCAAACACGCCTCTTTTGGCTATTTCAGCAGGTATGGATTGCTTGAGTACATAACAGTCATGTTCCAAGCAAGGATATAAGCTGCATGAATGATAATCTTTCGAAAGAAGTGGGGTATTTGAGTGGTCAGAGGCCGAGGACGATGAATATGGCCGGAAAGTCACTACCTTGCACCGTATAAACTACTGAACATATCATGAACTGGCAGCCACTTGCCAGATATTCTGAACCGCTTGTCTGGCAGATGCAAATCGCTACATAATACGAACTATGGTCTGTTACACTCTTTCTATCATGTTTGTGATTTTTTTGCGCTCATGGACAACCTGTTGTGGGTGTGGGTGTGTTTTGGGGAATAATTTTGGCGGGCAGCAGACCTTGAACACAGGAAAGACCTCCGTAGATGGCTTCTGAATTTATTTCCTATTTTTTTTATACAGCATATAGAGTGGTAGAAGATATTGTACTCTTTAGATCCACACATTTACTTAACACAACCTTCCACCATTGCACTTTGTCGTGAATTCCGGTGTTCTAATTTAAATGCCGACTACGGTCCGGGAGGCCGAGCTAATCAGATCCTTTCCGAAGCTGGCCGATTTCCCGTTCTCACGAGGCTCAACTCACGAAAATGAAGACGATATCATACATTAAACATCCTGAAATGTAGAGAGATGTTCCATAAGCTCCACTATTCCATCCTCATCTATATCCAACTCTCTGACCACTAATCCGGCCTCGTCCTGCTCGTTATAATCCCGTTCCAGATCAAAATCACCTCCGCCGCCCTCGTTGTACTCGACCTCCGTCTCCGTAACACCTAGGGTAGCAGCGAGCTAGTAGGGAGGAACCCTCTCGCCGAGGTTGGGATTACGGCCTTCCCGTACGCCAGGGAAGAGGGTGCCGGAGAACCCCGTGAATCTTGCGGTGGAGGCGAGTCGTTTACAGATTGAGGTGCTGATGCGAGACGCATGGAGCCAGCGTTGCTGGAGCTCCGCGGCAAGTGGAGGGTTGACGATGAGGGCAGCGGCGATGGCTAGGTAATAATCAACGTGTTCATCCACCAGATACGTTATTACGCGCGAAATCTCAATGTTCAGTCGCCCGATCTCCTCCTTCGCACGCTTGATCCCGAAATAGAGCACACCAGCTTCGCGACGTGCAGGCTGGGTCCACGCCTGCTCCCGAATGTCGACACGTGTCTCGCGAAGCAGGTCAAACTCGGCAAGGGAAGTGGTGTGGATGATGTCGGCAAACGTAAGACGTTCTCGCGGTGGATTGAGTGCGGCACCAGCATCGTTGTAGATGGAGATTGCGCGGCGGATGGCGTCCGAACGAGTTTTGAGGGCCTTCGAGATCTTGTCACGCAGTTTGTATGCTACGCAATAGTTAGAGTGTTGTTACGTGAAATTAGGGTTAGTATACGTACCAACGCCACTCATGCCCAACTTCGTAAGCTCAAAGAGGCGCTGGACAACAAGACGCTCGACTTCTGATATTGCTGCCCAATACCGCCGTTCTGTGGAAAGAACCAGGGCATCCCGGTATTGTGGAGAATCCACGGCCCATCGGATTTCGATGCCTTGCTCCTCCTCAAAACGGGCGGTGTCTTCTTCGCTATTGGTGTACTTCGTCCATGAGGTCCGATACCGTGTACGCACACCAGTGATTTCCTTCTTGGTGTAGCCGTTGTTGATGATGTTGAAGTCGAGGCGAATATAGTCGGCTTTGGCCTGATCAGCACTAATCCTATGTGTTGTGATGATCAGTAGGGGAGTATGATTAGCGACAGGGGACATACGACGCGGAAAAGAGCTTCTGAAGCAGCTCCATGTAGTCCGCAGTCTGTTGGAACTCGGGTGGCTCAGTACGTAGTCCCTCGAAGTACTTTACCTCGGTGAGATGATCCAGCTCGTAATCTGCCGCCGTAGTTCCCAGGGTCTGCTCAAGCGCGGAGAGCTGCCCCCGGTTGGACCCAATCTTCTCAAGGGCTTGTCGGTGATTTTGAAAGATGAAATTGCCTGCAAACAGGTCAGAAAAGTTTTGTTAAGTGGAAATGGAAAACGCACCCGAAGCTGCATGCTTATCTTGGTCATGGAATTGGAAGTGTTCATCGATTTGTTGCTGCCGATGGAAGACTGTCGCGAGTCTGGTGGCGACAGCCAAGTGATTGGATAATGCAAATGTGCGCTCACATTCTTCGAAGTCTTCGAGGCCGACACCCTCGATGTACAGCGGGTGCCACCCGATCTGGCAAGGCCGGTTGTGCGCATGTCCGTGGAATGCGGGAACGACACCCTGCAAGCGCATCGCCGTCACGTCTGCTCCGAGAGAGCTGCGTTTGAGGGTCTTCCAAAACGCGCACATGATATCATAGCCGAGACCTACGTCGGCACCGTAATGGTCAAGCAACCATCTGACCATCGCGAGTGGATATTTCATCCTTTATCTCACAGTAAGTAACAGGTAAAAAGAGAAACAAGAAGACTCACAACTCGCCACTTCTGATCATATCGCACATAATGACAACATGCCCATGGCGGCAGACCGTTAAAAATATGCCCGCAATCGCGAAGAGCATGAACATCTGTTTGCGGGCCTCGGGGCCAGCGGCCTTCCAGCGTTCGACACAGGTGTTGAGACACTTGGAAAGTTCATCGGTGTCGGCCCCGCTGAGCTCATCGACATTCAGCCAGGCGACGTCTCCATCGTCGTCAGTGCCCGGTCCCTCAGCAGATGGCGGGGTTGATCCCCGGGAATAATCTTGGCGTGATGGCTCATCTGGTAGGTCAGCGTTCGCTGGCGGGGTAAGGGACGGGGCGGGCATGGTGGTGTTAGCATTGGTAGCGTCGGGGGTGGCTGGCTCGGTGGATTGTGCGGGTTTTTTTTTCTTGCTCAAGCGTGCTTTCTGTAGACCGAATGAGCGAGCTATTAATAGGAAGATAAAATACATACCTTCTGCACGTCCACGACCTCGTCTTTGAAGACATCAACTTGCGCTGGGGTTAGCCACCGGAACGAAGTGGATGCACGGTTATCAGGGCGGACACTTCCGGAGCGGAAAGTGGCGTCAACGAGCTTAAGAGAACTGTTGCCGTCCATGCACGCGAGCCAGGAAAATTTGAGGGGGGCTTCATTTTGAACCTTGTAGAGACACGGCGCGCAGACATTTTGAATGTACCAGGCATTGTCACGCCCCATGGCGGCATGCACGCGGGAATCGACTCGGCGTACGAGCTCGAGATAAGCATCATACGCTGTGGATAGCCGTTCCGCGAGGGACGGCTGCCGTGGGCCCTACTTGTTGTTAGCGTACGGTGACCAACAGGATGTTTTACGTACCTTATGCAGGTTCGTAAGTGTTGTGGAGAGGGCGCCGATGCTATACCGGGGGCAGACACGGTGTATCTGGCGGTATACCTCAAAGAGACGGATGGGGAACGCAAGCGAGACCTTCTCGGGGCTCGCTCCGAGATACCCATGCTTGAGGAGTGTTTCGTTCGTACACTGGACGTCGCTCGCGTGTGCGAAATTGTGTTTCGTCTTTTCTGTGAAGAAGTGCATGGGCAAGGGTATTTATGAGCCGTATATTGGAGCACACCTTCGAATCCTAGAACGTCGATACTCCAGGCTTCAGAGTCCTCGTCTGAATTGACGGGCCCGTCGTGCTTTAGCTCGAGGTATGCATCCACGAGGTAAGGCATTTGTTCGTTCCATGCATCGACGGTTTTCTGGACGCGCTGTGCCCGCACACGAGGGTCGCCCCGACTGTAAAGAGGAACAGGGATGATATATATTCGAAAAAGAAGGGAATGAAGACGTACCCGGGCTTGCATTTGTCGAATATACGGTGGAAGTCGGCCTCCTTCCCTTTGTGGCTGTGGAAGTACCCTTCCTCGCCAGGAGGAAGCGTATGGAGGGCCTTCTCCTCGTCGCTATGGATGTCCTGCCATTCACCTCCATCCGCTGGGTAGTAGTCCGGTGCATCGGGCATCGGAACGTCGTAGTCTCCAGGTCCAAAGAGTTCTTGCCGCTGGAGAAAGCTGAGCGCTAGAAGGGAGATGTTAGCACCAACGAACGCAACACTAGAAGGAGCCGATGCACCTGCAATCTGGTTCTTAAGATCTTCTTTTTTCTGTGCAATCTGGGAGCCGGTCTTGTTGAGAGGAATACTCTTGTTCTTGGCGAAGGAGGTAAGGGAGGTGCCATACGAGACCTTGTGGTGCGAGGAGAGCCCCTTCGCCTTCCTCTTGGTTTTGGCCATACGTAGCGGGGGCAGACAGTGGGTGAGTGCGACTTGTGTGCGATGGGACGACACAGATCTGTCGCGTATCATTGCGCCTTGATCTCTCGCTTAATGGGCGGGCTTCGGTTAACGGGGGCAGGCGATTTTAAAGACATAGTAGACCAATTAGATTAGATGGGTATGGTACGCGTAAGCTAAGGCACGTATGGAAGATGCGGCGGGCGGCGTCCGGTGAGAGCTGCATGTACTTACGTTGCCGGCGGAGATGCGCAGCAGGGCAGTCGGATGTGGAGTAGAGCGGCGGGATACGGAGTGAGGAGAACAATGCCGGGTGGTGAGCGTGGGCAGCAGGAACAAGCCAGGAGCAACGAAGCGAGGAGCGGGAGGAAGTTGTGATGACAGCGATCAAGCGTGTGACCGCATTGAGGCGGCATCACACGGCGGCGGCGGCGGCAGCGGCACGGCGAGTTCCGCGATGGGCGGGGTGATGGGTCCAGACCGCGCTGATGGGCTTCCGAATCAGGTTGACAGCGACCGGCAGCGACCAGCAGCGCCCGAGGAGCGTTCGTGGAGGGTAAGGCAGAAAGAAGTGAATTAGCGGGGAGTATTACCGGGGAGTACGCCCCAAGGCCAATTCGACAACAACCGGATGCACACATCAGATGCGATCACTGCATCTCATCGGTTACCAGATAAGGAAGGGGTAGGTGAATCGACGGCGAGACCTACTTCATCACCACAAATATGGACTACGTGCCCGACGTCCCCTCGATTCAAGTCCCTCACGCGCTGTTCCTCCGCTCTGACATGCGCTATGGCACAGACGACCACACCCTTTGGCCCCAGCAATGGACGGCTAAATCCTGCCATCTGCCCATCATCGCTAAGAAGGGGGCGCGCCCGGAGATCGACATCATGTGGTGGGACCCTACGCCGGCGGATTTCGAAGTCGGGAAGGCGATCACGCGAGGCCTTGGACGCCTCCGCTACAGCGTGATGGATAAATTCCTCCCCCACATCAACGAGATCGTTGGCCATTGCAAGAAGATCAAAGACACTTCCCACTTCACGCCTCTGTTTGGCGAGCTGATGCAAGGCATCATGCTCTTGGCCGAGCAGCTACAGACTCTCCCGACCAAATACAAAAAAATGGTTTTTGCCGTCACCTCCCTGCAGCGCGCATGGCTGGAGCTCGATGCCCTCTACGACTACACTCTCTTGTACAGACCACGCATGAACGACTACTCGACTCCCGCCCTCTCACTAACTCCTGTCGCTAAATGTGTGGGCGCCCTCACCACACTTCCAACCGTCGCCCACCAGTTGTGGGTCGCCCGTGTGCCATTCTGGTTTCTGCGCCCAACGCACATTTTCGACACCGAAAACATTTTGCATATTGTCTCCTTGTTGGAACCATGCGACATGGCGCCGGATCTGCCTGGCGAGGGATCGCCAGTGATCATCTACAGCGGCAACAGCACGTCCGAAAAAATTGCAGCCATCCATTGTGCCGCCGTTCTGAACCCGTGGTATCGCGACCCTTTCGAAACCGCCAACAAATCCCCTGCCCCTGCAATCGAGGCACCTCCCGTCGCAATCAGCTCTCGCTCTGCGGTTGAGCCCGCTCCCGCTGCAAGCAGCTTCGGTGCTGCTGTGCGGGCAAATAAACAGCAGCCGAGCCAGTCCCCGAAACAGCAGCGTGCCCGACCATGTACGTGCTTCGAATTCCACCAACGGCGACGCTAACTCATTGCATTTAGATCCTTCCCAAGCGCCGCCCAAGCAGAAGGGCCCCGCCAAGGTCCAGCGGGATAAATTCACCATACTCGTGATTGAACAGATGCTGCCGTCCATCGCTGCTTTCCCGCCTCCCCTGACTCCGTGCCCGACTTCACGCTCGCAGAAACTCGGGAGATTGCGTGGCAGGTTGCCGAGACCAGTTTCCATTTCGAGTTTGCCTCTCTGGACAGATGTGCGTCCAAGAAGGCTCAGCTGGACAAGGTCAAGGCTTGCTTCGCCAGCGGAATGTTGCGGGGGCTCCTTTGGAGATGAGCAAGTGCGGCTGGGCGGCGCCGACAATCGAGGAGCGCTTTCCGTATGTGGCGTGGGCTGCCAAACTGATGCTGGATTGGACAACGAAGTGTGCCCGTCCCGACATCATGCGTCGCGTCGCCATTCGCTTGACCTGGTCCGAGGCCGACATGCAGCTTCTCGAAACCGCAGTTTGTCGCTATTATACGCAAGCTTTTTGGGAGCATTTTGGTCGTGCTGCCGTCGTCCCGCTGCGTTTGGATCACGATGTGGAAAGAGAGGACGGTCAATTGTAGAATATCACTTGTTTTTGCTGTCGTACTACACTACATCTTGCTTACTGCTGACTACTACATCTTGCTGTATCCACTGTATTACTTTACTGTATTTACTGTATCAGTGTGTCGCCTGAACAATAAACACGCCCATTTGTATCCCGATTTT
This sequence comes from Mycena rosella, assembly GCA_029378255.1. Taxonomy (NCBI): domain Eukaryota; kingdom Fungi; phylum Basidiomycota; class Agaricomycetes; order Agaricales; family Mycenaceae; genus Mycena; species Mycena rosella. The sequence continues at coordinate 204,566 of JARKIE010000026.1, forward strand.
TTTGTCCTGACCGATTGGGATGCTGTGATCAAATCAAATCAATCAATCAATCCTAACAACACCAAGCTCTCCTCATCTCTTCCTTCCAGTCAGTCACCTCGCCGCTCTACTCACCCCCCACCAACGACCCGGCTGCCCCGACGACCACCGTGCAGGGAACCCCAATTCAACGCCCGACACCCTCGCACAGCGCCAAGCCGGCGCCTGGACCCCAAGGCCGAACTAGCAGGCTCGACTTCATGTCGAGCCTGGTTTCTCTCTAGGCCCGACTTTCATGTCGGGCCTGGCCTGACTCCCATGTCGGCCACCCCGTTTACCTTACCGTCTGCAACCCCCATGGCCTTTTTTCCCCACGGCATTTTTTTCGTAGACAAACGGACACTACAGATAATTTTTTATACCTACAAACGAAATCATGTAATATTATTTGAAACTAACGCTCAGGCGACTCAAACTCATCTTTGGCGCGGTGAATGGATGTCCCGCTCGTGCCCGCCCTCCCGCCAAACATATTTCGCAGCACCGAGACCCAGTGAGCCGCAGGAAGCAAATAGAATTACGGAAATTTAACGCCTGCGTAGACGACTCAAACTCACCTTGGGCGCGGTGAATCGACGTCCCATGTATTCCTGCCCTCCCGCCGAACGTATTTCGCAAAGCCCGAGACTCAGTGAGCATCTCAGGAAGCAATGAGATTTATTGAGACTAACACTGGCATAGGCGACTTAAACTCAATTTCGGTGTGGTCAATCGATGTCCCGCTCATGCTGCCATACCACACGCAACATGTCGGCAATGACTCACTTGGTGCACCTCGACCCGACTATACGAGCTCACGCACACCGCGACGAGTACGCCGATTGCTGGATGTGGCCATCAATCAATCATTTGCCTTTTGTCTCCCCCAAAGTGCGTAACATTTCCTGCTCACGACTCCTCACAACTCACCAGTGGCTTTGCAGCTCATCCCCCCTCTCCCCCGCCAGCGATGAAGCATATCGGCAACCGCAAAAAAGCAATCAATACCAGCATATCGTTACTGGCTTCCTCCGTCCCGCAATACACAGTGAGTTACCACACAGGTCAGCCTCGGCCACCATCGCCCAGAGATTTAGGCTTACCCTCCCCAAACAGGTACCACTGCTGCACGTTCTGAAAAGCGGTATGTCCTGGAGGCGACGGTGCCACGACCGGCCGTCTTCCACAGCACGCCCAATATTGACATGCCACCCACGGAGGAGCCGGCTCTACCATTCCACGATGCGACTGGAGAGAGTCCGGACGCGATCCCTGCGTATGAAACCACGAAACCGTGCGATGAGAAGGGTGCCACCAAGACACGACAGGTGAGTTCGCCTTCTACGAGCATGCAACACGATAAAACTGACCTCGCCTCCAGAACGTTGCCCACATGGACGAACTCAAGTCCCAGCAAGGCGTCTTCCTCGAAACGCTGCTGTCGCGCTACCACGACCCCCTCGTTCTCACCCCTTGCAGTTGCGACGACACACGCGTGCGCAAAGTTGGATGCAGCGACTGCATACAGCCAGCCCTCTTGTGTCCTCAATGCTGGCTCAACAAACATCGAACGCTGCCCACGCATTGGGCCCTGATTTGGAACACGAAGGATCGCTTTTTCGAGAAATACAACTTCTGTCGGGTGATGAAGAACGGCAGTGTCGCAATAGGCCATCATGGTCACCGCTGTCCTCAGGCGGATCTGGGGCGGAGCTTCACACTGGTGGACATGAATGGCATTCATGCCACTGTCCTCACGTTTTGCCGGTGCAACAATGGAGAGGGGCAGTGCGGCGCCCCTGATTTCCAGCAACTGTTGAAGGCCGGCATATTCCCCGGCAGCATCAAGGATCCCAAGACGGGCTATACGCTCGCCGTGCTCGAGTACTTTCGGCAGCTGCGGAGTCAAGGCAAGGGATCTGCTTACAATTTTGTGCGTGTCCTGAGCTGGATGGCGGATCCATTTTTTTCGGGTTCTGTGCCGGTGAGCTTTTTAATAACTTGAGGAAGGCGGGGACATTGACGGGATCCGCAGGACATATACATCAATTTCCTGGCGGTCTCACAATTTTACGAATACCTCTATATTGTCATGGACCGCGGCCATGCACACATGCCGGACGTTCCTCTCCCTGGGGAAGTAGACCGTCCGTACCCCAATCGTCCGAACAGATATCTCCGGCTAAACTGTGGGGCGTGTCCCGAAAGGGGAGTCAATATGCCCTTGATCGTCAACGTCCCGCGTTACCTTCGGTGAGTGGCAAATAATTTATTCAGCGACGCGACCGTGCTAATGTAGACGCTACTAGCCACCTTATTTCCCAGCATCTCACGTTGGATGGAAACTTCAAGGCCAACCTCTTCTTTAAACGCGACGACGGCAGCGATAAAGCCCTCACAGATGAGACGATGTATTTCCCCGTTCAACAGGAGTTCGAACAGATATCCAAAGAGTATGTAATCCCAGACAAAGACAAGGTAAAATATCTTTTGACCCTATTACTGTTCGCCGCTGATGACCACACACCAGGAAGTACCGTGCAAGGCGCACATTGGATCTATTCGGCACCAGGGACAAGTCAAGTACGGAAATACGGCTGTCAGCGGCGTGATCGCCTGCGCATGCGACCATGCCGTCGCCGGGTCCTTCGTCGACATGCTGAAGGGTGAAGCACGAGTTTTTCACTCTCAGCACGTCAGTTGATTACTCATTTCTGGAAATAGCTTCGCGCTCGGCACTTACGCACAACGCGAGCATCTCAAACATGCCAACTCCCCGCCGCACTCACCAGAGTCAGCCACACCCACCGTTTTCAGCTACGATAGCTGGTGTTCATTCCTAGTGAACATGGTCAAGGATGCCATCGCCCTTTTCCCAGACGAGACTGCGCTCCACACGCTGCTAGCCAAGGTGCAAGGTCAGATACCGGCGGACCATATCAGAGGGCACGGACTGGGGTGTCAAGCTTGCTGGCAGGCGGTGTCTTTTTGGTGCAAGGCGCATTTCCACGGGGAGACAGCGGAGGTGCTTTGGGCGTTTCTGAACCCCCTGGGTTCTTCGACGCGCCAAATGACTGGGGCGGCGAGGCACGACACCATAAATTTCGTGATGGATGCGTGGAATACATGGAAGGTACTCTGGCAAGGTAATGGTCATTCCATTCCTCGGCGCTGGGACATTGCTGACTACATGCTTTGCAGCGGAGCTTCTTGCAGTGGAGCGGCTTGACGCCCTCCATCTTTTTGAACTTCACATGGCCGTTGTGGAGGATCTCAGCAGACAGCATGCCGCCGAAGTAGCCGGCTGGTCGCGATTGTCTCGAAAGACGACGCAGTCTGCCGGTGGCAATATTCGAAGTGTTTATCAGCACGAGTCGACGAAAGGTACGCATTCATGGAGTGAAATATGACACGTAGCTGAAGCTGAACAATTGTAGTAATAACCATCGAGAGTATGCTGGCTGGATTGGATGCCGCAGAACGAGAGAGAGCTAAACCGAAGCCGGGACCCAGCCGACGACGTCGGTGGCCAGTGGATCCACGCCGGGATGGCCATTCAGCTCAACAGTATGTGGATCGTGATCCCCACGGATTAACCTGTGCTAACCTCGCGATGCAGAGTCCTTGTGGTCGCGCTCCTCACAAGCCACCGGGAGCATCCGCTGCAGGAGACCTGGGCAATGATCGCCAAATTGCGGGACTCCCTGAATGTTGATCTCAAGAAATTCAGGGAGCGCCAGCAGGCGATATACCCGCGGCTGACGCTCAGCCGCTGGACGTCGACGAGCCGGAACTAACGGCAATCCAGCTCCCATCCTATCGCATGAAGCATAGTCAGCGGAGCGCTGATGCTGATGCCGCGACCACGACACGCAGCTGCGGGAGGCCGAGACCCAGTTGCGGTGTGGCGAAGCTAATAGCGGGATCTTGGCGGTCCGAGCCGCCTCGCTGGCGTTGTCTGCCGTCAAGAAGGCGGGAGACCTCGACTACCGGGGGCAGGCGGGCATCACGTGTTCGCAGCGAAGCCTCCAAAAGGCGCAGCTGATTAAGGAGTTCGAGATCACAATGTACAATAGGGCGGAGCGGCGCTGATCCATTTAGGCTATATGAAGAAGGACGCCGACGAGCCTTATCCGCCGCTGAGCCACCGGGAACGCGCAGGAAGGATACGCACTTACATCGGGCGACGGGGGACTCGCGGTTATTCGACGGGACGGCCTGGTATTTGCAGATGGCATGAAGATATCGAGGGTGGCGCCGATGCTGTCGCCAATCAAGAGGTGGCAGGATGGCGACGCCGAGCCGCAGTTGTTAGCGGGAACTCAGACGCTGAAGCGTGCAGGTAAGCAGCTTCCGCGTAAAGAGGCTTACCTCGGAACTGATTTATCTCTAGGTTTCACGAGATCGCCGCGCCCTCCCAAATGTCTCAAGCAGATCACTCCAGACGACGTAATCGTGGAGTCATCGGCGTCTGAGGCCGAGGACAGCGACGTGGGGATGTCGCCCTCGAAGGGGGCGAAGCAGGGGGCGACGAAGGGGCCGACGAAGAAGGTGAAAGGGAAAGGGAAGCGCGCGAGGGCTGGATATGGAAGGAGGTTAGGAGGGACCAAACGCTGGACGAGGATAAGTTGGCGGAGTGCAAGCGGGAGAGTAAGTCTTTCGTCTCATTGCTTGGACTATATTCTGATGCAGTTATAGGTGACCGCGTGCAGTGGTTCCGCGCCGAGGCGGAGATGTAGCGCTGGCTGGAGCAGTACGAACGCAAGCACGCGGAGCTCATGCGGGTGATCGCGAGGTTCCGGCGTGACAGCGAGGTCTGGGGTAAACGAGCGGATCGGGAAGAAGGGCTGAGCGGGGGCGTCAACGGCAGCGCGAGCTTCGCTCGGATGCAGGCCGCGATGTACCAGCGGCTGCAGCACAACGCGGAGGTGATTTTCAAGAGTCCGGATTCCGGCGCTCACCACGATTGGGTCTCATCAACGACCTTCGATGAGCTAGTGACTAAGATCGACGCGTGGGCGACGTGGTCTTCAAGTGGATGGATGCAATGGTGAGTGCAACGGGCCCAGTATATTTATTGTCTGCTGACGACGCAATAGGATATACACCGGGCGTACAAGGATGGTTAACGCGGGTGGCGTACACAGCGGGCAGCGGGCATTTAAGTTGCGCAGGACTTAAGTTCGGCGGGACTTAAGTCGTGCAGCTCGAGTTGTGTTGGGAAGAACTGAGGTCGTACAGGGTTTAAGTTCCCACCGGACTTAAGTTGCGGTGGAACTCAGGTTTGGGTGGGAACTCAGGTGGTGCGGAACTTATGTCGGAGGGGAGCGGACTTAAGTTGAGGAGGGTCCAATTATGATTTGGGTACAGATAGCAATACAACGGGACTTAAGTTCTACGGCCGGACTTAAGTTACGCCGGACTTAAGTTCGGGGGGAGGGGGGGGCACCATGTATAGGTGCCCGTGCGTGGTCGGGGGGTGAGCGCAGAACTTAAGTTCTGCGCGAACTTAAGTCCGGGATTGCGGTCTGACCGCCCCGGACTTAAGTTCGGCTTGTTCTACTTCACAGCTGTCTTAAGTGTAGTATTCTACGTGGATTTACCATAGTTTGGCACCTCACTCAGAAGTAAGGACTCAAGGCAGTTGTTCTTGGATAAGGATTTCCGAACCTCTCTACAATTTCTGTTATACTAACCGAAATTGCTCTAACTCTTAACAGACAGCATGGATACATTCGGGCACATTGGCTGCAACAGCGGGGAGAGAAGAGCAATGGTTTAGACATTAGCGGCGTCAACGATACCAAACACGAAAATATTGCTGCTATGCCTGCATTAATTAAGGTGTGAGGCAGGGTCAGTGTGACCCAATTGACGCAGCGCAGCGGCAGTACTGACGCTGTCTGCGTCAATTTCAAATCTTGCTGCGTCAATCTGCGTCAGTTGCAATGTCACAGCGTCACTTTCCCCCCGCCCGGAATTAGACTAGCTTAGCAGTCGACCCGAAGAAATATCTGGCAATTTGGTGAAAAACAATCTCATAACCCGAAGCCCGAACGAGTCCGTGACAGGCGGCGAGAAATGGTCTTGACACTGGGGGAAAAGACCCAGGCACCTGAGAAACAGGTACCTTAAATGCATGTGGTCCGCACCCGGTACAATGGGTAACAATGACCATTCCGCACAAGGAAAATAAAGAGATTTTAAACTTTATTTCCTTTGTGCGCAATGGTCATTGTCACCTGTTCTACCAGGTGCGGACCCAATGCGGATCACATGCATTTAAGGCACTTATTCGAGTACCTGGGTCTTTGTCCCCGGTGTGACATCCTGTCGAGCGACGTGCGATCCATCAGGAAGCAGTTCCGGGCCGAAGGGGCGACAAAACAAACCGTGTCCAATGCTTTGGCGGCGCGTAGCCAAATTCGGTGTGGATGGATCATAAATTATTTAGCAGGATCCTGTGCGCTCTACAATTGTCAATGTGCAAATTCTTCCATTCAAGCTCGAACATTCCTCTCGACCTTCGGAAATTCTTCGAGCACCGGCATGTCGTGAACCATATTCCCATTCACACACGAAACAGCGGCGAACAGCTGTCTTGGTGCTTATCACACCGGGAATAGGGACCTTTCACCCGACTGTTTTTTGTAACCGGAACTGTAAAAAATCAATTGCCATTTCTGGCGAGCTGAATCGAGACCTGAAACTTCACATATAAGTGCAGTTGAATTTGGTCCTGAAAGCGGGAGTTTCAGAATCAAAAACGGGTCAAATGAAACGGCACAAATGCAAGAACAAATGGGAAATGGGAAAATCGGGATCAAGACTGGGATCAAGACCGCTCCCATGCAGAACTCCGACTTCATTGTGGCCCTGTCCTCGGCCCATTACCACAGTGGCGCGCATTGCTGGCAGCATCTCGATGTCGAGTGTCCGTCATTCCTTCGCTCCACTTTCACCCGGAAACTGATATCTTTTAATTCTAGACAACCTCTGCCCCGGCTGTGGAACCGAAGGCATCGATCTTTGTCAAGGCGCGTTCGCGGCTCTTGCCGACCTCGACATTGGAAGGATCGCGGTCTAGTGGCACTTCAAATAATCGGCGAAATGTCTCTTGGATGTTGGTTCGGTTGGTTGGTTTCGACGTGGTTGTCGACTGAGAGTTTGGTGTTTCTTGTAGTTGCGGGGTCCGTTTGATTGGGTGTTATGTCTTTACGTGGCAGTAGCGTGTTTGTGTTTGTAATCTGCGTTGAACAGATCGAAATTTGTTTGGCAATTTCCGATGGCAAAGGGAAGTCCTTTCACCTCTCATCGCTATTCAATTAATATGTGACGTTTGAAAGAGCTGTTGATTGCGGCTCTTTCCGTTTCACTTTCGGACCAAATGAGCCATCATCTTTTGATTAATTTAATTTGGTTACTGATTTATGTACAGTCGAAGCTGTCTTAATCCATACCCCACGGTGGACCCAAAAAGCTATGGTTTCCTGCAGAGTTATGGGTTATCTCTGCCAAAATCAGGCTAAAATCCGCCCACAAAGTATGGGTTATAAGTAGCAGATTATGGGTTATGACATCTATGGGTTAAGACAGCTTTGACTGTACATCCAACAAAGTTTCCATCTACCCAACGAGCTTAGGGCTCTACTTCTCCGATATCGCAACCCCACTTCCAACCACGGTCACGTCAGTGTTGGATTGAAAATCCTGGAAGGCATAATCAAATGCTACCTCAAATGTAACACAAGAAACTTACACTCATGACAATGTTGTCGTGAGCGGCGGTACCATCGGTCGTATGAGATCCATTGACACCAGTGCGAGGGATGAGATTGAAGTTCATACTTTGGCCACGTTCAATGTCCAGTTCTGCCCAGAACGAACTTTGCGGGACAGTGATCGCCGTTGGGGAAGCACCTTGAAAAATAGGGGCGGGAGTTCAGTGTTGCCATTAGCGTATTGGAGTACCTAAGGGATCGAGTTGATTTATGCCAAAATTGATGGATGCTCCCACTTACAGTCTGCCCAGGATGAAAAAGCTGTTAAACCTCGCGCTTAGCCCGGATTTTCGGCGGCCAAAAGCGACGCTTACAAAACTTAGTGGATATTCCATTCTCGACAGCTGAGCCACAGGGTGCATTCAACCAAGGCAGCGACACTAGTTACAGATCCGGTCTCAACGCTGAAGCGAATTATTTTAATGATGAGCCCAGTGGTGTGCGGGTACTGAGATGTTCGTCTGTGGCGGGTAAGCTTGCAAATGAATTAGTTGCGAGAGTATAAGAATCTTGACCGGTACTTACTATGTAAACCAATGACGCTGTTATGAGGAGATTGCATGTAGCGCTCCCGCTGAGCCAGACCTTTCATTTACGCGGGTGATTCAGTTGAAATAATTGGGATACTTGAAATACCAACTGTAATCTCCGGCCACAGAGCAAAGAGGTGAGGCACACTCCGCCCTCCGATGACGATCTAAGCAAGGTGATACTTAGATGGATATGTGTTGAATAAGGGAGGTGGAACCTACCGTCATCCCGGAGTAGAATGCCACCATAACTTGGGTGAGCATCACCTGACCGCAAGTTAGGCTAACACAGGTCCCAGAGCGCTCAAGGCAGCTTACACAGCCAATTAATATAGGAAGCCACAGCCGACGATTCGTCAAGCTCCATATACGCCACGAGTAGAAGCTTTGCGCCATGGCGGCCACTACACAAGAACAATCAGCATCCGACCCAGTGTTCCACGGCTTACTGACAGATGGCATTGAGGGGAAGCATTACCAACCAGGTCCAGTCAAGCTCCCCGAGAGTTTCAGGATCTCCCCAACCAGATCCGAACACATTCCAAGCCGCGATATTTATGAGAATACTGAATCCTGTCTCCAGGACGAACATCAACCACACTAAATCATTCCCTCGTCAGGCTCTATTTCCGTAAAGGGGAGCCTCATACCAAGGGTTTTGATGCCAAGTCGATCTCGCGGAAATGCCTCGCAGTACATGTCTACCGATATTATTAACGCCGAGGATTGACGAGACGAACGGTCAACCCACAGACTTGGACAACAAGCATTCCATATAGACAATAGCTCCATATATAACCCAGGGCCTGTGCACCGAACTGAGTCAGCCCATGGCAAGGTTAAGGATGCCTATCAATACAAGTGGGCCGGTACTAGATATGAATAGGGATTCAACGTCAAGGGACATTACTTGGTGGTAAGAGGACGGGGGCTTACAGAAGAGGAATATTGAGACCGGGGATAACTACAGGGGCCATTGGACGACAGACAGTGAATGAAGCTCCAGTGGCGGTATTATATACGTCCTGCAAGCGCCTTGGAGGTCCTTCCAGAATCGTCCTGTTACCCCGAATCCTTCGCCGTCCAATTAGTCGCCGAAACAGAATAGATTCATCCCATTCGAAATTTCCACTCCCATCCTCATTGGAGAACGGGCGCTAGATGATTCCGTTAGAACACCCAGCTCGTACCGAACGTAACGTAACCATGAATGATTGCAGTGTACAATAGCTTAGAACAGGATTCAACAAAGGCTAGATAGACTTACCACAGTTCTTTTGAGAACTTTGCGATACCCCAGGTGCGATAAGCGTACTCGGCCACTGTGGAACACCTAAAGGGAAGAGGTCGGTATTTTGGCATGCAAAACTGCAGTCGAGTCGGCTCGACGTCGGCGACGATATTCTCCCGAGATGGACAAACTCAGCCCAGCGGAGGTTCCATACATACATGCTGCCGTGGTCACAAGACCGTGAGGCGATCATATTCGGACACCAAAGATGGACAACCTGCAGACACCGCTGTCTCGCTTTCAGCAGAACAGCAGTAATTTCGGTTTCTGCAATCGATTTTCGTGCATCGGTGTCGATGTAGCGGTACAAAAAAAATGGATCACCTGTGCATCGTCTTCGTAGCCCGGTCAAACAGTGAAGGCAATCGCAGGGATGACAGTTGACATGGTCAAAATTTGATGCTTCACGTCGATTTCGTGTGCTTGGGAGCACGGACGATAAGCGCAGTTCGAGCTGTTGGAATCGGTTCTGCAGCCAGCTGGATCGGTGACTGAGAGAGAACTCCTGGGTATTTATTCCTTTACTCTGCTGAAGACCTGCACCGAATAATTTGCATTGGTTAACATTGGTGACGCACAGCACTGGTCGCTAAAGTTAGGTTCGACCTCCTGAATGGCGCGCGGGTGCCTTATTAGTGGAAAGGTCAGATTCTGAAGGTAATGCTTTGCTTGTCACCTCAGCGCATTTTCGATGCCAATGCAGGGAGGGAAGGAATCTATAACGGTACCTGGCGCTTCGTTAAAATTGAACCGTACTATTATAAACAGGATAAGGCAGGTGAAATGTACCTGGCGCTTGCCTGACGCGCCTACGGGCATTAATATCGCAATTGAATTGGACCAGACTGTCCCTGTGGTGGAGCAGGTGTCAGGGAGCCAAACTTATGGCGTGACAGGCAGATTGGAAGGGTGTCGTCATACCGCGGAGCGGGTGATTCGAGTAAGGACGAGAGCGGGAACAGATCACGGAGCAAGCATTCAAAAGAGGATGTGGGAGCGAGTGGCGAGGATAGTGTCAGTACTACGGACGGCAATCCACATTTTGCATGGACCACGTACTAGACACGCCCGACTACATCCTGCTTTTGCGCTTCCCACCCATCAAGGGGCCTCCCTCTGGCTGTTTTCCGCCACAAGGAGCGCATTAATATGAGTCTGAGTGCCGTTATTCCCCTCTTTCGTCGTTGACTCCTCAAACATGTCCAGGTCATCTTGACCTCTGTCCTCGCAGCCTACATCCTTACCCTCGTATCCAGTCAAGACAGCGCCGACGACAAGCCGCACTTTCGGCGCCACTTTCGGCGCCCCACGTTCGGCGCCCCGTTGTTCTCACCGGGACGCAAGGTGCGCAGTCCCCCTGCCCGCTGACAGCCATTCGAGACCCGCCTGCCCTCCTGGCGCAAATCACTTGCTATTGTACAGCCCGCACGCTCGTACCCCGCCGAAGTGCGCCTCCCCCTCCGCGCCCTCCCGCTCCTGCTCCACCTCCCCGCCCCTCCCGCCCCGCGTCGACCGCAGGTCACTGCAGACTGCGCACTTATGCACAGATACCATCAGCGATGAAAACAAAAGGTGCTCGCACGCCCTGTAAATGACCCAGCCTGGAGTCGGGTCAAATTCCCCTCCAGGCATTATGGTTAATTAAAAACGGGCACACCACGTGCTACAGGGCCTCTTTTACTGGCTTTTGTCCCTGGATAGGTGCGCGAGTAAGGCTGAGCTCTAGCAAACCTACACGGCGACTCCGTGCAATCTTGAATCCGAACTTTGTGTGTATTCGAGTCAATGAATCACCAAAGACTTCCAGAGGGTTATACAGTGTATAGGTAGCCAGTAAATCCCATCGTTATCTGCGAAATATAAAGCCAAAGAGAAGATTAGAAGGAAAACAAGGACAGGGAGGGAGCATGAAAGTGCAGCAGAAGGAGCAGGACCTGAGACACCGAAGCAGTGGTGCCGTCGGTGGGCCGGAGCGACACGGCCCGATAAGAACGACACACGACACCACGAGGAAAGAGCATGCGAAGATCGGCAAAGCCTCAGAGGAGGAACCCAAGCAGCACCGGAGGCACAGGCGTTGCATGGCGGCGCACACATTGGCACGCACGCAGGCACAACCGACAAGAAGCCAGGGAGCGCAAAATTCAGGGCACGCACCGCGATGGATTTGACAGCAGATCTAGGGAACACGAGAGCGGTCGGCCAAGGGTGAGTTCAAGGCGGCACAGCGCCCACGCACGCCCTGCGGAATGAGATCATTGCAAGACGCAGGCGAAATGACCCAGCGGAACCAATAGAGCGAGCGATTGGCGGGCGTGAGGAGCCGCGGGGCCTTGTGCGCACAGCAACCCATCCGGGGAGGAGATATTCCTGTCAACGCATCGCTGTCTTGAAGAGGAAAGACGACCATCAGCAAAATGTTTTGTGTCTGGCGACGTCTGGTTGGATATGGCACCATGACCACCAGACATCCCATACCGCCACAATGTGCTGTGGCGCTATAATGACCTGCGGGGTGCCACAATATAAAATGGTGCCATAATCGACATGTGGTACCTGGTATGCGGTTCCTGCCAGACCGTTCATTTGCCGCTCGCCGTTCTCCTGTTACTGTGAATCACAATTAATCACACTTCAAAGTTCATGGGGATATAATTCATTGCAGTCTTCTAGTGCATACATGGAGATACAGTATATGAAAGCATACATCGAGATATAGTATGCGAAACGACTGCGCCAGCGACATGCGTCCGACAGGTGTGCTATGATGAGCTGTGAACTACGGAGGAGTGCGGGGAGTGTGGCCAAGCATAATATCGGAATAGGACAATGGCGAAACACGGAGACTACACACCTGTAGTCCGTCTCTGTCCGACCGGCTCATGGATGGCGGGGGTGCAGCGGAATGGGGGCTATAGTAGAGGGACATAGCCGGTGAAAATATCAGTACATAAAGGAGGGCGAGTCAAGGACACACACCTCTCGCAGCCCTCCGCATTGCGCTCATGCAAATCATAAATGTACCTCTCCACGAGTAAAGAGGAGAATGAAGGGCCAATGACTAGCGTAAAGATTATGTGGTGACAGGAACCAAGTGTACAGAAAGGCTTGAGCATCCGAAATCCCTGGAGGCTTGCTAGCACGAGCGAGACGCTTGAAGGGCTTGAGCCGTGATTGAAGAGTGCTTGACGGACCAGGTGCACTTGACTTTGGATTGGCTTGAAATGGCTTGACGGACGACGGTGAAGACAAGTCTAAAGTAGGAGGACGCCTTGAGGAAGCCTGAAGCGAGGAAGTGGGAGAAAGGAAGAAACAAGTTAGCCGAGTGGGCGACGTGGCGATCGTATCAACCAAGCACGCAATTCCACGTGACCTGTCGGAGTTTGAATGACTTAGGATTCGGAAGAAACCACGGCGACTCAGGCGCATTGGCGGCGCCACCAGCTTAAGGGGGGTTTCTGGCTATCCCAATCATTATTCCGTCAAGGCTGCCTGCTTGCCCGGATGCTGGACGGGACAATGGACTGCATGAAAAACAGTACTTACTGTGTCCAAGCGTGGTTGAAACCAGGCCGCTGACCCCGTTTTTTAACTGATGAGTGAGCCGGTCCATTCGTCTTGTTCAAGTTGGTGCAAATTTCCAGTTTGTATAAGCAGGAAAATTGTGGCACATAAAAGAAACTGGCCCGTATGGTGGTCTGGCGCATCTGGAACACCGCCACAGCCACATCATCCAGACGGCGCCAGAAGGCCAGACCCGAAACATTTTCCTGATGACGGAGAAACATACATCGGGCACGGAGCGCGTGAGCGCTGTCCGGCCATCGTTGGCGTGGGCGCACTTGATCGAGTCGTCCCGGCGGGAAGGTGCCGCACCGACCGCGGGCCGCGGCGCAGGCAACGGCGAGCGCGAGGAGAAGCGTGATGGCAGCCGAGAGGATTCGCGGCGCCATGGAGAGCCTTCCAACCCGCAGCGCCAGGTACGGGCGGCGATTCAGATGCGCGAAGGCTCACATGGCGCCGAGAGGGAGTGCATGCGGCCCTGCATGCACAACGAGCGGCTGATGCGCGGTGCAGCAACAAGTCGAGCTACTACGCCCTGCAAGTACGAAGATGCGCCCGACGACCCGAAGCATTCCTGTCAGCATATCACTCTCGTGAACAGGAAAAAGATGCACACTAAAGTACTAAAGTATTGCACTGAGCACTCGCCCCACGTACCTGAACGTTCCATCCAACAGCCAGTGTGGTCATCTTCGGGGTCGGGTCTGCGCTCTGGGCGTACTCCGGGCGTAGTACTTGTCAGAAAATATGCCGAGGCGGCTAGAAGCCGGGGGAGCTCGCAGAGAACAAGGAGCTACTTGAGTGCAGGTGCAGGAGCACAGAGAAGGTACAGGCGATGTGGGGGATGAAAATAATCGATGAATTTTGACTATGCTACCGTACAGCTGATAGATATACATAGATCAACTATCAAAGAAGTATCAAAGATAGGTGTACTCGGAATAATGCGAACAGCCATATACTGACAGTACTAGTGATTGCGTCTGGATTGAGTCGTCCCGCAGCGAGGGAGTCGGAGCAACGACGAGCCGATCCGCAATCGGGCCGCGTAGCCGTTCCGGCTTTCCCCAACTTTGCCTCCACCTCGCATGTCGGACTGGTTTTCGACGCGGGTGGTCTCCACGGCAATCGCGGGAGTGTGGATAACCAGCTTACATAAGGCGCAATTTCGCGGCTTCGAGCGAGACTCGGGACTGTGCACTGGCCAGGGCTCAGAGAGACAACGGAGCGATGGTAAGGTAGGGGACATGCAAATACTGTAAACATCACATGACCTGTCTATTTTGGGTCAAACCAGCCATAAAATGAGAACAAGGCTACTCTAACCAAATCCCCTCCATGAATCTGTAGAATGACCCTATAAGATGCTCAGAATTTAATTATACTGTGAGAGCTCAAGAATTGAGTGAGGAGTTGCAGCTGCAAGGTATCCACCAGTCATGGGAATTCTGCAGTGATGGCTGAACTGGACGATTCGCGAGAGGAACTCCGTTTGCTCTGAGCATTATATTGCTCATCTAAGTTTATAGGAACCTTTTATGGACCCTATTCTACGATTTTGTGGAAGGGATTAGGCCCAAACCCTTTGCTGATTATACAGTGGATTTGTTTTCAGAATTTGCCCGTAAATGGCAATTACACGTGACGTTTACAGTATTTGTATGTCCCCTACCTGAAATGGAAAGAGAGGTGATGCCGGACTTCGGCCAATATCACGTAGAGGCACCGCCGCTGATCGGCCTTCTTCTTCCGCTCAAGCAACGTGGGATGTGCCTTGGGCTGTGTCTCGAAGATGGCCCCATGGCCAGATCTCTGCTTGCTCTCGTTTCTGGATTGATCGATGTACGGTGTTCACTCCCCTTGCGACGCCCGTTGATAGGCTGGCCCTGTGAGCAGGCGGGAAATCTTTAAATTTTGCACCTGTTGTTGCTCACTAGGGCCATATAAGCCAATAGATCATGCTCCAGAGAACTAGTGTGAGGTCCGAACATCTAGCTAAGGATATACTATGTGTGCTACCTGTAGGCGCTCGGCTGTGATGATAGTACCACTATGGGCCAGATTATCAAGTAGCTATACTACTTTTAGCAAAAGGTCATCCATCCGTTCTGTGAGGAACTGGGACTTGCCTGCACGATCCTACCAAGGATATAGTTACTGCACGCCATCTAGACAATGAGCAATACACTGGGGACACAATTGGAGTTTGCACAACGTCGCGGCAGTCAAAGCGACATCACGCTGCGACAAATCCGACACTTCCTGATAAAGCCTATCAGGTTTTTGACAGGAAGTGTCAACAGTTTAACCGGACCGATGATCAGGCCAGCGGAATGACAGATCCGTACGGCTAAATAGAGATCATCCGGGTCTAGATGCTCGCTTTATCTAAAAGCCCAGAAACCATATGGAGCTGTCATTAAACACATGGGATCTGCAGCGCAGCAGCTGCAGATTCAAGTCAGGGTGGAGTGGGCTATGCAGTTCGTTCCTGGTGTGACTGAGGACAGAGGTCTCAGCTGCCATTAAAATAATAAATATATCATTTTCTCGCAAACTAACTTTCAACAGGACCAGTTTCGCAGCTCAATGAGCTCAGAGCGTTTATCCGACGAGTTCTGAATACCCGTTTGTATTATTTTGTGACCAGATATTGTGATTTCCTTATTTAGATCTCTTGTTTGTATAAATACCCGTAGTTCTCTAGGAGGAAGCCAGTGGATTCTACCCTTTTTTTACCCACAGACCAAGGCTACCAACTAGGTCCTGTGTGGGAACATCTAGACTCTATTCGGCACAACTCTAAGAACTTTTAGTTCTTTCAGTTAGCTTACATTGTGGGAATAAATTTGATTTCGATTGATATTTGAACACGAGACAAGTTGAGAAGTTCGAAAGGACTAATCAAGTGCAAGTTGCAAGTTACCAGTACGCACGAACAAGTTGAACATCGGATTTCTGTGGAGCTGTAACCTTTGTCATTACTTTGCCATAGTTATCAAGCCAGTTACCAGAATATAAGTGCCAGACAAAAACCTATTGATCTTAAGATCACCTTGGAAGTAATTCCAAACCCCTGTTGCCCCAATCCTAGTTTCCTTACCCTCTGAGACCGTGTTAAGCGCCTAGAACGGTCTGGTTGTCCCAAAAGTCACCTTTAGCTAAAAACTGCTTTTGCGTTGTAAAGTCCCAAATTGCCACTGCCTAATACCTGGTAGGAACCCTGAACTTGCATGTCTGATAGTTTGAATTGTTGTGTGTTGTTGGTGTTGTTGGTTGTTCACTTTTGTGCTCAGCTTTCACACTTTATTTCACCTGTGGTTCAATAGTCAGCGTTTCACCGTTCTGGCCTCTTTCGGCCACCACTTGAAAGAAGTCGGGTCGCCACTCACCCGTACCCGCGCCTTCATCTCGCCGAGGCCTTTGTCCGTGGCGGCTAGCGGATCTACGCCTCCCTTCCTCTGTTCCACGTCCTCCTTCTCCGAGCATTTCATGTGCCATAAGCTTCACCTGCGTCCGGTGCGTGTCCTCCTCATTCGGGACCCTCCTGTTTTTTCACCCGTCCTGCGGCTCGCATCCAATCATGCGCTCGTACCTGCCCATGCGCGCCGAGGTGCCGCCGACATCTCGTTGCTGATATGCCCAGCAGACACCGCTCAGTGTAGGCCGACTGCGCTGGCGATGGAGGCCGCCCACAATGTGATGTGCTGAAGAGCGAAAGCCTGCGCAGAAGGTGCGTCGGCCGTTCTCTGCATATCGGCTATGCTATTTGCGCTTCATCACCGGGAGCACGTCGGGTTCTGCGTCCTCCGCCGCGAAGCGCTCGCTGTTTCCTGCAGTGCGAGTGCGAGCGCGCAAGCGGGCAAACACGGCTTTGCTCACATCTCACTACGCTGTTCCGCTGCTACATCGCGCTCGCCCCGTTAGACAACTCTACCCTTGCGCTCCTCGCCCTTTCAGACGTCGTTTCCCACGCGGCCAGATCCGCCCTGTCCATGCGAGCGATCCCGATCGACGTGAGGGCAGGGATGCATCGCTCGCAGGCGTGCGAGGGGTGTGTAAGGCCGCGGGTGTTCGCTCTGCCGGACGGTATCCCGTTCGAGCAGGTGGGGGGTGTGTGTACACGGGGTGCAAGAGCCTGATGGGGGTCGGGAACTGCGGAGTTGCGAGCGGCTGTGCACAGCGGGGCGAACGACAGGGATGAAGCCGACGGTCGCAAATCGCCGATGCAGCGCTCTCGCTCCCATTGTGCTCGTCCTCGTCCTTCGTCCGCATTCCGCATCTCGTCATCCCCAGAGCTCAAAATGGACATAGATTGTGCCTGAACATTATACCACTGGTGTATAAGTACGTGAATATAACCCCCTCTTCGGATGTACCACGGAATTGAGCTCGACGGCGGCCCGAAAGAAACGACGTGTTCCAAAAATCATCGTCCGGAACCCTTCTATCACAACCCGCCTACCACGCATTTCGTCGCGTTGGGTGCCGAATCTGCGAATATTATCCCGGGCGACCGAAGCTCAGACTGTAAGCTGTAGGGCTTCGCGCTCCTCTCTGCTGCGTGACTGTCTAGCTGTGATTTCAGTCTCCATCCCCCGGCCAGCAAAAGTTGTGCCTGCGTCGGCTTCATCGGGATTGACCAACGAAGGTCTCGTTCTTCATTTCTTCGATTCTTGGCTTCCTTTTTATATCCGCTGGGCATGCCAGACACTTTGTATCCCGCCCGAAAGTCTTCGTTCAATAACAAACAGGCCTGCGAACGCTGCAAAGATCTCGAACGCATTCTCGCGCCCCGCTCCTAATCCCGAGATTCCGCCCTACTTTTGCTCTCCCGTGTTGAGTTATTTCCGCGTTCCTCGCCGACTCTTTCATCCCAATCTCCATCTTCCGTCTTCATATTTCCTTCCTGCTTTTAAATGGAAAAGACACATCTCGGATTCAGAGGGATCCGCCTCCGCGCTTGCTTCCCTTGAATTGGCTCTCCTTCGATCCGATAATCTCTGGCTCCTGTACGCGTCGCATCCACCCTCAACCGTGCGCGTCCATGGATATTTTTCATTTACAACTGATGCCCTTTCGTTCCTTGGCGCATTCACACGGATTCTGTGTTTGTACAGTTGCAAGCTCGCGATGGGACGAAGACTCGCTTCCCACTTCGAGTTGCTAATTCCGTGTTCGTGTAGATCCATCAATGCTGCTTGCGCTGGGTCAGTTGTGTTTTATTCCCGTGCGCTTGCCTCTGTTTCGTTAATATTAAACGTCCGGAACTTTCCACACTTCGCGAAACATTTCGTCTTGTCGCGAACACAACCATGAGCCCTAACCTCGTACTATTGGCTCGTGATAGTTTTCCTCCGTGGAGTGCAAGTGGTTGGACTTGTGTAACTGCAGCCGTACAAAGAATCCTAGCTGTTGTGGGTTTATTGTGCTTTGACGAAGTTTTCCGTTCTTGGGTTCCCCGGGTTTTATCGGCAGCCTTGGCCTCACGCTCTCCCGGCCTCTTTGTGTTTCGCTCCAGACTCTTCATTTATGCTAAAAATGCCTATCTAGGTCCGGGGTCAGGATCTCAAACAGATCCTCACCCCGCTCCGAGTTCTAATCTTCCAACCTACTTTCGCTCTCACCTTGGCCCAAGGTGTGTGTTGAGCCCTTCCTGACCCAATCTCATTCATCGTTATCTTTTAATTTATCTCCTTATTTCTTTCCTGTTTTTTGCATCCACCCATATCGGATTCAGAGGGATCTTCCGCGCTTCACTTGAAGCAGCTCTCCTTCGATCCGGGAATCTTTGGTTCTTTGCCCGCGCTCCAACCAGCCACGTCCGTGCATCAAAATCCCGACAACTACTGTTACTATGTGAATCGGGGACTCCTTCGTTTATTTGAGGATTCCCACGGTGGCGACCTAGGGCCTGTTCATCCTCATTCCTATTTCACCGACTTCCCGGATTTCCGTTGATTCCGCATTGGAGCGGCAACCGCGCGATGGGAGGGCCGGCGCAGAGCACCAAAGACTGTCCCTGTATGTGCAGGTTTGTGTAGACTGCCTGTACTGTGTCGGTTTTCTTCTTGCCTCTGGTCCGTTCGGATTGGATTTATTTCGCAAGATGTCCCATATATATTTGAATAACGGGCGGTGGGTAATACTAGTATTGTCCTTGGCAATCTGTGATTCAAGTGCAAGGGGGCACAGAAACCTGTAATCGGGTTTAAAATAGTGTTTACTCAAGTCTAATTTCGGAGGCGAGTCCCAACGTGCATCGTCCGCACTAAATCTTACCCCGCATCTCCACCTCATAGGTTGGAAGTGAGATGCAGGACAACCTACCTCCGGGTCGTAAACAGTTTCGTCCCATGGGGTAAATCTAGATTGTCTCACCTGGACATCTTTGACCTTCGCCCCTAGCGGCCGAAAGTAAGGGCAAAGTGCTACGACCTCAGGTCCCGATTCTCTCCTTTAAACATCTTTGCCTTCGCCCCTGGGGCCGAAAGTGAGGTCAAAGTGCTACTACCTAAATGCATACAAGACATGCCATCGCTTCGCTCCGGCGCAAGAACGGCTCTAAAGCTTGGATCCATAATTGGAAAGATTGCAGATAAATGATGGGGTAATTACAGAGATGACCACTGCACAGAACACGTCGGCCAGAGGCGCATCGGATCGGACACAGTATAAAATTATTGGAGCACCAGTATGTCTACGCACTATGGAGGTATTAGGTATCTGCAACCAGTCGCATCATATGACGAGTAGCCTGAAACGTGCTGAAGGCAAAGAAAATGAATGGTCAAATCATAGAACTCACTGAGAAAGATTGATTCAATCTCCCCATAGTGCGTGTCGACGGAGAGATAATGTGGATGGTGGAAAACTGAATAGCATGAGAGGTATTCCATCAGCACGAGGGAAGGAACACGAGAATTGGGGGGGGTCGTTGTACAGGCGAGACATGAGAGCTTGCATTCCGGGAAGCATTCCGAAAGAAAGGAAAGGCCATCGAAAACACAGACAGCTTTTTGTACTTGACCTGGCTCCTTTTTTTCGTCACATCGGGGAATCAAATTTCTGGGGGGTTTGAGATCCATGCATGGAAGTGACCACAGAATCCAGGACCCAGATTTTTACACGCAGGATTTGAAAAACGCGTACAGACCTCAGATAAATTGATGGGAAGGAATGATTAGTGGCTCAGGATCGAAAACAGTGGCAGGAAGCGAGGGGATCTCGCCGAGATAGAGCGTCGGAGCTGTTCCCTTTATACTGGGGAGCAGGGGTACCTGTCCGCAGTTAAAAAAATGTGTTGAACTGCGGCGGAGTGAGACCACTGGGTTAAAATGGGAAGGTGTTGAGTGGGACGAAAGCTGCGGCGTCACGGGCCCCGTCTGACCACCTCCATCGCTCGAATCGGTCCCATACTCCACAGCCCGCAGTTGTTAAAGCGTTGATCCGGGATCCGGAAAGATCCACAGATCTGCGCCGAGTGCGAACATTAGTCTGGATTGAGCAAACTGCGCGCATTTCTGCCATAGTTGCAATCTGCGGGACAGCTCGGCCCAACCTCGGGTATGATTCTACTGCGCCGTAGCTCCTGTAGTGGTGCGGAGTGGAAAAATAGCAGCAACAAATGCGGAATGTAAAGCACGACGAAGAAGAGAAGATGATGGAGATGTGGCTAGATGGAGATGAAACCACAACAGGTGCATACAAACGAGGAGCATCTCGTTGAAGAACGGTTAATTTCTATAATTCGACGCGACGAAATTAGACCATCTATATTCTGCCGGTCCAGTGCCGGAAGAGGCAATCCTGTTCGAAATCATGACGGCAAGTACAGTAATGAACACGGGTGCTGTGAATTGGCTGTGAACATTCGGTAGAGAATCTAGAGATCTATCAGTGGACCATTGTGATTGGTTGCAGCTGTACTATCCATGGACCAACAGCGCCCGAAAAGCATTGAGTGATTGGTCCCAGTCGTACTATCTATGGACTATCAGCGTCCGAACGGTATTGAGCGCCCACAGCCTTTTGTCTTTGTGATCCCCCGAACGCCTCTCCGTCTTCCACCACGGCCACATCTCAGAATGCAGCACTAGTAGCGGCGGCACCCAACCCCCCCACACAGACAAAAGGGCGGATCTCCCGCGCTCTCAAGCCGTCCTCTCAATCAAAATCAGACTGGCTGGCCGTCTCCCTGACGACCGCGAAAGGAGTTGCTGCGGCGGCAGAATGTATTCCTTTCCCGTATGTCAAAGGTGCCTTCGGGACTGCAGTGCTCATTTTAGAGACAGTCGAGGTGTGTTGGTTGTTTGTCACCTTCCTTGGAGAAGATGCCTGACTTCGGCCCGCTGCCCGCCCGCAGAAAGTAAAGAAGAACCGGGATGATTTGAAAGAGCTGTGTGACAATATTATGGAAATGGTCGAGATTATACAGGACCAGCTATGTTCGCATGTGGATACAGCTGCTACAAAGTTCAAACGGCTCTGTGAAGACCTTGAAGGGTGTGTACGCCTATGACTATATACATCCTATACCAAGATTATTTCGTAGGGTTCTGAAGAGCATCTTGACAATGGTGCAGCAGTTGCAAACAGAGCCGCAAGGCCTGAGCAGTCGTTTCAAGGAAGTCATGAAGCTGGGTAGTACTACAGGCAAAATATCTGCTCATCGGACGAAGATCCGGGAGCTGCGCTCAAATTTCGTGGTACATATCTCAATATCTGGTCCACTTCACGTGGAATTCTCTGATACACCTTTCAGCTTATGGCGGCCATTGATACCAATTTACATCTCCACAAGGCCCTCTCAATAGGGATACCATCCAGTATGATTATATTCCCTTTTGAGGACCAAAACCTGAGCAGACTACAGGCTTGCCTCCTACCCAAGTCACTCAAAGTATCACCAAGTGCCCCCCACCTTCAAGAATCTTCCATGGGCGACAAATCATCCTCGATAAGATGCACCAATTTTTTGAAGAGAATTCGGGGAAACAGCATATTTTCCTGCTGCACGGACTGGGGGGTTCTGGAAAGACACAAACTGCACTGAAATTCATCCAGGAATCATCATCCCGGTGGGCTCATCTATTTCCTGTGCCAAACCCTGACCAAATTTCCATGCAGTTTCTCTGATATCTTTCTCGTTGACACCAGTACACTCGAAACAATTGACATAGGCCTCAAGAACATAGCTGCAACAAGGAATCTGGGCAGCACTGCAGATGATGCTCTCCAATGGCTCAGTAGCCACCCTTCAGAATGGATGCTTCTCTTCGAAAATGCAGATGACCCAAGCATCGATCTACACAGGTTTTTCCCTCCCTGCACTCACGGCAATATCTTGATCACATCTCGGAATCCGGGACTTCGAGTGTATGCTGGATCACATTCCCTTGTCTCAGATATGGAGGAACTGGATGCCATGGAACTGCTGCTTAAAAGTGCTAGTGAAGACATCACAGCTGGCAGAAAAGTGATTGCTGCTGAAATAGTAAAGGTGAGTCATTATTGAATACACATATTCGAAGCACTAACCACCCATGGTTTAAGGCACTTTGGTATCTGCCACTGGCCATCGTCCAAGCTGGTGCTTTCATCTCAAAGTCTGGAGTACTCGACAAATACTTGGACCTGTATAAAGAGAATCAAGCCAAATTATTGAGAGAGAAGCCTACTCAGTCTCATGCTGATTATGCCTGGACTGTGCATACAACCTGGCAGATCAGCTTTGACCAGCTCAGCAAACAGGCCCAAAATCTGTTGCAGCTGCAGTCGTTCCTTCACCATGAAGGGATCTCTGAGGAAATATTTTCTCATGCCTCAAGTTACAAACCTCATTGTTACCCCAGCGGTCCATCAGAAGGGGAACTATGTGAACCAATTAAATTCATATCACAATTCATGGACCCTGCTGGTGTCTGGGACTCTCTCCACTTCATCGAGGCTACAACAGAGATGAAATCATATTCTTTGGTCAATTTTGATCCAGACAAGAAATCATTTTCTGTCCATCCCCTGGTTCATAGCTGGACTCAAACTACACTCACAGATCCACAATCCTATCATTATTCCATGGTTGCCATAGTGGGGATGGCAATTGCGGACATTCCATGGCAAGATATGCAGCTGGCTCGTTTCAAACTCCTGCCCCATGTTGACTCCTTAATACATGGAAATGGGAATGACAAACCTGATTTTCGTTATGAATATGGAGTTTTGTACTGGTGGGCAGACAGATTCAAAGATGCAGAGCAGCTGCAGCTTGCAGTTCTGGAGGACCACAGAGATATTCTGGGTGAGGACCATCCAGACACCCTGCTTGTAATGAGCAGTCTGGCATCGACATATCACCAGTTGGGCCAGTTGAAGGAGGCAAAGGAGCTGGAATTTGTGGTGCTTGAAAAGCGGAGGAAGATTCTGGGAGAGGACCATCCAGACACCCTGCTTGCCATGGGCAATCTGGCATCAACATATCATAACCTGGTTCAGTGGAAGGAAGCAGAGGAGCTGGAAGTTATGGGGCTTGAAAAGCGGAGAAAGATCCTGGAAGAGAATCATCCAGACACACTGCGTACCATGGGCAATATGGCATTGACATATCGTCAGTTAGGTCAGTTGAAGGAGGCAGAGGAGCTGGGAGTTGTGGTGCTTGAAAAGTGGAGGAAGATTCTGGGAGAAGACCACCCAGACCAAATACTTTATTAGCCGATCTTAAGATGTAGGCGGTTCCATCCTATTTACTACTTAAGTTGTACATACTTCTTAAGTTCTAATATAACATCTTAAGTTCACTTCATGCCCCCCGACGCCCCACCTATCAGCTGTCTGCAGGCGCTCATCCCCAACTTAAGTTCGGGTGTGATACTTAAGTTAGCGCGTGAGCTCAACTTGACTTCAGTTCACGCCTGGATCTCAAGTGCGCACCGAACTTCAGTTCTGGGAAGGAACTCAAGATCGCATATGAGTGATTAAAAATACATAAATTAAGTACTTAAGTTCACGGCCGAACTGAAGTCTCGACCTGCAACTCAAGTCCTTCTCCGTCTTCAGTTGCAACGATGGACTTGAGTTTCGGCAGAGCTTAAGTTCTATTGCGACTTCAGTTCCAGATATCAAAAGCTCAAAGCTAGTAATTTCGTACCTTTTCTTCGTCCTGGGTTTCGCCGGACTCGCCGGAACGTATTCGTACCTGATACCGATTAGCATCCTTGATATGTGTATAAAGACTCCAAAACTTACCCAGGTTTCCCTTTGGGAGCATTCGCAGCAGCTGAGGCCTTCTGTTGACGTTCTAATGCGGCCTCCTGTGGTTCCGAATGAGTCTAACCACTCAAAATCAGCTGTGCAAATGAAAGCTTACCTCAACTGTTTTCCGCGTTCTCCCAGTGCGCCGAGTCCCAGAGTCTGGGGTTGCATCATCCTCTGGCATGAGCTGAACCTCCGCCTTGCGCTTCCTCCCACGCTTCTTCGGTGCGGTGTCCCCCGGAGGCGGCGTTGGGGCACGCGAACGCGGCGGCGAGCCAGGGCGCGAAGGAGGCGGCGGAGGCGGCGTTGAAGCACGCGAACGCGGCGGCGAGCCAGGGCGCAAAGGAGGCGCAGACGAGGTTGCAGGACCCGACGGGGGTGGCTGAGCTACACGCGCCTTGCGGAAGAAACCCGAGGTCCCAGTGCCCGCTACCGACGCCAGTGTGTTAGCCAGATCATACCACTCGGGGCGTGTCAACTCCCCGAGGCCAGTCGACGCGAAAGCGAGCGCAGCGTCGTAATACTCGTTGGGCGCGCTGGAGACTGCCTCCCACGGTATCTCTTCAGTCCCAAACGCAGCTTCTATTGTGTTTGTATAGTGAATAATGTGAGCATTTGTTGTGAAAGGGAAGACACACGATATGATGCGGCCAAAAAAACTCGTCACCGTCTGCATCAGGGTTTTGGGGATATGTCGTCCAGAGCGTCAGCCGTGAGAGGGAAAACGGGTGGTGCCTCCTTCGCGGAATTTTCAAGGGCGGCAAGATACTCTGGGGGAGTGGGTCAGAATACATTATCGTCCCGATTTTGTGCCTTACCTTTAAGCGGGGTTTCTGCCCACTCGTACATGGTGTCGATGTTGTCGTTGACGAGTTTCTTGTGTTGCTTCTCAAACCCTTGGTCAACGTGGATTGCTGCGGGCACGGCCTCAGCCCTGCCCCAATAGTAAGTATACGCGCGGCACTGAGGATCAACGACTTGCCACTCAAACTGCACCCTTTTCTCGTCGTCAATCCAAGCCATTAGCATAGTCGCAACAAACGGGCGGAACTTGCGACTGGCGTGGAGGGTGTTAACCATCTGCTTGAAGCCGCTTGGTACTAGCTTTTGACGTCTGAGAAAACGTAAGTCGCAAAAAAAGCCAAGTCATTACAAATGACTTACTCCGCCCAGTCGACGTCCTCATCTGCCGCCGCCGCCGCTTCCCAGAATGCTTGATTCTCTTGCCCCCACAGCAGGGCCTCAGCTTTGCGGAACTTGCCACCGGCATTCGAGCCGCCTGGCAACGATTTTGAATATTGGTGGATCTCGTCGTGGCGATCGTCGCGGAATTTGTCCCGGCCGGTGTAGGCGGCGAGGCCCAGGAGCTTCGCCAGCGCGGGGGCCTCTGCGATCGATTCACCAGCGTCGCCCGCGTCGTCCTTCTTGGTCTTGCGTTTCAACTTTTCAGCTGTCCGCTTGTTACTGATGACCTTCTGGATCGCCTGTATTCTCAGGTCAAAAACGTGTTCCAGAAGAAAAAAAAACACCTACCAATCGCCACCCGGCCTTGCTGTATCCGCGCACGAGAGCTGCGCGTCCACTCTCATCTTCCTCCTCGTCGCTGGTGTCACCATCCTCTGCCACCGACCTCTTGCCACCCAATTTCTGTTTCTTCCACGCGGCGATGAGCAAAGGGAGGCGAGCTGCCTCCTCCCCGTCCCCAGGCTGCGGCTGGTGCTTGAATGCCTTGGCGTCAAAGGTGTCGTTCTTCACCTTGTCGTACAGTGCAGTGGCGGCCTTTCCCTTTAGGCCAGGGAGATCGACATCGCGGAGGGCGACGTCCAGAATCCAGCTTCGCTGGTAGTCGTTAAGTTTGGGGACAGCGACTTCCTCGCTTTTGTTGGTGGCAACGAGCGCCAGCTCGGGGAATGGCATGATGTCGGGGACATCATCGGGGTTGTACGGCTTGAACATTACTTTGGGTTTGGCGTTCTTCGTTTGCGCCATCGTCGCAAGTCCGTGCAGGGACGAAGACGAGATGAAGGTAGGTGGAGGAGAGCAGCCTGAAGTGGCTGTTAGTCAAGTCAAAACAAGACACAAACCGGTGCAACTCACGGGCCACACCACCAAAAGCGCCCATCAAACCACAACAATGCGAAAAGACCAGTGGCAAATCAAAGCGTAGAGCTTGAGTTTCCGGAAATGGCCAACGCTTGAGTGTGTGGAGCTTGAGTTTTCCGCAAATGGCCAACGCTTGAGTCCGGTGGCATATCAAAGCTGAAGACAATATATAAGTCGTCGTTGTCCAGTGAAGCTGAACATCCCACCATACCTTGCATCCACCATGATATCCGCCCAGGAAACCTGGCGCCTGTTCGGCCCGTTGAATCGACCCGACTCCAATACGAACCTCCGCCACCGCGCTATTCTCCGCAAAGCGCTCGAGCTATTCTCCATCGAAGAGCTTACGGCCATATTTGAGCGGCTTACAAGACTGCGCGTCGTGATGAGGTCAGCATCCACCTCCAATCAGCTGGGAAAAGTCCAGACTCACTATGTGCATACTCTCCAAATGTATGTTGGCGACTCCCCTGACTCATACACCATCAGGTATGCAACGGCAGTCTTGTGTCCCGAGAGACCCCCATTCCCGATGCCGAGGCCCGTCAAGCTCTGCTCGCATATCGTGATGCGTACAACACGTACTTCGTGAAACAAGGCAACCTCTATCGCGTCCGCGATGCACAGGCCCGGTTGACACTGCAGGCGGCAGAGCAAACATGGCATGATTGGATCGTGCCCTATCTTGCGGTGTGCGGCAGAACCGGCCGTCCCGATTAGGCTTTGCAGCCGCTGCCTGGGCTTCAAAGAGTGCGTGCTGCAGCTGCGCCCGCACCCCGGGTTCCAACGCAGCCTGCACGCGGGCGTCGTGCCGCTCTCCCATCCCCTCCACCCACCTCTCCCGTCCGCAATGCTCGCCCTGCCGTACTTCCATCTCCGACCCAGCCAGTGCGCAAGCGTCGCGCCCAGGTCGATCTCCTCACCCCTCCACCCAGCTCTCCCCTCCGTGGCGACACTAGACGTCACTCTCTCGCTCCCATCCCAGGCGGGTCGTGTTCGCATCTTATTCATCTGGGTACACCCTCCCAAGAAGAGGAAATTCTTGGGTGTTATCGACATCTCCGATGTTATTGACTACTCGGACAATGACGAGGTGGAGGCAGTGAAGTGAGGCAGGGATCCGAGGGGAACGGGAAGGCCCTCGACACTGGAGATGTCCGACGCTTCCAATGCCGGTCGTATGCGGTCTTCGAGTTTCCTGCTGCGCCTAGCTGTTTTGGAGTTGGGGTTCCCGCGTTCGTGGAGGAGGCCCTCCAAAACGTCTCGCCATTCCTGTGCGCTGAGGAGCTGTGTGTACCCCGGGTGGCTTAACATGTAGAAGAAACCGTCGCATAGGAGGTTCCAATGGTGAAGGAACTTCCGGTGCCGCTCGGGAGACGTGTTAACCAGGAGCGCGGGCTCAGGAAGGACATATTGCCTGTCTGCGGGATCGGATGTGAACGGGGAGACGGATTGATCCACCTGTGCCAGTGCTTCGGCCCAGGCGGCGATGGAGGGCGGCATCTCTTGAATCGACAACAAGATATGCCGTCGCTTCGCTCCGGCAGGGGTGGCCTCATACCTAACTCATTCCGCAATCTAGACGTGCTATCGCTCCGGCGTACGCACATCAATTGATTTTAAAAATTGAATTTCTGAGATACTATGCGTTCTGCTTCTGAATCGGCTGGACGCCAGAGTGAAAACACTACGAATCTATCTTACTACGTTCCGCATATTAGCTATCAATGTATCGTCGACTGTGGGCAGGTTGAACAATGGAGACCTCCGGGCAATTTGGAAAGCGTCAGCTAGATGTCGGTGCTTTGAGCATCAATATAGACGCGGATGAACACGAACTTACTGTTGAACTATTACCAACCTATTCAGCTAAGTCAATAAGAAATAACCCGGACTTCCGATTCATCCTGTAGAACATGGAAAGTGTGAAAACGAATGGGAGGCTCAGGGGCGTAACTGAAGAGAAATTCTCCCGGGTACCCGACACAGCGCTCGAATTGGGACCTAGCGCGTGATGCGCTTGCGCATGCCGGCGCAATGAGTTAGATGGTGGTGCAGAGAGTGATCAGTAACATACGAGCCGGAAGTGCACACATACACACACCTACTTTCCTTCTTGCACTCGGCCGCGGGACGCGCTGTCGGGTCGTACCGATTTAGTGCGGACGAGGAGGTGAGTGCGCGTGCAGTACTTGCGGGCAACGCGCCGATATCTGGGGAGCAGGTCGGAAATTGAAGAGTTGTTCGAGGATACGCACCTGACTTGGTTGGTCCGCGCTCACAGACGCCGATGTATGCGAGTTACGCTGCGGATAAAGTTCTGGTAAGTAAAAATGTGATAGGGTGCGGTTCGCACTACCCGTTGTCAGCAGGCGTGGCGACCCGGGGCACAGCGAGCTAGAAAGTATATATTCGGTAACGAAGGACGAGCGATGGGGGAATAGAAGGGATATACTTGCAGCACGGAAGGCTTGGGGCGCAGTTGTGCATCTTGAACGACTTGAAAGTGCTTGAGTAGTTTGCAGCTTGACATCTTGATGCATCATGTCGTTCTCGCTACCGGCCGAGGAGTGTGGTTGTACTTTGAAGCTGGGATTGAGCGTTGGGTACTCGTCGGTTTGATGATCAGAAGGGGAAGTAGCGTTGCGGGATGGCGGATGATAGGGGAGACACGGAACCGGTCGATTGAGTTGTGGTTGAGTGCGTTGTCCTCGCGGTCGGTCTTGATGCTGACTGGGAATATCAAGGGCTTGATGCAATGCCACTGAGCACGGGATATGATCAAGAGTGGAACGGGGGTGGATGCCCGGATTAATGCGCTTCTGAAGCGGGGAGTACCAATAGAGCGCTCAGATCTTGTCCGTGATCTTGATGTGTGGATCTTGCGGAACGCTTGCTGAATGCAAAGAGGGCCAGTAACCACTGCATATTGGAGAGTGGAGGAATGCGGCTGAATGGCGGGACGATGGTGGGGGAAAGGAAAGAAGGAAGATCAGGCAGCTGTTCCTTTTGAGCGGGTCTTGAGCGCGCGACTATGGGTCGTGTGATTGCTCTGGGACGGAGCGGCACGCAATCTGCCGGAGTTCATCAAAGTTAAATCCTGATCGGCCTTCTCGTTTTGAGGGAAAAAAGGAACAAATCGAGCACGGTCGGATCCAAGGCACCGAATCCAGGGAACGTGGCTGAGAAAAAACGTTGAATTGAGGTGATGGGAAACATGCGCATACTGATTCGAGGCATCTGCTTAATATACGAGTAATACAGCGAACTTATCGCGCGGAGTCTTCGAGGGGCCCTTGGACGCAGAGTTCTGGAAGGCTTTGGACCCAATTTTTTGGGAAGCCTTCGGCGATTTTTGTGGATCAGTAGTTGACAGTCGGGACATCAGTGGTGTATCCCGACGCGCAAGTGAAGGGCCTACATGGCTCTCCTGACTGTTTGCCTGCGCGACTGAACGGGAGCTGCTTGCAACAGCGCTTGGGTGAGTTACGGGAGACGGGGAGCACCCGCGGGAGCTGCTGTGGGTAGTTTCGAGCGCGGGGGAGCTGCTGTCGTCGGCAGTTTCGAAAGGATTGTGATACCACGGGGTCTGAAGAGCCTGGCGCCAGATTGCTGCGATTTTATCCAAGGTGTTATTCCCGCTGTATAGCACTTTGGGCACCCCGTCGCCGGCTGCCTCGGAGTAAATCGCGATCGGCTCCTGCAAGGGGACGACGGCCAAGATATTTTCTGCGTCGAAGACAAATGAAGGTCGCAGAAACCAGAACGGCACGCGGGCCGCCCACAGTTGCTGTGCGACCACGGGAGATACGGTGAAGGCGCCGACACATGGCGCGATAGCAATCCCCTCCGGAGGGCCGGTGAGGTTGTTTTCCATGCGAGGTTTTTAAATTGTGATGTAGTTGTAGAGGGCGTCCAGTTCGAGGACCGCGCGTTGCAGCGAGGTGACCATAAACACCATTGTGTTGTATCTCGCCGGCAGAGTGCGTAGCTGCTCGGACCAGACACGGATCGTTTGAATGAGTAGGCCGAAAAGAGGAATAATGGGAGTTTGGGATGTGCGCTGAAGCTTCCCCACCTGGGCGACGAGGTGGTCAACGGGGCTGAGGAGTGCGAGAAGCCGGGAGTGTCTGAGCCGGCCCAGCCCTCGTGTCACGGCACTTCCGACGATGAAATCCGCAGGCGAAGGATCCCACCACATCACGGCAAGCTCGGGGCGCGCACCCATCTTGGCAATGACAGCAAAATGGCAGTAACGCTCAGTGAATTGCTGAGGCCACAAGGTGGGGTCGTCCGTCCCATACCGCATGTCGGACCGGAGGAAGAGCTGATGAGGGAGCTGCAGGGAGGGAACGGCGGGTACATAGTCCGCGTTGGTCGTTCTGAAGTAAGTTTCAGCACCGATTCGAGCAAGAGCCGCGACCTGGCCGCCGAAGGGCCCCAGGGCCCTTTTCGGGTCCCGGTTCTTCAGCAAGTCGGGAGACATTGTCGCCGTAGAAATCTGTACACCAAACAAGAAGATCTGACGTGAAGTCGAGATCTCAGGATCCAACGTGTAGTTGGGATCCAAACCAACAATCCGACGTGAAAGTCTGGATCCCGTGCAGTTGGGTGTGGGTGAGCAAGAAACCAGAGGAGGAAGAGCGCGAGAGTGAGAGTGGTCACAAGAGAACTGGACTTAAGCGCGAAAATGGATACGAGGCTGTGCTGATTGGATCACTTGTCAAACGATCCTCTCACTCCCACCGTGCGCAACGCTCAACGACCCCGGGACGAGACCGCCCACCCAGCCCTCCCAACGAAGAACCCAACGCCCCGCAAACCCTGGCCGGCTCGACTTCATGTCAGCCATCTCTGGGCTCGACTCCATGTCAGCCTGGCCCGACTTTCATGTCGGCCAAACTTTCGCGGTCCACACCACCTTTCTTCTTTTTCGGATATCCAAACGGGCACTCTACCTACCAATTTTCTTTGGACACTCAAACGGGCACTGTACCTAGAGACGTCTGGCTTTTTCATTTGTCGGACTCAAATGGACACAGTACTTATCGCATTTTTAAAAAAAATTGTCAAAGCATGGTCCTTTACATTTTGACCATTTTTCATAATTGCTTCATCTTCAAACAGGCACTGTAGATACGCTCCATCTTATTAATTCTCGCCTCTTACTATTACCTTTTTAAAAAAAATCAAAGCGTGGTTTTTTGTCCTTTGTGGCCATTCATCAAATCCAAGTGTCCTTGTAGGCACACCTCCCTGCTCCCTTCTCCCCTACTGATGTTTACGCTGCAGGTTACCCATCTTCCTCCCTGCTTTTCTGCTTGCCAGCATGAAGCGCGTTCTCAAGAAAAATGAGAAGTATGTGAATCCTAGCACAACGCTACTCGCCAGCAGCGTGCCATCGTTTAAAATTACATACCACACAATGAGGTTTTGCCACCAGCGTCCCGACGTGCACTCTGACCCGCAGACAGATATTCCAGCCACTCCCCTGAAATCTGAAGAGTGCTACGTTGCAAACGCGGCGAGACGCGTGCCACCCAAGGTACCACTAGACATCACGCCGGATGATCCACCTCCCCCGTTTCCCGATGCGACTGCTGTTGCTGAAGAGGCTCCGGGTGTGATCCCGTCGTATGACACCACGGCGCCGTGCGATGAGAAGGGTGACACGAAGACACGACAGGTGTGTTCCGTGCTTCGCGAATGCTTGTCAGACAACTGATTTTACTTGAAGAATGTCGCCCATATGAACGAACTCAAAGAACAGGAACACATCTTCCTCCAAACACCGCTTGCGCGTCATCACGACGACCTCCTCCTCACCCCCTGCTGTTGTGGCAACGACAAACACGTCCGCAAGGTTGGGTGTCGCGACTGCCTGCAAGCGCCCCTCCTGTGTCCCCAATGCTGGCTGAACAAACACCGGACGATGCCTACGCATTGGGCCCTCGTTTGGAACGCAGGGGACCGATTCTTCGAGAAGCACGACTTCTCTCGCATCATGAAGAATGCTGTTATCGCGCTAGGGCACCATGGCGAGCGGTGTCCCGATGCAGACCGGGGGCGGAACTTCACCTTGGTAGAGTCCAACGGCATTCATGCCACCTCCATTTCGTTCTGCCGGTGCATTGGTCTGGACGGCGAGCGCCGCGCTCCTGAATTCCAACAACTTCTGCACACGGGTATCTTCCCGGGAAGCGTGAAGGAACCCAAGACGGGTTATACACTGAACCTCCTGGAGTACTATCGCCAGGAACGCAGCCAAGGGAAGGGGTCCGCATATAATTTCGTGCATGTTCTGCAGAGAATGACAGACCCTTTTTTTGCGGGCTCAGTTCCAGTGGGTGACGACTCCATTCGGTCCGGAAGAGAATACTGACTGGGTATTATAGGACATTTACGCCAACTTTCTTGCCATTACACGCTTTTATGAAAAACTCGATATCGTCATGCGGCGCGGGTTCGCCCACGGGGGCGATGACCCTATCCCTGGCGAAGTCAGCCACCCATACCCCAATCGCCCGCCTGGGTATCTGGGTCTCCAATGTGCGGCTTGTCCAGAAAAAGGGGTCAATATGCCCTTACTGGTGAACGTACCAAGGTGGCTTCGGTAAGTAGGGGACATCTCTTCCTTGGCGAGGCACTAATGGGATACCAGGCACCTTATTGCACTGCTGTTAACGCTAGACGGCAACTACAAGGCAAACTTGTTCTTCAAACGAGATGACGGGAGCGACATAGCACTGACGGACAGCCAGATGTATTTTCCGCCACAAGCGGAATTTCGCAAGCTAGCAAAGGCACACGTAGTGTCGGAGGAGGACAGGGTAAATGGAGTTTGTTACACTAATACTGCGCGCCGCTGATAACGAGCCTCCAAAGGAAGTACCCTGTAAGGCGCACATAGGATCGATTCGCCACCAGGGACAAGTCAAGTACGGGAATACAGCCGTTAGCAGCGTCGTCGCCTTCGCCTGTGATCATACCGTCGCGGGGTCGTTCGTCGACATGCTCAAGGGCGAAGCGTAAGTTTTTGGCTCTAACCTCTTGTCGATGAGGTCGCGGACTGATTTCTTTGAACAGGTTGGCACTGGGGACGTATGCACAACGCGAACATCTGAAGCACATGAACTCGCCGCCTCACAGTCTCGCAACAGCCACACCAACCGTTTTCAGCTACGACAGCTATTGTTCCTTCGTGGTGAACATGGTTAAGCAGGCTAGCACCCTTTTCCCGCAGGAGGAGTGGCTACACACCGTGCTAGCGAAGGCGGAAGGACAGATTCCGGCGGATCACATCAACGGGCACGGAATCTGGTGCCAGACTGTCTGGCAAGCGGTGTATTTTTGGGCATTTCTGAACCTCCTCGGTTCTTCAACGCGCCAAATGACCGGAGCTGCACGGCACGACACCATCAATTTTGTTATGGACGCGTGGAATACATCGAAGGTGCTGCGTCAAGGTAAGCCTTCGTCATCGGCGCCGTGACTTTCCTGACTTTCATATCCATACTTCATAGCGGAACTTCTTGCTGATGAGCGACGAGACGCACTTCGCCTCTTCGAGCTTCACATGGCTGTTGTGGAAGACCTCAGCAGGCAGCATGCGAACGAAGTAGCTGGTTGGTCACGACTGTCCCGAACGACCACGGTATCTTCGAGTGGTAAACCTCACAGTGTTTATCAGCATGAGTTGACGAAAGGTATTTCTTCATTGAATCGTGTCAGGTATTTGGAGCTGACGAATTCTAGTGCTTACTATCGAGAGTATGCTGGCGTCTTTGGTCGCCGAAGAACAAGAGAAATCGACACGCGCAGCCGGGTCCGAGGCGACAACATCGGTCGCACAGTGGATTCACGAGGGAATGGGTATCGAGCGTCAGCAGTGAGTGGATATTGTAAACGCGTGAACATGTGTTAATGGGCGTCGATGCAGAGTCCTTGTAATTGCGCTTCTTCAAAGCCACCAGGAGCATCCCTTGCAAGACACCTGGGCGACGATCACCAAACTACGCGACACCCTGAATGTGGATCTGAAGACATTCAGTCCAGCTGCCATCCTATCGCATGAAGCATGGACAGCGGGTTGCGACGGGTGCTGATGCCACCGACGAGGACGTGGAACTGCGGGAGACGGAGACGAAGTTGCGGTGCGGCGAGGCCAACAGCGGTATCCTGGGTGTCCGAGCGGCCTGCTTGGTGCTCTCCTCCGTTAAGAAAGCTCGCGATCTCGATTACCGGGGGCAAGCGGGGAAAACGTGTTCGCAGCAAAACCTCGAAAACGCTGAGCTGATGAAGAGTTTCGAGATCACCATGTACAACAGGGCGCGAGCTGCCCTGATTCATCTAGGCCATATGGCGAAGGACAACATTGAGCCATATCCGTTGCTAAGCCATAGGGACACGCGCCGGAAGGAAACAGGGGGACTCCCGGTTATTCGATGGGACGGCTTGGTACCTGCAGAGTGGGGTAACGATCTCGTGCGCAGCGGTGGCTTCGGCGCTGTTCTCAATTAACGGGGAGGACGAGGAAGACGGCGAGCCGCAGTTATTGGCGGGTACGCAGACACGGAAGTGCTCAGGTACGCTGGGGCCACTGAGGAGCTGTTACTTGGACTGACGTACCTACAGGTTGGACAAGGTCTCCGCGCCAACCAAAACGTCTGAAGGTTATCACTCCAGACGACGCAATCGTGGAGTCGATGTCATCCTCGTCTGAGGCCGAGGACAGCGACTTGGACATGTCGCCGTCTAAGCAGCGGGCAAAGGCCGGCGGGAAGAGGAAGAAGAAGGCCAAGAAGCCAGACGGCTGGATATGGCTCGAGAGCTTGACGAGGGGTCAATCTCTGGGCGAAGGTACATTAGCGGAGTACAAGAAGGAAAGTAAGTGGCATTGTTGAGTGATTTAATGTTGCCTCTTTACTAACACTCTCCTAGGTGACGGAGTGCAGTGGTTCCGGGCCGAAGCGGAGATGTACCGCTGGTTGGAGCAGTACGAACGCAAGCATGCGGAGCTCATGCGCGTCATCGCGAGGTTCCGCCGCGATAGCGTGGTGTGGGCGGGACGTGCAGATCGTGATGAGCAGCAGAATGGGTGCGTCAATGGCGCGGTGACCATGCAAGCCGCCATGTACAAGCGACTTGAACACAACGCCAAGGAGATCTTCAAGAGCGCCCAGTCGGGGGCACATCACGACTGGGTTAGAGCGACGACCTTCGATGAGTTGGTCACCAAGATCGACGGGTGGCGCGACTTAGTCTTCAAATGGATGGATGAAATGGTACGTGGAGTTATTTATGGACTAATACCTTGTATATTGACTACGAAACAGGGTATACACAGGGCGTACAAGGACTTTTAGTGCGGCGTCGTGGAACTCAAGTGATCTCAAGTAGTACCTAACATGGAACTTAAGACGTTAGAACTTAAGACGCTAGAACTTAAGGCAGATTCGAGTGCGGAACTTAAGACGCTGGAGCTTAAGACCTTGACGGCACTCAAGTTGGCGTGGACTGAAGTTGCGGTACTTCAACTGAAACTTAAGTGGAGCCCCGACTTGAGTTGCGACGCGGGACTTAAGTTCCGCTACGATGCTGTGTACGCATGCATGCGTGCAATGTGTGGCTGGGGCGGGCTGGGAGCAACTTAAGTGGTTATATTAGGACTTAAGATGTACGTAGAACTTAAGAAGTAAATAGGATGGAACCGGCCAAAACTTAAGATCGGCTCCTTTTATTTCATCTCAGACACCCTCCATGCTATAGGAACTCTGGCATCAATATATCACCAGCTGGGCCGGTTGAAGGAGGCAGCAGAGCTGGGAGTTGTGGTGCTTGAAAAGCGGAGGAAGATCCTGGGAGAGGACCATCCAGACACCCTGTGTACCATGGGCAATCTGGCATTGACATATCGTCAGTTGGGTCAGTTAAAGGAGGCAGAAAAGCTGGGAGTTGTGGTGCTTGAAAAGCTGAGGATGATCCTGGGAGAGGACCATCCAGACACCCTGCATGCCATGGGCAATCTGGCAGCAACATACTATGCCGTGGGGAGATTTCCAGAGGCAGAAACACTTTATGTCGACCTCCTTGCAAAGCGAAAAGCTTGCCTTGGGGATGATCATCCAGATACCCAACGAACACTTTCCAATCTAGCAACTACCCAACAAGCAATGAATGACTAGAACTAGTAATAGGCTCTATAGGTTCTTCAGACTGACTCGTGTATAGTACTGTTGTAGTGACTCTTATGTATATGTTGACAGTGTCAATTTTGTGTTTTTCATTTTATATTACTGCTCTGATTTCTGTGCAAGCACCCAGGCCTGATGTGATTTTTTGCGGGCATCATCGTGATAGAAGGAAGCAGCAAGATCACTCCATCCCACTGTTGAAAAGAATATATATAAAGGCCTTTCAGAGCGCTCCGATGCATCAGTGGAGGACTACAGCAGGACAAATTCAAGAAGGAAAAAAATGAACAGGCATTTCAGATGACAGGGCTGAAGCTGATCAGAATGATCAGAGGATTTTGCTCGCAGAAATATCCTGTACAAAAATTGAGCATTGCGGTCCGGATGCGGAATTCATCGGTAGGGATGGCGATGGCATGGCTGAGTCATGGTGTTAATTGTGCAGTATCTGAACTGGGTACATTTTATCCAGTTCCAGTCTTTAGCACCACTGACGGATTCTGGGGTGCATATGAAGAGAGTAATTGGGAAGGTTTCCCGGAACGATTTGTGTAGGGAATTCTGAAGACTGTTTTGAATGTCCTAGGTCAAACTGAAGCCTAGCAGATGATGATTGATGTCAGCAGCCTCATTGTCGACTTTGACAACAAATGAAAAGGTTGAGATCAGCTCGAGATTTTATATGTGTGCCTGGAGGGAGTGGTTCAATCTGATATTGCCATATTAGCCTGCAATATTGCTCTGGTATGGAGTTGATTATCTCAACAGGTCATCTTCAGTTGAGTTCCCGGCAGGTGAATCAAGTGGAGCTACCAGCAAATTTATTGCAGCACCGATGGTCAGTGATGCTATATCAGAGGGGTCAAAGTTCAGAAGGATCCGAATAAGGTTGAACGAGTACCAGATCAGTTCTCGAACACTCATTTTACCCACAAAAAACTCGATCAGTGTTCCCGAGTCGATGTTCCGGGAGGCCAAGATAAAGACACCCACATGAGGAAACACTGCGTGCGGATGCAAGGAAACACATCGTCATGGAACTGAATTACGCTGCGTAATTGATTGGGACGATGGCTTGGCATCCCCTTTTGCTGCGCCCTGCATGTACATAACCGGAATTGCCATGAAATTGTATACTGTACTATTACATTCAATTTGGCCGGGGGGGCTAACCCGTGACCCGAAATGCCGATTTGACCATTCGACCACGGCCGAAATTTCGCGTGATGGAGCCGAAAGATTCGACCACCGGAACGAAAATTTTCGATTTTACATGTTGCGGATGCGATTTTGGACTAGTCTGCGACGAAAATTACATTCGACCACCCTAGAGGTGACACGTGACAAAATACCAATATTCGCCATCGACCAAGGGGGAGTGATGTGTGACAGTCGAATTGAATGTAATTATACAGTACGGTCATGCACCCATGATATGTAGTTTGTCCTGTATGCATCAAAGTGTGCCCCCTCCTCCCCACTGCAAATACTCGTAATTTTGTGTTCGAGCGACATTGTGCACTAGCGGGTCAGAGGGACAACGGAGCGATGACAAATGGAAGAGGTGGTGCCGAACTTCGGCCGTGCTACGTAGAGGCACTGCCACTGATAGGCCTTTCCCCCGCCTCTTTCCAGCGCTCTCCCATCACCAAAAATGTCGAAGCCTTCGAAGCCGCTTACGAGACGCTTGCAAGGGCCCAAAGGCCTTCCAAGCCTCATACCACGCTCTCAAGCAACAATTATCGGAGGCAAGTCCTTCCAAGTGTGTCCAAGGCTTAGGCAGGCTTGGAAGGCCTTTCGGCCCTCAGTGCAAGACTGTCTAGCGGCTTTCTGTGAGAAATATGATCGGCTCGCTGTATTTAGTGACTTACATTCAAGTAATCATTTCCATTGTTTAGCTACTCGTCGCATTTCGTTTCATTAATGTAATTTCAGTAATGCAATAATGTTTTATTTTATTTTCAATGTTTTAAGTGGGAGTCGAACGAGCGACTTTGGCAATCACTACAAAATCTACACGAAAGTTATATGAAACTACTTTTTGTTTGCATAAAATGCTTTCACCCCTGTCCTGCAGGTGCAACATTCAAGTTTGAGCACTATGCACGCAAATGCAAGTCCAGATCTCAGAGCTTCAACCGGCCCTGACAGAGACTCAGAAACGGGAAAAAATGGCGATGGTGGTGGCAGCAGAGTTGAGGAGTACCCAATGTTCGAAGTGGATGGTCTCCACGGAAATCGAGGGAGTGTGGATAACCGGTTCAGATGCGGCGTAATTTCGCGGCTTGGAGCGAGACTGTCCACTGGCCGAGGTTCAGAGAGAAGACGGAGCAATGGTAAATGAGGTGGTGCCGAACTTCGGTCATGCCACGTGGATGCACCGCCACTGATCGGCCTTCTTCTTCCGCTTAAGCAGGGCCGTGGCTCGAATGCGACCCCGTGGCCAGAATCAGATCTCCTCTGATAGATGTACGGTCTTCCGGCACCCCCTCCAGCGCCTCTTTCGGCCACCAGTTGAAAGAAGTCTTGAAAGAAGTCAGGTCGCTGCTCACCCGCTCCTTTTAGATGACATACAATCAGTCGGAAGTCGGAAGTCACACAAGAAATAGTGTAAGACTCAATAGTGTGAGAATGGGGGTATTTGCAGAGGATAGAAGGGGGGGGGGAAGCGAGGTCGAGATAATTTATTCAAGAAATCTGAGGGCTTTTATAGCCTGGAGAACAATGTAGTATACAAGCATAAATAGAGGGCTCTGAACAATGGAGCATCCGAGGTTTCAGACCAGCTGAAACCACTTCCATAGAAACACTATGTGTCCATGCAACCGTAGCTGTTTCAGTTTGCTGTGCGTATCCATGCAAACCGTAGCACAGTTTCAGTTCGTCAGCTTGCCATTATTCCAACAAATAGTACCTGTAGACGACGTACAATCAGTCGGAAGTCTACAGTGAGGTAAGTAAATGAGTAAAAGGTAAGATATAATGAATGTACCCTCAGTCGCACAAAAAATAGTGTAAGACTGAGGGTCGTCATAAGATTATTAGCTTTATATATGATCGGACTGTGAAATAAGTAAAAAAAACAAAAGAGATGAAATAGCAAAACCGCTGCACGCCATATAAGGAGATTCTCTCCTCAACACTCCTCCATCTCGGCGAGGTCTTGTCCCGTGCCGGCTAGCGCATCTACACCCCCGTTCCTCTGTTCCGTGTCCTCCTTCCCCGAAGGCATTTCATGTCCCACAACCTTCACCTGCGTCCGGTTCGTGTCCTCCCCTTTGCTCCTCATTCAGAACACTCCTGTTTTTTCTCCCGTCCCGCGGCTCGCATCCAATCATGCGCTCGTACCCGCCCATGCGCGCCGACGTGCCGCGGGAAGCTCGTTGCTCATAAGCCCGCAGCCGCTGTTCAGTGTGGGCCGACAGCGCTGGCGATGGAGGCCGGGCGCAGGCCAGCGCGATGTGTCGAAGAGCGAAGCCCTGCGCAGAAGGTGCG
Organism: Mycena rosella; assembly: GCA_029378255.1. Lineage (NCBI taxonomy): Eukaryota > Fungi > Basidiomycota > Agaricomycetes > Agaricales > Mycenaceae > Mycena > Mycena rosella. The sequence goes on from JARKIE010000026.1 coordinate 244,791, forward strand.
TCGGCCGTTTGCTGGACGTCGGCTGTGCTACTCACATCCTCTTTGTCCCCGCGGCGCACGTTGGGTTCTGCATCCTCCGCCGCGAAGCACTCGCTGTTTCCTGCGGCGCGAACTTGAACACGAGCACGCGAGCGGGGAAACGCGCCTTCGCTCGCATCCAACTGCTGTTTCTCTGCTACATCGCGCTCGCCGTGTTGGACGACTCCGCCATTGCCCTCGTCGCTCTTCCGGATGTCGTTGGTCGCGCGGCCCCGATCCACCATGTTCATGTGAGCGATCGCGATCGACGTCGGGGCAGGGATGCATGCGCGCAGGCGAGCGAGGGGCGTGTGCGCCTGGGTATCAAACCGCGCGAGTTCGCTCTGCCGTTTGGCATTCCGCTCGAGCAGGTGAGGGGTGCGTGTAGACGGGGCGCGGGATCCTGATGAGGGTCGGGAACTGTGGAGTCGCGAGCGGCTGGGCACCGCTGAGGCGAACCACGACGGAGAAGCCGATGGCAGCACATCGCAGATGCAGCACCCCACTCCTCATGGCGTTCGTTCTTATCCTGCGTCCGCAACCCTCATCTCGTACTCTCCAGAGCTCAACATGGACATAAATTGCACTTCACCATTATATCGCTATCACTAGTGTCCAAGTGCGTGCATATAACCCCTCTTCAGATGTACCATGGAATTGAGCTCGACGGCAGACCGAATTTCAGAAACAACTTGTTCCTAAACTCATCTTCCGGAACCTTTCTATCACAACCCGCCTGCGGGGGCTTTTGTCGCGTTGGTGCTGAATCTGCGAATATCATGGCGGGTGACTGAAGCTCATACTGTGAGACTGTAGGGCTGAGCGCTCCTCTCTGCTGCGCGAATTTCTAGCTGTGATCTAACTCCATCCCCCGGTCGCGTCAAAATTTGTGCGGGATTGACGAATGAAGCCTCAATTCTTCGATTTTTGGCTCCGCCCGCGTCGTATCCCGCCCGCAAGTCCTCGTTTATTGACACACAGGCCTGTTAACGCTGTAAATATTTCTCAAACGGACTCTCTCGCCCCGCTCCTAATTCTGAAATTCCGCCCTACTTTCGCTCTTCCGTATTAGGCCATTTCCGGCGTTCCTCGCCAACTCTTTCATCCCAATCTCCATCTTCCGTCTCCATATTTCCTTTCTGCTTTTAAATGGAAAAGACACATCTCGGATTCAGAGGGATCCGTCTCCGCGCTTGCTTCCCTTGAAGCGGCTCTCCTTCGATCTGGGAATCTCAGGCTCCTGTACGCGTTTCACCCACCCTCCGTGCGCGTCCGCGAATACTTTCATTTCCAACTGATGCTTTTTCGTTCCTTTGCGCCTTCCCGCGGATTCTATGTTTGCGCAGTTGCAACCTCGCGATGGGACGAAGACTCGCTTCCCACTTCGAGGTCGAAACCGCTCAGTGACAGTCCGTGTTGGTGTAGATCCATCAATGCTGCCTGCGCTGGGTCGGTTGCCTTTTATTCCCGTACGCTTGCCTCTGCTTCGTTAATAAACGTTTGGTATTTTATCAATGTTCCCTACTAATATTTCTCCCCGATCTCCCTTAGATAGTCCCGTTTCCAACATGTTCTTACGGCGCATCGGGACCCCGCATCTCGTTCTCCGGAGCCTATTTATCTGTGATGTAGGAAGGTTATTGAATTATCTTCCGGAACCGTCCTACCACACCCCGCGGAATATTTCGTCTTGTCGCGAACACAGCCATGAGCCCTAACCTCATACTATTGGGCTTTATGATAATTTTCCTCCGCGGGTTTGAGTCGTTGGACTTGACTTCGCTCGCAGCTCTTCGAAAATCCTACCTGCTGCGGGTTGATCGTGCTTTGACGAATTCTTACGTTCTTGAGTTCCCTGATTTTCATCCGTAGCCCTGGCCTCACGCTCTCCCGGCCTTTTTGTGTCCCGCTCCGGGGTCTTCGTTCATGACAACAGGATCTCAAACAGGTCCTCACCCCCGCTCCGAATTTCAAACTTCCGACCGGCTTTCGCTCTCAGCTTGGCCCAAGGTGTTCGCGTCGAGCCCTTCCCGACCCAGTCTCCTTATTACAACCCCTCATATCGGATTCGGAGGTATCCTCCTCCGTGCTTCCCTTGAAGCGGCTCTGCCGTTGAGCAGGGGATCTCTGGGGCTTTGCCCGTGCTCAAACTAGCCTCGTCCATCTACGTACGTGGATCAAAATGCCGACAACTACTGTTCCCATGTGGATTGGGGACTCATTCGACCATTCCCGCGGGGATGACCTGGGGCTGGTTCGTTCTCATTCCCATTTTACCGACTTCCCGGATTTCCGTTAATTCCGCAATGGAACGACAACCGCGCGATGGGACGGCCGGCGCAGGGCACCGAACGCTGTCCCTCTGCGCAGGGCTGTGTAGACTGCCTGCGCTGTGTCGGTTTACTCCTTGCCTCTGTTCCATATTTATTTGAATGACGGGCGGTGAGCACTGAGTATACTAGCATTGTCTTTGGTAATCCCTGGTTCAATTGCAATGGAGCACAGAAGCTTGTCAACCCTCTCTATTCTGCCGGTCCAGTGCCGGAACAGGCACGGCAGCTGAAATCACCTTCGGAATCATTACGGCAGGTACGGTAATGGACACGAGTGCCGTGAACATTCGGCACAGATCTGTCAGCGGACCATTGTAGACTATTGTGATTGGTTACTGCCTCGTAGATATCAGCGCCCGAACAGCATTGAGTGATGGGAGCCCCACAGCCCTTTATATTTGTGATCCCCCGGCACGCCTCTTTGTCTTATACCATGGCCACATCTCAGAATGCAGCAGTAGCAGCGGCGGCACCCACACAGACAAAAGGGCGGATCTTCCGCGCTCTCAAACCTTCCTCTCAATCAAAGTCAGACTGGCTGGCTGTCTCCCTCACGACCGCGAAAGGAGTTGCTGCGGCCGCAGAGTGTATCCCGTTCCCATATGTCAAGGGGGCCTTCGGGACTGTGGTGGTCATTCTTGAGACAGTTGATGTTCGTTGGTTGTTTGGAGCCTTCCGTGGGAATTATGTCTTACATTGCCACACAGAAAGTAAAGAAGAACCGGGAAGATTTGAAGGAGCTGTGCGGAAATATCATGGAGATCGTCCAGATAATACAGGACCAGCTATCTTCGCATGTGGATACAGCTGCTGCAAAGTTCAAACGGTTCTGTGAAGACCTTGAAGGGTGAGTGCGCCCACGGCTATATACATCCTGTACTAACATTATTTTGATAGGGTTTTGAACAGCATCTTGAAAGCGGTGCAGGGGTTGCAAACAGAGCCACGAGGCATCAGCAGTCGCTTCAAGGAAGTCATGAAGCTGAGTAATACTGCTGACACAATATCTGCACATCAGACGAAGATTCAGGAGCTGCGCTCAAATTTCATAGTATGTATCTCAATATCTGGTCCACTTCACGCAGACTTCTCTGATGCATCTTTCAGCTCATGGCGGCCATTGATACCAATTTACATATCCACAAGGCCCTCTCAATGGGGATGCCATCTAGTACAATTTTATTCACATTCAATGGCCGAAACCTGAGCAGACTTCAGGCTTACCTCCCACCCAAGTCACTCAAAGCATCACCAAATGTCCTCCTCCTTCGAGGATCTTTCACGGGCGACAAATCATCCTGGATAAGATGCACCAATTCTTTGAAGAGGATTTAGGGAAACAGCATATTTTCCTGCTGCACGGACTGGGTGGTGCTGGCAAGACCCAAACTGCACTGAAATTCATCCAGGAATCATCATCTCGGTGGGTTCATCTATTCCCTGTGCCAAACTCTGACCAATCTTCCATGCAGTTTCTCTGACATCTTTCTCGTTGACACCAGTACACTCGAAACAATTGACACAGGGCTCAAGAACATAGCTGCAACAAGGAATGTGGGAATGACTGCACATGATGCCCTTGAGTGGCTCAGCAGCCAACCCTCAGAATGGCTGCTTCTCTTTGACAATGCAGATGATCCGAAGATTAATCTCCACAACTTCTTGCCTCACTGCAATCATGGCAATATCTTGATTACATCTCGGAATCCTGGGCTTGAAGTGTATGCTGGATCACATTTCCTTGTATCAGATATGGAAGAACCAGATGCGGTCAAATTGCTACTCAAAAGTGCTGCGAAAGAGTTTACAACTTGCAATCAGGTCATTGCAGCTGAAATAGTGAAGGTGAGCCATGATCGAATCTGGCTATTCCAACTAAATCATTGTCGACACCAAGGCACTTTGGTATCTGCCGCTAGCCATCATCCAAGCTGGTGCTTTCATCTCAAAGTCTGGAGCACTTGACAGATATCTTGATCTCTACAAGCAAAATAGAGCTCGTTTATTGAGAGAACAGCCTACTCAGTCTCATGCTGATTATGCTTGGACTGTGTATACAACCTGGCAGATCAGCTTTGACCAGCTCAGCCAACCAGCCAAAACCCTGTTGCAGCTTTGGTCGTTCCTTCACCACGAAGGAATCCCAGAGGACATATTTTCCTATGCTTCAACTTATAAACCTCGTGCCCATGGTCCAACAGAAGAAGAACTAAAGAAACCACTTGAATTGCTGTCACATTTCATGGGACCCAATTTTCTTTGGGACTCCCTCCACTTTATGGAGGTTACCAATGAAATCAGAGCCTACTCTTTAGTCAACTTTAATTCAGACAAGAAATCATTTTCTGTCCATCCCCTGGTTCATAGCTGGACACGAACTACACTCACGAATCCACAATCATATCAGTATTCCACAGTTGCCATAGTTGGCATGGTTATTTCTGAACTTCCAGAACGAGACATGCAGCTGGCTAGTTTAAAACTCCTGCCCCATGTTGATGCCTTGATAAATGGGAATGAGAATGTCAACCCTGATTTTTGTCATGAATACGGAAGGTTGTACTGGTGGGCAGCCAGACTCAAAGATGCAGAGCGGCTTCAGCTTGCAGTTCTGCAGGACCGCAGAGATATTCTGGGCGAGGACCATCCAGCAACCCTGTGGGCTATGAGCCATCTGGCATCAACATATCACAAGCTGGGAAACTTGAAGGAGGCAGAAGAGCTGGAACTTCTGGTGCTTGAAAAGCGGAGGAAGATCCTGGGAGAGGACCATCCAGATACTCTGTGGACCATGAGCAATGTGGCACGGACATATCATCAGTTGGGTCAGTTGAAGGAGGCGGAGAAGCTGGAAGTTGTGGTGCTTGAAAAGCGGCGGAAGATCCTGGGGGAGGAGCATCCGGACACCCTACGTGCCATGGGGAATGTCGCATCCACCTTTCACAAGTTGGGTCAGTTGAAGGAGGCAGAGGAGCTGGAAGTTGTGGTGCTTGAACAGCGGAGGAAGATCCTGGGAGAGGAGCATCCAGACACCCTGAGGACCATGGGCAATCTGGCATGGACATATCATGAGTTGGGCCAGTTGAAGGAGGCAGAGGAGCTCCAAGTTGTGGTGCTTGAAGAGCAGAGGAAGATCCTGGGGGAGAACCATCTAGACACCCTGCTTACCATGGGAAATCTGGCAGCAACATACTATGCCCTGCACAAATTTCCAGAGGCAGAAACACTTTATGTTGACCTCCTTGCAAAGCGCAAAGCTATCCTCAGTGACGATCATCCAGATACCCTACAAACACTGGATTATCTGGCAGCCACCCGACAGACAATGGATAGCACTGGCACAGAATTAGAAACAGACTCAACAAGTTCTTCAGACTGACTTGTGTATCGTATTGTCGTAGTGATTCCAGACCATATTTTAACAGTTATTGATTTTGAATTTTTGAATTTGATTACTGCCCCAATTTCGATGTACTACCTAAGCCTTCCTGAAACAATGTAAGTTCTGTGGATCTCATCACCATATAAGGAATGAAACAGAATTGAAGCACAGACCCTTGAGAGAGCTCCGACACATGATAGCGGGACAAATTCAGGAAGGAACACAATAAACAGGCATTTCGGATAACAGCCCATCTGTGATCTGAAGCTACTGCCGGAATTATCAAAGAGCTTTGTGCACAAACATTTCCTCTACAACAATTGACCACAGTGTTCCGGTATCTGCACTTAGTTGGCATGTGTGACACGGCTAAATCATTGTCTGGGTGTGTCGCCAGGTAGGTTGCAATTTACCGGTTGGTAAAAGGGGTACACAAGTGATGAGAGTAGGTCGAGTGGGGACAGTATTAGGAGTATCGGAAAATGAGGAGCAGGTACGTGGCTACATTTTATTCAGTTCCAGTGTTTAGTACCACTAACAGATTCTGGGTAGTAATTGGGAAAGTGTCCTGGAACGATTTGTGAAGAGAATTCTGGAACTGAGGACTGTTTTGATTGTCCCAGGTCGAATTGGAGCCTATTTAGAAAAAATTGACAATGATTGATGTCGGCAGCCCTGATGTCGTGAAAAAATGAAAAGGTTGAGATCAGCTCGAGATTGTATATGTATACCTGGTGTGAGTGGTTCAATCTGATATTTCCATATTACTCTGCAATATTGCTCTGGTATGGAGTTGATTATCTCAACAAGTCATGTTGATTCGAGTTCATGGCAGGCGAATCAAGTGAAGCTGCTAGCGAATTTATTACCACCCCGATCGTCAATGATGAGCAACTGTGCGGAGATACACCACCAGATGTCAAAGTTTGGAAGGATTTGAATAAGGTTTCAACATTTTTTTTGAACGAGTACCGGATCAGTTCTCGAATAGTTCCTTGACCCAGAAAAAAAAATTGATCAATGTTCCCGAGTCGATGTTCCGGGGAGCCAAGATAAAAGCACCCACATGAGGAAACACCGCATGCGGATGCAAAGGAACGCATCGTCACGGAACTGAATCAAACCTGCGTAATTGCTACTATGGCATGACATCCCCTTTTACTCCTTGGCCGCGCTCCGCACAGTGTACATAACCGGAATTGCCAACAGAGTTGAATACGGTCATGCACCCGCGATACGTAGGGTGTCGCGTATGCATTAAAGCGCGGCCTCCCTCCCCACTGTAAATCTGAGTGAGGCTGTGTCCCGCACGGGGTTCGGAGCAACGCAGGCTCCGTGCCGAGCGGAGTTTGGTGCTGCTTGATCCCGCCTTTACGCCCATCGCCTTCTACTGCCAAGCACCCGCCCACCCCCGACACGATGCTACCCAGCACCATGGCCAGCAGCGCCGGCTCACGGCGGCGGCGCGCCCGCTTCGCCCCCCGTGGCCTCTACGTCACGCATCGGGGGGACGCGCCGGAGGGGGGAGAGCAGTGAGGCAGGTGGCGACAACGCCCTGCGCATCCTCCGCGCGTCGCGGCGCTTGTCCGGTGTCAAGATGCAGGCGCCCGCAGATGGTCAACAACGCTGCCGACGAAGAAGCGCCAGAGCCCCGACCTGCGTGAGAAGGGCATCCGGAAGCGCTTGCGGACGTGCTGTCCTGCGGAGGTGTGTGGTTATTCCATTGTTTGCGTAGTCCGCTGCGCTCGTCGTGCTCTCAAACCGACTTTCGCTGGCCCTTGTGTCTTTGGACTGCGGGCCCTTGCGATCCTCGTCGTTCTTTCGTTCCCCCCCCTCCTTCATTTCTCTTCTACTCTTTCTATCTGCCGCCCCCGTAAAGACCCGCGCTGACTGTTCCCTCCACTCTTTTCCCAGCCCTCCCCGCCCTCGACCCCGCCCCCAACGTGAGAGGGCAAGGGCAAGGCGTCCTCCCCGCCGGACGACCGCAGCATCTCCGCGCCAGATCCAAAATGCGCGAGCGACGCGCCAGAATGCGAACGCCAGCGCGCATATAAGTAGTGTGCGTAGCTTTTCCTTCTCCTTTGTCTCCGCTCTCTGTATTTTAACACCGCAGCCACAGACAAACACCATCGCCCTCCGCAGCACGAACCCCGCCGTCACGCCACGCGGCGCGTCGCCACGTCCGGGCGCCTAGACGAGATCGACATGGGCATCGTGCACAAGTGGGGGACAGCGCCGTGGGAGCGGGGGATGCGGGATGTGAGGTTGAAGACCGAGCCGAAGGAAGTGGAGATGCGGGTACAGGAGAAGGAGGTGGAGGTGGAGGCAGATAAGGAGCCGGAGCAACCGAAGGACGTGGAGAAGGACGGCGAAGGCGACGCGGAGATGCCGCTCGCGGGTACGTTGTTCGCTTGTCTGGACGTGCGGGGTGCTGACGTGCGTATCGTAGGCGCGTCAAAGCGGGTAACGGCGACATGCCCGCGAACTCGCCTCTGCCTTGCTAGAAGACCTCCCGCGCATTTGTGGCTGGATCCGGTGAGTTATTTTGGCCTTTTCTTTTCTTCTCTCGGTTATCGAGTGCGTCGGCGTACATACGGGCGGAAGCCCGCATCCTGTCCGGATGCTACAGAGACACGTATCCTGCAGCGCTGTATCCATCCGCGCTGCTGGGCGCGCCGGTGCCGCCTCCAGCGGCTCCGCTGGATTTCAGCGCCGCGGAACGTTGTCATACCGCTTTAAATGCGCGGTAAAATGCGCGCAACCGGAGGCGTTTACGCGCGGGAGACCGAGAATCGAGCGCCGGCGAGGAGAGGTCGTGGCCGTGGACGCGCGGGAGGAGGCTAGGTGCAATACTTGCAGACGCGTTCTCGTCGTGTTTCCGCGTATGGTCGCCCCTCCCGTACGCGTAGAACAGGTTATCGTAACTCTGCTGTATATACTAGTGCTTGAATCGAAGCTTTAGATCTACACGAGAGACTTGAAAGATCGAGAATGTAAGACCCGTTCGGGGATCGGGACTCCCAATGTACTGTAAATACTTGTACCGTAGCAACCAACCGACCCACCGTGACATCATGAGCGGATTTGGGCACGCAACCAGCCCAATTTTCACCGTCATGACGGTTGAAATTTTGGCAACCCAAAAACTCAACACGCACTTGATTTCGGCTGTAGATGGGATGCTCAGGTCCAATACACCACATAATCAATCAGGGGGAGAGGTTTGGAGGATTTTCCGTCATTTTTCAAGGCGATTTCGGGCCATTTAATTTAAATTTTTTTACATGTCATGGTACAAAGCTAGGCAACCAGCCTCATCGTGACCGTGACCAAGGGAGGTTTCGGCAACGCAACCGACCCATCGTGACCGTGACGGTTGCTACGGTACAAGTATTTACAGTAGTCGCGAATCCATCCGGGACTGTTGAATCTTCCCTTGGATCCGCTCCTCCTGGTTCCAGCGGACTGTTGCGCTCGCCTGTTCAAAATCTCCCTTCGCAGAAGCTCACCCTCGTGGATCTGCCATTGCAGCGCGAGTACATGTAAAGCAAGCCCCCCCTTGAAACATCGTATGCTGAGCGCAATATTTAAAAAGTGGCACTAAAATTCCTTACGACGCGTGCCTGACCCTCGCGCGCACGGGATGATTGAATATACTTGCACTGCACCATTGAAATTCGCTGGGACGTCGGAAGGACTAGGAGCCCCTCTGCTTCGCCTACGCTGCCCTCGAATGCCTTCGAGTTTTTTATTATCAGTTAACGAGTAGTTGCATCTGTGTGTCTGGTTCGATGTGTTCCTAACTTCTGGGATTTCATTCCTACCTCGTCTCCCTATTTTTCCTTCCACACTGAAACTCCGCAGGGTTTTACGGGATTGGTACGCAAAGTCCCAGTGTTCATGCGTATCACTGCGCGAGTGCCGTCGCTGAGGGGGAAGTACACCTCATGTCGGGATCTCTCGTGATCGTTATTTCTGAGTCTCGTGGGATCGCAATGGCAGCTACGATGCCGCGCAATTCGGCACCCTACTCACCCGCGATAGTCAGCGCGATCCAAACGTTCTCGCCTGGTTTCCGAGGACCCGGCAAAATGTTCTGCATGAGCCTTCCCGATGGCGTCTGCTGTAGATATCTGAGCAAGATGTGTGTGGAGATCAAATTAAACCACTGCGTACAGGAAACCTGCACAGCGAATTCCCATTTTTACATCCGCAACCTAATGTCGGAACGATCCGAGGGTTACATAGCAGTGAATGTGAGGTGCCTACGGAATTTCTGCTGCAATGATCCTGCAGAAAAATGAACACCGAGGTCCACTAGCGCTAGTTGAATTATTGCGATATTTGCCCTCGCTCACGGGTGCCCTCCGTTCTCGGGATGTGGTCCATACCATTCTCAAGTGCAATAATTGCGACTTCTTTCGATGGATTCCCCCACTATCGCCTTCACTATTTGACCCGTACGCGATAAATCCCGGGCAAGGCCCCGGCAATAATGACCCCTTCGGCCGTAACGAGGCTTTTCGCTCGCCGACGCCGGGAAGCCCCCAGATCGACCCTACGCTCCAAGACGTCCCCGTTTACGAGTACTTATGTAATCGTTTATAATCAATCGGAATGAGCTTTTAGAGACCTAGTCGAAAAGTGTCCCAGATCTATTCGTGTAACAGATTTAGTGGCAGTGCTAGTCTTCCTAGTGGCTGTGTTGAACGGAATTTAAAGGACAGCCACTAATTTCCCTTCATTTCTTGTGAGATTATAGTGGCTGTGCCTGAGTTATGTAATGAATTGTTGCTCATCGCGCAGGTTCGAGTCTGGTGATACACATTCTCCGTTCTTAAAGAAATTAAGGTCAGGATCTTCATTTTGGCTCCCCTGCATCCTTTTACGTGTCTTGATTGATTGGTCAAATGCGGGACGTGCTGGGAATTAGATCGATAAGCTTACATTCATGTAACACAAACAATCGATCGAGTGGCATAGTGTACGAGAGCATGGTGTATTGCAGGAAGGGGGATCAGAGGAAGGAGCATGAGGCTAAAAATCACACATAAGAAAACAAAGATCACAATAACAGAGAGAGCTGCACCATCAATGCGCCGCGGGACTGGGAGGGTGGACCACGACGTTAGGGTTGCCGCCGGCTAAGCCGATCAATTTCACAAAAAGGATATCTAGCTCGCAATAAAATTGCGGTAATTCTGGTAATATTTTGGAAGATGCATCCCTTAAAAAGCCGTAGGGCGTACCTTTGGATCCAAGGAATTGGTGTAACCGGTGCCCTGATATTTGACCAGCTTCTAAATGGCTAAAATTCGAGCTGTTTAGAAGCCAGTCAAATATCTGTACAATGGCTCCGTGGATCGCCTTGTGCCACTGAGAGACCTTGCTGCTTTTAAGGTATTCTTTCTACACAAATATCCTTGAAATTGTCTCTATTTGATTCGAAGTGATATCTCAATTGTATGAAATTGATCGGCTTGGCGCTAATACACCTCTCACTCCAGTTGGATCAGATCACCATTTTGAAGCCGGAGTGAATTTCCTTTGGCGAACTTTCCCAAAAAAGCAGAAAACGGGCTGGCGTTGAGGGGCGGAACGGCCGCAACGGGGAGTACGCAGGCTCAATGTCATGCGGGTACTCTGGCGGCACAGTGCCCAAGGACGGCTTGGGGAGGATAGTCTCCCTTTTCCTTGCCATCGTAATCGGTTGAGGTGTCCGCGAGCGCCGACGGCGAGAGCAAGTAGGGGCAGGGCTTGACGGGCGGACGCGCGCGGCTGAATCTTGAACGTAAGCGTGCCGCCCGCAGGCTGCGAGTGTGTGCGCATCGCCGTGCCATAGCACCGTCACGAGCTGCTCCATCCGATTGAATTCCGGGTGCATGTCTTGCCAGGAGCGCGGAGCGGGAGGGTCCGGAGGACATAATTAGTGTCTGTAGTATGTATTGTATTCTTCGTGCTGTACGGCACTAAACAGCACACATCGAGCTCGAGGTAGCACAATATAATCATTGAAAGACACACTGTCAAGCTTCTGGGAAGCTACTGGTCCTATTTTTCTAACTCCATTATGAAAAAGAAAAGAGAAAGTCCATAAGTGCGAGTTTGCCGGGCCGGGCCACGGCCATTACCCCCAAGTAGACCTGTGATACCCATAGACCCGCCACTTTCTCCTTCCTCGATCGTCGACATATCCCGACGACAGTGCTTCTTATTCCCGAGTTGCAAGTGCCTTGCTTGAGCTTGAACTTGAACTTGAACTTGATTTCTATTATGCTGTATCTGGCCATGATAGCTACGCAGCAGTACTACTAGTAAACTAGCGCGGGGTGTGTAATAAGCTGGGTGGTGGTTGTTTGAAAATATTTTATGTGTATGGGAGAGAGAGAGAGAATTAAGAGTTGAAAACACAAGGGGAAAATCAGAGAGAGAAGTAAACGAGACTGGTTGAGATGATTCGTGGTGGGGGTAAACTGAAGGCGAGTGGGATTGGAGAGGTAGAAAAAGTAGCGGAAGAGACATAAGCAGGTACTCATCTGAAACGACGAGACAATGTAACGAAAGTGATTGTAGTCTTCAGAAGTTTAGGGTTATTCAGAAGGGAACGCACATCCACAGCACCGAGAATTCCAGTGTTATAGGAAGCGGCTTGGAGCGGCAGGCGCAAGTGCTCGAAGGCGGGACAGTGGAGCAGGTAGTGGCTGCGACTTTCCTTCGCTGCTCCACAGGCATCGCATGCGGGTGATGGGGCGAGGCGGCATCGGAAGCGATGGGCGTTGAGCGCGGAGAAATCTGTCCGAAGTTGACAGATCAACGAAATATCACCACGGGTGGCGGAGGAGTCGTATGGTGAGCGGAGGCTTGCGATGGCGAAACGCTGCGCGCCCACCATGTGCAAAAAATGTTTCGAGCACCTCAATAAAATCTGTGATTACCGCACCCACCGAGCCGACCGTTGCTGCCAACGGGAATCCCTCCGCGCTCGCCCGCCCACCGGCTATCATTCCCCTTTCGTCAATATCAGCATCTTCGTTGGCCCTCGACGGCGCCGTCGAACAGCGTGTAGAAGACCACTTTCGACGGTTGATCTTCATCTCCCAGAAGGCGCGTTTTTGTGGAGCCGGGTGTGGAGCAGTAATGACTCGGTAGGAACAGCATGCGAGATGCTATGTAACTCGTGTTGGTGAAAAACTGTGAGGTTAGCAGATCACAAACAGAAATAATTATCGGGTCTATGCTTTCTGAACGCTTCCGCGTCGGTCCCTTGAGTCTTTCCGTTCTCGTCGTACCTCCAGATTAAGCTGCCGAAGGCCTTCCAGCATCCGTCCACAAAGTCCAACGGCATATCCATCGCACTGCCCAAAAAAGTCGCGTACACCGTCCGGGATTTGCTACGGGGCTTCCTCCGTATCATGATCTTTGGATTGGGCCACAGTAATGGTATCCCGTAAACGCACAGCCAGCCTGACGAATTCCACGGCCTTTTCCATGCCGATAGAGTCACAGAGGTCGGGAACGGCAGTAAGCTTCGCGTAGATTTCAGTGAACGTATCCATGACGGGCAGGGTAGGGCAGGATACGGGGTGTAAGGCTCGAGGATGCGTAAAGAAAGTCGTGCGTTGATTGACGCATCGCGGGGTTTGAATTGAACACGGTCTCCAACCAACCTCCAGCTTTCAATGGCAAATACAGTGTGTGACGCCTACAGAATTTGTTTGAGAGTCCACCGGGTATACTACGCACGGGAAAAGTATAGATTTGCTGAGAAGGCGCAAAGTATACAATCGGTATACCGGAAGTTTCCGAAAGTATACGAAAGTATACAGGGTCTATCAAATATCTGCAGGTATACCACTCATTGGTATACCTCCGGGCTCACGTTCTTTCTGTCGTCTGCGGCGTCTGTTGTTGGCTGCTCAGCGCTGATCATTCATGATTTGCAGGAATTTAGTGGAGGGCACGAGCGATGAGACGTTGAAGCTGGCGTGTTTTCTCTGCACTCCGTCTGTCTACCGTTTACTGTGTTCCAGGCATTCCATAAATTCGGGGATATCGTGGAGGTGCGCCATCTCAAGTGAATATAATCCGGTTCTGATAATTTGAATTTGCAGGTCGCCGTCGCTCTCGGCGCTGGCTGATAAGTTTCTGTTACAACTTGCCGCTCCCGTGGCTTCAGATTCGTAATCATCCAGTCCTCTGAGGAAGCTGAGGCTGCTATCAAGGGCCTGAATAACCAGGAACTTGATGGAAGTATTATCGAGGTCGCTCTGTCCAGTGTACCATCCATAGACAGCCAATCAGGTATGTATTACATGTAACCTATCACCGTCTAAAAGTGCCAATGTCATGTCCGTTTCAGCAAGGATTGGCCGCCGCGGCGAAGATCCGAATCATAGAATAGGTGGACATAGTGGGGGCGATCGGCTTGAAGGAGGCGCGAGCGAACATCCAGCCGGTGCTCCGTTCTTTCATTCTTTACTGGCCCGTACGGCGATATGCCTTTGCCAAGTTATGGCGGGATAGTACCGATGAGTATACTGAGAAGTTAAACATGATAAACATTGACTTTCTCGCACATGACTTTGATTGAGCCCTAAAGATCACTATGCAGTCAAAGGAGTGGCAGGAACGCGGGAAATGACTCAAGGCTGCATGTTCGTCACTCTCTCATCCATTGTGTTGAATTTCCATCAATTGTTCTCGGAGCAAGAGACTACAAATTATTGCTAGCATGGTGTACTTACTCTATGAGAGCACTTTTCGCTAATTATTCATACTCTAAGTTGATAGTCATTAGAATATGGCCAAACTGAATTCCGTACTCCCTAGTTTTTGGGAACTCTTAGGTTCTGGGTCTAAGTTCAGTGACACCATACAGGTTCGTAGTCTCAAGTCTGAAGTTTGATCAAAGCAGATTGATCTCGGCAAATCGGCACAATTTTGACATTTCCGCTCCCACGCATCCAAAAACCCAGTGAAATGACTCATGCATATCCCCGGTATGATCTTCTTATTAAGGTAGTCCCCCGTATGTCCATGGATGTTTTATCCTTTCAATTTAGCAGTAAAGTGGATATCTCCACTTATAACTGTAGTTGAACTTGTTCTTCATAAGTCATCGACTAAAAGCCCAGTATGGGCATGAGGGTTGAATTGGAGGCCTAAAAATGAATAATGCCCGCTATTCCTTCATATTAATATCCAGCTAGTTCAAGACAAAACCTCCTAGTGAGCTTTCCACAAGAGTTAACACGAATAGGGGCAGATGTCCCATTTAGGAAATCGGCGAAGTCCGGCCGAGGTCAAACCGTGATCAAAACTTACGACCTGGGGCTAAAACCTGCACCAAAACTTGCGACTACCGACCTGTATTAAATGACATGGATTAGGCCTCTCCGAGGCGGATGCTGAACCTTTAGGTGGATATGCAATGTGTCTGCACTCCGATGGTTGACTGCCAAGATGGTGGTCATCAATATTCATTATATGATGTACAAGATACAAGAAGGATATTCAGGCTCAATGCAGCAAGGAAAGAAGGTGCGGGCAGGTACAGAAATAGCCAAGCATTAAATATATGATCGGGGATGTTTGATCAGAAACATTCGATCCCGGATGCTTTTCCAGACGAAAGGCGAGTAATACAGCATATGCGTGGGCCATTTTTGAGCTTAGTCCCGGCCTGTAAGCTTCAGTTTAATGTGACAGCCACCCGGAATTCGGGAAATTCAGTTGAAACTTCCGCAAGACTTGTTGGTACTCCAGAATGAAGGTTATGGGTTGGTTCAAATGAATCCGCTCTGTTTTGGCACAGAATTGAACATTCCGGCAGCCTGAACCCCGCCTAAACCACACAAGAAATCAAAGCAAATTCTGAGGAATCTGTGTGGAAATGAGTACATGTTTAAATTTCCGGGGTCTGTCACGAGGGATGGGACGGGGGGTCAAATTGGATGTATTGAAGAGCTGTAAAACCGAAATTAAAAGCATATAAAACCCCTTCAATCACTCTGAATTATTTATGTAGCCTCTGCGCCCCGGATTGTGATGGTCCTTGGCATCATTTATTCATTGGGGTCTCAAAACACGGTGCTGAGGAAGTCCATGTGCCGCTATAACACCCTGGCGCGTTCGTTGACGCGTCTCAATGTCTGACAGCGCGTCTCAGTATCCTCAGCAGGGCAGCATCGACGCGTCTTGAGCAAGTCGTGAGTAAATTCTCACGTCAACGGATAATAGCCCGAACATCAAGCAGAAATGACTAATGACCGAAATTGAACTTAACAGATTTGCTGTGCCTTCCGTCGTTGCAACAAGCTAGAACTCAGGAATTCGAAGCAGCAAGGTTGTAAAAATATACTCACATTTCAATGATTGCTTATTATTTCTCATTAGCTCCGTGCTATCGATGTTTTCCTGCGATGACCAATTGTGCATGACAAACTGATCAAAAACTGATGGACAAAATCGTTCTTCCCCTGGGTAGCCAAACCTAAAGGTTCAGCAATAACGAAAAATACTGTCATAGTGCTCGCAAGATATGCCAACAAGGAAGTTCAATTTTCTCGATCCAACTGTCCAGCATTGGCACTGTGGACACAACATAAAAGGGCTTGAGGCTGAGGACAACCTGTGCGGTCCTGAGGCGAACTTCACCGATCAATGTATGCTAATCCAAATGACGTTTCGGAGTCTGCCAAGATCAGCCGACTCGGAGCCGACTCGGAGCAGGTGTGAATTTGATCCGTTGGTTCTTTGACATTTGATGCCTGATGTCCCTACTTGTCTTGTCCCATGGCCACTCAATGGCCACTGCTATCGCACATAGGCCTCAAGATTCAAGGGATTCTAGGCTAAATGCGAGTCTCGTCCAGTACCGCACGGTTCCTCCCGCATTTCTGAGTTCTGATCAACGCCACACTTAGACTAGGCTGCTTCTATGTAAACGCACTAGTCTGTAGTTTACCGCGCTCCTGTGTGTTGGCACTCGACCTTATTACATAAAGTGCGGAGTTTCAATTTGGGTCAGGCTCGTTCAACACTTTCAGAGGTGTAAAGCACAAATCTTAGGAGGCCAAATAGCTCGGGATCCAAGTCCGAGAAGCTCTGCTGCTTAATAATTCTTTAGCTCCCCCATTTTTGCATGGAACGAAATATTCGTCGGCTCGCATGGCCGGACCATCAAAGTTTGGCATCGCGGTTCTGGGGTCTATGAGATGAAAGTGGATGGAAAAGGTACTGATTTTAGCCTTCTGTAGCATTATCCGCCACTAATCTACCCAGAAACGCGCTCCAAACACGCAAATGAATCCCCAGAATTTCGACATTACATAATAACGTCGAGTGCCAATCACACGGATCGGGTAATCGACAGACTACAACACGCGAGGTACGAGTGGATTTTGTTGTAGCGTCTGTTTATAAGAGACTAGTAAACGCAGGGACATTCGCCCGGCGGGACTGACAGACTGGACAGACTATACATCGAAGTGCACGGAAATAACTGTTGTGCCGCGTTGTCTGGGCCACGATCATGATACATGTCTCATTGTCAAGTTCCCGCCGATCGGTCGCTGATATCCTGTGATATCGCACGTTTGTATTTATAACTCGCACGAAACAGCCAGTCGTCGTGGTCCCTTGCATTCCTTCCACCCTCGGACTCCCTTACCTTCTTTCCCTTGGCAGCGCCAACTTTATTTTTTCATTTCTCATTCAACATGCTGACCCTGATCTCTCTCCTGTCGCTCCTCCCGGCTGCACTGTCCCTGCCTCTCTCGAAGACCGTCGCAATTTCGAACCCTCAGCCGAAGACCGTTTCAAACAGGGCCGCGGGGGACCCAACCCCATTCTCGCTCACGGATGCGAACAGCACGCTACTTCGGCCCGCCCAGTTCGCGCGCGTTGCGTACTGCTCCAGTGCCTCGATCACGGCCTGGGACTGTGGCGGGCCCTGTGACGCGCTCAAAAATATCACCTTTCTTCAATCCGGTGGAGGTGCGTCCCGTACCTGCTCATCTACAGAATTCAACCTCACACCCAGCCAGACCAGGGCAAGATCCCACTTTGTGCGTCAATCCCCCGTATCCAGGCCGACGTGCGCTGACCAAGTTTCCGATGTCTATGTAGACTTCATCGCGCATGACGCGCAGGATAACAGTATCGTTGTCGCACATGAGGGCACGGACGCGAAAAATATGTGCGTGTGCAGCCCCGCTGACAACTCCGAGCTTACGATGCCATCACAGCCTCTCGATCGTGAACGACGCGGAATTCGGACTGGTGCCGCTAAACGTCTCGCGATTCCCCGAAACCGCCGGCAGTGCGTCGCATCCACTTCGAGTTATAATTCCGAACGCTGAATAATATCGGCGGAGCAGAGGGTATCACCGTCCACGATGGCTTCCAGCAGACGTTCGAGCGCACGGCGGACGGTCTCCTCGCGGGCGTCATGGCCGGTATCGCGAGCACGGGCGCGACAAAGGTCGTCGTAACTGGCCACAGCCTCGGTATGCCAGCCAACTACCTCCCTGGTGGAGATCCACGGCTATGTTGATTGATTCATTACGCCTATGTTAGGCGCCGCCCTGGCGACGATGACGGGCGCGATGATCAAAGATGCCGTGGATCCCTCCGTGGCCGTCTCTGTCACCGGCTTCGGGCTCCCCCGCGGCGGAAATGCCGCCTGGGCGGACTTTCTCGACTCGGGTGTACGTGCTCCTGAACCACTCCGTCCGATGCACTGACCTCCATAATCTAGGTCGGCGTCACCTACATGTCCAACCAACAAGATCCCGTGCCGACCGTGCCTCCCCAGTTCCTCGGGTTCCAGCACTCCAGCGGCGAGATCCACATCGTAGACGATAGCGGTACAAACATCGTTGCATGCCCCGGACAGGACAACGAGGCCTGTTCTACGGGCAACTCGCTCCTCGCCGCCAGCATCCCAGATCACCTTGGTACGTGCTACGCACGCGTCTGTACTTAAGGCTAATGGTATTTGCAGGCCCCTACTTTGACAATATCACGTTTGGGGGGTCGCAGTGCTCGTAGTGTGGAGATCGCTGCTGTGCGTGTGGCGTACTGTGGGGACATACTTTGCGAGTTGGTGATTAATCTGGTTCAGCGAGGAATTATAGTAATGAATTAATGGGATTGACGGATGCGCGTGTTGGTCCTTGGAAGATCGAGGCCACTCTTCCCGGTGGCAAGGAATAATGGTAGATATGATTTGCCGTGTCTCGCAGCAGACGAACATCTTCAAGTAGTGGGTGAGCACAACAACTCCAACAAACTTTCAGGGTATACACCACTTGTTAAGGCCGCCTGATGATTGGTACGCCTGCGATTTGGATGATTATTCTGTTCGTGGTGAGCCATTCGGTTCGGACAGCTACTCGGGCACTCTGCACTCATTGTCTCCTTTCGACACGATAGCAACCGTAGAACCAGCGGGGAATGAAACCACAACCATTGAAGCTTGCAACCAGGAAGCACGCACATTTGTTTGTAGGATTTCTGTGTGATGTTGTGGATTTAATTGAACAAAAATATCGATGATGGGAGTTTCCCTGATCATGCAACTGGCAAGAGTTGTGAACGGCTTTTGAAGCCACTTCAGAATGCCCAGAATTACACCGGTCTTTCGCTGTATCTCCGCCATCCACCAAGCCAGCATCTCGAATCGCACCTCGTACACAGCCAACATGTAGGTCCCTCCACCAATCTGATAAAGCCTAACCTAAGCAAAGGGGCCTCCAGTCTGTTCATCCTTGACGCTAACAAGATACGCGGCGCCGCGCTCAATCCCTCTTCTCTGATTCCCGGAATCGATCAGTGCCAAGAATGCTACCACACATTCGAAAACGACGCCCCACAGTAAGCTAAAGGAAGATAATCTCAGTCCGGTTATCGCAAACAATATCCTCATGTCCGTCGTTCGAGCTCGATCGTCGCATACTCACTCCGAAGGTCCCCCATACTCCGTTTCGTGCGTCTTGGAACGGCACACAATATCGACGTTCGTTTGACTCCCTGGGGACATTGGCCCCGCAGTTTTACGCTCGTGATCGGCGATTTATGGTGTCATAGGTAGTGTGCACACTATGCGTACTATTTCACGGGGATCCTTGCAGCCAACGTGTACCACCGGCAAAACCGCACCCATGGTTCATACCCCTGAGCGCAGATGTCTAGCTCGGGCGGTAGGATTAGTTGGCAGTGTTCGATCCGAGTAGGGTCTGCGATTTGCATTGAGACGCATGCCATTGGCATGGCAATCTTCCCGCGGCGCTTTCTCTGAAGAAAGTTCTCGGCTCGGATCTATATATCTTCTCCCCCCATGGCACAAGGACTAGACCAAGACTACTTAACTCCTGGCCTCTGAGCGGAAAGGAAGGCGCATAAAGTGTCTATGGAAACGATAACGATTCGGATGTGACAGCTCAACGTCTGAGGGTGAGGATTGCTGAAACGGCAGGGAGCTGTGCCGGCCGCGCATCAGATGGAGTTGAGGCCGGCACATACTCGGAACGCGAAGCCGATAATGCCGGTAGGCCGTAAACAGAGGCCTTTGATCTGTTTGATTCAAGGGTGGGTGAGTTTACGAATGAGGAATTCGAACTGGACTCTATACGAGTTTCGAAGGTAGTACAAATCTCGACGTACTGGAAAAATAATATGGCGTCGTTATGCGGTGCAAAAACAATCGCTGGCATACTTACGTCTTCCGAGACTCGAGTCGTCGAGGAAACACTGGTCCGCTGGGAACGAGCGGAATTGAACTTGGACAAAGACACTGCCTTCAATTCCGCCGCTTGAGCACAAGAAATTCATTCGCTATCCAGATACCTTTTCCATTCGTCGCCCCGATTTTCTCTAGTAGTTAACGTTATCGTACGTCGCAACAACAAGCTTCGGATATCCGGAGGTCACGTTGTAATCCCTCTTGCGGATGGAAGCCTTGCAACTCCCGCTGTGTCTCCGCAGGGTGTTGCAGAACACAGCCACTGGATGTGGATTGAACTGGTCAAACAGCGCTCAATCCCGGAGTCGTATACATTTTCACTTAGAAGGAAACAATTATATATGTTTGGGGGTTAAAAATGGCCCAACCAACCCTACTTCGCCACAAAGGAATACTGTCCCGATCCAACGGTGACGCGCATCGGTTCACCTTGCGACGAAGCTACCACCGTGATACCGCTGCGATTCGCAACCGCCTTGCCGCCCTCCTGCACCTGCGTCCCCGTGCTAAACGCGACGGTGGCGGTTACGCCGGTGGGTACACCCAACTGAAGCGAGAGCGCGCCGGACGCGTTCGTCCAAGCGACGGTAAGGTTCCCGAAGGGCGTGAGCAGCCAACCGCTCGCAGAGGTTAGCGACCCCGTGAACGCGGGGGCGATCTCGACCGTCTGGAAGGCGGTGCTAGTGGATTGGATCCCGAGGACGAATTTGTAGAACCAGTCCTCGAACGTGCCGAGGAACATCTGTCGAATTGCTCAGTCCGCGGAAGGTAATAGAAAGAGAGCCCCGTACGTGGTCATGCGAGCGCGCCGTGAGGAGCCAGTGCTCCCACTGAAAACCGATGAGTTCGTGCCGAGTTGAACATCCAGGAAGGATACGCACCATCGTCGTTGCGCCATTGGCAATCCAATAACCCCAGCTGGGATAGCTCGTCTGCTCCGCGAGTGCCAGCGCCGTATCCCCGTGCCCATGCGCAGTAAGCATCGGCAGTATCTGCTTAGTGCTGAGTGCCCCCGTGTTGAGGTGCCCGCCGCGCGCCGTCACATCTGCAACGACGCTGTCCGCTACGACCTGGGCACTCGTGGCGTTCGGTGTGAGATCGAACGCGAGCGCGAGGAGGTTGTGCGACTGGCGGTACCCGCTATCACCGACGCCGATGTAGTGGCCCGTCGCTTGGTCGAGGAACGCGCCGTTGAAGGCGGACTTGACGGCGGCGGCCTGCGAGGCGAATGTGGCGGCGTCAGCGGTATTTCCGAGAATGGTTGCGACGGTGTTCATCGTGTCCAGCATGTGGTACCTAGACCACATATATATTCAACCAGAAGCAGGCGCGCAAGGGAAGCGTACAAGAAAGCCGTAGCCGGTACGTGCGAGTCCTCCGGCGGGTTTCCACCCAGCGGCGATGTTTCCTAGGATTAAATCAATTTTGACTCTCGGAGGTTTGCCTTCGGAATACTCACCGGCGTATCCCAATCACCCAACCCCGTATTCGCAATATTGTTCGGCGAGCGCCCGAGTTCGAACTCGATATACGCCTTCATCCCGGCATAGTTGTCCGTCAGCACGCGCGTGTCGCCACGGTAGGCATAAATCCACGCCGGAATTAAGACGAGGGCGGAGCTGAGGGGGAGGAATGAGCGATCCGACAACGATGAGTTATCGAACAAAATAAACGGTCGAAGACTCGGAACTGGACGAATGTGATGAAAGACAAACTCACTGCCACGGATCGGCTTGGTTATTCGCTCCCCAGCCACTGTCCGGGACAATCACAGCCGGAGGCCCCCCAGCGAGCGAGTCGCGCAGATCCTCCGAATACTTGGCCATCAAGTCCACCGAATCAAAATTCATTAGGAACATTTCCTGTGCCACCCATCTCGTCAGCTCACTCCTATATATCATTATATTAAAATAAACTCACAGCCGCCAGCATCGCGTCGCCGGACCTGCATTGTGTCATTGATTACTGGCTGTGCCGCATGAGAAATAAAGGCGGACGCACCACCCGTTCTTCTCAAACGTCGGACAGTCCGTGGGGATAGAGTGCACGTTGTTGAGCATGGTGAACACGGACGCGACGTGCAGCTGGTTCAGAATATCGCTCGAGCTCGTGAAATCGCCGAACTGCGCCAGGTCGTCGTGTACGATCCGGCCGATAATGTCCGCGGGCGTGGGCGGCGCGGGGCCGGGCCAGCCGAGGATCTGAATGTATTGGTAGCCTGCAGAAAGGAATTAATCAAGTATTTTTCAGCCAGAAAATACTACGCACCCTTGTAAGAGAACTTGGGCTCGAACACCTCGGGCGCACCCGTCCCGGAGAGCCAAAGCCGATCGGTCTGGAAGTTGTTCGAGTAGTAATGCTGCTCATCTGCGCGTGTCTATTCGTCAACTAGATTATATGTAAGAGACTCGTACTACAGCGTACCTTGATAGATGACGGTCCCGTCGGTATTAAGTTTCTCGCCGTAGTGCACCGTGATGAGGCTCCCCTTCGGGCCCTGCGCGGTGAGGTGGACCCACCCGGCGACAACGCGCTCGAAGGCCGCGACGTATTGCCTTGGGAGAGAAAGTTGGTATGGGCGTAAATGATGTGGGAACGAAAACAGAGGTAAATGAGCCGCGACGGAGATAATCCTCGCGGCGCATACACGCCTCTCAGCAAAAAAAATATCGAAGGAAAAACGCACCCAGCAACGGGCTCCGAAATCGAAATCGGCGTAAGTGACCCAATGACGCGCGTGGGCGGCTGCCTTGCCCGCACGAGCGTTCCCTTCGGCGGGACGGACAGCAGCGCATTGTTCCACGCCGAGTCGTCGAACGAGGGCTGGTCCCACGATGGGATTATGAAGCTCGCTAGATGAAAGCCGTTGGCGGTGTGTAGATGAGGGAAAGGAAGTAGTCGCGCACCATCGAAGTTCTCTCCGCCGAAGATGTCGTCGAGACGCGTTGGGCCTTCCGCGACCTAGTGCGGTGGTCAGTAAGGGTAGATTTTTATAATATCCGGAAGGAAACACGCACCTTCCACGTCCCATCACTCACAACCCTCTCCTTCGTCCCATCGCTATATGCAAGACTCAGCACAAGCCTCAGCGTCGGCTCCGCATGCCACGGCGCGCCCGCCCAGTTCCACACGCTCCCCTGCGTCACACCAAAGTGCGACCGCCCGAGCTCCGCGCTCACGACGTTGGCTGCGCCAGCACGCAGGAGGTGCGCAACGTCCAGTGTGACGTACTGCATCCGGGTATCGTACTTGGTGAAGCCCGGGGACAAGACATGGTCTGAGACGGGTGCGCCGTTGAGCGCGACGGCGGCGTACCCGCCCGCGGCGTAGTAGAGGCGCGCGGACGTCACCTGCGGGGGTGAAATTTAGTATATATTTACGAAGGAAGAAGGGAAACGGAACGCACCGTCTTGCTTAGCGTGAACGCCTTGCGCAGCAGCGGCGCGGGGTGCTCGCCAAGAGCATCCTGCACGCTCACCTGCGTGCCCCACGGTCCTCCACCGTACGCCCCCTCGCTAACCGCCTGCGCCCATGCCGCGTCATTGAACCCCACACCCTGCCACCCGTCCGGAATACTCGCCGATGCCTTCCAGCTCGGATTCGAAACAAGCGCGTCGCTCGACCCGTCCGCATACAGCACCGTTGCTGTGACGAGTAGCCCCGCAGGGCTCGCGCCGCCCGTCGTCGCGTCCGGCCGGTTCGTCGCGAGGACCGCAAACACGTTTGTACTCGCATTGAGCGGGACAGTGAACTGCTGCGCTGTCTCCCAAACATCCGTCTCGTTTGGCGCGGAGCCCACCTCCGCGCCGTTCACCCACAACGTAAAAAGGTCGTCAGCCGTGAGGACGATTGCCGCGCTAACGGCGGATTTTCCAGCGGCGCTCGCGAAGGTGCGCCGGAAGGCGACATCGCCTGCGGGCGCAGACGCTGCGGCGCTGTTCCACACCCAGGTGGCGCTCGCGAGCGCGGGGGTGGTCGCGGTCGGCGCAGCGACGACGACGGCCGTATTCCACGGCGAGACGCCGTACGTACCGAGGGACAGCGCTGCGGGCCACGACGCGTCGGAGACGGTAGGGGATTGGAAGTTGGCGGGAATGGCGGTGATCGCCTTCCACGCGCTGCCGGACGTGACGGTAGTCGTCGAGCCGTCCGTGAAGCTAATGAGCGCAGCGAAGAGGAGGCCCGCGGCATTCGCGCCGCCGGTGGCAACGTCGGGGAGGTTCGTCGCGCGCACGGCGAAGAGCGCGGAGCCGGCGCCTGAGATGTCAATATTGCGGAATATCTGCGCATTCATCCAGATGTCCGTGGTATTAGGCGCGGAGCCGACGAGCACGCCGTTCACGTAAAACGTAAAGCGGTCGTCTGCGGTCGCTACTACCGTCGCAGTGGCCAGTGTTTTGCCCGCAGGCGGCGTGTACGTGAACCGCAGCGCGACGTCGCCCGGGGGCGCGTTCGGCGGCGTGGTCTCCGGCGCCCAAATCCACTGCGCGGACGTGAAGGCCGCGAGGAGCGCCGCAGGAACGACGGTCGTGTTCTTCCCGATCCACGTACTCGGGCTCCAGTCGCTCTGCGCGAGGAAGCCCGTGGTAAAGTTGCTCGCGGCGCTCGCGCTGCCAGCCGCGCTCGTGACGCTCACGCTCCAGAAGTACGCCGTGTCGGACTGCAGGGCGGGCCCCGAGTATTCACGCAGGTAGGGGAGGGCGGAGGCGACGACGCCCGAGTCCCAGACGTCCGTGCCGCCCGCGGAGACGGACGAGACCGTGAGGCGGTAGGATTGCTGGGATATGGTGCGGCCAGGGGAGGCGAGGAGCCAGGAGAAGCGGGGGACAACGTCGATACCGATAGGTGCGGCCTTGTTCTCTACGAGAAGAGACGAAAGTGACACTGCGCGGGGTAAGTAAAGGGTTCCTCTTAGCAAGTAATCGGGACACACCTTGTCCGTGTACACCATCGAAGAGTAGACTTACTGTGGTAACGAGCGCGACAAGCGCGAGAAAGGGGAGCATTGTAGGCTTTGGAAGGCAGACTGTACTGTCCTGGGCGCCTTTAAGTGTTCCGGAATCGAAAAGAAGCGATGAGGATTGTGCGGCTCGCGTCACCGGACAACGCCATGTGATTTACCGAAGGCGGGAGGAGAACACTGTTTCATAACGAGAGAACCGCGCCAGCATGCCAGTAGATGAGTATAGTAGCTAGGGACAGAGCTTCCGGGCCGTGCAGATTGCAGGCGGGCGATTGCCGACTTGATCGACCCGCGGATCTGCCGTAATGTCGCCAAGAACAAAAATCAAGGTACGTGGATGTTGGAAAGACTATATACATCTAGTACACAGAGGCTCTGAACAAGTGCAGAAACCATAAATTCCGCTTTCGACACGATCGAGCGAACGGGCCAACGCGAACGCGGTGTTGGAGAACGTAGGCGACGAACGTAGACGCGTCGCCCGATCTACGTGTTTCATCGACGGATTTGGTCCTTGGAGGTGAGTCGGAGTACTCGATGGTTAAACTCTGTCCCACCAATACCTATCTATCTCTGATTCGGGTGAAATGCACATCTCAGAGCACATACGGTGTGATACGTCTCGCTGCATTTCCGTATGCTGGGTGGAATGCTGTAGGGGATGTTAAGATGCATGAGGATTTGACGGGATTTGACGGGACTTGTGCTGGTAAAGTGGGCCAGTTGTCGAAATAAAAGTAAAGACCGGAAATACGGGATAAAGGACCACGGCGGAGAAAGCCAATGCGCGGTACCGGATGGAAAGCGTCTAATTCAGGGGGGCAGGAATTCCTCCGGAACCGTAAAATCGTACAATAGAAGGCATGTTAGGGAAACACAACTCACAGTTCGTCTTGATCAACGAACACTTTACTCCTTCTTGACTCTTCAAGCCCAGGGGAGGGCACGATGCATGCGAACGGGTCTGAAATGGACTTAGAAGGGTTAAAGTTGCTACACTTTCGAAACAGAAAAAGAAAATCATGCGACCCTAAGTTTATCCTGCGTTGTCCGCCGATATCGCGAGGGAATTTGAGGCACTCGGATAAGGAGATCCAGGAACGGTTTCAGGGATATGGGAATCGCCCCACATGTCTGTAACAGCTTTGGGCGCAGGAGATGATACGCATGAGCCACGCGGCGAGTGGGAAATGATGAAATCGCGCCGTCGCCCAACCGTCGCGTGTCGATGGTCAAAATTCGGCCTGGATTGCCGTAGAAACTGGGTCGAAGTGTGTTGTTTGATGAATCATACCCTGTTAAAAGTCAACAGGGACTTGATGAGCGGCATGGGCGGTGTTGGAAGGCGCGACGGTGGTGGCAGGAGAGGAGGAAGTGACGTGACCCGCCAAATCGACGGAACTTGCCGCAATCAAATTGATTGCACGCCCGTAAGGTACGACCCGAATTTATACAAGAGCGCGCCGGGGCGCCGAAGCGCCCCGGCACTTCGACTGATGACGTGGCGCTACGTGGTCTAGCGCCAATTCGCTGATTTCCTGGCGGAGTTCGAAGGCTTCGGACACACGCGATTTTATAAAGAGAGAGATATTACCGTGGTCTGTGTCATGAATAATGAATTTTCACCAGATCTCGACAACTCGGAATAGCTTCGACACTGCCAGAAAGATCCACCTCCCCATCCCTGAACATCATCTGCCTGTGAATTGCATTTGTATGAATTGCATCAGCGTCCTCCAACCTTCCGCTCCGCTATCAATCGATTCAGATCTTGAACATGGCAGAAATCAATCAGGCTTGCAGCTCATCCAGGAACCGAAGAGGTATAATAAAAACGACCATAGGGAGAAGAGCAGCCTGCTGAGTCCTCCCCTCGCTGATTGCCGCGGCCGCAGGTCTTCTACGACACAATTCGAGTAAGTTACTGTACATCGCCAATGCTAGCACCAGGCATCAGCTGTATATCTGCTTATTGTCTGGTTGTTTCGGTATTTCGGGCGTCTCGGTGATGTTGAAATGCAAGGATTTTACCGTGGAGAGCTTTAAACGGTTGGTGTTTTCGTCCTTGTGCTCTCGAACCTCAGGAAACAAGCCGCCATTGAGCAAATATTCTCGTCGGACCGGCTTTCAGGTTGATCAAGAGAGATGTGGTCCATCATTTACGAGGAATAGGCGGAACAGTATTATCCACGGGGAGTCCGTTCAATTCGCGGTCAACCTTGCGACTTCTCAGCCTTTGGCCAATTCAAAGGCGAGTGATATCCTATTACTGTATTTTTTCATTCAATCCGACCAGGGGGGTGACGCGTGACTCAAATTACCGATTCGACCATTCGTGGGACTGGGCACGGCCGGGTTGGTTGATGGCTCTTATGTAAGTGGACAGCCACTGTCAAACCCTGCCGCGACCACTTTTGGTGAACAGAAATATACTGTGGTCACAATATCTCAAACTGAACCGGCAGAAACACTCCTATGGGTATCTTTAATGCATTCTTGAACCAAAATAAATAAAATCTATGCTTGCTGTGCTGCAGTTCATAAATCTAAGCTCATGTCACATCTCTGTCACTACCTGTTACCACTGTGATCGTGCCGCGCCGCAACACGTTTTTGAGCCGATGCCGAACTCGGCCAGCCAAACTTGGGAGACAGTATTTCTAAATTCATCTAGGGCTACAAATGTAGTTGGGGATTTTTTCTCCCTTCAAAATTGAACTTCTTAGTGAGATGAAAGAACACTTGAAATTTAAATCTCAAAAATTCCCCACTACATTTTGTAGACATTCATATTTAAATGATTTTGGCTTCAAAGGTTGGGCGGGCCGAGGGCGGTGCCGCCTCAAAAACGTGTCGGCGGATTGATCTCTGGTTTTGGCGGGGAGGCCGATAATCCGAATATAAATAAACAACTGACAACAAGTACCGCCGGTGCCCAGTCCCACCATTCGACCACGGCCGAAATTTTGCGTGACACATGCAAAAAAATTTCAACCGCCGAACGAAAATTTCGATTTTGCACGTCGCAGACGTGATTTTGGGGAATTTCGAGGGCCGCGTGACACAAAATGTGTTCGACCAGAGGGTGTGACGCGTGACAAAATCCCAATGTTCGCCATCGACCAAGGGGGGAGTGACGCGTGACGGTCGAATTGAATGAAAAAATACAGTACCCGGTTTGATGTACATATTTGGTCCTGCTAAACATATTGACCAGATGTTCGTTTTCGTACCGCTCAAATTCAAGTACGCTATTTTCTTGCGGATATTCGAATACAATAGACTCAGAACAACCTTAGATTTTTCTTGCGGTCAGGGTTGATGCGCTGATGTGCTGCTGATGGATCAGATGGATATTTGATGCCATCATCTCCTGTATCCCTCTCAATTAGGGCTCCAATCATTTAGTTTTCGTGTAGTGATCCGGTCAAACTACATAAAAACGGTTAATAAACGTTTAAAAACCGTTTAAAACTATTTATAAATGGTATTTTTGGTCCAGCTACAAATACAAATTGAACCAGCCAACTACTACCCCCTGCCGCAGTCCAATGATACACATTTCAGGAACCCAACCTTGATCCACATTTTGGTGAGCATTGCCTCCATTATGGTCTTGGCTTTGAAAGATCCACGAGTGTCCTGGCACAAGTGGTGTTATTTTGAGAACAAGTCCTCGCCAGAGACGCCGGTCCCAGGGATCGCGAGAAAATCATGTGCTATCTTTTAAACAATGGGAATTCGTGTTCGTGCTCCTGGAAATAGATGTCAGTAGTTGAATTTTCACAACGGTCTTCTCACCTTCCACCACAGCAATAATGTGTTCGGGTTGCCACGCCAAGTTCTAAATGCGTACCAAAAGCATTCGAGCTCCCCCAGCAAGGTCACATCAACCTCTCAACGTGTGCCCTACACACATTGTCCAGAAACGAGTTCGTGCGGCGAGCTTGTAGTGCCGAGTTACCCGCTTGGGGTCGGCTCAGAAATGAAACCGTTTAAACCATTTAAATGGTTTGTTTATCGTGTAGCCCTGGCCTCAAATAAAACGAAAACGAAAACGGTTATAACCGTGTAAAACCATTTATACACGAAAACGGTTGGAGCCCTACTCTCAATTATCGATGGCGGCTCCACGTCCACCCCTTCGTGCGCTCCTCGTCGACATCTCTGGCACGCTGCATATTGGATACAACCCTACTATTCGCGCTGTGGAAGCGTTCCGGCAGCTCCAGGCCTCTGGCATTCCATATCGCATGTGCAGCAACACAAGCAAAGAATCTACGCGCGATGTTTCTACGCGACTCCGCGAGCTTGGGTTCGATGTTCACGATGCACCAGCATCTGCAGAAGAAGGACCGCGCCAAGTTTGGACAAGCGTCGGTGCCATGCGGCGCATAATGGACGAGATAGGTGTCCACAGGTAATCTAATAATACACTTACGACTCAATAATAAATATTCACCCTCTGGAGGCCCTACTTGCTGCTCTCCCAATCCGCCCGCCAGGAGCTGAGCACTCTAAGCGACTCGGACTCGGACTCGGACAGCGCGACGACCCCCTTCGACGGCGTGGTCGTGGGCCTCTGCCCCGCGCGCCTCGACTACGCGCACCTCAACACCGCCTTCCGCATCCTTGCGTGCGAGCACTCCGCCCCATCGGCACGCGCACCCATCTTGATTGCGGCGCACACCGCGCGTTTCCTCGAGGCGCCCACCGGTGGACTCGCGCTCGGCCCGGGCCCATTCGTCGCGGCGCTCGAGCACGCAGCAGGAGTCCGAGCGCACGTCGTGGGCAAGCCCTCGCGCGCGTTCTTCGAGGCCGTGATTGCGGACATCAGCGTGCAGGAGGGCGGGGTGGTCGCCATCATCGGCGACGACGTTGAGGCTGATCTGGGCGGCGGCGCACGCGAACTGGGGCTTTGGCGTGTTCTTGGTTTGTGGAATCGGGTCTTGTTCCGAGTCTAAATCTGACCAAACCTGGACAACAGTCCGGACGGGAAAGTACCGGCCTGGCGACGAGACCCGCACTGCCGTTCCGCCCGACGAGGTCGTCGACTCGTTTGCCACTTTTGTAGAAAGCCTGCTGTCTGATGAGACACACTGAATGCCAGATATAATGTGGATAAGTTTGGTTCCTTTTCTACGCTCAATTTCGATCTCCTGTTCAGGGGCCTTAACCTCGTTTCTTCCTCTCGTTGATTAGTGGTCATTACCGTTGCAAACCCAGCGAATTCTGAAACTGAGGTCCATCGTAGCGGATAGCTTACAACACCACTCTACAGCAGCTCTGACACTTGCTTTACAGTGCGTCAGGATAGTTCATTTATTGACGCCCGTTCAGTGGTTGCAGGAGCACTTTACATAAAGGGCTCAAAGGAGATCCTCGGACCGACCTTGCGCAACATCATTCACGAGCATCTCCTCTCCCTTCCTGTGCGGTATTTCTACCTCACTAATGTTATTTATTGCCAAACGATTGGGCAGGAGGTGGCTCCTCGCTCGCACAGAGTCTGACTAGCTGGACTCCCTTGATTTAGCGGGCAGTCCGAGGGCAGTCCAAGGGCAGTCGAGAAATCTACCGCTTCAGCGCGAAAGCCATCGGCAGTGATATTAACGCCCATTGGGTCGCTGAATGTCAAAAGCGATGCCGCACCAGAGGATTTTCTACTTGGGCCAGAAAGTGGTGGTATTGAACCGCCCCTGCGGCCCCGTAGAGCGGTTCGTTCGGATCGAGCGTGTTGATAAAAACCAACCCCCTGAACAGAGTGGTTCTTAGAATATCGGAAGCTCAGGGAGATATGTACAGCCCTCACCCGACCTCTCCCCGTCAAGTCCCGGATAAATCTCGCGAGCGGGACCGACTCACACATAATGTCGCAATAAACTACATAATTAGGAAATAGTGTAGGTAAGGTCTCAGAAAAGAATGTGGAAAGCCGCTGGGTGTCAAACAGAGCACGAGGGGGTGAGGAACGTCAGATCGGCCAGTGCTAAGTCTCTGGGCGCGCCGCTGTCGTCTTCGACCTCCGGACAGGCGGCAAGCCATCAGTCTCGTCATGTACGGCTACATTGAGGCGGTCGGCGACCGTCTCGTCACCAAAGAGCTCCTGCACTTCATGCGTTCGCTTGAGCTTGGAGTCTTCCGGGCCGTAGGCAGTGCTTATGACCGTCACGGGATCAACGAGGCGGCTATGCGCGAACGATGTGAGAGGAGATTTGAAGATTTCGCGCACAGCCAGGGCCGTGACGGCCAGCACAAGCGCGCTTTCAGTCCGTCAGCACGCAAATTAGGGTGTTCAAAGATGGTGGCGTACCAGTAGAGAAACGACAGGGTAAATAGGAGGAGCAGAGGTGCTAATGGCAGACGTGATCCAAGATTGGTTTGGACGAACTCGGTCTCCAGCGCCTCGGTAGGCTCCATGACGTACGTGGTGGCAGCGAGCGCGGTCTTCGAAAGCCCGGAGGCGAACGAATCCGCGTAGTTACCAGAATACAGCCCGACGCCCTCAATTGCAGGAGGAACGTAAACTGAACCTGCCCAACTCCCGTCCAATACCCGCTGCGCCTGGGGCAGATCGGAGGCGGAGCTGGCGAGCGTGGTATAGCTACCGTTGAAGTAATGGTAGGTGACGACGAGTGAGTTCACGTCGCAAGTGAGGAGATTGTATCCGCCTCTATTGCCGTGGAGGAAGAATCCTGTATTTCCGACGACTGCATAGCGGGAGAGTCTCCATCAGCGCAGTCGTGTCTGAACCCAAGTGAAGTAACGTACAATCCTCACCCGAAACACTAGTATCTGCATTGTAAGCTTCAGAAATGACGATTATGCCATACCGGAAATCTCTGTTTCGCGGGCTCAGAATTAAGGTGGAGTTCTGGTGGGTGTGAGGCACCCACGTAGCGTTGGCAGTCTGGAGGCATTCTAATATTGAACCGTCGGATCCGAGCGGGCCTGATGGTTAAATGAATTCTCGGAGAACGGAGACGCTCATTCGGAGCCAATACCTCCAAATAGGGTACCGCCATATGAGTTGCATCCAAAGTCGTTGGATGACGTGTTGAAATTAACGGACGAAGGACAGTTTGTAAAGAGACCTGCATTGGGCCCGGTGTTCTCCAGGTCGACACATTGTGAGGTCACGCTGGTGCAAACCGATTTTACGCCCAGAGTTGTGGCCGTATATCCTAGATTGGTGGATAGGCTCGAAATCGCTGGGACCATGATCGCCGTTGAGTCGTTGGTAAGCGCGACGATGGTCGTATTTGATAGGCCATTCATCGCTAGTATTCGCTGCGAATTAGCCTGAGGATTTCCCGAGGTCCTGCGGCAACTATATTAGTTGCGGGTCCTCACTCATCGGTGTGTTGACGCACCCTCTCACGAAGCCACATTGGTAGGGCTGGTTATTTGTTGCATTCTTCTCCTCATTGCAAAGCGTTTGGTTTACTTGTCGACCAAACGCCGGGGCCGGCGCTCCAGGTTGACTCGTTATAGCGGTCACGGGATACAGCACGGACTCTGAAGTAGATCCGAGCCAAGTTTCCGTCGCTGCTGTACCGTACGCCAGAGCTAGGAAGGTGAACAGCATGAAGATGGCGTGGCGTAAAATCGGGGGCCTCCGGAGCGTTTTACCGCCTGGTACAGTGCCTCGGCCGACCATGTAGTTGGACCCGGTCCAAAGCGCCCCCAAATTGGCACCGTTGAGTGTTCTCATTAGGATCCCAAGTCTAAATTGCCGTAGTCAATAGAATCACGGACGTGGAAAATGCGGCTCACTGGTATGGTGTCGGCCTATCCACACCTTCATCGTAAGAAGATGCGAGCCATCTTCCCGCTAGCCAATATGCGCCGAGCCCAATGGTAACAGGAACCGACATGGTGGTGAGGGCTGAAGATATGTGAGCAATCGCTAGAGTGCTCCCAAGCGGTGCTGTCGTGTAGACTGCCCGTCCCGTTAGGTGGTAAACATTCTTGACGAAGATTTGTACGATCAATCCCAGAGCGATGGCCAGGACCGCCAGCACCACCGCAGAGCCAGTGAGCAGGATCGTCGTGGAATTCGATATCGAGGCATCCCGTCGGTCGCGAGCTTCCGGGATGCGGGGAAACTTTGACCTGTTGGGTGTCAATGTCGAGCTCGTCTGCTTTGCCTGCGGGCGGTAGGTTAGCTCCTCCTGGTAAGGATCGTACGGGTCAGCCATATGGTGAGGTAGAAGCTGGTAGAAGAAGCCAGAACCAGGCGCAAAATATATATGCCGACACTCTAAGCGAGAGCGGGAAGCACATTACGGCATTCCATGGCCGCCGATCATTGCGCTCATACCTTCTCCCACGGGTAATGTTTCAAAGGCTTCTCAACTATCAGGAAACCTATATTCTCGAGTATTAAGGAGCCATCAACTGGCCTGATGAAGCAGATGGCTGCCGGGTTTTCAGCCCTGATGGACGACTGTTCACGAGAACAAAAAACAACAGGAAACCCCTCCCTCGATAAGGCAACCTATAATGGCCATCTGTACACACTCGGTACAAATAAGATCTCCTCGGAGATTTCAAGT
Source organism: Mycena rosella (assembly GCA_029378255.1). Taxonomy (NCBI): domain Eukaryota; kingdom Fungi; phylum Basidiomycota; class Agaricomycetes; order Agaricales; family Mycenaceae; genus Mycena; species Mycena rosella. Next base: position 278,791 of record JARKIE010000026.1, read on the forward strand.
GCTTTCGCGGGTATTCGAGTGCGGTCGGGCATCGATTATGTTGAAATACCAGGGTAAGCCAGTTTGCCCGACATCGGAGAAAGCATTTACATGTAAATATTGCCATAATTTGGTGGGGACCATCGGGCACATCTTTCCTGAAATTAGCTGTCTTCTAGGTCTCGAAAATCAGAAAGGAAGTCCCCTAGAGCATCCCGCTGTGCAGGCTGTTATTCTCAGGTTGGGTGGGGGACGACATTCGTAAATGATTAGGAACACGCGGAATCTGTCTCGAGCTCACCCCGCTTCAATCGATTGGAATCCTTTCCCAGCTTAAGCATCGGCCGGCCGGCCCAGAATTCCGCGCTTTTTATTGTTTAATTGCCGCGCCAGTTACAAGAATATGACTGGAGTCATCAGGCGAGTCCTCTGCTCGACGATTGCATCTCATCGAAATCGATAACTTTTAGGATTCGAGTATATTGGTCGATTAACCGGCGTGAAGGTCAGCTTTTAGCGTGTAGTCCGACGCGGACAGCCTCGGTCGACCTCGCCTGAAACCCAGCCTCAAGTTCGGAACAGCTGCTACGGTATCAGTAACGCAAGGGGCTCTCACAAGCATCGGGGTTTCAGTCAACATAGGCGGAGTTAGCCTATTATAAATAAGGCAACCTTGTTTAGGAGTACGGTGGATTTGCAATAGCCTGCTTGCCGTGTCATCTTGTATATGTTGATCTCTCACCGTACAGAGTATTCCGCCAGTTCAATCGTTTCGAAACCTGTGTCAACCAAGGCCGTCTGCGACACAATCCTGTTGTCACTGTGATTATTGCAATTAGTACTGTTATTGTCCCAGCTGAGTCGCCTATAATTGTGTCTGCGCCCAAGCAGCCAGCAGATCGCCCTCTAACTCCACCACTATGCTGTGTTCCTTTGCTTTACCGACAGCCACCTGCCCCCGGAGATCAACCGCGTCCCCTGCCTGAAATCTCCTTGGCGGAACGGGAAATACGGAGGAAATGGTTTGCAGTATCCGGCAGCGCACGGTCGTCAACAATGTTCTTACGGAAGGCCGTAGAGCCGGTCTAGTTGAAGGGCCAGCGTTCACTGCCATGTCAAGTCGTCCTTCGAGCACGAATATGATCCCTAGATTAGGCCAAAATTAGCTCGCACTCATGCGATTCATTGTGCGACTCCACGTACCCGTTGGACTGATCGTCTGGCCTGGGAGGTAGAATTTAATCCCCCCGCCTGCATCGATGAAGCATTCCACCTCTGTATTCGGGCCCAAATGTAATATACCGAGAACCGAGGGGAGGTTGAAGTCGAACAGGTGGCAGAATAATTTAAGTGCGCTGCGCCTCCTTATAGCTGCATCGAAAGCATCAGCACTGGAGGCTTCGAAAAAAACGGGACACGACCTTCAGTTTGGATGCGCAGCTCGTGCTGGTGCTGGCACCACACCAGGCACGTCTCTTGCGTCTCGAACGTTAGGATTTCTTTTCCTTCTCCCTTCTCTTCGATATCGAAGACTAAGGGGACCTCCGCGCGCTTGAGGTCACTGTGGAGCCGCCCACCCTCTTCTAGCCCGCAGATTGCCAATGCACCGCCTCTGAGCTCAAGCTCCCGTGCCCACCGCGGAAGACACCGCGCGGCGGACGTCTCCATGCGATGGGCGCGCGTCAGATCAATGATAAACAAAGGCTCAGAGGCCTTAGCTAAGAGCTGCGCCTCGATTGACGGAACGGACGCGAAGACTCCACGTAAAGAATCAGCTACGCGTGATGAGAAGGGTAAGAGACATACATATATATCCAGAGAGGATGATAACGACGGCGTTGGGCTGGGCAAGTAAATTCGTCGTGGAGTAAAGAGTTCTGCTGCTTTGAGGCACACTCCCGGTGGCGGATTGATCCTGGTACACCGACAGTTTAGACAAACGCAGTCCACTATCCCGGCCCTTGCTCCATTCACTCAACTGCATTACCTTTGCGCGCTGGGAGAATGGGAACTCAGTTGTAGATTTGTAAAAAGAGAAGGTCTCCTACCGTATCGATGGCACTGTACAACAGGTAAACCACCATCGCAGCGCCGATGCCGATGGCAAATCCCTGGGCGAATCCAAGGAAGGAGCACGCACAAAGCGTAGCTACGACGACGCAATACTCTAGCGATGTGAGATTCGACCCCTCCCACAATGCCTTGAGGAATAGCTCAACCCCGAGGAAGAGCACCAGGGCGGAGGCGAGAACGGTGGGAACATATGGAAGTATCAGGCCAGAGGTGAGGAAAAAGACGACCATTAACAGGATGATGAGGATGCTTTCGAAACGGCTGCCGTTCGCCCGAGTAAGGTACACCGAGTACGAGTATTTCTGAGGAAATGTCAGAGGTCAACTCTGCAGAAATGGGAGGGGCGTACGATCATATTGGGTGCTGTTCCGAGAAGCCCGGCCAATATATTTGACGCTGCATGGCCTGAGAAATGAGGCATTCCGCCGGGGTTGGTCAAGTGGCTGACTCACCCAATAGCTCATGATTCATGTCGTAGGAGACATCGAGAGTGAATGCGAGTGCTGGTATGTATATCGGAAGGTTAAGAACCCTTTAGGAGATGTAGTCAGAATGCGACCCGGCGAAAACACGAAAGATCTGCGCACCCAAAGACGACGAGGAGAACAATGTTTTGAATCGCACTTGTGAATGACCGCCATTCCACCAGTGTCTAAGTGTATGTGAGGAAAGGAACCCGTGGTTTTGAGATCTGCTCACGAAATTGAACAATTTCCAGTAGTTCCAGCTTGCAACGACAGCGGAAGCACTCGAAGGGGATTCAACGTCAAATAACCATCCTGCCACGATCAGCTGAGATTTTGGGACCCGCAACAGGCCGACTACAGTCCAGAAGACGACGGGAATGGTGAAAAGGTACAAGGGAATATAGTATGGCGAGCGTACTAGGCCACGGGTCCGCTGACCAATTGCAGGGGCGCGCAGGGTGATCGATAGAATGAGGGCGGGGAAGAACGACGCGGTCAGCGGTCCAAGGTGTGATGTGTTAAAGAGCGTGGTTGCCGCGTTTGAAAGCGAAAGAGGTGGGGCCGATGGAGGAAACGGCAGGCCGAGTCCGAGTATGAAAAAGGACACCCCGATGGCACCGATGGCGCCGGTTAGCACAGTTTGCGGAAAATATGGCACCTGGATAAAGTGAGTCATCTCATCCAAAGATCTTGGGAGAGAATTCATACAAGATTTCCGAGTTTGAGGGCACCGAGAATGAGGAATACGGCACCAATCAGAAAGGAAGTTAACGCGTATGCCGCCATAACCGTTGGTACTAAGCCCGGGTGGTCGTCACCGATGGCTCCACGAATGTCTGTGGCGAGTCCCCTGATAAATGGTAGGACCTCTACAAGCATACCGCACAACCCGCCGCGAAATCGCGAGCCACCAAATGTCAACACAAGTTGCGACGATAATGTACTGCAATACTGAGTATCGGGTAAAGACAAGGAGGAAAATATACTCACCTAATTATATACATCGAGATTCCTTGGAGTTCTAGTGCTCGGAAGCCGTTAGCCGGAGGGAAGATGAGAGTCCCAAAGGCGACTGGGAAATTTGCTCTGGTGAAACAGATTTGAGATGAAAGATATTCCGCGTACCAGTATGCAAGGCGGTGAAGAGCGTCCCAAGCAGGACAGCTGGAAGCCCCCGATAAAGCCGCGATAGGGACGCAGAGATCAATTCGGCGTGCACCATGGTATCAACAAAGTTCTGTCGTAGAAGAGGGATCCGGCCCGGGATACAAAAGGACAGAAAAGTTAGCCCAGCCAACAGAAATGTGGAGTTCGAAACGAACAAACAGATCTTCCACTTGAATCCTTATATGTAGGGGAGTTGAATTGGTGGTTGTCGTCACAACACAGCCATTGGATCCAGGCCCCCACGATACTAGGAGGTTAGTAGTGCTATCTGAACTAGGAAAAGGAACAGCGCTAGAATGCTAAGTGCTATTCCATGCGTGTCTCCGGTTGAGAAATGTTGACCGGCTTTGAATTGCTGCGGGCTTGGGTGGAGATCTAAATAAAGAACGAGACTACGGTTGGCAGGTTCGTGTTTGATGTGCATCAAACATGGAGAGTAGCACTGAGTATCCTGCAAACGTGGCTTCGTCGCAGAGGCACCACTTGCAGCAAACACCACGAGTATTTCACCGGAAACCCCGAGTAACAGCGGCCCCCCTGACTTCGTTGCATGAGACAGGTGATAGGCTTGAAACTCCGGAATGAGCGACGCAGAAAGGAGGAAAATGCCCATAAGTCTAAGTAGCTCGAATGAAGAAGTCCCTGGAGGCTTGGAAACAAGTCCGCCGGAAGGAGGCTCGATGTACGACTTTGAAATCGGTAAAATGGAGCCGTTTGACGCGTTGTACACGTATTGAGTGCCAATCTCCGCTCATGAGATTCCGAGGGAATCGTTGGGGAGCACTTGCGAGGCATAGATATTGGCGGATCGGTAACTCCAGTCGCCCGGCGGCGCCAGAAGGGCCAAAGAAGGCCCAGAACTGCTCGTGTCTATTCCAAACGTTTGATGACAGAGAGTGGTGAAAGTTTCTATCCACAGCAGATTCCAGGAGAGCCCTCCAGTTTGTCCAGCGTAGCAAGGGCCAGTAGATACTCCCATGGACCGCCGTCTCTCGCGAAGTCGTGCGAAGACCCACGTCATTTGATCCTGGACCTGCCGACCGAAATGATCCGAGATTTCTCGGAACAAACACTGTTCCCATTCTTGGCCTCTCCGCTTCAGCTCAGAGCTCAGCTGACGCGACGGGAAATTATCCAGAACTTATATCTCAAGCGTAGACTCGTAATCAGTATGCCTACAACTGGTAAAAATGTGCATAGGCAGACTGGTGCTATTCGGAACTGTCAATCGAGACGGAGCTTTGATGCCGTCCGCCCTATGCTCAATTTATCTATATTATACCGGATTCAGCGGAATAGTATGAGCAAATTGCACTTGCCTTGAACTTTGTCTCCCCAGATTTCTTTTGCGGAATTTGGGCGGCGCGTACAATGGACCTGAAGTTGCATCGAAATTGATGGCAAAGCTCGGCCACCGTGATGCCGATCACGGCACCGCCTAAACAATTCAAACTCAGGCCCGTCTCGATTGACAGCTCCGAATAGTACCAGTCTGCCTTGAGTTAGTCTCTTATAAACAGACTCTACAACAATTTTTGCTCGGTACCTCGCGTAGCCTTGAGTCTGCCTACGGCAAAGTGCTTGCCACATTTTTGCCACTCGTAGGCAAGCTGGTTACGAGACTACTATTTTCAACCACCTAGTTGGCCACCCTACCTAGTTGGCCACTTGAGAGCTAGAAGGCCAGAGCTTGATAATTATGACTGGACATAATGTACAAACAGAGTACGACCTCCCACGAATGTCCAGACCAAATTTCAGCCGAAAGTGATGGGTTGATTGAAAGCTACGTCATCGCGGATCGAGATCCGAAGCATGGGGACATCAATTTCTTGCCGTCGGGCCGCTCATCTCACTTGCCCTTGCCATTTCTCCACCATTTCTTCGTCGATCCACGACCTTTGGGGCTCGTTCTGATCCCTCGATGCTGGGCTTCTTTCCTTAATGCCACTGGATGGCAATGGGCTGGACTACCTTTCTGAACACACTCGGGAAAGGACCACTTCCTTTTTGAGTCAGCCATACTGGCCACCGTCGGGGTACACGACACCATCACGCTATTGGTCTGAACTCTTACACAATACTTCTAACTATCCAATGCATCCTTCTGAGAGGTATTTCTGGATTTTATTGATCCAACTCTGATCATTCTGCAGGCCATTATCTCAAATCACCGAATTTTGGTCTCACTCATAGTCGGATTTTTTGGAGGAGCTACCAGGATCTTGGAATGCAGTTAGGCATTCAAGTACATCTCAATACTTCCCATTAAGTAGTGTGGATCTTAATTTGGCTCATCTTGGCTTTTCTTCTACTTGTAGGACACTGGTTCATTTCACCACCCCGATTTTGGAGTTCCCCATTAGTTGGAAGCAGATTTTCTGACACTTTGTATGCCTCACATATGCACCAAAACTATGTGAAGTAGTCGATATGACCTACCTCTATGATCTAGAGTGCATGTGGCCACCATTTGAGAGCTCAGCCCATAATTTAGCGGGGTGGCCAACTAGCCTGTTATTTGGCCATGTTATACTGCCGCGCAAAATAAATTCACTGTGAACTCAAATGTTGGCATATTTGAGAACTTGGGGTCTTCAACTCTTTCTAGGATGCATGCCTTCGCTCTGATGTAGTTGTGCTTCGATTGACCCATTTAAACGACAACAGGAGAGGAACAAATGCTTAAGTGGCCAACTAAGTGGTGGAAAATAGTATCTCCAGCGGGTGTACACGGCCGCAGTTCCATAATTATAATTATTAAAGTGTTGGTCTGCGCCGCCGCTGCGGCGGAGTGGGAAGGTTAGTAAGTAGTGTCTGAGCTGCGGACCAGCAGCTGTTGAGCCATGAGACGCACCTGCATCGGAATGCAAATGCGCAGCTTGCAGTCCGGGGTAGGTGCGGATTCACCTGCGGAAGCAGCGGAAATAACGGGCACCGCGCGAATGTTGGATTGTATGAGGGTATGTGAGCTTCGGAAAGAAGGCAGCAGATCAGTTGACGTCGACCATGAAGGACGAGGAGAGAGTCAAATTGAAGAGGAAGGAGGTAACCTAGTCCGTTTTTAAGGTTAGGTGCCCGATTGGGGTAGAACCTTATTACATAATCACATTTTGAGGCCCTTGCCTCAGCTCTTGAACCTTGAATATATCTACATCGGAAAGTCACAAATGTTCTCTGTGTGCCCAAATATTTCCATATTTTTTCAGTACCATGAGACGAAGCTAAGGACGAGTCAAATTGATGTCCCATCACATTGAAGGATGAGCTCCTGCACTCATTCAAGCACCATTCAAAAAGTTCTGAAGAGGCAGATCGTCTCCAATATGCTCTAAAGTTGAGTTCCAATCCAAGAAACCAGAGAAAGAGGTGCTGCACAGCGAAAACGACACCAGGGCAGCTAAGCGAAGATTATGTAATAAGGTTCTACCCTAACCATCACTTAATAACAGACTTCAACACGATCGAGGTACGAGATCATACACCGCCAACGGTCAGAAACGTGGTCGCCAGCTGGACGCGATTCACCTGATACATGTTGTCGAAGGTTAGCCTCAGCATGGGGGAAGCTGTCAGTCAGCTTTATTCCGAATAGCTCCAGCCTGGAGCCAGTTGACCTCGGAGCCAGCTGAGACCCTAGCTGAGGTCTATCCGACCATCCACATGTTGCTCGACCTTTCCATTCGATGAAGCAGACAAAAATAAAAATAAATTCAGCAGTATCCCATTCCTGTCATGATCCTTGAACACTATGTATGTAGTCAACTCATAGACGTCGTTGCAGCTTCCGACAAGCTTAAAATGCCGTAGCATCGATCCTTCGGAACATGAGAATAAAGCCCTGAGACGACGACAGATAGCTTACCGCGGCACATCCGTATGAGAGATAGCTCGTGAACTTACGATCAGCAAGGTGAAAGGGGGCTGCATTTCGAAGCGGGATATTGAGGACTGGGAAGAAAGACACCCCGGGTATTGACACGGGTCGCACTGAGAAAAGGCGAAAGCAAGAGACATCCGTTCAATGACGCAGTGTGTTGGTAGGCCTAAGGGCATTGTGAGAAGCCAGAGAAAGAGCTTCGGTTGAGGAAACAGGCTTGTGCGGGACCCGAAGTCTTGATTTGAATTGAATAGATAGTATGCCGGGCAGCCCAGGCTCCAAGAATTTTTGCTCGGTGTTCCTCGGACATCCCATACGCGTAGTTCTTGAAAATTTCAGGCTTGGGTGCTAGTTTGAGTCATGGGACAGAAGGGACCCTATGACTTGGCGCTTCGGCTTGATGTCACTGTGATGGACAGGTTCTGCGCATCGAGCAGCTCCTTGACCACGAGGATCTTGCTCGCGGGGTCGGGCGCGTGCTTGCGGAAGACGGTGCGCCGCCTTCGATGAGGGCCGCAAGTGTTCCCATTTTGTCGCTGAGCGAGATTGCGGAGGTTGAGGGTAAGTGTCAGGCGCAGGGAGGGCCCTATAGACACGAAGAAGGGGACGCTACTCCGTCGAGTAGATGGGGGGAAGCGAGCACAAAGCAGAGTCACCAACCAGGGAGAGAGAACGAACCTAGACGGACACTGTCAAGTATCGACGCCATCCTGTCTTGACTCTGGACGACATTGGAAGCTTGCTTATCCAAGTTGAAGATCCTTGAACGCAGCGACCATCTCCGTGTCTTGCTCGGCGCTCAGCAACGGGCCGCTGCGAGGGGAGTAAGGGTGAGGGCAAGGTGAGAGGTTTGACAACGTGCACGTGAGGATAACAGTGATAAACATTGCGCACGGACCACTCCCATCACTGCTCTCGTCCTCACTGAGATTATCAGGATTCAACTAAAGCGCGCCACAACTTCAACCTTACCACTTCAAGAGGATTCAAATGGGCCTACTTATTATTTGCAACTGACCCGGGCGGGCTTGAGAATTGACCGCGGGTAGTCGCCGTCGGTCTCTCGTAAGACGACGACGTAAGTACTCTGATCTGGTCGGAAAATCCGAACCCCAAATTATTATAGCAGGAAGACTTCTGACCTGAGACATCTTACCTCTAATTCACAGAAACTGTATGGCAGGACTTGAAAAAACATTGTAATGACAATCAGATATGGACCACAGGAAACGGACATCCGGTAGCCAGCTGAAAGGTCGAGCTGAAATAATTAGCTGGTGGCTAGCTGGAGAACTACTACGAGCCAGGTTTTTGGAAAGATGGTTACCACCTGAATGTTCCAGATGGGATCGACGTGGGAGCACTTTGGCGGTGTACCGTGTTGAAGGCTGGCCGCGAGAGACTAGAGGTGACCCATTGATCACTCTATTGACTCAGCGGTCCTGCTTCAGTCCCGCTTCTCCTTATTCTCTCAAGCTTCTCTCGATGATAGGGCCTCCTCTCCGAAACCCATAGGCTCAAGGTTGGTTCAAGGACGTCAGTACTCCGCATCGCCAAGGGCCCGACAATGAATCCCCAAGGCTTGGACGCCGAGTTGCTCGCCACGTAATTCGCTACGCCTAAGATTCCCCGGCTTATCCGTCGAGACGGATGACCCGGATCTTCTGCGAAACCTCGAAAGGATTGGTGTCACGATGCTACGATGACCCAGGCGGGCTGCAGGCAGGAGTCCATCCGGCCCCGTTGACATCTGCACAGCCGTGCCGTGCCACGCAGGTCATGTTCGACGGGATGTCTACCGAGGCAGCATGACTGCGTGTGAATCCTAGAACCATTTCTCTGGGCACAGTTGCGCAGGATCGTGCGTATGATCACCCGCTTTAGGCCACGTAACTTCCTATATAACATAAAAAGGGGAACCTCCCATCGTCAATCCTGCGATGCCTAGTAAATTCTCCACCCTCGGAGCCCTCCTGGCGCTCCTAACCCCCCGTGTCCACGCGCTCTTCGAAACCACCTATCACTCCTCCCCGCTCGCCATCCAGCCCTTTACCGTTCTCGAACGTTCCCCCGACTACGATCCCAGTAACACGACGCTCTTCCTCACGTGTCCCGCGGGCTTAAACGTTGTGCAACCCGGCCCCGCGATCTACAAGGCCACCGGCGAGCTCGTGTGGGCGGACCCTAGCCTCGGCGGCTGCAACGATCTCAACTTCCAGGAATTCGATGGGCAGCAGTACCTTACTGTGTGGGTCGGAGTGGGCTCGGCGGCGGGCGGCGGCGCTGGTTCAGGGACAGCGCATCTGTTGAATTCGAATTACGAGATCGTAAAAAACGTGTCGGCGGTGAATCCCGAGGGCACAGACTTGCACGAGTTCAACATCGTGAAGCCGGCCAACAAGACCGCGCTCGTCACGGCGTTCCTCCCTGTTCCGGTATGTCTCAATTGTGAACCGCCACAGTACTCGTGTTAACGGTGATGCAGCTCGACTTGACCTCAGTGGGGGGTTTAGCTGACGGATGGTACTTCAATTCTATCATCCAAGAGATCGACATCGCGACAGGCCGTGTCCTCTTCAATTGGACTTCCGTTGACCACATTGCTCTCGACGAGTCGTACAACAACCTGACTCTGACGGGGGAAGGCACGAGCGCGTCGAACCCATGGGACGCCGTGCACATCAACTCCATCGACAAGGTATATATCACAAATCCGCACGAGTACTCCGACCAGGCAACTTATGTTGACCGCCTATTCCCAGGACGCCGCTGGAGATTATCTCATCTCCGCCCGACACACCCAGACCATTTATAAAATTGACAAGAACGGCACCATCGTGTGGCGCCTCGGCGGGAAGTCCTCCGACTTCACGGCCCAGAGCAACAACACGGAATTCCATTTCCAGCACCACGCTCGCTGGCGCATGGACGATACCCAGATCTCGCTGTTCGACGACGGCGCTGCGGCACTAGGACTATCGGTGATCATCATTAACGAGCCCGTCGCGACGGGTAAATACCTAAACATCGATCAAACGGCCATGACGGTATCCCTCGCCAATCAGTTCTTCCCCTCGCCAAGTACGTTATTATTTTTCCGGTCATCTGGAAAAAAGCAGATGTCTCTGGGGCTCTCCGGGAGACGTTAGAGACTCAATAGGTCGAGAGACTGCCCCCTGTCTCCGGGAGACCGCCAGAGACGCACCGGAGACACAAAGACGATCAGCATCAGTGGTCCGCGTGGATCATCTTTTGATCAAATGCCAGTCGGTAGGCGCGGATGGTCTTAGCAACGGACCCGCAAAGCAATTATCAGACGGGCTCGAGGATTGGAGGAAATGATAATTCAGAAAAGAGCGCGACGAAAATTATACAAGCTGCTACTGCTACTTAATGATAATGGTGCAAGATGCTCGGCAGGTTGAACTCGGAAAGTACATGAGACTGGAGACAACCGGCAGGGCTCTTGAGGAACATTGACGGAGCAACAACTCGGAGAGAGCTTGAATGGGAGGAAGACACAGTGTACTTGATCTTGACGGCCTGGGACTTGAAGATATTTGACGAGAACACGCCGACTTGAACACGACCAACTTGATCATGAAAGGCAAGCAAAGCGAGAGGGGAAATCGATCGTGGGGGGGATAAAGGAAAGAAGGCGTGCCGAAAAGATGGCTCTTTATAGGCGAGCCACCTCAGCGACGAAATTCTGTTTTTTGTGGCAAGTCCGTCTGGTATATTGGGCAATCGAATAATCCAACAACTGAGCAGAAGGACAACGGCATGAGGACATCAACAACGGAAGTTGATGGCTGGCGAATCACCCTCTAGCCGAGGCTAGCCGAGGTCTCCTGCGGTCTATGCGTCTATGGCGTCTCCCGGAGACACGCCATGTCTCTCAGGTCAGAATGCGTTTCCAGATGGTGGTCTCCTCGTCTTCTGATGTTTTTGGAATCCCCCAGTAAGCAGCCCCAGTCTCGCGGAGGGAAGCATCGAACCATACGGGGACACTGTCCTTCTCGACTACGGCAGCAACCCTTGGGTTCAGGTCTCCGATGCGTCCACCGCGCAGGTCCTCTTTTCCGCCATAATCGGCCCGAACAACGCCTCGCTCTGGCTTGGTGGGATTAACAACTACCGCGTGTTCCAGACGTCCACGCGCGAGTTCACAGGGCACCCGACGCAGCCTCCCAGTGTCGCAGTCGCGGGCGGGGACGTGTACGTGTCGTGGAACGGCGCGACGCACGTCGCGAGTTACACGCTGCTCACTGGGTCCAAGGTGGGGGACGTAGGGAAGAAGGTGGCGAGCGTTGCGAAGGCTGGGTTCGAGACGATGATTAGTGCGAGGGGAGCCGGGGAGTTCGTCGCTGTTGCCGCGGTGGCTGCGAACGGGACGGTCTTGGGGCGGAGTTCTGTGTACCGGACGAGTGATGGGAGTGTGGCAAATTAGGTGCCGAGACAGTTCTAGTCATATTGGATGTATCCGGACAATTTCTCAACCAATCATGATTTCGTATCAGGCATGTTCCTCAAAGCACAGTGAATAGAGGCAGACCTATTCAGCCTCGCACACAGCTAATTAAGTCTTCGTGTCACAACTGCCTCGATTAAGAATTTGCTTGCGGTTTTAGGGAGAGCCGGTGGTTCGACCCCATCCGGACATTCGTGTTCGCACCTTCTTTTTGTCGTTCCGGCGGCGGTTCTTTTTTTTGTTGCGTTACCGCCAAACCACTAGTGAAAATCGCTTCTCAGGACCTCATCAGCACTCGGCATTTTCGCTCAGCTTCAGGCAAACGCACGCCCTTGACCGCGTTTCTCTTTCGACGGGCGGGCTGATATTCGGACGCTCAGAAAAATCGTATTCAAGGTATCCAGGCAGCATCGAATTCAATCTCCTTCCAACTTCGCTATACACGTCCCCGTGGAGCAACGCAGCTCGCTCCCACCTCCTCCGTTGAATATCTTTGTAGCCTTTAGGGTCCGGGAGAGACGGTGGTTCGACCCCACCCGCGGACATTTGCGGCGTTTCGTGTTCTTTTTGCTCCCCTTTGTCTCGTGCCTCGATTCCCGCAAAACGAAACACGATTGAACGCGGCCTGGCCCAGACACATCTAGCCATGGCCCATGATCGCTGTCTCAGAACACCGTGAATATTTCATCACACCTTGAGCCCTGTCTTGATTCTTGAAGGTCTCTTTCGATTTATTTGTCGTGGCCCGGGAACAGTGGACCGCCAAATCAACGCACGCCTGGACATCGGCATCGTCCAGCCCAAGTCTTGGGGGAGCACCGAGGCAGCGGTGGGCCGACTCCACCTGAAGACGTCTGAGGCCCCTGCGATCTTGAGGGCGACGCAGCCCGAATATGAATCCACATCCGCGCACATTCAAATCCCCTCGAGTTCGAAGTTGAATTCGGACCAGCCCCGCACCCAGCTACCCAAGTCCCCGTGGAGCACGGAAGCCCGCTCCCGCCATTTGGTTTCCGAAACTTCTGCTGTTAGGGAGAGACGGCCCGGAGACATTCGGTGTTTCGTACCTGCTTTTTGTCTTCCTACTCGTCTTGTCTTTCTTCTCCTAAGTTCAGTCCGACTACCCGCGAGCCAGGCAAATCCCAGATGAGAAGAGGCAGACTTGCATGTATAGTACCGCACCCAGCTACCCAAGTCCCCGTGGAGCACGGACGCTCGCTCCCGCCACTTGAAACATTTTCTTTCCAGCTGATAGGGAGAGACGGTGGTTCGACCTGGAGCGATATTTATTATCTGCTTTTTGTTGTCTTGTCTTAACTTTTTTCTTCTCGGTTATTCGGCTGGCAAAATCCCAGATGAGAAGAAGCAGACTCAAAAGGGGAGCCCCGGACCAGCTACCCAAGTCCCCGTGGAGCACGGACGCTGGCTCCTGCTATTTGGATGCCGGAATTTCGTCCCAGCTGGTTCGGGAGGGACATTCAGTGTTTCTTTCACTCGTTTTTTTGTCTTTTGTCTTCTTGCACTCCGCATACCCCCGAGCCTGGCAAATCCCCGTGCGCCTCCGAATCAATTCTCCGCGCACCACCAAGAAGACGGCATCGCATAATAGGATTCTGAATTACAATCTGCAAATGCGGCTCTAAGGTAGGATCGGTAAGTGGATAGGGGGCAGGAATCGTCAATCGTCAATCGTCAATCAATCGCCACCAACGCGAAGCGAAGCGAATCGTAAATAATTGAATGGGGTGAGGAAGTCCGAGAATGCGTGCGTGCGTGCGGGGTATCGTAGTATCGTGCGGCGGGGGCGGAGTGGCGGAAAGAGAGGGTGAGGTGATGCAAGATGGGGACAAAAAACAGAGACAGCGCAGAACAGCGTGCGTGCGAGACGCCGTGAAGTCCGATGTGCGCAACGGTCGCTACCGCACCAGCACCGCACCGAGCAGCACGCCCGCGACGCTCAGCGCGACGCCCCCCAGCGGGAGGCCGAGCGGGCGCGCGGCGCCAGTGCCAGCGGGTGAAGACGACGCGGGGGGCGAGGAGCTCGCGGGCGCCGTGACGGAGACGGAGCCCGGCGTGCTGGATCCCGATCCGGAGTGCGAGCCCGAGCCGGAGTTGGACGCGGAGGACGACGGGGTGAACGACGGAAAGGAGATGGACGTGGGCGTGGACGCGGCGGCGCAGAACTGCTCGACGAGCGCCTCCGCGGAGAGGACCTCGTCCGGGCACGCGGTGAGGCACTCCACAAAGGTTTTTGCGTAGGTTTTGGGGCTGCGCGCATCGGATTAGTATCAGTTACTTATATTCAAGCACGGAAGGGAGAAAAAGCGACGCACGTCGGGCAGAAACAGTCTACGGCGACCTCGGACTCGCACGTGGCCGCGGAGGCGGCGAGCGCGAGGCAGTTCGTCACTGCGCCATCGGATTCCCGTCAGCGAATTCGGAAAACGCAGAACGACCATGACACACCACACGAGGAGACGCCACTCAGCGAGGGGAGCGCAGCCGAGTTGGTCGGTGTCCCGATACCGCTTCCGCTAGTACTTCCGCTAGCTGCGCTGGCGCTGGCACCCGTGCTGCTGGCGCTGGATGACCCGGCGGCGGAGGCGGCGAGGGCGAAGGTCAGGAGGAGGAGCGACGTCGGGAGCTGCATCGGGGTCTTGAAGGACTAGGGCGGGCAGGAGGAGGAGGAGGACTTGGGCGTGGTGGCGGTCAGGAGCAGCCGAGGTGTCACGCCATCACGCCGTGACCCACGTGTTTGCGGACGGCGATGTTCCTCCGTGAACGCGCCTCGGAATGTCTGCTACCCTCTGGTTTTTCGACTTCAATCTGCGTGCTTCAAATGAGAGTAACTCTTGGCTGTTCAAGACCTCCAGTTTGAATTGGGTAGGATCCACAATTTAGAGCGATTCCATTCGCCACAGCTCTTTTGCAGCTCTTCGGACTTCCCGCTCCTCTCCCACCGCCCGACTTCCCAATGGACCTGCGCTGGATTCGGTTTCACAAATAAGCCGCCGCCATACAATAATGTTAACAGTCTCTCGCCGCCCGGCCGTGATCTGTATTGGGCTACACTCGGTTGTAACTTTGTTTTTGGCTGAAGGCCGGACGGTTGGACAGTCTGAACCAGGCGGTGCAGTTCCAGGACGCGGAACATCAATAATGCATTTCTCGGACACGCTTCGATTAGCTCAAGTGACCATTGTCTCCTTGTCGCTCTGGAACTGGAACTAGAATCTCCTCGCTGTCCACACACCTCGCCAACTTGCGTGCAACAAACACAGAAAGAAAGAAAGGCTCCTCCCCTTCACTCCGTCCCATCCCCGTACTCTATCTCTTCTGAGCTCCGCTATTCTCCTGAAAGAAAGAAAAAACGTATTCCCATGCATGTCCCCGGGCGGATTCGAACCACCACTCTCCCTTATACGTCCCTTCACTACTTATTGGGCAGGAGCGAGTGCCATACTCAACGAGAAATTCATTGTGTACATCCATGGCTGGGTACCTGCGTCCCTTCGTAAGCCGATTCTGACCGCGCTCACGCCTCGCACTCCTGCTTTTTTGGACGTGTTCTTGCCTCAAAATTCATGCCAGGAGATACCTTGACCTTGCGGTGCGTGCGTTCGAAAAACTTGTATGAACATCCTACACATCTGCACAGGGAGTCAGCGTGTCAGCGTGACTGCGGCTGTGTTCGCCTTTCACTGCGTCCCAGACTTATAGTACCCTGCGCGACACCGGTTACATCCTCCCTGCAAAAAAACGGCTAGACATATACTATCTTTCAATGTCCCCGGATGGATTCGAACCACCGCTCTCCCATATGCCGCTCAAGACGTCTGTGCTCATTGGGCGGGAGCGAGCGCCGTGCTCTACGAGGACCTGACTAGGCAGCTACGAGGCTCGATGGGTGCGCCCTTCCCAGCTGGGGGTCTGGGTGTATTCTCTGCACCACCACCTGCACCACTACAGAGTTTTCTACCCCGCGCCTCGCTACCTTCCTCGCAAAAGCACCAAGGGGAGAAGGAAAGTCGTCCGAGCAACACTAATACCTCCGGGTGGACGCGAACCACTGCCTCTCCGACAAATGGCTGTAGCCAACAACGCATTGGGCAGGAGCGAGTCCAATCCTTTCCAGACACTCCAGAAATTTAAACGGTGCCGATTCTGAGCGCTCTGGCTCTTCCTTTTTCGGACGTGCCTCCAGTACTGTGCATCCAGAAATCTTACTGCGTGCATTCAATCCTCGTCGCCCCATCTCTCCCGGCCGGAAAATGGAAAAGGTGGACGAAAATTGCATGTCTCGGGACCGGTAAGGACTCTGACCACCCCACAGTAGAAGCTTGTTTTATTGACTCCATACCCCTGCAGGCTCAAGCTTAACAGATTGATTCGATCGACACAGATCACGGCTAACAAAGCATTTGCGGAACCAAATTTCCGATCACGGTTGAATAGGGGATCTGAATTGGTCTTACCTCTCTTCCCACTTACCACCGCCCCCTCTCGCTGTCCTCTCTCCAAGATGGAGAAAAACCTCGACGAACACCTAGATCTGCTACCGAAATTAAATCAGGACCCGCCCGCTCGCAGGCGGACGCATCGGACACCGCTCCCGAAGCTTCAGCTCGCATTATCATGCTGGTACAAATTACGGAACCGCTGGCGAGCCAGTCTATTTAGCCCTACATAAGCGAGGTGCGTAACTCGAATTGCTGCTTGTTTTGGGCTCACTGGCGTTGGTACTCTAGCTTGTTGGCGGGCTGGATATCGATGTCACTGGCGGAGTGGCCGCGTACGTGAGAGGGTCGGGTACTACGCGTCAGTCAGGTCCACCTCCACTGTGCTCTTATTTGCTTAACGAATGCCGTCCTCAGAGGCCTGGTGAGCACACCTCTGGCACAGCGTGCCACCGTTCCGTAACGGCTTCCCACAGATCGAGTCCTTATTCTTTTTGACCGAGGCGCTCACAGTACTTCACTGGAGCCGCGCCTCAGACAGATTCGGGCGGAAGGCCATCCTGTTAATCGGCCTTTCCGGCACCGCCCTATCAATGCTCTGTTTCGGTCTCTCGCGCACGTTCTGGAGATTAGTTGTCAGGTACATACCATTATTTCGTTGAAGCGGATCGGGAACTCAATTCTTCGGCTAGCCGTTGTCTCATGGGCGTATTGAATGGGAATTTCGGTGCGCGGTTTGCCATCTACTCGCACTTAGTCGCTGACTCTGGGGAAGGCGTCATAGAGAGTGCCATTGCCGACATGAGAGACCCGTCGAACCGCGCGCAAGGCTTTGCATATGTCCTAGGTCCGTCAATTCATCTCATTTCGAGCAGGATGATAAACTGACAAGTGGTGCCTCCAAAGTTGCATGGGATGCGGGAGTAAGTATAGTCCAATTAGTACCCTCATAGTTACTCAACGATACGATGATAGGCAGCGTTAGGACCGCTAGTAGGTGGTTTGCTCGCACGACCGCACGACAACTTTCCTCGTTTATTTCGGGGGAAATTCTGGAACGAGTTGCCATATTTTCTGCCCTGCCTGGTAACAAGCGGCTTCGTGTTCCTCACCTTTTTCGTGGTGTTCGCGCTCTTCACAGAGGTGCGTGAATACGTCAAATTTTTCATCGTCTGAACACTCATTCTTACAATCCCCGGACCGGCCCGCGTAAACGGGGGTACTCCCTCATCGCCGCGACCGACCCAGACTCCCCCACGCACACTCGCATGCGGTCCGGTCGCCGCCTAAGTCGCGAGCCCCTCCCCGTGCGCAACCTGCTCAGCTTCCCCGTCCTCATCTCCCTCGCAAACTATGTGACCCTCTCCTTCCTCCACATCGCCCTCTCCGCGCTCCTCCCCCTATTCCTCGCCATGCCGATCGCGCACGGCGGGCTCGGTCTCCCCCCCGCGACCATCGGGCAAATCCTGTCTCTGAACAGCGTCCCCACGGCGCTGTTCCAGGTCTTTTTTTCCGCGCGGCTGATCCAGCACTTCGGCGCGGCGCGCGTGTTCGTCGCGGGGCTCGCCGCCTGCGTCCCCAGTTTCACGCTGCTGCCGCTCATGAGCTGCGTTGCGCAGCACAAGGGGCTCACGTCCGTAGTTTGGGCGCTTCTCGGAGTCGTCCTCGCGCTTGGTGCGCTGCTAGGCACCTCATTCGGTGCGGCTCCTCCCTCCCGTTCCGTCGCGTAAATGTTAACACCGGTTCTGCAACCAGGCGCGATCTTCATGTTCGTTGCCCCCGCAGCACCGACAAGCAGCCGCGGGACCGTCAACGGCCTCACGCAGACCGCCGTCTCCTCCGCGAAAGCGCTCGCCCCCGCCCTCGCGACGTCGCTCTTTTCGCTGTCCGTCGAGCGCAATCTGCTCGGCGGGTACGCGGTGTACGGCGTCTTCCTCGTGCTTTCTGGGCTCGCCCTGCTGCTCGCGAAGCACCTACCTGCCGAGGTCTGGGATGAAGTTGATGATTAAGGAAGGGATTTAATGTATGGGGCGCGGCGGGGGCTTCGGATTCATGACGACACTCTTTCTTTGGGATTGGGATACGAGACGGACTTGAGCAACAAACTACTTGCTTAGCGGCATAAATACACAAGTGTACATTAAATAAATACCGGAAATTCATTCTATACATATCACCCAGATTTACTCCCATTTTCGTTAGCGCTCGAGTCCCATAAAGAACGATGCAATTTACAGCTGACGGAGAACTATTATTTAAGGTGTTGAAAATAGTTCCCGCACATGAGGCTGCACCGAGCAGCTGAAATCAGTGGGAGAGTCGAATGCCTGGATATATAATATCCGGGTTCTTATAGACAGTCGAAGACGTGACATGTTTTCCCTTTTATAGTTAAAATTACTGGATATGGTGTGTTTGATGTCCCATCACAATATAATGCTGCACAGCCACTTGCCGTTTCTCCTTACTGTTTCCCGCTGAGACGACGCTTTTTTTTTTTTTTTTTCTGTTCTGCTTTACATGTGTTTTCCTACCTTGCTGCTGGTCGGATAATTCCTGTACCGCAAATACACCTTCTCAAGGGCAAAATGTTTGCCTTTGCTGTTCCGGCCATCTGGTAGCTCTCTGTCTAGTCAGCTTCATTCTCATTGCTCGTTCACCTGCATTCACCCGCGTTACATTTTTTTTGCCTCTCGTATCTCGGCCACGCAATCACATTCACTGTATACTTTCTACAATCTGCATCACCACCATATAGTCGAATTTCTTATACCTGCATTAACTTGGCTCTCGTGCTATATTAATTGTTCTCGTTCTTGCATCCTGATACACGTCGACTTTCTTCTCATCACATTCCTTAGTCTTTTTGGTGCATCTAATGTAATTCTACCTACACTCATACCTTCTGTCATTACCATTAAGCAGATATACAGCAAACTCGATAAAAATCGTTAAACTGCATTCAAATTTGCCTGTACAACTAAGAGCATCACAAAGTCAAAACCACCGTGTTCGTTCAACAACAAGTGAGGTACCAATACCCCTAGTAAGGAGCTGCGTCCAAAATAAAATATATAGCCCGCTCGGAATCGGAGCCGTGGAAGAATGCCAAAAACTGAGGCTTCTGTTTCACTGTGTTCCTGGCCGATGTTCCATTCTCTGTAATATTTATGTGTTCGTTCAAAAGCAAGTAAGGTAACAATACCCCTGGTAAGGAGCTGCGTCCAAAAGAAGATATATAGCTTGTTCAGAATCGGAGCCGTGGAGGAATGCCAAAAAGTGAGGCTTCTGCTTCACTGTGTTCCTGGCCGATGTTCCATTCTCTGTAATATGTACATGTTGTTCATCTACGCTCGATCTGTGCATTTTTAACAATGCATTGAGGAGCGTAGAGGGTTTGGATGCTTACATTCGTTACGCTTGGAAGATCTGTTAACGCCCGCTGCTTCGTTGTATGTGCCATAGAGGCGGCACTTAGCGACACCCTCGAGTGACCAGTCGACTGCATAGGGTCGCTGCCACGTCTTTTCCGTGCCCTTCGCGCTGTACGGGAGGTTAGGGAATTACATCAATAAGCAGTCGCTGTCATCGCTACTCCGCCACGCCAGAGGACAGTTTCCGTCATGGGGACATGTGTGCGGCTGCGACCACTGTATTTACACGAACAAAAAAGTTTGATAGAGGTTGGATTCGACGACAGAATACTAATCAAAAACTCTCTGTGTAATCTGGTGTGAGGGGCGAGCAAAAAATGCCAGTGCTTTGAAAATCAATGCGCTTGCGAAAAGGTGTGTGGGTTACGATAACGGACAGACAGGACAAGGATAGACGTGTGGTGGGTACTATGTAGGAGCCAATTCACTCTGGACAAGATTGGGACAATATTTCGTTATATGCCAGAGCTCATGTAAACCGGGTATCCAGGCGCCGCCCGTTAGGGCCATTACCTTGGAATGACCAATATCACAACATTGAAGGTGACTTGGAGGCTACTTTGGTCCGATTTTGATGTGGAGGGAAGTCACTCGGAGTCCACTCCTGAGTTTCCGCCTCAACGTGGCATCCCAATAAGGCGATTTTGATCGCGGCAAGAAGACGGCCATCAACCCCTGATCAAGGTTTTGCTTGCAAGTAGCAGGGCAGCGCAACGTCAGTGGGGAATGGTGAGACCCTCTAATGAACGTTTAGTGTACTGGTTATGCGCGTATTTCGGTGGTTCTTACTTTGAATGGGTGAGCGAGTTCGGACCGGCCTGCATGCTTCTTTTTGTCGGTCCCGGAGTCTCTTGGCCCCGCCTGCCCAGTGCTCCCACGAGGCGCAGTAGGGAGCGCCAACGAATCTTTCGCATGCCGTCCTCATTTTATTTCAATTCCATGGAAATGCGCGCGGACCGTGCTGGCTTGAGATGTCCCCGAGGAATGGCAGGGGCTACACCTACTAGTAAAATTTTATTGTGTGAACTCTTCTATTTACTACACACTCTATATAGCAGCCAAGGCTCAGCGAGTGCATATCTTTCGTACATAGAATATAATGAATGACTTGCTCAAATGGCCCGCTGCCGAAATTTACCGGCCTTGATTGCCGAGCCCTGCCGCAATCAAAATCGCCTTATTCGGAGGTCACGTTGAGGCTACGCCGTTCCTCTTCGCCGTATCACTGTCAGGCCGTATCCCTCAGGAAGGGCGCGCGCACCGTTTTCACTTAAAACACAATTCATATCCACACAGCCAGTGAACGAAGAACGAACTCGGTAGTGCGTTATCAATGACATTGTTTCACGGGGGTGAACCTGCTGAGGATTCAATCGACGCTCCTCCGCGAACGCTGCGCCTCGGGGACTGGCAGCGGTTCCTGGGAAATTTCAATCTCTATATTTGCTTCAAATTATCAGCCTCGAGTGCCTTCTACCGCGGAGAGTGAAGAGAATTCCAATGCCGCAGTTACGTTGATGTGGCCCGCGATCTCGCGCTACTCCGTGCAGGAATCAGTTCAGGAACTGAACCGATTTTCGCTCAATGTCCATCAGGACCCGAGCCATCCGCCCGGGCGGAAACTGTCAAAAACGACCAGTGGCTCTCCATGGGCGGAATCGATCCTCCATCCTCGCTCCAATAGGTCAGAGTAGCTTAGCGCGAAAGTAAAGCTATCCATCGTAGTTTGGTTTACCCGCCCACCGTTCTTTTGATATTTGAAGCCACCTGAGCTCCCCCTAACTCCCCCGAAGGCATTCTCCGTTGTCAGAACTTTTCACGGCGTTCTGTCCTTGAATTATATGACGACACCCCGACAATCTTCCGAGTTTCTTCCGAGTCTCCAGACGGTTCCTGAGACACTGTCAAAACCCGACACTCCGACGACAACGGCCTTTAAATACGCAGTATTACGGCAGGCTCTCCTGCGCAGTCAACGGAGAGATCGGTAACGCTCGCTGCCGACAATGAATTTCTATAGAAAAGTCACGCTCCGCCTTAAAATCACTCTCCGCCGTCCGTCAACCACCACAGAATACGTTTCACCTTCCCGCCTTGATCCCCAAATCAATGAAATGTATATGTGGATGTTCAATGCATCCACCTTACGTTCAGCGGCGACTAGCTCTGGTTCGACGCTCTGGACCTCAAATGTGTAGCCGGTTGCTCCCACAACTTGGGCACAACGGCTCTGGGCACGACTCGTTTACGCAGACTTAGCTAATGCCTTGGACCCTGCTAAAATGGGGTCATTCCCCTAGATCAAGCGGCGTCTAGTGCGGGGCTGTAGGCAGTGGCATCCCCGGGGAGATGAACACGGCCCTTGGGGTTGAATCCGCGGTGGGAATTAATACACTTACGGCCGAGTTCGAACTGTTCCCTAGCCAGCTCAACACTCCAGTGCCGGTCTCAAAAAAATTACGTGCGTTATGAAATCAAGAAAACTCGTTATTGAATTATCGACTGGTGGATGCTCACGTCCTCGGAGGTTTCCCTTCCTTTGACACCGCTTCTGGAGCGGCAGAATGTTCATCTTACCTAACAATATTCTTGACCTTGCCTCACATCTGGACTGCAGCCATTTCAAACCCAGACCAAGGTAGAATTATGGCATGTCCTTGCGTCCCCGGCGACGATAGAGGTGCCTGAATATGCAGGGATCAGTCCCGCGCGGTGTACGCGGGATTTCGGTACCTGGAGTATTGAATGCTGTTGAATGTCTCCATATGCCTAGCCGCGCTTCCCAAACAGTTAAAAGGGGCTCCACTTGCGTTCCTCAAGACAATTCACCCCACCCACTTGAATTACACTACCATGGTCTCCACCAAATCCCTCCTTGCCGCTGTCTCCACCGCAGTGGCCGTGAACGCGTTCAATGGAACTGGTGCGACCAGAATTTGTGCTCCGCTCCAGGAGATGTATTTATACTGGCCGTTTTTCTCTAGCCAACTTAGGATTCTATGACACCAGCAACTGTGGCTGCCCACCCTGGAATGGTCCTTTCGCCGTCGCTGTCCCCAGCAATACAGTCGGTGATGCCGTGTGCTGCGACGACAGCATCACCATCTCCTGTGGGTTTCACTGTTTTGTTTAATCCTTCATCACACCCTTAATGTCTCCCGCCTGGCGAAGATCTCGGCCAGACCACTACGGCTGTCTTCAGCGGCATCTACGAGGCAGGCGCCGGAACGGAGAATGTCGCGCTCAGTCCCAGCGCGTTTGCCGCGTTGGCAGGGTGGCCAGAGGATACCTCGCTCTCGCCGGTTACTTGGTCTTTCAATTAGACATGAGAACGCGGCCCGCGCTCTAGTGATTATAGGCCATTATGTAGTTTCTTAGGATTGTAGAGCTGAACTGAGTATCAACGTGGGGGATTAGAGGCTGATGCAATATACAAGCTGATGCAATGAGCGAACAAGATTCGGCACACCAAGCGCACAGAGATATAAATCCTTGAATAAGCCTTTCTCAATTCTGTTTTTCCCGGCCTTTCAAATGAACGCTCAGCGCGGCCTCAGTGAATCCTGGGTTGTATCCCCAAAATCTAGCATCAAACAGCCATAGATGTGAGACTAGTTCATCGTTTAAGCAAGTATGTGGTTTTCGAGAAACCGGGACTGTTCAACCAACCTGGGGCCTAGGATGTCGTATTTGTCCCCCCATTTTTATATTTTTTAGGTAGCACAGTACGTCTACCACACAGATCAATTGTTTGTTAATAGAGGCAGCAATAGTTGATAGTCGATAATTCAATCGGCGCAAGTGGGGGGCCGGGCATCTCGGCCATGTTACAATGCTCCTGACTCGGGGCAGTCAGCAATTTGGTTAAATTTCACGTGTCCATGCGGACGTTGAAAGAGAATGTGTGCTGCGCTCCAGGACAGTGGCCTCACTACTCTGACGTGAACGCAGGTCTGCCAATTTTAGGTTCGATGAACACGATGAGCTAGATCCGGGTAGCTTTCGTTTAGTTTACACGGCGCCCTGGATCATGGAGTCAATGAAACCGTGGTGACAAGTAGTGAACTGCCTGGACACTTCTTTGAGACCAGTGTCTTGGCTCAGAGAATCATAGCCTGAAATCAACATGAAATTGTCATAAGGGTCGTTACATAGAAGAATATATCACATGGACATCTAATGGCCAGGCGGCAACCTACCCAGCGCCAACAGTATCTCTCTACCGAGATCGGGGCTGACATTGTAAGCGATACACCGCTCTTCGAACGGTCTTGAGGACCTCCCGGCCTCCATGTTGTGTACCAGCTCCGTCCAGATTTGATCGTTCTCCATCGCGAGCGCGGTCCGGAGGCGCCCGATGGCGGCGCAAACAGCCTTGTGTGGATACTGCTGCGAGCGCCAGGCCGCTCGCTGGTGCTGTTGAATGAATAAATTAGTGATAGAGGATGCGGGCAGGACAGTTGCGGCGCACATCAACAGTACAATACCGCGCGACGAGGCACTTGCTGCACACATGCCCCGTTCTCTGAGTCTCCGCGACGCGGCAGTTCGGCGCGGTGCACTTGGAGTTGCGCATCCCGAAGAGCGCACCCCAGGCGGTCGTAAGCAGCGCCGGGCGGCTGTCGTACGGCGCGGGCTGATTCCCTTGCGGGACAAAGGTGCGTCCATATCGGCTACACATGCGCTCGAACCACGCGATGCTCGCCTGCATGTCGCGGTCACCCCCCGGGAAGACGTGCGACTGCATGCGCTCCGCGACAGCGAGCATCCGCGGGAGGATCCCGCGCAGAACGCGGTCCAAAGCGAACGTGGGGAAAAGCTCCGCGACGCAGGCGTAGAGCGCGATGCTGAAGCGGGGGGCCCAGAGGACGTCGGTATCATGTGTAGGAATGCGGGCGAGTGCGCTCTCGAGGTGCGTAGTGGCGAGCGCGAAGAGGCGCGGCGTTCCGAGGGCGCACATTGCAAATTCAGGCCAGGCGCGTGCGATACCGGCGATGAGTGAGAAGGCGCTAGTACTGGTGCAGCCGTCCGCAGGCCAGTGGATCAGCGCGTCCCAGAGGCCGCGCGCGCTGCCGGAGCCGTGAAAGTCTGCGTCGGCTGCCGGCCACCGCTGGTGCACGTCGTGCGCGGTGCGGTTATGCTTGAACGCCGCGATCAGGTTTTGGAGAGCCGAGCACATTAGGAAGAGCGTGGCCTCCCAGAGATCATGCACCGTCAACGCAGGGGGCATGGCATCGTGGAGGTACACCATCTGGGGATTCGTCCGGTCGCAGTGGCAGGTGAAGAAACGGTGGCGCAGCTGCGCGTGGTCGGACTCTGAACGCGGGGCAGCCATAAATTTCATGGCTGCCTTCAGGAATGACACTTGGTAAGGGGTGCCATGGCCGGAAAGTAGGATCTGGGAGACGGCTGAGTAGAGGGCGCGGATACAACCTGCGTGTGGATCGAAGGGTTCGGTGAGGGTGAGGGCCGCGAACGCCTCAAGGTGGTGGGAGATCGGGGCCATGGGAGAGAGAAGATGGCTGAGCAGAGAGATCCAAGGGCTTTTATAGAGACTAAAAACAAAGAGGTGGCAAAGTGGCCCTGGCACGAAGACAATGCGCTCGCATGCTGCCGGATTTGGACTGTCACTCAGAATAGCGCGGTGAATTATTAGAAAATTTCCATCGCGGGTGGTAATGCCAAAGACATGATCGGACAATAAAAGACTTCGAAGCTGTAGTCGCAGGTCCAAGCTCGGTCCAAGCAAACAATAGACCGATCATTTGGGCCAGCTTAGCCACAGCCTACTTTGGCTCCGATGAGATGTCACGTAGGAAGCAGTCAGATTGAGGAGGTTCCAATTTGAGACGCAGTACCAAATGGTAGAATTTCTAGGACAGTGTGTTGTCGAACAAGCGCCGAGCTTGCGTCATTCCTTGAATTTAACGGGCGTCCGGGTGTGGGACCACCTGCCCTTCCGTGATTCTGGATTACTTCCATGTGTTCCCTACAAATGTGCAGCAGAAAAGTCCCAGCGCTTGAGTCTCCTTGAGACGGCTTCCAGAATGGGGTTGGCAGAAGGGCCAACTTGAAGTCATGGCCGTCAAGAACAATGGCATCGATTGACGGATCACACCGGGACGACCATGATCGCATCACCTTGCGTTGACTTTGCGGCTGCCTCCGAGATCCAGACTCGGCACACCGTCTCTCGCTATCAATTGACATCCGGCGCGCCGTTCAAAGGATCCTGTCCAGCCCTAGATCCATCCACGCTTCGGGAGATTGTCACCGAAACACCGGGATGGGTCCCAAATTCCAACCACATTCCGAGTGTGAATCTTTGGCATGCATGAGCTCGGCGGGACTTCCAGCTCCACCCGTTCCGTGGCATACGCCTCCGCGCTTGAGTCGACGATACTTCCGCCAGCGAAAAATCCATAGCGCAGATGTACTGTACTATTACGACCAAGTGTTTACAGGGCGTCACCCGCCACCTCAAGTTTTCATTTTTTCCAGTGTTCATTTCTCGGCAATCACTCGACAATCACTCGGCAAGTGCCATATAAGAAAATCCGGCGGATGCCGGAACGAAGTTTTTCAACCTATGTGGGCCAGGAATGGCTGCGTCACCGTCACCTACATCCCAAATGTTCAGTTCACAGGCGGCCGTCACCCATCACCTGAACACTTGGTCGTAATAGTACAGTATGCCCACAGTCATTTTCCCCGCGCGAAGCATTTCACCTCCGCTTCCGACCTGGTAGACAGCAATCCTCTCCCTCATCAGGCTCAGCCTCGGCCCATGTTTCCATCCAGTTAATTCGTGAACGACGGCCGAATAGCTCTGGACAGCCGATGTAATTTTCCAACTGATTTGCAGACAGCCTTGTCCGCAATTTTATTCGTGAGGCTGACGCAAAAGGCCACATAAGATGCGATATGGGCCTCTAACTTCTTTATTTTTCCAACATATCAATTCTCTTGGCAAAACTTCTAACTCTCCTGCATGATCCTCGATCGGCTCTATCCCTGGCCCTGATCGAAATTAGTATTCTCGGATCTCACTCGATCACCTAAATATCCCTACCCCACCTCCATTTTCGAGATTTCCCCGCACCCATCATCTCAGTGCTCCCACTCATGGCCCCGTCGCGAATTCTCCCCTCACCAAAGCTGCGCATCGCCCTCCGCGCTCCGTCCTCACCACGCACGGCCCAGCGCACGCGCACGCGGCTCGCACACCTTCTCGCCGAGCTAATGTTGACGATCCTGCTCTCCTCCGCCGTGCTCTTCGCAATCCTACACCTATTCGGGTTTGCCTCCCCTCGCCCCTCCTCTGTCGCCAACCCGCACGCCACAGCCGCAGACTCCTCCCCGCTCGCCGTCCTGCGTGTCACGGCCCTCTGCACGCTGCTAGTCTACGCCGGCGTCGAGGGCGGTGCGCTCCTCCTCCGCAGTTTGTGTGCGTCGCCCGAGCAGGATAACGAAGCAGAGGAAGGAGGAGACTACCCTTACGACGGCATCGAGGCCGGGTGGCGTGAGCCGTTCGCGATCGTCAAGGTGTACGGGAGCGTCGGGCAGGACACGGAAAGCGTGGCGCCATTCGCCATGGCGCCCGCATCGCCGCGCGTGGCTACTCGGTGCGCTTTCCTCCCCATTACTTAATCCTTTTCCGCCCCTCGGGGTGCGCTGACGCTATCCGCCCAGGCATTCGTGATCACACGACGAGCGACTCCTATTTAATTTGGGATCTTGGGCTGTGCGATATGCACAAAATGCAACGTTTATTGCGTGAGTGCGCCGCACTCGCTTGCTTCGCTCGGGATCCCTGTATGTAACATATTGTACCTGATGAGTGCAAATCTCTCATGGGATTTCTATATTTCCTCATCTACATCTGCTCTGCTGCGTTCCCCTCAAACGCACATGACCCTGATTCGAATCAGTGTTACGAGTGGTTATTGCTTTGGATGTGAGGAAGTTTTACCGGGGCGAGCTTAAAGTTCGGCCGACCGCCGCAACTGCACTACCGCCGCCTTCCATTGCTGGTCTTTCAAGTCAGACCATAAAGCAACCATAAAGCAATGAACTTTTCTTTTTGAGATGGAGAAAGACAAAAGTTCTTTATATAAGTACAAGATACGCCTTCGCTTCGCTCCGGTGCTCGAAGCATATGTAGAGCGAAAACAGAACACAAATTTAAAGAGAATATTCGAAGTTATCCAATCCGTAGTGAATGAACCACATACTCCGCAAGCGAGGTTCATCAGAGTCGCAACTTTCAAAATTGAGTCGGAGTCCCAAGAGAGAAAAAGAATTGAATTAATGCTTCTAGTGTAGATTATTCAGCTGTGATTCTAACTGGCCCCGGTCCGTGGGTGAGATACTACTGAATTTTTTCATTCAATTCGACCGTCACATGTCACTCCCCCCTTGGTCGATGGCGAACATTGGTATTTTGTCACACGTCACCCACCCTCTGGTCGAACACATTTTACATCACGCGGCCCTCGAAATTCCCCAAAATTGTGTCCGCGATGCACAAAATCGAAAATTTTCGTTTACCATGGTCGAAAATTTTGCATGCGTCACGCAAAATTTCGGCCGCGATCGAATGGTCGAATCGGTAATTTGAGTCACGCGTCACCCCCTGAATGAAAAAATACAGTATTGCCGACTGGGTAGTTGACCACACTAGGTAATTAACCACTTGGAAAGTGGCTGGATATACATGGAAAACTGACAGTAGAGTGACCTCGGGGGAGGGAATAGGATGTCTGCCGAAGGTTTGGATCAAATTTGGAGGCGAAGTGATGGGCTGTTCGGCAGCGGTGCCGCGTTTGATCCCGATGCGATGCGTGAGAACATCATTTTTCTTGGCCATCAACGGCATCGACGTTCCGTTCTCGACCAATCCTGGGTCAATCCACGACCTTTTGGGGTCGTTCTGGAGCTCTGGATCGGGGCTTTCAACTAGAATATAATTTATTCATCCCCTGAAATTGGCATCGACACCTGCAGGGCCCCACAGAATAATTAATCCAATATCAAGCGGCATAAGTTGACCACCCATTCCTAAGAGAACTGTTCACACTACTGGTCTGAAACTTGGTATGGTCCATATTGGTGTGTTATGATTCAAATTGGTAGGTTCATCTATATTTTCTACATAGCTATTCTTTTATGCTAATACTATACAACCTCTTCTATTTAGTTGTCGAAGGAGTACGGGTTAAGGCTATTACAATTGACCTCTTAACTTATTTAGATGAAATTGCTCTAGTCTATTGAGCTATGGATGACTATTCTCGAACCACCCCCACCCCCAGGGTTTAGCATGGAGGGCACACAAATGGGGGTTGGTTTTTTCAAACTAATGGGTATACATTCAGTGATGTTTTCCTGTTAGTTGTAATGTTGTACTATAATTTAGGGTTACACTGTACAGTCAGAAACCTAACAGTCGCAAAGTGTTTCCTCATCTTTGATCGCTGCGCAGCGCAACCGTACACACTTGTGCCCTTTTCCTTCATGATAGATTCTGCCCAAGGTAAAGCAGGTAGAAAGAGAGGGGGAAAATTGATTAACAATCGAGGAAGAGCTGTTACCTTCGGTTACCGCCAGTCAATGCAACTATGAATTAGTTCTAAAAACTAGAAAGGCTCCGCCACCCCACACATCCAAGCGTCGATCATCAAAGGCGCTTCAGTGCCGAGCCTAACGGCAGAGCAATAATGTACAGATTTAAATAATTTTGATATTACTTTGTCCCCTTTAGTTTTTAAACTAATTGAAAATTATATTTTTTGCTGGAAATTATTGAATATTAACATGTACGAGCCCGTACGGGATTATCGTTATAACCCTGTTAAATAGTAATAATCAGCAGGTTATTTTTTATTACCTCAACGACTACATGTATAACTTTCTTAGGTCCGTGTACTGAGATTTCAGCAATGCTGTCTTACAAAGCATTTTAAAACCAATGGCCGGCTCCGCCACTGCATAACAATGATGCCACTAAGTTGAGCAGCGAACCTGAAGCAATGCTACGCAAAAAGTAGTTACTGCACTCCGTACAGAGAGCACAATATACAACTAGCACCGCCTTGATTGATAATATAGTCTAATTTTTCTTGCTAGCTTATTCGCCGCCCTCCTTCCACCATTAAGAAGGGTTGTGTATACGTAGCGCTGCCGTACGGCCAGGCGATGCTACAAATAGCTCTCTCTCGCCACCGTCCAATACACCAAATCACATGAATTTTGGGGTCCCGACTCCCGGATTTTTTCTAGGAGTTCTCGATAGCATGGGTCTGAAGCCTGGAGCCAAAGATGTCCATTTACATTATATGAGACTGAAAGAGCAGAAATTTTATCCCCCTGTGGCATCTGTTGGTTGCATGGCAGTTAGTTAGTCGATGGGGCTTTATTGCCCCTATTGGCTTGCACTTCAGAATAAAATTTGTATGCACACCCATGTCTTGAAGTCAAATGTAAGGTACACTAAATGGTAGCTTGGCACCTCCAAAGACCACCCAGACACTAGGCAGTGTCAATTCCATCCGCAGCGTTGTCTTCCAGGCGGTGGTCAACTACCCCATTTTGGCCGTTTTTGGAGTGCTGCCCAGAAGAAAATTGCTCGCTACTCGGAACAGCATCTAAATTCCACCAAATGTGTTTAACAGACTCCTAGGATGCATGCCATCATTATGAACCCTGGTGGACCCCGACAGTCCACTGATGGCTTCGGAGATACACCACAAACACTAAGGTGGTCAACTACCCAGTGATTGATAGTAGCCTGAAGCCGGTGGTGTTTCGTCCACAATCATAGCGTAGGCAAGAAACTGCGGAAGCATATGTTGACCAGAGGGACGGAACACAGGCAGCATTCTCGTTTTAGGAACCCCAGCAGTCCCAGAGTGTTGCAGTGGAAGTTTGAATGGTTTGAAGCCGAGAATCCCGGGAGAGATGAGTGAAATGAAAGCAGGGGAAATGGACCCTTTATACATGGTAAATCCTCGGAGGATTGGCCTGCAGCGTAGTGCGTAGTTACTGCCGGAAACTGTGCTTTTCTACGGAGTATCTAGGATGACCAGAAAAGGTGGAATGAGGGTTTCTATTGTGGTTGAAAATTGGTGCGCGGTCTCGTGCATGGTCCAGGCGACAAATTCCGCGGTATGTTGTTGTGTATATGGAGCAATTATATATTACCAATAGTGGGTGACCGACAATGTAAAGAACGAAAGGGAAGGAGACACGATGGAGATGAGTCCAGATGGAGAAATAGCCTCAGAAAAGACCACAACACATACTAATGAACAAGGAACATCTCGTTAAAGAACTGTCATGATCCGGCTTTTCAATCTTGAACACCGGGTCAGATCGCGATCACGGGAACACTTTATCCCGCGACCGCGTCGTGACAAGTCACACATAGCACCAAAATCCCTAAAGACGGACGACACGCGACCTCGATATCCTGACAACTCGCGATCATATACCGGTCGCCTATACATTTCCTGGCTAAACATCAAACCCCGAGCAACCGGATAACGCGATACTCCGACAACTCGCGATCACATCCCTGTTGGTATATTGAAACACAACACATAGGGTTGACACGATCGGACTCCTAGTTATATTGGTATATAAACCCGAGGTAGAAACTCCTGTATTTAAGATTCTACCTCGTCTAATCTCAGGCTTTACCTTTGCTTGACTCTTGTTCCCTCGGGATTATGAGGAACGCTGGATTCTCACCTGTGGCACTACATACGGCGTTGCCTACGACCTCGCATCATCTTCCTCAGCGGATATCACTCTGTCTTCGGCTCCTACCAGTTCCCACCTGTACGACACTCGTGGCCTTACATCCCAGGACCGAATGAGGAAGCTGTTCGTCTCGTACTACTACTTGGCGACCGCACAGGTTATTAGACGGGTTGTTAAACCCCGGGCGGGATTACTATTTGGACGACTCAAGCCAACCTATAGGCCGTCGTTGACAAGAACGGTTAATGATCGTGAAATTAGAGTCCTATGCCGCTCTCTCTTTCTGGCAGAAAGAAGTCAGATTCATGCTTTCCGTTGTCCGAATTTATTCATTCATTATTCAATTAACATGTGCACGGACCCCTTGGGACACATGTGGCACGAGTACTAATTACAAAGATGGTGCTAGCAGGCATGGAGAGTGTTCAAGGAGAGGGCCGTTTTCTGAATACTGTATAATTACATTCAATTCGACCGGCGGTGTGATGCGGGACCAGTTCGACCATTCCCAAATTTCGCATGACAGAACCAAAATTTCGACCACTAGAATGAGAATTTTCAAATTTACGCGTTGCGGAGGTGATTTTAGGCTCCATTCGGCTGTCGTTACTTTGCATTATTTTGGAAGTGCTCCACACCAAATTTAAATGTAACCAGCATTTAAATTTGGTGTGGAGCACTTCCAAAATGACGCAAAGTAACACATACCGAATGGAGCCTTTTGCTGCCTGCGTGATGAAAATTACATTCGACCAAGGGGCGGGTTACGCGTAACAAAAAACCAACATTCGCCATCGACCAGGGGCTGGGTGATGCGTGACGGTCGAATTGAATGTAAATATTATGTAATTATAATTTATACACCTCGAATTGGAGCGTCCATCAATGATTAAATGATTCCCGACTATCACGTCAATGTCA
This sequence comes from Mycena rosella, assembly GCA_029378255.1. Taxonomy (NCBI): domain Eukaryota; kingdom Fungi; phylum Basidiomycota; class Agaricomycetes; order Agaricales; family Mycenaceae; genus Mycena; species Mycena rosella. Next base: position 311,403 of record JARKIE010000026.1, read on the forward strand.
CGGTCGTGACCATCCTACTACACATCAACCACCATGAACAAAACAAACTCCCTGCTTGGGCGCGCGCTAGGGGTGCACGGCGCCACTGGCATTTGCACTTCTTTCACATTAAACCGCGATTCTACTCCTCTAAGTTTCACGCTGATAGCCCCTCGCCGTAGCTACGCTTCACAGAATCAAGGACTAGCCTTATTTACCGTTCAGAAAGGTTCAGAACTCAGCATCCGAGTCGCTTGACGTACAGGTTCGTTGGGGTCAGACAGAGACCGCTGTTGTAGGGCTCAATTATAGGTTTGGGCGCAGATCAGTCAAAATTTCCTTCAACTTTGAATCCGTCACTCATAACACCGCCGACTATATCGATATCTCGCGAAAGACCCCATTCCCAGACAACCTTCGCAGATTTCTCCACTACCATTCTCATCTGCCTCTGGAAGCAAGTGGCCACCGCCGCCTCACCCCCGATGGTTCGTCGTTGTTCCATGGCGGAGAGGATATGCTGGGACCATATGGGCTGCCCTAGAAAATCTCCCTGCCTGCCGATCCGCATACGCTGCTATTGGCGCACAGCTTGTCCGCGAAACTCTGGTGACACCGCAGCAACTATCGCGGTGTTGAGACCTTTTTGCTCGGCCATAAATCTACACCTGTGACCTCACAGTGTTTCACCTCGCTTCGAACAATTTCTCCAGCTCAATGGTTCTGACTGTGGTTGATGAGAAACTGCACAAACTGGATCAGGTCTCGCTATCCGCAGCTTCAGAACGAAATACTATTATCCATGTAATAGTGCGCCCGTTCGGTAGCAGGGCCGTATCACTCACTCGTTCCAGGTTCCGCGATCGCCCAATTCGAGTGCTCGACGCGCTGCGAATACTCCGGCCGTCGCGTGGTTATATGCGGATCATCAAAATTGCGAAGCCCGTCGCTTGCACTGTGGATGTCGACACCTACAGAGCTCGGGCCCGAGGAAGGTCAGCTATTCACGGTCGCTCTCTGGGACGGCTCACCGAAGCCCTGGGCATGCGACAATGATGCCCGGCGGTCCAAAGCTGCTGTTGCACTCGAGTTCTGTGGAATAATTTGCACATCCCATAGTGTTAATACTTCCCTGGATTCGGATTTTATTGAAATGCTCGCGTCAAGCAGAACAGCCGACGATACCAGACGATATCAATTGCGGCATCACGGATAATACTGCATGGACCCCACAAAACCGTTTAAACAACGACCTAAACGCTCGACCCACCCCATCTGAGCAGGTGTCGCATTACTCTAAGTCTCCACGACACCCGCAATCCACCCTGATTCATACAGGGACGGATACGATATTATTGGACATTTGATCCTTGAACGACGCTGTGGACGACAGTCCGAGCAAGTACCAAGTAGTAGCACTCCAGAAACTCTAGCTCCGTACCTGTGGATCCACGCTTCAATTCGACCCCGATTTCCGGCCACTGCCTTTACATCTACGTAGAATTTAAAGTACAATTACATTCATGCATAGCTACCATAATCATAATATATGAATATCCTGGATCGCATTCTATTCTATACAGTAGTCAATATCCCGCCCCTGCTATGCAGCTCGCCTACTCTGCCGTGGCGTCACCTTAGCCCCCAGTCCCCCTACTACCCCCTACTCCCCCCCGTCTGCGCCGGCGCCGGCATCGCGATCGGCGACGAATACGCATACGCATGCGCATACCCCGCGCCGCCCCCGCGCATCTGCATCTGCATGTACACCGGCGCAAGCAGCTGCGCCCCGGACCCGTGCTTCACGTGGGGGGGCGTCGAGGGGTCGTTGTGCGCTTGAGCTTCGGGGCTCAAGTCCGCATTAGGGCCCGCCGCGGGCGACGCCTGGATGATGTACATCGGGGCAGGCAGCGGGGGCGGGGGCGGCGCCCAGTGGTACGTCGCGGAGCGCGGGCGGCGGTGGTGGTGCGCGCGGTGCTGCTGTGCGTGTGCGGGGCGCCGGGTGGGCGGCGTCGGCGGCGGGGAGAAGGCGGGGTAATACGTGAAAGGCAAGGGGGCGGCGGGGGGCGGCGTCGGCGTTGGGGAGCGACGGTGGTGCGTGCGGTGTCGCGGTGGCGTCCGGGGCGAGGTGCCCGCCGACGCGGGCGACGGCGAGGCGTCGAGCGAGGCGTGCGGGTGCGTGTCGGCGGGGGGTGCGGCGCCCGCGGGGTGGTACCACGAGACGGGCGTCTTGGACTTGGGCTTGGGGATGTAGTCGACCGTGACGCGCTCCGGCGCGACCCACGGCAGGACACGCAGCGCGTGGAAGAATCGGTGCACTCCGTTGAGCTCAGAGGAGAACGAGGGGGACGAGGCGCTGAAGGACACTGCGCCGGAGGTGGCGGTCGTGTGCGCGGTGGACATGCGGCGGTAGTCCTCGGTGGGGACCGGGTGCGCGTGCACGGAGACGGGCTCGTCGCCGTCGGGTGCGGGGACCGCCAGCCGCTCGTCCGCGCGGCTGGGGTGCGGCGAGATCGCGGGCGCATGATACGACGCCGTGTCGCGGTCGTACGGGTTCTCCAGGGGCCCCGGTGGGAGCTCGAGGGCACCAGGCATCGCCTCGCCGTCGCCACGCTCCTCCAGATCGCGCACGAGGGGCGTCGCGATGCCCTGCTGCACATCCTCCTCTGGGGGCATGAGGATGAAGCTCGGGTGTCGGCGCCGCCTGCCCTCCTCCGCGTTCTCGCTCGCCGCAGCCGCAGCCGCAGGACGCACGAACCCCACGCGCGCGTTTGCCACCACCGGTGTGGGCGGCGTCGACACATAGCGTGGCAGTGTGTTCCCCGTCATCCCCGTTCCCTCTGTTCCCTCCGTACCGTCCGTGACCGTCGTCCCGCGCCGCGGCCGCCTCGTCCGCACGAGCGCGCGCGGCAGCCGCCGCAGCCCGCTGACGAACCCGCCCACGAAGCCCTTCTCCTTCTTGGGCGGGGGGGCCGCACTGGTCCAGTGGTACCCCAGCTCTGCGGCGCTCGCGCTCGGCAGCGCGACGGACATGTGTTCCGCGCCGTCGGGGCGCGGCGGGAGCGGGCGCGGGGCGAGCGCCGGCACGGGCTCGGGGACGGGGATGGGCTCCGCGGGCGGCGGGGGGCTCTGCTGGTTCATGAGCACCCACGAGCGCGTACTCGCTGCGGCGCTGTCGTGCGAGGCGCGCGAGCGGCGGTGCGATGTGGCGTCGAGCGGCCGGACGAAGGACGGCTCGCGGGCTGGCGCGCGGAATTCGGTGTCGGCCATGTGGGGGCGGAGATGGTCCAGTGTGCTTGTTGAATGGAGGGGACGGGCATTCGTCTAGCAGTTTTAAGCGCTCCGTGTATGATGTCGCCGCCGACACGTGTCGAGAGACACGCGGTGAAAGCGAGGGATCCGAGGCGCAGAGGCTTCGTGGAAGCTGCACGGAGACGCAGTAAGCATTAGACTGTTCCGAGATAGATGTGCCTTACTTGGTGTAGTCTAATTTGTTCTGGAGTGTCTTCGAGAATGCGCGTCGAATGTGGATTTAAAAGGACAAAGTGCCACTCGAGCCGGATAATTTGGAAGTGCAGACGTGGTCCACGATCCCGATTCTCTGCGCATTGCGAATGAAACGCCGAGAGGTGAAACGGATCTTACACGAAGAAACGATCAGTAAGATCGAATGAAAAAAAATGAAGCGCAGAGACTCACTTTGATGGCCCGACATATCGCGTACTTAGAGTCAATAAACCGCTCCGGCGCCGTATCGAGAGGAAAAAAGGAGACCGGTAGTGTCAGCTTCGATCCCCCTGAGTACTCTTCGTAGCTTGACAAGGAAATACCGCCCAACACGCGACTAGAGCCCAGGCAATGGAATCTAGGAAACTGCTGCGGGTGAACGCCAATACACGGAGGCTAGAGTGAGCCGCAGTCAGTATCGCCGGATGGGAAGGAATAGGGCGTACCGTACCGTCGGCGCGCGTACGACGGCTGGCACGGGTAAGGCGGGCGGCTCGGTGCGCTCTCCGTTCTCTAAGGCTCGCACCAAAGAGCTGGGCGTACAATTAGAAGGTCCGGAGAGGATATCTCCGCAGTATCCCTCCTCCGAGGCCATCGACGATTCTTCTGGAAGCACTATAAGGATTCCGAGTGGCATTTAGCGGATTTGGACATACCTATTCGCACCACGCGCACAGACCCGCAGCTCAGAGAAGGTGCTATTATGGCCCATTTACAAGGCCTGAGGAGTTTCGAAATGGACGAGCTTCGTTCATTTTTCAAGCCATTGGATGCAGAGATCCCTGCTGAATGGCAGTGAAAGGGGACGGCGCCAGGGTACTCAGGTTGCTTCTCGCGAATGAGGGAATACCAAAGAGTGCTGTGGTAAAGAACGAAGACAGTACGATTGCGCGTTGTCCAGCACAGAGTATCTCGTAGTGGACGAATGCATGAGGAAGGATGTCGGGGGAGCACGGAGCGGAGTTTGAAATCATCCGGGTGCAACCGACAGCAACAAGCGCTGGATTCGATTAAAAAAATGACCATTCTGAACATAAAGCATCCGAATCGCCTCTGTCCGGGGAAAAATTCCATGATTCCTGTCTAAACTGGGGGTCATAAGTACGCATTCTGGCAAGCATTCTGTTTGAAACCTGTTTCCAGTCTTCAAATTTACAACCCGAGGCGTTCGTTCCACTCGGCTTACACACGTGGGAGTGAAGAAGTGTAGAGAACAGTTAAATTTATTCCAGAAGAGTGTTCAAGGGCAGACATCAGCATTTCAATGTACGGTGGATGAACTTGATCGGTGTTGTTAGAATCTAATCCGCCGCACCGTGCGTCTCCTGGGAAGTATGTACCTTGACCACTAATATCGTGGCGTTACTCGACAAACTGGTGTGGGCAAAAATAGTCGGGGCTGGTGAATCAAAAATCATCCGGGTGTGGTAAGATTGATAAAACCAGTGGCATAAAACTACTAAAGCTACCAATCAATCAGCCATACAAACATCCACCCCGGTAAAGTGTGCCCACTGTCATAATACCTGCCCTACTTGACCTTCAGACCCCGCAGTCGCGTCACCACATCGTTCATGTTATGAACAGCACCCGCCCATTCGCCGCTCCATCCTTCCTCTTTGCGATGCATGGCCCGAATCGTGGTGACTGTAGGTGATTCCACAGGCTTGCTGACCGACATCCAGTCGCTCGGCAGGCCGCTATCTGGCTGTGCACGTGCAAGGACGTCCGACGGGATCTCCTCGCGCGATCCAACCCACACCCACCCATGCGAGATGGAATCGACCTTGGAATGTCGTCGCGGAGCGTCCGGGACGCCGCTGCGCCGCCGGGGTGGCTGCACAGCGCCCACAGATTCAGGGCGTTGTGTGCGGTCCGACATCGTGGTTCGCGCGGTCAGCCGCTTCAAACGTCGCACTTCATTCGCGCTCGGCGGGGGAAAGACGAGCTCTTTGGGGACGTTGGCGCCGAGCGTGCGGACGAGTTTGGCCATCTTCCGTCTGCGCGCGGTGTCGTCTTTCATGACGGCGTGGCGTATATTCAGCGCAACGGTCAAGGTGGGCGACGGCGTCGCGAGCGCGCGCTCCGGGGGAGCAGATTCCGGGACGCAGAGGTATAACACTGGCCGGGCGACTGGTGCCGCTGGTAGGGTCGGTGATGCGGGAGCGTCGAGGGCATGCCGGTCTTTGGAGCGCTTGTGCCGCTTGGAAGAGGAATGCTTGGGCGACAGAGGGAACGAGCTGGGGTCGACAAAATATGGAGTCTCGCCCACGATGTCCCCAATCTTTCGCGTAGACCGGATGAGGCGTGTGCGGTCTTCGTGGAGGAGGCGGTGCGTCGTCAGTGGGGCGACGTTAGACATTGATACCACGGTGGGTGTGGTGCGGATTGTAGCTCCTGCAGGCTATCAATAACGCAGACACAGACGGCTTTAAGCAAGATGAAGATAAGAAGAGACTGACCAGTTATAGCTCAGCCAAGGCGGAACGCCATCAATCTCATGATCCTTACCGAGGTGGCGTTTCCCCACTGTCTCCATTGAGGGATATGAGCGGTCGGGGCTGGGTCGGGGGCTGGCTAGACCTACTTATTCAAAATGGAGGGGATGCCTGACACCTGTCAAAACTTTGAGGTCCGGGGCTAGGAAATTTATTAGCGCTCGGGGTTTGGGTGTCCCTTGATGATAACTGCGCATGGATGTTGCACACCGGGGGTGTTTTATCCTCCTTGCAACGGAGGTCTCATCAACATCCATCTTCAATCTCGCACGCGACTCCGATGCCGAGTGCGTGGGAAGTGACGGATCCGGGTTATCACTGAAAGTTCGAAATGCTGATGCTAATACGTATCAGGCGTGAAAACTCCTCCCAGCGGCCGAGTAGAAGGAGCAATTCAATGCGGACCGAGGTTGGGCAATTTAATATTCGAGCGGCGGCTACCGAAGACGATAAATCCTGGTTTGAACCGTAACGGAATGATGGTGTTTGGCAACATCACGTAGCTGCTTCCGACAGATGGCGTTCCTTGGATGTTACGGCCCAGGATTTCTGCTTAAAATCCTGGTACAAGTGGGATCTCCGTGGGCGGGGGGACGTCCCTGTCGCCCACCAGCGGTAAATACCACCTAGAGGTCGTCGAAATCATGGAACCCGACGGAATAAGATCTGATGCATATACGGATGTAAGTTCGTGGATCCATGCACAGGAGAACAGGCCGTACACCGAATGAATCAATATCGCTCAGCAAATTGAATGCTGGCGGTGCGTCGTTGGTGCCTTCAACAACGACGAGTGATTAAGGTAGGAGGTTCCACAAACTCGGAGATGATTGTTGACAGTCCGGAATCGGACAGCACAGCATCCGCTTCGTTGTCGTTTATTATATATTTTTCCTGCCGAGCATACGCGATGTCAGAACACAACTTCGGGGTTGCAACTCTAAGTGCCTACCGTTGTCAGATCTCAGTGAACGATAAGTACCCTCGGAATGGACTGCACAAGGATCCATGAGGTGTAACACTGCGAGGGGCGCAAGATACACGGTTTCAGGAAATGGTCTGTCCCGTTTACAGTGCTGAGATGGTGAAAGTAAAAGAGTTCGAGAAGGGAGAGGAGATCAACTTTTGATTGATTACTAAATTGATGGATCCGCTTTTGGATATACATGGTCGGACAAACCTAGTACTCGGACAAACAACGATTTCGCCGCCGTTACTTAGCCGATTTTCAAGATTTTTGTTTTTTTTGCATTCTTTGAGATGTGCTCTAAGAGATGTGTGCTAAAAACCTGACAGTTAGGTACAGTTATGGATGGGTCAATGGCACACCCAAATAATTTGGTGCAGGAAACTTTTTAAGACAGCATTCCAGCCAATCTTAGGAAGCCAAAATAGTTTAATGTGGCACATGTATATTTTACCAAAAGCTCATCCGGACCAGACTTGAATTGGTTGAGTACTGACCAGTGCTTTGAAAGGGCTGCTGAAAGATGAACATTCAGCTTCCCTTTCATAGCTCATTGATATGCAATAAATATGTGAAGTTCGAAAGAGCTGCTGATTGCAGCCCTTTCCGTTGCAATTTCTGACTAACTGATAGAACATATTTCCCTGAACTTGATTTGGCTACCGATTTCTACACTTTCAGCTAACATTTTGACCTAGGTCAAGATATTCCTTTATCCAGTGTGATACGCACCAACCATTGAAATATGTTCATGCAAAATTTCAGCCCTGTAGGTGCCCTACAACGCTGGCAATGCTGAAAAAATCGATTTTCTCTGCCAAAATAGTCTATTATAATGTCCCTCCATATGCGGTGGAAAATAGCATGTATAGTCAACCTTTAAGCAAATCTTTCAACTAATGGTGTATTTGGGTACAACACGTGAGGTACCAAGCGAAAATTGTTGTAGCGTCTGTTTATAAGAGACTAGTATTTGGGGGTCCCATACACTGCGTTCAGCCGAGTCCTAAACATGATTCGTGTTTAGGTGCCTACGCCGATCTAGCCCGGCCTAGACCGGGAACGTCTGCCTACGTAGGTCTACGTCATATAGACACCGTGTGACTAGATAATAGTATATCAAACACAAATCAAAACACACTTCCTCTTTCCTCCCGGACGTCGAATAATTCGCAGGTGGTGTTGGATACAACAAATGAATCCTTTTCAGTTCAATCTTGCACTGTTTATCATCCGGTCACGTACAGATCAACACGAAGCAGTGCTACTGGTGCCACGGCCAGCTAGCCGAGAGCTAAAATTGGATAGCATATTTAGCTCATGCAGGGTCGATTGAATCGGCGGTCGCCGGCGGACGTGAATGGTTGAAGGGCAGTTGAAGGAGACTCCAAAAACTGCGGTTCAAAATGCAGCCACCAAGACAGATATCTGTATATGTAACCAGCCTGAGCTAGGCAGAGCGACCTCTGCATGCATCCTACGCGCTAAGCAACGGGATGACTACGCGGTGCCTAGACGGCATAGATCGGCATGATCTAGATACATAGCCGAACATAGCCCGACCTAGATCCGGCCACATCCGGCTAGATCAATGCGTGTTTAGGCCCGGCCTGAACGCAGTGATAGTACGTACGCTTGTGACCCTTCCTATGAAATCTTGAGGTGCTGCGATGAGACATGCCTCCGGGCCGGGCTCGGCAATCAATCACCTACAACTCGGCTCAACAAAAGTTTCGACGCCGTTCGACAGGGAATGGTCCAATTCAAATGAACCAAAATATGTTTCTGGGGTAGGATATAGATTGCAATCGATCTGTGTACTTAGCTTTTGCTCAAGTCATCTGTGGGAAATGCTGTTTCGGATATTTGGTTAGGTGTGGGGAATGATAGTATGAGGCGGCCAATTTCGGGGCATCCTTGCACCTTTGACAGCCTTTGACCCACTCAGATACCGATTTCTGCTCAAAAAAAAAGCAATACTCCTGGATATTTGGAGGAGGAATTACCATCCCAGGGTCTAGACTGTCGGCAGATCCCACGAGTTGATCCTACTCATGCGGCGCTGAATTCAAGCGTACTTAACGGGAATTATAATGATGAGGATGTAATTTTGCCCAGGTCACCCAGTTTCTTGACGAGTCCAAACACAATTTGATAGGGAACCTTGTTATGTTGTTATGGACTACAGCTGGCGTGCCTTGAACTGCACGAATCTATCCTGGAAGCACAATAGAGGTTCAATTTGGATTCAATAGTATGAACGGTGAGCGCGGATGTGCGGGAAGTACCATGGTATCATTGCCGTCATGCCGCCACTCCCGAACTGTTCAATTACAAACGGCCAACGGCGTTGCGATCCTTGTTGTTTCGGCCCGCATTTTTCAGTGCGTTTGCTATTGGTTTACTACCAGAGAGGGTTCGGATCACGCGCACGACGCTCCGCAAATTCTTCGGATTCCCACGATGTGTCAATTTTCATCACCCAGTTACTAAACTGATGTGAGTATAAAATCAGAACGTGGCGCTTACAGAAAGTGTCTCCCGATGTCCACGCCGGAGCCTATGGCCAAAGATCTAGCTGTCGAATCCTCCCACCAGCCGATGCTGGCTACGTCCCCAAATGATGCTCAAAGGCAGGGTGATAGCGCAGAGGTCTCGGCGTCCACCTCGGAAAGCACAATTCTGACGGGGAGGCGATTGGCGATTGTTTTTGTGGCAATGTAAGCGCTGTTATATCTCTGCTCCCTGCCCTGATCGTTTTAAGGCTGCTAGCACTTCTGCTGATTGCCCTGGATCAAACGATTTTAGGCATGTTTTCGCTCGGGCTACTTCAGCGTTAGCTTCGCTCACCGTGTTGCGCCTCAGCTACTGCGCTGCCTCGCATTGCATCCGTACGATTACCGCCCCTGCTTCCATGATAAATTTATCCAACGCTCTCCCAGGATTTCCAAGCGTTCACCCTGCAAGGTTGGGTTGCGACATCGTTTGTTCTTGCGGAAAGTAGGCTCCTATCCCAGTCCGCACATACATCCAGTTGACCATGAACCAGCCATTTTCCTTCAATTCTACGGCCAACTCCTACGCATTTTCCTGGCCAAGTGGATTCTGGTGGGTTCGATTGTCATCTTCGAAATCGGTTCCTTGGTGTGCGGCGTGTCCCAAAATATCGGACAATTAATTGCCGGGCGGACGGTGTCTGGAGTTGGAGCCGCAGGGATGTGTAAGCCTGAACCGTTTGCCCACTGATGACTGACCCATGCTGTACCCTCAAGACGTTGCCATGCTCCAGGTAATAGCTCAAGTCACTCGCCTTGAAGATCGTCCAAGGTTGTTCGGGCTGTTCGGGGCGGTCTTCGGGATATCGTCAATCATTGGGCCACTCATCGGGGGGAGTTTTACGGATCATGTGAGATTCCGATACCTTCGCGCAACCCTAATCTCTGAAAAACCGGAACTCTACCCAGGTTACCTGGCGGTGGTGTTTCTTCATCAACCTTCCCGTCGGAGGCGTCTCCGTCACCGCTGTTGTATTTCTCCTCAAGGCCACACCTCCGTTGGGATCAGACCCGATTAAACGCTCCTGGAGAGACATCCTCCGCCAGGTCGCCAGAATGGACTTCGTTGGTGCGATCTTGGTCGCCGGCGCCGTGACAACCCTCGTGCTTGCCCTGCAATGGGGCGGGAACATTAAGCCCTGGAACGACACGGCTGTGATCATCGTGAGTAATCTCGACCCACTATACGAGTATTGATGTGCATTTTATCAGTGTTTCGTTTTTTCCGCAGTCCTCGCCATTGTGTTCGTTTCATGGGAAATATTCGTTGGCGACCGAGCCATGACCCCGACAGCTATTTTCCACTCCCGGTCAATGTAAAATTTCCTTTCTACACTCTTTCTGGTCTAATATTGGAGGTATAGATATGCTATACTTGCATACTGCGTTCTCAGCCGTTTCACGCTCCTCTTGTTCTCCTATGTAGGTCGTTCATTCGCCATTCTTGCCATTATGTTTAATGGGAACACGGACAGTATATTCCCATCTTTTTCCAGGCGGTGAGACACAGTAGCGCCACCTCGTCCGCTATCCATGTCCTTCCGTTATCGCTGGGTGTCGTGGTGACCATCATAGGCAGTGGACAAATTGTGGGCAAGTTAGGATACTAGTGCGTGGTGGTGACGCCAATTCTCAGCATGTTGACCTGCTCACAGCTGGCACTTGCTCGCAATCGCCCCCGTGTTCATCGCCACTGGATCGGGACTGCTGTATACGATCAGCTCAACCACGACGTCGGCTCAGATCACCGGGTTCCAGATCCTCGTCGCGGTGGGAACCGGAATGGGACTGCAGAATGCTCTGCTCGCCATCCAGTCTGTCCCTTGATTTTTTTCTTTCTCGAACTCTCTGATACCGGGCCAGAGTCGAGTTCAAGGACCGCCCCATGCTCCTGGGTCAAGCGACTGGCGTGGCCACGTTTGGACAGTACCTCGGCAATACGCTGGGGCTCGGCGTCGCGGAGCCGGTCTTCGCGTCGGAGCTTGCAAAGTATCTGCTGCGCTTCGCACCAGACGCACCGGTGGCTATTGTGACGCAGTCGCCTGTTGCGATATACACAGACTTACCGCCGGCATTGATCCCGGGCGTCGTGAAAGCATACACGCAGAGCCTGAGGATTGTATTTGTGCTCGGCGTGCCTGTGGCGGGTCTCGCGTTCATCACTTCGATGTTCATAAATAATATTCGGATCGAGAAGACGCTGCCTGCCGATCCAAACGGAGACGCAGAGAAGGGTATAGAGGTGTCTGCCCAACAGAGTGAAAAATAGGTACCGAAACACACAAATATTGGAGGTTAAATAGTTTTGTCTCGTTGTCTCGTATGTATTACCTACCTGCGGCGCACGCATTGTCATGCTTGAGATCACTTGCGGATACCCAAAAATGACTGGGGCCGGAATCGTCTGGAAATCCGGAGTGTGTCTGGATCCAGGGCAGTTCCACGACAAGCATATCCCACACGGGCGATCTCAGCTTGGTTGTGTTTGGCCTCTTGCTCGGACGCGAATGCATCACGTGTAAGTGGCCGCGACGTTGAATTTAAGCTGTCAGTGTACTTGGTGACTGAGCTTGTGATTTGCTAGGTATGATCGAGATGAAAAAATGAGGCTAAATATACCCAGCTTCCGAGTCGCCAAACTACTTCATAGTTCACTGGTGTGCAACCCAGACTGATGATGATTACAAGAAAAACGGCCGAAACTGCTGCAATGGGATGGTACCACAGCGGAGCGGCCAATAAAGTTCGCGCGACACGACCCAACAAGGAAGAAGATTTTTCTGTACTTCACATAGTTGTAACTCCGTGGATCTCGGCGGACGCATAATGGGAGGTGATGAGCTTCCGCCGGCCTGGACCTGAGCAATATCAATGTTCTGTCCTACCATGCCCATCAGGGAGATTCTCAGCCCGCAAGCGCGTCCAGGTTCACGATTGACGATATTTTTTAACGAGATTTAACGAGGGGTTGCCGAGCACGATATATTGAATGTGAGAGCCAGCACATGTAATCCGGGCGCAGAAGTGCTCCGAGTTGGCTGTGCCACATCCCAATTCTTAATGTTGCAGAAAAGGAAACAAATTTAATGTACATACCAGGAGTAAGACGACCGCAGATGCATGCCGGGAAGCCGAGTCATGCGGCAAGCTTGCCGCGTATTTTTACCACCGAAAAAGTTGATCATACTCGTTTCTGTACATTTTTTCTGAGTCTCAAAAATCAAAAACACCGAGTTAAGTAAGTAGGAAAGTGGGGTTTATGAACCTATATTTCCTGTGTGATTTCCGGGTCTCCAAATCCCGAATTTCAAGGGGAAAAAGACCGGGTCGCATCTCCGAAACACACTGCACATTGCCCACATCCGTTCGTTACAAGTCGTTGAACTCAATCGTTGGATTTTTGGCGCGAGCCGAAGAAGCTTGGCGGATAAGCTCGGGAATCCTAGAATGGGAAGCGAGATCTGGATCTGAGTTATGCCAAGGGACTCGACACTGGTACAGTAGTAGTACTGCCAGTGACCGTAAAAAAGTGCCCACAGCTTGAGCCCTGCACGCGAGCTTAGACGGACCTTGACTCACTGCAGGGAAACTGCAGATTCTAATTCTAAGCTTAAAATTACGTCCCGATGCATTTCCCGCGAAGCACCTCAGGAAGTGATATTGCTTCTTGAAGCATTGGGTAACTCGAATGTTAAGCGCCCCGTGTTTCACTCGAAAATACAGCGGTTGAGATTACCCCTTGATACAGGAACCACCGCATCCAACCCCGAATGAACCACTCGATACTAACTTTAAGCGTCGCCTTGCGGCCGCGGCGATCAAAGGAGTTAGACCGACCGGCCAAGTTTGTACCGGATCGCCGGGTCTGACTCGACTCCTACTTCCGTCTTGCTTCCGTCAGTGCCTCGGCTTCCTTTCTCTGCGGCCAGCTGTCTGTAAATCCGACGAATCCTCAAACCGCTTGAACTGAAGTCTTCCTTACATTGTTCCACAGTGGCCCAGGGTCTCATTGAAACCACTGGCAAGCCAATGTTCTAGGATTGCTGGGCTACTGTCGGGTCTCACTTGACTCGTCCACAGAGAACGGATTTAAGAGCGGGCTTAGAAGACCGTAACTCAACGGACATCAACGGACATCTGCGGCGACATCAAAAGCAAGCCTACGAATGTGACTCCTCCTGATTTACCCAGTGATCCCGCGGCGTTGCGGCTCCCGGGTACTTTGCGTCAACATAAAACGTGGCAGTTGAAGCACGAGTTACACATCCTGAACATCTCGCTTTCTCGACATTTCACGCACATGTTTCCGCCGTTCGAAAGCGCCGCTCAGTTTTTCCCGGGGTTGGTCCTCTGGTGTGATCCCAACTGCTACGAGATGGATATGTCGACGCTTCCACCGAACACTACCTACGATCGCAAAAAAGCGCGGGAGCTTCGTCCGTGTGTTGTCGTCGCAGTGAACAATGCCACGCAGTCCTTGCAAGTTGCCCGCCTGTGCGCGACTACGGTCAGTTATCAGCCAGCATCGGGATCACGGCAATTGTTTGACTGTCATGACGAGGTACCAGCCCAACGACACCCGCCGGTGGGTGCGCGTCGACAGTCCACCCGCACTTACATGGAAACTGAATGATGCGTGGATCTGGGTCGGCACGCCGCCCATCGTGGCGATGGTGTTTAACAACCACAAGGCAATGCACCGTGTGTTGGCTATCTCTGTTTATCAACACCGAAATCAATTATAAAACCCAGCGCACAAAGACACGTACTATAGCTCGCCCCCTGTCGCTACAGCCAATGTTCAGAACTATTGGATTCATCGTCAAAATTACCTTATGCGCGGTCCGCTCTTCTGCATCCTACCTGTCTGGTGTAACTGACTCGCGCGTCCAGGAGGGCCCGCAAATGCTTCCGCCCCAATTATGTACAATAGCAGTATGAGTGCTACCCAATCCTACATCACGCCTGGTAGTATCATGTATCCGAGCAATCCGAACGCATACTCTCCCGTTCATCCCTCAACATCTCCACTCGCCCCCGCGTCCAGCAGCAACGCCGGCACGTATCCAAGCACCTCGGGATATCTACCCACCGCGTACTACACGCCTGCTAGCCCTCAAGACTTCAAAACGGTCTCCCCGCAGCCCGTAGTCGTTCCCGCGGGCTTCACCGAGCGACATCCAAGCGCGCCCGGCTGGTGGCGAAACCCCGCAACCGGCTGGTTTTGGCATGCGAGCCGCGGGCTGTTGCCGCCGCCGTCTCAGTCGCAATATGCGTCGGGCTCGGGCTCGACCCCAACATGAGCTGCCCCTGATCATGACTAACAATACCCTTCCCTGAGAGAAACTCTCGTATACCCCACCTCCGTACGGGCTGTGTGAATTCGCACCTCAACTTCTGTTTGGACCCTATTAGACATCCGCACTCTGTTAGAGGCACGTCGGGCTGCGCCTCGTCGTAATATCTGTAGCCTCGTATCTTGCTGCCATACACTTGTATTGTTCCAAAATATATATTCAGTTTTTAAATAATGCCACAGGACGACAACCTGCCGGAAGATGCGTTACACAGCAATTTTGGAACATCGGTTGAAGCAACATTTATCCTCTGGCCGTAATGCAGGCTGCAAAAGGTCCTCACGCGCTTAACAATAAAATGCCGAATGTGGACTCTCCTACCGGCTTGGACATTCACTGGTACGGTGAACCTGGATAAGCACCCTCGCAGTCCTGAGCGGTTAAACCGCTTAGTACGCCGAATGTCGGAGGAGCCACTGAGTTTAACGGTGACTGTGGAGGTACACAGGGGGTAACGGAGCGTTCTATTTTTACAAGTCCCGCGCAGTCACCATGCGAGCCTTAAAAGCTCTAGGCTGCCAACTTATGTTTCGACCTCTTCCCGTCATGTCTTCCGACTCCGAGTGTAGCAACAATGAGAACCCGGATACCCTTTTGGCCCTCCGGGTCGCTTCTGTGTTCGTGATTCTCGTCTGCGCCACGGCCGAAACGCTGTTCCCCGTGCTGGAAAAAAGGTCGAAACAACTTCACGTCCCCAAATCGCTCTTCGAGTGAGTGTCTGGCCGAATACATATGGATCTGGCTGAAACATCGCCGATAGATTCGCCAAATATTTTGGTTCCGGGGTTATCGTAGGTCTCTTGCTCAGAGTCGGTGAATTCTTGGATAGATTCGGATCTTCCAGATCGCAACTTCCTTCATCCATCTGTTGGCGCCAGGGCTGGAGGAGTTGTCGTCAGAGTGCTTGTCCCCAGCGTGGCAGGAATATGTGCATAATCTATGTTCAATAGCGTTAATTATTTCTCAGCCATACGCTCTCGCGCTGTGCCTCCTCAGCATCATGTCGATATTTATTCTGGAGCTCATCGCGTTTCGTTAGGGCACTGTGCGATTACAGAAGCTCAACCTCACCCATGGTGTGTTCACCCATTGAACTGAACGCCCCTGCTCAAATGGTCGGCGTGGACTCTCAGATGTACACGGACACCACGTTGGTTCGCATGCCGCCCATGGACTAGAGAGTGCGGCGGCCGAATTACCGTCAAAGTGCGCGGGCGACTCGGAAGAGCCCCTGTCGTATCTGGATGATTCTGCAGCCGCACAAATCATCGGAGTGGCGATCCTGAAGTTCAGGGCCCTCCTGCACAGGAGAGCACCTGAATTCTCCCCTCTATGCACCTCCTCATCCCCTGGCAGCGTTCTGATCGGGTTAACACTTGCGGTAGACTCGGACGAAGACTTCAAAATTCTCTTCATTATCATCTTCCATCGTACGCGAGCCTCTGCTAGATACAGTTGCCTTATACCCTCTCGCTCCTCATTTCTCCAGGAACATTCGAAGGCTTGGGCCTCGGCTCTCGTCTGGCCTTCATGAAGCTCCCACCAAAATACAGCTACGTACGCATCGTCGCCGGGATTGTCTATGGCTTGAGCACGCCCATCGGTATCGCGGTAGGCCTGCGGATCCGAAGCTCTTACAACCCCGGGAGTACCATCGCTTCGATCATGAGCGGCGTGCTCGACTCTTTGAGTGCGGGCCTATTGATTTACACTGGGCTGGTCGAGGTATTTCTTCAAGTTCTTCCATCCTGCACATCATGTCATGATTCACTGGCGCAGCTTTTGGCGCACGAATTTCTGTTCAACAAGGAGATCATCTACAGCAGCAATTGGAGGCTCGCGTATGCGGTTGGGTCGATGCTGTTCGGCTGTGCCCTGATGGCGCTTCTGGGCAAGTGGGCGTAGACTGAGATTTATGGTTCAAAACCGGGTAGACGCAACCAGAGACCAGGGAAACATTATATAATGTACATCGGTACCAAATCGATACACCGAAGTGAAGCTGCGGATAACTGTGTGTAGCTTAGAATGTGTGATTGCACTCTAGGAACCGGCGCGATGACTCACCTTCTGGACGTCATGGAGACGGGGTACCGGTGCTAGCCGTGTCGTCCCCAGTCGCAGTGCTCGAGATTATGGGCGGCGGAAGACATTGAGAGTACCAGAAGTTCATGTACTGGCAGACAAGCCCCTCCGAGCATGCTGGATATGACATGGTCAGCGCAGCGAAGATATCGCAAATGAGACGCACTATCAGCCCACACGATGTCGTCCCCTCCGCATTGGCCATACAACGCGATGGATGCGAGAGAAGAAGTGATGGATAACGCAGATATAACCAAGGCTGGACGGATGAGCATTGTGGATGATGCTTCGAGATCTAGTGGACCGGGCCTATATACCCAGCCGACGCGGATTATCTTCGCGTAAGAGTCGGAATGTGAATGCCAGGAACGGGTCATGCACCGTTGGCGGCTTCTGTCAAGGCTTATAGACCGCGCCTAAAGGTCTTGGCAACGCATATCGCGGCGGATGTTCCCTGATAACTTGATCTTCTACTAGCGCAGCACAGGGAAATAAGCAGTACTGGACGGAGCTGCGGAGAAAGCCTAGACAAGCCTGATATTTCCACAGACGGTGGATCTGGGCACATCGAGTTCAAATGACGTGAAATGGCGGAGCCCGAGCATGTATTGAGAACCGGGGAGATGGAATCGACGGCAATTACAAAGATCCCATGTTCCGAGCGAGAGAGATCCGCGCATACGGCTTCTTCTCGGGACGTCGTATGAAGGATCTGATCAGTAGCTTATTCAAAGCGAGGTGGCCGAGACCGACGGCATCGAGGGCATCGTTGAAGGAGTTTGACGGAACGGCGTGCGAAGCTTCGTGTCCTCTCGGAGTGAAGCACACAAAATCAGAACTTGGAAACAAGAGAGAATGGGGGAAAGATTTCCTTGTTCAGAGGGAAGTATTCTACAGTAGCCTATTTCTACGCAAGGGGGTGTCGGGTTGGTCTCTTATAAACAGACGCTATAACATTATCAACTCGTACCTCGTTTGTTATAGTCTGTCAGTAAGGTTGATCGAATGATCGCTGGCCTCGTTATTACAAATCACAGATTTTTTTTGATGTTCCCAAAGCTTCGGCGACGCGTATTTCACTCTTCTGACCCAAGATTTATGTTCATAAATATGAAACGAGTAAATTGTTCCGCCGTTGGTTGGGCGGAAGGTCGAAGAAGCGCAATGCCGAACCTTGATGGTCCGGCACGCGGAAAAGGCCGAGATACCAATTTGAAGGGAAACGGACCATTATAGTGATTCTGAAGAGACAGTTCAGTTGAAAATAAGATTTTGAGAGACTTTTTCTCTCAAAGTTTGTGGCTAGAGCCGCCGGCTAAGTGAGTGGTTGAGGGAAGTAATTCAAACTCCGATGATTATATAATAACGCGGCCACCACTACATGATCGCGCGCTTAACTACAGACTAGTGTCGGGTTTCGAAAAACGGATATCAGGTCGAAATGTTTTTTTCAGCCCTTCCTGGGAGCCCTCCCTCCGTACTCTTCCCATATCGGGAAGGAGGTTCCCACCCCTAGCGCCGGGCCGAGGCTCCGAGTCATGTGCGCCCACCGCCACCTGATGGACAGGCTCCAAATGCAGCTGATGCTATCAAGACGTGTTTCTTTTCGGTTTCCTTGGTGTTTCCACAAAGTTTCTTGTTGGTTCCGTCAGCTACCAGACTAGGTAAGAGTGATTTCCAGGTAGTGCTGTCCACATATGATATTAATACGATTTTTGGCATATCATATTATATCAATATCATATTAAGTATTAAGTAATATATTAATATATTATGATATGCTAATAATATGGTTGCACTTGGCTCTTTTGACCATTTTCCCATCAAACTCAGGGGAATAGTGTGCCACAAGGTTGCTATATGCTCTCTCAATACTCTGGACAGCGAAATATAGGAGAAATAGTGCATTTTGAGCCTTGGGCTGCCTTTGATGACGGCCTAACACACATGCCGAGATTGATCGGAGCTTTGAGTACATATCCGGGCCGAAAATCCGGGTGCTTAACAAGTACTTAAGTTAAATTTTGATACTTGGAAGCATAGAAAAGACAAAAGGAAATTCCAGAGGTGGTCTGTATGCACTAAATCATGCCCTATAATATTGAAATAATACGATAATACTACATAATATCTGGTAATATGGAATGGTGCATATCGTATCCGTATTATTCTTAATATATTAATAATATATTATTTCGTATCATATTAATGGACAGCACTATTTCCAGGTCTTGTAAATTATAAACACTGAGATTTAAGAGCATCTGGCCTTGGAGGGCGATCAGAAGGCCTTCTTCAACTCATTTTTCAAGTTTTTCAACCGCTACACTTTCCTCAACCCTTAGATATTGTTTTTGAAGGCCTTAGACCCAATTTAAAATGTGGGGTAAAAAGTTTTTTTCAGCCATTCCGGGGACCCCTCCCCCCCTAACTAACAGGATATCTGAAATTTTAATCCTGACACCCCCTTGTTTCTACGTGTGTTTAAATAGCTACGGGTTGAGTCACACCAAAAATTGAGAAGTTTCGGGCCGCCCCGAAACGTTCCGGAAACTATTACTATACTATTAGTTTCAGCGCCAAGGTCACGTGAGCTGCCTTATATGGAAATTCACGTGACCATGCTCCTGAAACTAGGAACGTTTCAGGGCGGCCAGAAACCTCCCATGTGAGTCCGATCGAGTCAAAACTGAACTACGGGATATGCTACGGAACTACGGGATCAGCTACGGCATTACGGGATCAGCTACGGCACTACGGGATCAGCTACGGAACTACGGGGTCAGTTGCGGCTGAGTCGATAAAGATGTAAGCAGACGGATGCGCAGGGACGAGGCGGCCCGAGTACTCCGGAACCTTACATATAAGGGTTCCTTTGTACAAAAAATGAAATCCCGTGCGCGAAAGAGAAGTTAGCGCGCGAAAGACAGAGGAAAGTACTAAAGGGGCAATAGCTGGTGCCATATTAGTATACTGAGGCGAAACAGGACTGGCGCGTCCCACGCAACCGGGATGCATTTGTTCGGGAGTATAACGGTGAGGGTGGTGTAAGGACAGGTGTAGGTCATTCAAACCCGCGGAAGCCGATAAGCCGATACTGTAGATACTTGTACCGTAGCAACCGTCACGGTCACAATGAGGTTGGTTGCCTAACTTCATACCGTGACATGCAAAAAAAAAATTGTTGGCCCAAAATTACCTTGAGAAATGACGAAAAATCCTTGAAACATCTCCCCTGATTGATTGTATGGTGGATTGGACCTGAGAATCACATCGACAGTCAAAATCTAGCTCATGTTGAATTTTTCGGTTGCCGAAATCTCAACCGTCACAGTGAAAATTGGGCTGGTTGCGTTGCCCAAACCCGCTTATGGTGTCACGGTGGGTCGGGTGGTTGCTACGGTACAAGTATTTACAGTATTAGGCCTTTTCAGGCTTCAAGGCCCGGGCCTTCTTATCTTGACAGGATAAGATAGATGTTCCAGATAAGACAAGGAGATATTATGCCATGATAAGGCGCGCTAACATTACAAAGCCTAATAATCTTGGTAGTAATTTAAATGCTAAGAGGAAAAATGTGTTCCGCATTTGGCTTACTGTTGTGGTCATTTCTATCCTTATTTGAAACAAACCCTTTGCGGGAATCGAACCAATGACCTTCACATAACTGTCGAAGCTTTAATTATACAGGTATACCAATTGCGCCAGGCAGTCATTTACGTATGATAAACTTAGCTCAATACATAAGCGACCAGCTCTTCTACGGTTTCCCCCGAAAAATACAAAGCTATCCAAAAGCCATCTGTGTTCTCGTTTTACGCATATCTAATTTCCGCCTTTTCGTTTCATTGTACCCATAGCACCTCTACTGCGACCCGCAGAAACTACTACGACTCTCTGAGTGACTGTGTGGCGCGTTTCGAGCCGAGGGCGGCGTGGACACGTTACTTCTGACAAGCACCGTACCATCGCAGGTGGCTGGTTGATAGGCCCTTAATGAGGCAGTTTTCCCTTGGTTGATGAGCTTGCAGTCAACAGTAAAAGAGAGAACACACTTATGTTCCAGGAACATCTTTGATGGGCATCAGCGGCATTGACGCCGGTGGGGACGGGTTTCGTCAGGCGAATGCCAAGGGGTAGCGGTAAGCTTTTGCTACAATCCTAATGGAGAAGGCTGACCTTTATTTCAAGGGATTTGAGCCAGGATTGAAGAAGAAATGACTCACTTTGCCTTGTGCTCAACTCTGATGGCCACCAAGAAACTCGGCATCGCGCGGGCGCATTTCAAAAAACAAACGCCGACATGGAGTGGGGACCTGAGGGGCCAATACCAACGAAAAGCCGCATTTTTCAGGTCAAAAGTTCTGAGCAAGAATTGAAGGAGTTAACTCACTTTGGGTCCTGGTACACATTTTGATAGCCATAATGAAAGTCGGCCTGGTGCCGGCGCGTTTCGACGGACGGACGCGAAACGATACCCGGGGGCTCCTGGGATGGTCTTAATGAACAGGTATTCTGCTTAGCCCAAGAGAATTGGGTAAAATTGAAAGGGAAAATGGCTTACTTGTGTCCGGGGGCACAGTTTTGATTACCATCAGGAAAGTCGGCATCCCGCGGACGCGTTTCGACAGGCGAACGTGAGCGGGGACCGGGAGACGCTTGGGACGTTCCTACGTGAGAGCTCTGGACTTAGTTCAAGAGAATTGGTGAAAAAAATGAGGTTGAAGGGCGAGACGTACCTGGGCCGACGAGGTCCGTTGACAGGCGGGTGCCGTCTCGCCGGCGGCACCCAGCTCTTTGGAGAAACAATAATCCACGAAAACGGGTGCGACGGGGCCTCTTTCATCCAGCAGCAACCCCGCGTGCTTTTGTTCCTCTGCCAGTGCCTACAGCTCGGCCATCTGCTGCGCGAGGAAGTCCTTGCTCTTGCTTGTGAGACTTGTTGCCTCCTCCTCCTCAAACGCAGTGCTCACTGCGTCTGCACATTGTTCTGCCGGGAGGTGCCTTGCGCAGATGGTACGCCAACGCGTGGTTGACGTAGAGGAGCTCGACCTCGACGGTGGAACGTTGCCCCGCGATGGCCCGGTCAAGCGCGAGGATACGTGCTCGCTCCTGCAGCTCGTAGCGGCGTTCTTGCTGGCGATGGAGTACTCGCCAGGAAAACATAAGAAAAGTATATGTTGCGGCGTCGCCTTCGGGACCGCTTCGATTGCGCACGAGAGAACGTGCTGCACACGTCATTGAAAGAGGGCGTGGGCGAGTCAATCGAGGCGCCGTCCCCGGTCCCAGGCCCCAGCCGGTTGAGGTCAGACAAGTTGTCCTCTTCGTCGCTTGAATCGGACATGATGAGGTCCATATCGACAGACACGTGGCGCGTGTATCGGATCGGCGACGGCGAGCGCGAAAGCGAGCACTCCTTTCTCCCGCACGGTGCGGCCTCAAATGCGCTTACCGTCGTTGGTGTCAAACGAGTCGTACAAATCGAGCTTGTCGGGGTCAAGGTCCCGGGGGTCGGTGTCCGTGTCCACATCCACCTCGATCAGCGAGTTCGCAGGCGCCTCCGCTCGCGCTTGCCATGCGGCGCCGTGGGCGAGGTCATCGAGTTGGTCGACGTGAGGATCTACAGCAATTCCACAGCCAATCGAGAAACTTCCGCCGCACCGCAGCGCTCCCGCTCTCGAGATATTCCGCGCGTGTCAGTGCACGCCCCACGAATGCTGGTTCGGCGGCAGAGGCACAGGAGATGGCTACACGGTAGGCTTCGAGCGCTGGACTGTGTGGATGCACGCACAGTGAGTGAGGTTCATTAACAGGGAGACAACAGTGGTATGTACTTACTCAGAAGATTGATATATATAGCTACGTCGTGCCCGACGGGCGCGAGGGACTGCAGCTCGGAGAGTCTGTAGGAAAATGGAATTGAATTAGTTCGGAGGCAGGTGTCATCGAAGAATATGCGGATGTCTTTGTTCTGGATAAAGCAGACAACATGGATCGATGCGGCTGGAGGGTGGGTAAGGATACAATGATTGCTGCACGAATGCCACACACCGAACGGGGTGACCATGCCGAGGCTCCCCTCGAGGATGATCCCGTCGACTCTGCAACGGTGGCACCCCTGAGCATGCTGACGTGCCGCATGGTCTGGCCGGGCCGACGAGTGAGTGCGAGTAGATTTGTAGGGCAAGAAATACACCTTTTCACAGTCTTTGACGTTTCGCCCTTGAGTTCGTGACTAAGCATCTCCTTATTTAGAAGGTGCTTCCACGTGAGTTTCGGCAGCTCTCGGCCTTTTTCATTCTCCGATGTCCTGCCACCACAATACACTTTCTTTCCTCCCACCACCATGCCACGTCCCTGCACCCTCCCCCAACGAGGATCCGACACTACTTCCACATCTCCAGACCTCCGTTCGCGTCTCCTGTGGCCGATCCCACCCCCCTGACAAGTGGCGTCGAGCTCGCGCCACTTGCCACTCGAGCACCAACCTGGGCCTCCCAACTCGACATGGCCTCGGATGTGTCGAGCGCGATGCGCTGTGACACGCAGGCCGCTTGTCTGCCCCCTGCATGTGCGTAGCACCCATCGTGCTGTTCAAGGGGTGCGTGCATGACCCCATGGCAAGCGCTTAAGGCCGCAGGCGGGCGCGTAGAGGTGCCACTCAGGCCCGTCGACGCGCCACTTCTCTTGGCGATGCAGGCGGCAGGGCAGCCTGTCTCCTGGGTGGCACAGTATCTATTCATCTCGCATACTTGTCGCATATGTAGTATTGAATAGAATCGGGGATCATTCACGATTTACAAGTTTCACAAGTCACAGAATTCCTTCAATGCATAAAATTACCTTCAAAATCCACCTTCGCCGCTTTGCGTTGCGCGGCATTGCGGGGTCTGAAAGCAAAAGGCTGCCGAGGATGCCGTTCCCGAAAAGGTCCTTCCATTTAAGGAAACACAAGGGCGGAAAGTGGACAACTCCTTTTCACCAAGGAAAGTGCGGATCTCAACCTGAGGCCCTCCTCCTGGATGATATAGTTGATGTGGAAATGGGTGTAGACTGGCGTATTTTGTATTGTGTGGTCCCTGCTTGCCCGCAATCTTCCCCTGCGCTGAAAAGAAGATTGAGTGTCATTCATAGACAGGGTAACTTGACAAGCACGTACACCGTTCAGACAATTCAGGGGACACATTCCATTCACCTTGTCCGGAGGGGTCAGGGAGACTTGTGCGCAAAGTATACAAAGGATGCACCGGCCCAGCTCGCGTCACAGTCAAGGCAGGCATTTCGGTGCTCCAACGAGAGCCGTGACGCGATGAGCCACTGGCAGCGTCACTTTGAGATGCCGGGGACGATGTGGGTTGTGGCAGGCATCGCACGCGCTATCGATCCTGCATCGAAGGGAGGCCGTCTCCATATGCGATGTCGAACTGCAATTTATTCCAAAACCACAATGATGTACGATGGCAGCTATTGTAACAGCTCGTACAAGAAGACAACATCCCAGCCATTTTTTCCATCATCTTATGCCCCGTGACACTGTTGTCGATGCAACGCCGCGCCTGCGTCGAGAGGGGGCGAGCGGGTGAGTACACCACAGCTTGGCGGAAAATACCATATACAGTACAGACAAATGTGTCAGTAGTCAGTTATCACACAGCACAGAGACAATGCACCCCATATAATGATAGCGTGTTCACGGGCTGTACTGATACCCCACCTGCGCATGGCATTCATGATTCGCGCCAACACGTTTGAACCTGCAGCAACCCAGTCAATCGTAAGAATCCCAGAACACCTACGTGACTTGCATTGTTGAGTTCTGCAGCATGTCGAACACAATGAAAAACCGGTCCATGCTCTCGCGAATATACACGTGGTCGAGCTGCGATATACGCACATCCCGCCCGGTCACTGTAATACTGTCTTTTAAGGAAAAGTTTAGGTTGTTCTCGGCTGCAGCAAATGTCCATTAGCAAGTGCTAAATGCACTAGCCCTCGAGGCGCACCTTCAGGAAGTTTACCCCGATACAGCTGCCCCGTTTTCAGCTCCATCGTGATGATTTGCCCCAACGACTCATGCAGTTTGGATTGGATAGGGGCCACTGGTCAAGTCTTCATCAGCCTGGCTCCAGGCTGGAGCTCGTTCGCATGAGTGCAGCATGAAAGAGAGAGGTTGACAAGGCTACCCGCCCGATCAGATATAGCCCAGGAGAACTGTGACATGGCTGAGGAAGCTTGAGAGAAGGTACCAAGAATGCCGGAAGTGCATCAGACTTTTGACAAATAACTTGTGACCTTGTACAAGGTCAAACAAGGTCATTCAAGGTCATTCAAGGTCGCAAGCTCGCAAGGCCACAAGGTGAGTCCAAAGTTCTCACAAGGTCAACGGCTCGACTCGCTGCAGTGGTATAATTCGGACATGAATTAACGCTGATCGCCGAGGCAGGCGATGCCGTTGCCGGGAGAAATTACGGAGCGCATCCTCCGGTTTCTCAAGAGGTTCTTCGATCTGGTTTGAATTCTTCGAGGGGGTTTGTTTTCGGGCAAGCTTGTCGGCAAGCTGACAAGGCCAAACAAGTCACAAGTAATTTGTCAAATGGCTGATGTGCTCAGGTACAGGCAGCGGTCGACAGCGGGCAGGGAGCCGTGCGTATTAACAAGTCCATAGACGTGACGCTGAGAGTACTTAGGAGATGTATGGTGGTATACGTCGACAGTGAAAGGCATTGGTACGACGAGGAATACGCTGGACGACCATGAGAGAGGACAGCGGGAGCGCAGGATTATCATGCCAGATAACCGAGGCCGGCAGCCGGATAAGTGCCGCATAATGCCGCCGGCTCCCTTATATGATCCTTATCATGACATTATCAGGCCGTGAGATTATAAGGGTATTTCTATTTTTCCGACACAAGACTCTGGAATCTCAGTTGAATTTTGGCGGGCGTGCAGGGGGTGGTATGACGGTTCCTTTGTACAAAAAACGTTTTCGCACGCACGAAAGAGCTTTTCTGGTGGGAAAAAAGTAAAGAACAGAAGATTTTACGGTGCTGCTGATCACTTCCCTCACTGGACCCAGTTGTAGAGGGAAAAGCGACAGTTGAAATAAAAATAGCTGGCCTCGGCGTTATCCGACGGCTGGCAATGATCATCCGATCATATCCGTCGTTTGTGCAGCACCTCGAAGACACTACTACAAAATAGAAGGGCACAATCTGAGTCTTTAGGCTTCCGCAGACATGAATCAAAGAGCAACACTAGCTTAGTAAAGATTTTAGTAAGCAGGATTTGGGCGGGGGACTTGGTGAAGCGGGGATTTTGCACAGCCATTCGGCTTGCCCGGCTTGATGATGCTAGCTGGCTGACGCGATGGCTCTTTCGCGCGCGTGAGAAAAACTCTTTCGCGCGTGCTGGACTCTTTCGCGCGCGGGTTTTATTTTTTGTACAAACGAACCCTCATATTACACGGCACGATGTTAGTTTTCAAATGCAGTGACAGTTAAGGGAGCTTCAAAGCAAGCAAGATCCCTTGAAGATATTGATACATACTTAAATTCGTGCACTTGAAGATATCCCAGCAAGTTTAACTTGGCCGGTTGTGGCAGGTAAGTGCTTTGGGCAAGTCGCACCGATGATTATCATCTTTAGGGCCCACCTAGGTGCAATTCGAACACCCAAGTCTCGAATTGCACATAGGTGGGCCTGTAAGTTAATTTACTTCTAGTAGTCTTGGTCCCACTAATTTTGGAACTAAAGTAATGGAATAAAATTACGATTCGGCTGCCCTGAAACCCATCTAAAAGCCTACAAACTAGATTACACAAAGGTCTGACTGGAATTGAAACCGAAATTATGAGTATCGGGATTGGAAACAGGGCGCTCTCGCGACTCTGTGTCTCAGTAGCACCGAAATCAAAGCCGGAACTCAAAAAAATTGTTTCTCATTTCAGCCAAGGGGGCACCGGCATTTGAAAAAAAGATCTAGGGCCGATTCTTTTTTCTCAGACCTCGGCGCTGGACCTACCTACTACGTAAGCATTCCCACGCTTCATATATGGTAATAGTGCACGTGTTCTAGTCGATATCTTTGCTCGCCCATCCTTTCTATGAATAAATATATTTTGCATTGTTTCTAGACTGCTTCTCCGTGCTGGCGCATCTGGACGTAGTGAAAACTGCCTGATGAGGAATCGCGAAGCTCTTGCCAAATAAACCACCATTGAATCATTGATTGCCATATATGGAGTCTACCCGCTGAAACCTGGTAAACATGTTTTTGAAGGTCTTTCTGAAAGAGAAGGCACCATAAAATCAGCCAAAACCACCCCACAGGTCATCTGAAGTCAATATTTGGAGGTACAAAATTTCTTTTTCCCGGCCTGACGACCAGACCGACCTACCGGCCCTTGGTCGCCGGTTTGAATGCCGGTGCCCCCTTGATTTCAGCCGCTCCGAAAGCTATTGAAATCCCAAATTTCGGTTTAAATTTCAGCCCAAGCCGAAACGCAGACCGATATCAGTCTTCCGAACGCGCTGAAATTTAGTCCGCGGACGATCCGCAGACCCGTCCGCTGCTCATCCACGAGGGACGCGCCGCTCATCCGCAGGTGGTCTGTCGCCCCGTCGTTTGCATCCCCAATGTACTCCCTGGGGTATGCGCTAGGCGCCGCCGCCGCGAGCAGCGCACGCACACCGCGCTGTGTGCGAAAATGACGGGGCAACAGACCACCCGCGGATGAGCGGCGTGTCCCTAGCGGACAATCCGCAGGAGTGGATCGTCGGTGGATCGTCCGCGGACGGGCAGCGGACGGTCCGCGGATCGTACGCAGACTAAATTTCAGCGCGTTCGGAAGAACCGATTTCAGTTTTCATTTCGGCTTGCACTGAAATTCAAACCGAAATTCGAAATTTATATAGTGTTGTGCCTTAAGGGGTTAATAAGGGTGTTTTCTGTTCTTAAGGCTTAAGACCTTAATTTGGCCTTAATATTAAGGGTATATTAGGGCCTTAAGTTAAGGATTGCAGCAAAAAATGAAATTTCATCAAGGGCTACGTACCGCTGGTGCTCCGTCCTCGTAGTCGTAACCAAACCCTTCCTTCTCCCCTTGTTCTCCCTGTCATCTGAACAGACACCGGGGGCAAAAGCCGATGCATGTCGATGCGACATGCGTCTAATGCATATGGGGTTTACATGTGTCAGCCCTTGCCTCCGGTGAGACTTAATTCAGGCTGAACCCTTAAGCTCACACTGCAAAAAGTAGAATTCACTATTCCTTGCCCCGAAAGATAAATAAAAGGCATGGTGGGTGAATAGCAAGGCCTCAAAGGAGCCATACACCACCAGCACCTGGAATGTATGTCTCCCCATCAATCAGGTCAGAGAAACTGATGGGAAAATTAAGGCCTTAATTAAGACCTAAGAGTCGCTCAAATTTTTGTTAAGGGCTAATACTAAGGGCATATTAAGCCTTAACTTAACTTAAGGCTTAACCCTTAAGGCCAACACTGAATTATTTATATAGGTTTCGGGGTGGCTGGAATGAGAAACAGAATTTTGAGTTCGGGCTTTGATTTCGGTGCCACTGAGAGACAGAGTCTCGGGCCCCGGTTCTAATTTCGATACGAATAATTTTGGTTTTCAATTTCAGTTGAACTTCTATGTAATCTGAGTCGTAGACTTTCAAATGGGTTTCAGGGCAGCCGAATCGTAATTTTATTCCATTACTTTAGGTTCCAAAATCAGTGGGACCAAAACTACTAGAAGTAAATTAACTTTCAGGCCCACCTATGTGCAATTCGAGACTTGGGTGTTCGAATTGCACCTAGTTGGGCCCTAAAGATGATAATCGTCAGTGTGAGTGGCAGGAGCAAGCCAGCGTGACGGTGACAATGACGGTGTGATATCATTGAGCGCCGTCGGCGAACACTGATGTGACCAGTCAGCGCTCAAACCACCATGTCGAATGAAGATACTGGAAATGGTTCGTCCGCTAGGAAGAGAAAAGGCCATAAACCTTGTGATATGTGCCGCAGGAAGAAGCGTAAGCTAGCCTTATCTCTATCATCCCAACTGACCGGTCCCGTTCAGGTCGCTGTCAGCATTAATCCCCTCACCCTTCTGAGAGACGCCATGTTCATTTTTTAGTGCAGGTGACGGCGAAGAGCCATGTGGACACTGTATACAACATGAATTCAGCTGTAAATACCAGGACCGAGCGACAGTACGCCATATCTCCTACAGTCGTGTGTTACTTTAACACATCTTCCCATCAGCAACGCGCAGCCCCCACATCGAGTAGTTATGTCCACTCTCTAGAAACCCGTCTTAAAGCGGTAGAGTCCCTACTCCGAGAATCAAATGCAGGGCCCTCACACCCTGCACAAACCTCACCCCCGCACCAGGATCCCAATGCGCACAATGATGCCAATATGGTGCTAATAATTCGGGCTATCAGAAAACTTAACACTCCGTTTCTCGAGCCACACCAAGACGATCTAACCTTTGTAGAGATCGCGGGGAGCCTTCACTCATTATCGTTGAATAACCCCGGGGACCACGGATATCAGGGAAAGAGTAGCCTGGCGATGGCTGTCAAAGCTGCTGTCGATCTAAAAAATGGCGACTCGATTCCCGCATCCAACCGCCAGATCCCTTTTCCTACGGTGAGGAAGATCAAGCCGGTTCGCCTCCTTGTTGTGGCCAATAACCCTGCTTATGATGATTCTCTAATTGCAGTGGGAAGTCACTCCGCCCCGCCCAAGTTATACCTTCCCGGATGACGACCTAATGGTCAGTCTAATAGCGTTATACTTCGACAGCTTAAACGTTTTCCTCCCGCTCCTTCACCGCCCGACGTTCGAGACGGCGATCGCCACTAATACTCACCTGCGAGACGACGGCTTCGCGGGGACGCTGCTCCTCGTCTGTGCGCTCGGCGCGCGCTACTCGGACGACCCACGCATCCATCTCCCAAAATTCACCTCCTGTGGTACGGCGGGCTGGAAATGGTTCGACCAGGTGAAACTGGCAGGAAATCCTCTGCTTGGCCAACCAAGTCTGTACGACCTGCAATGCTACTGTGTGCGTATCGTGTTTCCCTGTTTGGATGTTTCGGTTAATAGTGCTTACTCAGCTTGCGGTCCAATTCCTCGAGCGCACCTCCGGCGCGCGCGCGTGCTGGACGTTGGTGGGCTTTGGCATCCGCATGGGGCAGGATATCGGCGCCCATCGCATGAAAACCCGCACGCGAGTCCTCACGCCAGAGGAGGAGTTGGAAAAGCGCGCGTACTGGTATGCCCCATCGCATTCACTCATCTCCTGCGATCATTTGACAACGCTGGGAGGCTCTTGATCCTTTTCGACACACAGTTCAGCGGAGCCCTGGGCCGCTCGATCGGTATCCAGGCCCACGAGTACGCGTTACCTCTTTCCTGGTACAAATCTCTCAATTAGTTTAACTGCAGCTTCGACCTCCTATTACCCATCCGGTGCGACGACGAATACTGGGAGGCTGGTCCCCATGGCCCGGCGTTCTCTCAGCCGACTGGGAAACCATCACTTGTGGATTTCTTCGCCTGCCAGCTAAATCTGAACAGGATTTTGGCATTCACCCTCAAAATTCTCGTACGCTCCCTTTCCTGGAGATTTTCACTTCCCCGTGCCAATGGCTGATGATACAGTACTCAACGAACCACGGCAGAGCCTTCATCGGGTTGCAGGACGGGTGGGAGGAACAGGTCGTGATGGAGCTCGACTCAGCCCTCAATGTCTGGTTCGATTCGGTCCCGCCTCATCGTGAGTCCTGCTGTGGCGTTTGATGTATCTCTGAGTAGCCTCATGTAGTTCGTTGGGACCCCGCGTGTCCGAATGACATCTTCTTCGACCAGTCGGCGGCGTTGTATTGCTCCTACTATCTTGTGCAGATTTTAATCCACCGTCCGTTCATCCCCGCAGTCCGGCGTTCTTTCAATCATTTTGACAGCCTCACAGTGAGCTTCGTTCCACCTTCGCCCATGTTTTGCCTGATGCAATCTGCCTGCCTAGTCATTCCCGTCCCTGTCGATCTGCAATAATGCCGCACGCGCGTGCAGCCATGTAGCTGAGATCCAGCAACGACGCCGGCCTCGCAATCCACTCGTCTTCGCTCAGGTGCGCGCATGCGAGCTAGTTTTTTTATCGCGCTTCTGAAAAGGTGATGACAGACGGCCCTCTTCACATCCGGCATCGTCCTCCTGCTTAATATCTGGGGCGGGACCCGCGTGGGGCAGAAGGAAGACGCCAATCTCTCAGACGTGCACCGCTGCACGGGCGTTCTTCGTGCTCATAAGGAGACCTGGCCGTCCGCCGGGCATTTGCTGTGAGATCCCATTATATTTTGCCTTCACGCCCACAGCTGACCTTTCCCTTTCGTGGCGAAGCGACACCCTGGAACAACTCCTTAAAATCCACCACGCCCCGCCTGCCCGGCCTTTAAGCGCGGTGTACGACCCATCCCCGTTCGTCACTGCTAGCGGCGCGTATCCGAGCGCCGCGGACCTCCATAATCGCGAAGCATGGGAAAGGATCATCGGGCGGGACATGCTAGACCACACCGGGGGACCGGGAGAGGCACCCGCCCGCGTCCCGCGCTTGCAAGAACCGGCGGCGGACGGACCATCCGCGACGGCCTCCTTCGCGGACGCCGCCGCCTTCTCCGTCCCCCAGACCTTCGACACCACGCAAAACTTCGGGCCATCAGCGTTCGGCGTGAACGGGAATACGGATATGAACATGGATACGGTTGCCATCTGGTCCGCCGCGCCGAGCGCGTTCGAGTGAGCAATCCATATGATTGAATATTTGGGAGGTTGGGGCTGACTCCCCCTTTTCTTATTCCAGGGTTTCGGACTGGGATTTTTACTTAAGTAATCTAGCAGGCACGATGAACGGCGATGAGTCTGGAGCGATGTAAGGCTTGTGTGTCATCGCTCATTTCGCGGTTCCCTCTCTTATGTGTGGCCGTTCCTTTTAAATTATAACGTTGTTTGGATCCTTCACGAGGGCAAATAGCTTTCATTCTGTGTGACCACGGTGCGCTTCCACGCCCGGGTACACGCCATCGAGAACCAAAACCGAAAATCAAGAGCCAGTTCTTGGAGGTCGTTATCTTCTGCAATCTCTCAGAATATTCACGCTACTATTTAGAGCTCAAACGGAGCTTTTTCCAAGCACAGACCAACGGTAGCTAGGTGACGCGCAACTATAGCGTGCATTCGGTACCAGATATGGTACTCCCCACTAAGTCACCTCTACTTTTGTACACCGGATAGATCGGGTCCAGTTTTCCCCGATTTTTTAATCCTTTTGTGGAAATGCTCCTTTTCGTGAGAGGAACATTTTGTCTAAAGGGACTCCCTTCGAAGTAGAAACTGGGGGAGATCAATTATTTTGGTCCGCTCAAATTAGCCAGTCCCTGCCAAATACACCGTGGGGTCTAGAATGGTGTTTAGAACAGCTTAAAACATGTTTTCGCGCCGGGCTACGTGCAGCCAATACGTCAATTTGCCTGCTGCAAAAGACCTAATTTGGGGGTTCTCCAGCCAGAATTTACCCCCGGCTGGATTTGCCGCTGTACAAAAGTAGCGGTGACTTAGTGGGGAGCAACATAGAACAAAGTGCAACTAGGCACTAGCGTAGTGCATGAAGCAATGCCGACGTAAGTAGGCTGGCTGTACTACCGTCATCCGCCAGCACCTGTGTCTGCTCAAGGTCGCGCAACAGTTGCTCAACGTGCTCGACGACTCCGGACATGTGAGCCCCACGCAAGCATACAGCACGAATTGCCAACAGCCCTTTATATTTTTCGCATTGTATGCTGCCCCTAGCATTGGGGAAATCTCAAACTTGACACCACCTGAAACTGCCGCAGTTTGCCACAAACTTGTGGGACTAGACTTACATGCTAGTCCCACAAGTCTGTGGTGATCACTCCTTCCACACATTACACATATTCCACCCCCCCTTTTCCAGCAATCCCACCTCTTTTAGAGGTGACTCTGCTAGCAGAGAAAATTTTGCCCTTTTACACTGTTTCCACTGGGTTTTGAAGCCTTTTTAAGGAGTAGTCAGATTTGTTAAAGTAGTCAGTAATTTTGTGACTCCCCTTAATTCCATTCGATGTTTTTGGGAGAGTCAGTATTGGTTTGTGATCCTCTTGACTTCCACCACTTCCACCCATCCTGCTTTGCGAGTCAGAGCAGTTTTGTGACTCTTAAACTTCCACCACTTCCACACATTGTTTTTCAGGTGTCGGTAAAACTTTGTGACCCCCGTAAGCTTCCACTGTTTCTACCCATGATCTTTCAAGAGTCAGTAATATTTTGTGACCCCAGTAAATTTCCATCCTTTCCACCTCTCAACACTCTCGTTTTTCAACAGTCAATAACCATTTGTGACTTTGCTAACTTTCCACTGTTTCCACTGCTCACTAGTGATACTTTGTTCTGGGCATACCTTTCCATGGTTTCCACTCCTTTTTTTCACCCATCAACCACATGGTCCACATCTGGTGGCTCTCTGTATCTTCCAGTTTTCAATCTATAGGCCATTGCACCTGTAACCCCAATAGTATTTCCACCATAAGCCTTTGATCTGAGCTCTGATCTTTGTCTCACAATTATTTGAACAAATGCCAACTAATTTTGGATCCCCATTCTAGAGCAGTCCCAGATATGTGATACACTGGGGACCTCATTTGGCCCAATGATTCATTATATGACTTGAATCTTCATTTTCATTCAATTTGACATACTTGTCCCGATAAGGAACCCTACACTTTTAGCCAAATAATAAATTTTCTTGTTAATCTTCATTACAATGGGATTCTTATACACTGTGAGCATTTGTAAAGACATTGAAGGATTGCTGGATTGACCATTATAAGCTCATGGACTTGTTATAATCTCTAGGACCCTCAAGACTTCAAATCCATCCTAAGAGCACCTGGGATATGATGTAAAATTCTACAGCTGATGGCGGCAATGTCATATCCAGTAGGACAGTGTGTTCAATCAATTTGAGTGCACTTTGGGTGTCTGGCGAATATTGCCAGTTGACTCTTGCAATTAATTGTCTCATTGTACCCCATGATATGTTGGTGATTGGCATCTGACATTCCACTGCTAGTACAGATCCCAGCAGAGGGATAAAAGTCAAAAGAGCCCAAAGAATCCCGACAATCAGCAGTCCATAACCATTGAAAAGTTGGTCCCACAGATTTCTTCATTCTGATTGCTAAGGATTATCGTGCCAATACTCCACCCTATCAAGCACTGTTTCAATTTAAAACATATCCCGGATTGGTTCATACATGCCATATAAGTGGTGTTGCACCAACTCACAGATATAGTATTTTGATATCATTTTGTGTTTCTGCACTTACCAGTGATATAGGAAGATATTGGGTACTTCCTATCCTTATCTCATATCATTATTGTGATAATTGATCATAAATGGCCACACTTGGGTCATGTAGGACATCTCAAAACGGTTCCATACATGCTGGTACTTGTGTTTCAGAAATCATGTGTTATACTGATCTAGTTAATGGAGTATTGTGTGTTAGACTCGTAACCAGCCCTACGTTGAGTAACAATAAGAGTGGTGAAAACACAATTTAATTGAAGGGATTTAGACCAGAATTGACTGAGAAAAAAAGTGGCAACAGGGTTACTCAAACGTAGGGACTGGGAGAACTTAGTACAGAAAACGGCCAATAGAATCGGCACGTGATGATTCAAACTGGCTTGGAAAATTTTCGACGTTCTGATTTTTCGACCTTCCCTAATCGAGTTTCGGAGTCGTAGGAAAGGTGCGGGCAGACTCCAATGTATGCTGTGGCACATAAAAGGGACTTAAACGCGACAGTTAATAAACCAGTTCCATTTCAGTGTTTCCTTTCGCAGCTTCTGGTGACCCAGGCTGAATTAACGAAGTGATTTTCCAAGGTGCAATATAATGTATACATGTTTCTTGAAGTTATAGAACACTGCAATTCAACGTCTGCTTCTGCCTACCCTCGCCAACCTGATATCCAGTGATAGAAGTGGTTGTATATTGTGGGTTATTATAAGGGGATATGGATGGAAATTTTCGAGATAGGGAAGAATAAACATGTTTTAAATGACTGGGAAAGTTGAACGGGCTTCATACATTCACTGTGCAGGGGTCAGGGACGAGAGGAATCGGAGCGATAGGAAGTGATGAGTGGCTGTGCACCTCGGTCCGAATACCGAGCTTCGGCTATTTTCTGCTTCATGCCACTGCGTAGGCCGTTTGTGATATTTTGAAGTCAGATATCTGTTTCTAATGTGCTCTGCGATCTTTCCTACGACTCCGAAACTCGATTAGGGAAGGTCGAAAAATTAGAATGTCGAAAATTTTCCAGGTCAGTTTCAATCATCACGTGCCGATTCTATTGGCAATTTTCCGTACTAAGTTCTCCCAGTCCCTACGTTCGAGTAACCCTGTCGCCACTTTTTTTTTTTTTCTCAGTCAATTCTGATCCAAATCCCTTCAATTAAATTGTGTTTTCACCACTCTTATTGTTACTCAACATAGGGCTGGTTATGAGTCTAACATGCTTGGCCCTCAGAGCTCTCTGTGCTTCGCACGGAAGTCAAATTTTCAGACA
This sequence comes from Mycena rosella, assembly GCA_029378255.1. Taxonomy (NCBI): domain Eukaryota; kingdom Fungi; phylum Basidiomycota; class Agaricomycetes; order Agaricales; family Mycenaceae; genus Mycena; species Mycena rosella. The sequence goes on from JARKIE010000026.1 coordinate 347,019, forward strand.
CATCAATTTGACCAAATATCCACCCATGTACAATGAAATCCATACAGCATGAACAGGGCCCAGGGACCTCTCTCGCCGATGTGGAACGTGGGAATGAAACCTTAAATGAAATTCCAGATGCCAGGGTGCCCTATTTCGGCCCTCAGAAGCGTATTTTGGTGGGTGGTCAACTACCTCGTTTTCTGCCTTTTTGGGAAAGTTTGCTGGAGGAAATTCACTCCGGCTTCAAAACGGCATGTAAATTCACCAAATTATTTTAGGCTATTCACAGGATGCAAGCCTTCATTATGAAAGCCCATGAACCTGGTGCGGCGACCGGTAGCTACAGTGTTACACCGAAAACGCTTAAGTGGTCAACTACCCAGTCTCCAACAGTATCCAAATACGCATGAATACGATACGGCGCTGGAAGCTGCCATTGAATATGAATATGGAAGGATATGAATACGATAAAATATGGATAAAATACGATACACCTCGGGTCGTATTCAGATATAATCGAATACAGTGATGGGTGCTTTTCGCCACCCAGACCATCAGTCCGCAACGCTCGGAGCATGAAGTTTTGTCTCCCGAACATGGAAACCAGATCTGATTTGCCCAAGCCGCCCAACGGCACCAGATTGGTGGTCCGTCGGACATTGAACCACTTCAGGCTTAGATCAAAATGTAGTGATCTCTATGTTCGGATCTACCAAGCCCCGAATTTGCTGATTTCCTTTCCCCCAGCGGGATCGGAAGGTTCAAAGTCAAAATTGGGCCCCCAATAAGCAGCGACAGGAACCCACGATAGGCTGGTTTGGGTCAGTGTTTCTCGACCAGTCGACAAACAAAATATATTCAAATATTCATATCATATTCGTATTCAACGACCTCAATATGGATACGATACACTAAGAATACAATATGGGGCCGCAAGGGTGAATACAATATGGATATGAGTACGATACACCTGTTGGCGTATCATATCTGTATTTGGCCAGCACTAGTCGCGATGTCGACACAATTTCTACTTCTAACCCTTGTCCTCCTCCCACAAGGAATTGATCGACCCCTCTATTTCATGTCCAACCAGCATTGCGGCAGAAGAGTGCCTTTGCCGCAGGACACGCTTCTCGACTGCCCATCGACCGTACGAGGATGTTTCAGCGAACATACCTGCTTGTCTGAGAGATCTGGTAGAGGGGTTCTCCACGTCTGCGATTAAATCCCCTGCCTCAGCTAACCAGAGAATCTCCAAAACACTTAAAGTATACATTTCAGTTTGTTCCCGCTGCGTCTCACCGGCCGGCCCAGATCCGACCAGCACAGGCGACAAGACTAGTAGTGAAACGGAAAGGATGGCACCTGCTATGAGCTAGATAAAATGACATGTTAACGAGACAAGTAATCTTTCGAAACAGGCCGCCAACGCACTGGTAGAATGTCAAGCTGTTATGACCATGTGAATAGTGGCAACCAAGTGACCAAAAATATTACATACTTGCAACTGGGACACTAACTTAGGTCCCACAACCTCTACAGTCCCGTTAGTGGGGGAATTCCGCAGGTACGCCACTATTTAAATAGACACGGTAAGACAACCTATGCCCTAAAATTTATCCTTGACATACGGGACCAGAAGAAGGCGGCTGTATAATCCTCCAACGTGTTCTCGAGGTCATGCAGCATCACATTTGAAACAGAAAAATTAGCACCGTTACGTTTATCCGGTGTGGCGAGTTCTTCTAAAGCGATTGATTCCCACCAGATACTGTCCATGGCGGGAGGCTGAATTCTCATCCTATCCATCAAATATCTGGAATTTGCTAAGTGAGGGAGTACGACGGATCGTTATAGTTTAAACACCCACCTTTGTGTCTGTGTTTGGTATGTGCATGGTGGGGGTTCGATAGAGAAAGATTTATTGGCGGTGGTACCATTGGCGGGGGCATATAGGCCTAAGCCAGGTGGTTGGCAAAATGATGAATTGGACACATCTGTACTGAGGACTGAAGTGGGGAGGGAATAGGCCCACTGGAATGTCGTGAGTATTCCAGCTGTATTATAATGGCAGGTCCGTTCTTACCAGAAACCCAGCTCCATTAATTGGTTGAATATTGATATGGTCAAAATCCGTTCACGAGGAGGTCCTGCGTTGTGGCATAGACCCCCGGGCAGCACGGATCCCTGTGTCTACAGTTACGGAACTGTTGATTATTGCGAACGAACATCCAATAATTGACACAGAGGACAAGTTGAACGCGGACAGCCGAGCATCAACCCCTGTGATGGTTGTGTCATCCGAGGAGGCATTCCTGAGATACCCGCCAGAACCGAGCACTTCAGAACCAGACAAAAACACCTGAAGTCAGTATGATTGAGAAAAATCACCTAATGAGATACATACCGGGATTCATGCGGATCAAGCACGAACTGCGAAGCAACGGTGCCCCTTGAATCCCTGACAGTGGCTGACATGTAAAGGTCGACTATCGGATCTTTCCCATTAGGTATAATACGCAACATATTGTGAATCTGCTGTGGTTTATGACATCCCAAGTCCTATCAATTATCTACCTTTTGGTGTAGCGGCTACCTACGCGTCTGGAGCCTGCTTACACAGCGTTGATGCGAAGTGCGGGAATTTCTGTTGCGCGGCTGTCTGCTATAAGGTCACCCGCGACCTACCGCGGACCGCTGTCGCTGGAGGAATACAGAGTCCGGCCCGCATTCGTCGTGCGCCAATCTTCATGTCTGTACAAGACGAAATCGATAGCGCACCCCCTGCACTATTCTTAAAAAGAATACCCAGGCTTTTAGAAGAAAGTCACAGTATTCGTCCCGGCTTTAGGCTGGGCATTCGAACCACAGACGGGCCAACGGATTTTAGTCTGTATATTCGAGCCTTCTGATTTCCTGCATCCGAAGGGCTTTGTCGAGACCTGTTGCATCTCCAACTTGGCCTTGGAATCGGCATTCACGTGCGAGATGGGACGCGCTTCCGGGTGGTGCGATGTCCGGGTGTGTTATTGCGTTATGTGTCCATGTCCTAATTAATTTCTGCCTCGCTATTTCTTCCTTATTCACCCCTTCCGCAGCCTCCGGAAATGAGGATCAAATGAATATATTCACTGAGCATTGATTTACCTCGCCTGTGAACTTGGATGTCGGCGGTCAGCTCACTAAGCTGCTGCGGCCCCCGGGTGCGCACGGCTACGCGTCCGGGTCACATTCAGTTATTTGATCGCAGTTATTTTAAATAGCGCTCTTGTAGCGCTCCATGAATTACTCTGACGTCCGGGCCATGAATGCGCGAAGCTCAATTGCGGAACTTCAACCGAAGCCTGAAAGGGGAAGAGCAGTGGCAGTGCCGCCGTGACACATCAGAGTGACCACTTTTTTTCACTCCTCCTCCCACCCAAAATGTCGGCAGCAGCGCGCGCCATCCGCAAATTCACGTCCTCCTCCCTCGCCGCCGCCCCCAGCGCTGGCGCAGCGGCCCCATCGTACGCACTACCCCCCTCCTCATTCCCTCAGTTTGCTCACCCAGCCGCAGAACAGCGAACGTCTTCTTCGACATCCACATCAACGCGAAGGAGAGCGGTCGCATTGTCTTCAAGCTCTTCGACGCGGACGTGCCCCGGACGGCGCGCAACTTCCGCGAGCTCGCGACGGGCGTGAATGGCTTTGGGTACAAGGGCTCGGCGTTCCACCGTGTGATCCCGCAGGTGTGTCCGCGTTGGGCTTTCCGCTGGGAATGCGGGGCTCGCTGACACCGCGCAGTTTATGCTCCAGGGCGGCGACTTTACGCGGGGCGACGGGACGGGTGGCAAGAGCATCTACGGCGAGAAATTCGCCGGTGCGTCGGAAAAAAAAAAAATCTCCATCCGGGTCGATTGACTCGATGTGCGCCTCCCAGATGAAAACTTCACACACCGGCACACGCGTCCGGGCCTGCTCAGCATGGCCAACGCCGGGAGGAACACGAACGGGTCGCAGGTCCGCATTTAATTTTCATCCATCTCCCCGGCATACTCACCCGAGCCGCAGTTCTTCATAACGACCGCCATAACGCAATGGGTGCGCGCCATCTCCTACCTCCACTTACTTGGCATTCCCTTCTAACATGCACGCAGCTGGACGGCAAGCACGTCGTCTTCGGCGAGGTCGTCGACGGGATGGACGTCGTGACCGCCATCGAGAAGCTCGGCAGCAGGGACGGCACGCCGAGCGCCAAGATCGTCATCGCGGATTCAGGCGTTGTTGGGGAGGATGTTGATTAGGTGTGGACGAGTAGATCTGGGAGGGGTTGACTGTGAGGAGGAGGAGAGGCACAGGCAACGTGTTGAGTACTAGGACTCGGAGGGAGGCCATCTAATACTGATTTGTATCATCTATCGAGCCACCACAGTGAGCAACCTCCGTATATGAACACTGCGACGCTACGGAGCCCTTTTCGACTTCCTTCATATACACGCGCGGATCCCCCGCCGACTCCGATTCGGAGGGTGCTCCCCGGTGAGGCCCTGCGTCCGAACAAGGTACATAATTTTGATGATGACTCGTGATCAATAGCCATATGTTACATTGTGGGAACCCATTTTCACAGCGTGAAGTTCACGCTGTGAAAACAGGTTTCCACAATTTGCTTTTATTACACAACACTCCGGCTTATACGCCAGTGTTTTGCGCTTGGGCAATGCAGAGGATACGTTGGGTCCGAGGTCGTCCCCAGCTCCGGAAGGACATGCGGCGTACGGGATGGCAGAATCGGAACTATTCGGCAGTTTCAGCACCCTCCATTTACAGGAGGCAATCAAGAGCGGCGCATGCAAGGTGCACGCGTGGACACACTGCAGACCGATCCTAATTTTGCCTTCTTGAATCTTCTCACAATGCGGCGTATGTAATTCAAGCCTCGTAATTCAAGCGCAATTCTCATGACTCATCGCCTCCGTCCCGATCGGCAGCGGGCGGGTATATCAAGCAGTCAACCATCCGCGAGAAGCTGTTCGACCAAATGGCTTCCCCTGCATCTCCCCTCGTCTCCGCTGGAAACAATGCCTCCCCGATCCTCGGTATCCACCATCTTAAATTTCCCACCAGTTCTATCGCCGCGAAGCTCGCCTTCTATACGACCGTCCTCGCGTTCACACACCTCCCCCACATGGACCACCGGCGGCCCGGCACGGGCGAGCTCTTCGGGGTGCTCCTCCAGCACGCGCCGACGGCCCTGCTCGTCGAGCTGCGGCACAACCCCGCGCAGGCGGCGGCGCAGCGGGGGTGGGACGCCGTCACCTGGAGTGTCGAGACGCGCCGGGATCTCGAGACATGGCGCAGCTGGCTTAATAAGAAGGGGGTGGAATGCAGCCGGGTGCTGAAGGGCATAAAGGGGTGGGTGCTGGTCGCGGAGGATCCGGACGGGGCCTTTGTACGCTGGTACTGCAACGAGACGCACGAGTGGGATGAGAATGTGGATATTGGTGAGTGACGTGAATGGAACCGCGCCGGAAACGGGCTCATCTACGACGGTTTGGTAGATGATAAATGGCTTCCAAATTGAGGGTATATCACGAACACGGGGTTATAATGTATCTGTGAGGATGGAGGAGCACAAGGCATATCTAATATAGCGGCCAAGGGAAGATCATATGAAACAGGATGTACTTGAAGGATAGACCATTGACAATCCTCAGGAACCAGACCGGCGAAGATAACACATATAATTGGGGAGATAGCCAGGCCATTTGATGCGGTGGTTGCGACTCCGTATTCGACGGCGCGGTCCTCAGACTAACGTGTGGCACTGAATAGAAAACTAGATGGTGAAATAATCTAGTCCCGCAACGAAATTGCATCGAGGCCCAAGTGTCGGAACCTCGCGGAATTGCCTGGATATGGATGATTAGTGTCTCACAGGCAGAAATTTTGACAAATGCGGAGCTCGCGCCTCGCTTGTTGTACTCTCGCGCAAATCACTTGCCGTGAAAGTACGCCTTCAAATAGTACACAAATTCTTTATGTCGATCTGTGTGAGTGTGTAAGACTCAAAGGCAAAGGCGGACCTCTGGCGAGCAGAGCGTGTTTGACCCGGCCGTGACAGATGCGCAGTCTTTTTCTTTCGTTCTTCCGCAAGTGCTAATTCATCTACGCAGACGGAGCGAAGCCGACCACCCCCCGCGATTCTCGTTCTCGACGGGAAAGCTAGTCATTGACCGAGAAGGTCAGAACCTGGCGCTCCTGCTCGTCGATGCAACACTGATGTTGCTTTGTGCTCGTGCCGCAGGAGATATTCGTTCCCCGTCTGCGTTCAGAGAAACATATATGTTTGTTATTGCAGTTCAATCAATTGAGGCCCACGGCCATCATCTTCTTTGAGATGCGCGTTGGAGGGGCGTCGGAATCGATGCGGAGCAGGCTTCGCGGCTGGTATCCTCCTTACGCAGAGTCACCTTCCAGACCCCGTGTTCTCATCTGGCCCAAATTCCAAAGCCCAGTTCAAAAAAGCGAGGTAAGAGCTTTGAAGCCTCTGTTTACGAGAAACTAGGTTAAACATAACTCCAGGTCGTTTGCAGTGTGCACACGGATCTCCCCCTCGTATGAGAATGTCATGCTCCTTCTCGAAATCAAGACCGCGTCCCTTCCACCAACGGCAATTCCACATCCACGACATCACTCCACACCAGCTCCTCGGTTCTTGACTGAAGTTTCGAGAAATATCGTTTATGACATTTTAATTTTTTTGACTGTTGCAACATGGCCTGGGTTCGAGCTGAACCAAGCTCGTTGCCGCGCGGGAAGCGAAGGCATAATCAGACACAAGGTGATGAAGACGTTGAGCTTGATGTGCGCTAAAAACATCTAGAAAACACCGACCGTCCAACCACCATGTCCGACTTCTTGCGGCTCGGGCCAATTCGGGGCACTCGGCAAGGCATTCCGATTGCACCCGGGATGTGATCGGCGAGCGTACCACGTGCGCGACGGCGTTGCCGGCATCGTCCCGGCTCCAGCCACCATGATCCTGAGCGCTCTCCTCCTCGCGTCGAGCGCTGCGGCAGTCCCACTGGCCCGCAGCTTCTCCAGCACCCTCGCCGGGCTCCCTGGCGGCACCAAAAAGCTCACATTCGATGCGCACGGGGACTTCAAGGTCTGTCCGCGATGATTCGCCTCCGCCGCCTGCTATACGAGCGATCGATTCTAGGTCGTGTCCTTCTCGGACATGCATTTTGGGGAGGGCGAGGAGGTGACGTGGGGTCCTGAGCAGGATCGGAATACCTCGATCGTGCATGCGAACATCCTGGACAACGAGAAGCCCGACTATGTGTGAGCGTACGAGTTCTGTTTGGCTGGAGTCTGCGGCTCATGGGCTGCAGAGTTTTCAACGGCGATCTGGTAACCGGTGCGTGTCTCTAATTTATTGGAGGTCGCCGCCTATGTCCGGCAGGTGAGAACGTGTTTGCGTTCAACGCGACTAAGTATCTGGATCAAGTCTTTGCTCCAACTGTCGTCCGCGCGATCCCTTTCTCGTCTACTCACGGAAACGTTAGTCCCATATACGATACCTCGACCTATCTAACATCTGAGCATTCTAGCACGATAACAGCGTCCGTACCCACTGACTTCGACTCCAAACTGCGAGCTCACGTCCCCACAGCTGGCAATTACCCACCAGGAGGAGATCGAGTGACATCTCATGCTTTACGATGTCGCTGTTTACGCTAACGCCTTATTCGTGTGCACAGATATGAGCAAGCGCACTACTCAAGCCTCTCGCACACGCGTTCGGACGTGGGTCCAAAACCTTATGGATCTGGCAACTACTGCAAGCTCCCCTCATCTCGGCCATTTCCCGGAACTGATTTATCATGTATCGGTTAGGGGTCCCCGTGTACGCCACAACGACGGACTGCGTCCCCGCACTCATCATGTGGTTCTTCGACTCGCGGTCGTTCGTCAGCGGCCACCCCGGCGGAACCGGTACATACCTTGTCCAATTCGGCGGAGCGAAATTTCTGATTTGTTGTCCGTCTGTCAGGCCCCACCCCGCCGGACGCGAACTTCTACTGGGTCGACGAGAAGACCGTGCCGCAGTACATCACGCAGCAGCGCGAGCTCATGGACCGCGTGGTGCGTCTACGGGATTCCCTTCTGCGGGCTTCGCGCGCTCATGGCAGAACGAACAGTGGAAGACGGTCCCGCCGGCGCTCGTGTTCGTGCACATTCCCGTGAGTTCCGCGACGCGTGGCGAGCGTCAACTTGACTTTATTGCTCAGGTCCAGAAGGCGGATATTCTCGCACCGCTGTAAGTTATGCGGTTTCTGATCGCGGCCCGCGTACTGGCTAATGCCCTGCAGGCCAAGCGTGGGCAACCACGACGACGAGCCCGACCCCGCGACGCAGGGCTTCCTAAACGACACCTACACTGGCCTCGACCTCCCTTGTGCGTCCCACCCCCGCCCTCCGCCCCCCGAACTGACCCTCATCCGACCGCAGTCTGGGACGCGCTCGTCGCCCTCGATGGCGGGCGCGGTACCGTGCTCGCGGTCACCTCGGGGCACGACCACGGCGAGTCGTGGTGCGCGCGCGCGCGCGCGTCGGCCGGCCTCCCGATCTGCTTCAACGGGCATTCGGGGTACGGCGGGTACGTCACCACGCACAGCATGGTGCGCAACGCGCGCGTGTTCGGGCTCGCGCTGCACGACCTCGCGGGGCGCGTGCCCGTCGTGCGGACGTGGAATTCTTGTGCGTTTTTAAGCCGCGCTGAATTTCGGGGGTGTTGACAGGTTGATTTGTTGGGTAGATGAAAACAGCACGGTCAATGACGAGGTCGTGCTTGGGCCGGAGTATATGGTGCCGCTCGCTTAGCTCCGGGGCTGGGTGTGTGATCGGAATGAAATCCCTAGGTTTCAGACTGAACCTGTCTATGATATGTTGACACGACCCCAGTGCTCTGGTATTCCTCAAATTACATCCTTCCTTAGGACGCGTAATCCTGCCAGGTACCAGACCTCGGACCTCGGACCGTTGGATCGTTGTGCGAGGCTGAATCGTCGTTGTGCGAGGCTGAATCTATCTCGACGGCTGAAGCCGACGCTGAGCCGAACTCATTGAGACGCCCCGGCGGCCTGTATGGATGTAGGATAATTGCAATGACCCTTTAAATTCCGATGCTGCGATACATGTTATATTGGGAAGCTGAACTAAATGGACTACTCCTAACCTTTACACGGGCTTGCGCTCCGTTACGTGGGCGCGAATCTGCGCACTTGCTAAGGCTTTTATTGCAATATCGTTTTCCGTTGTCGCCCGGCCAAATGCATCAAAGTGTTCGAAAATCACGAAATTAACTCGGGAAGTTTTTCCTGATCAGTGGCTTGCCAGAGCGGAAGTAAGTGGCCATGAACTTCGTGCCAGTGAAATCCCCGCTCACATATTCCCAGACCGGAGTGCTTATGTCACGAGCGAAATAAGGCATTCCCAAGGAAAACAATGTTCCGATGTTTTTGGGTGTTGGAGATAGGAGGCAGAATATTCACATCGCCGAGATTATCAAGGAGACCATCAGTGGATTTCTGTACGGAAACGCCTTGTACTGACTCAAACAGGGATGTATGTCGCGACGCCCTCCAGCGGAGGCCCGACGGCTGGATTGTAACAGCGAGAAAGCCCGAAGTTGATGAGATAATACCGGGGCCAGCATTCGGTGCGAGTAATATAGCGAGCCAATCCATGATGCGTCTTATTTATATAGGGTTCCACTGGATGAAAACCCTCCGGGTGGAGGTGTCTTGCATCTTGAACGATGTTGAACCGGCCACAGTCGCTAGAAATATCGCAACCGAGAATGAGAAATTCATGCGCATACCGATGTGCCACAAAATTTGCGTGCATGAAACTGAGACCCTGGGAGATGCCAGCGGCGTTCAAAGCAAATGATTGAGCCATCAAAATCGGGTGATTCACCTCGAATAATTGTCGGAAGCAATCCACGACCTCACCGACCGTGTCAAAACTTGGTTCGGTAGAGAGCATGACCAGAGGCATGACGATAATATGCTCATCAAGGTACTTCGGATCTTGAAGGACCTCCAGAATGGGATCGCAGTGATTGCGTGGATCCTCCGACAAGGGAGAGGACGAGAACAGCCGTCCGATTTCGACTTCAAACGGACGGATCTTCCGCGACACGCGTTTAATCATGACTGCCTGTCGTCCGAATTGCGCTTCGCGTCCATGATTTTCAGCTTCTGAGATAATTATGAGATTGAAATCGCGTTGAAGACGGATGGCGCACAATATATACGCCTCTGTGCTCATCACGAGGATGGTTAAGAACGGGTGAATTGAATCTCTGTTGAAATTTAGGGCGCAGATTCGAGGAAATCTCGCCGCTGCAACCAGTCCAACTCTCCTTCCGCGATGTCAGGTATTGACAGCGCACAGGCCAGCACGTAGCCACGTTGTTACGCGGCTACGTGAGCTCCAAAGCAGCGGGGAATAAATAGACACAGAGATGGCGGCATGACCTGGCTTTGAGTCGAACAAGGGATTCCCAATTTGCAGTGCATCGAGTATGTCATGTAGGTTAACTGCGAGCCGCCTCGCGTCCAGGTCTTGTGTCCTGCGTTCTGAACTTGAATTAGTGAGTGAGCTTGAAATTGAGATCTACGTGTAGATGAGAAGGAAGACAGCATTTCACACACTGAATAACGTTGCCTCGAGTCAAACAAGGCAGCATTGGTGCGAGCCGCTCCACATCTAAGTCTCGTTTACGGTGTAGGGCTCATCAGCGAGATCGATGAAGAAGCGACCCCCATAGCTTGACCTTGAGTCGAACATGGGATTCTCATCTTTTAATTTGAAGCGCGCATGTAATATTGGGTCTTCACGTCCAGCTTTTATTTCCTACGTCCAGAACTTGGAAGTTGGATATAATTGAGCGCGAGCCGGGAAAAAAAAAAGCAAACGGTCCGACAAGGGAATAGGGAGCTGCGGGAAATCCCAGCTGGCGAGACATGAAGAACTCAGAAGCCGCGAGTAAAGTTCACCTAGTCGAAATGATGGTAAGAGGGAGAGCGGCATCTCGGCTGTCGGATTCCGTTGAGTATTGCAACAGAGCCATACGCATCAGCACTGCCCTCGAGTCTCTGGCTTCGGCTTCAATCCTCCGTTCTCTGAGTCTTTGCTTAGGCTGGTATTATGGCGCTCCTCATGATTCCAGAGTGAGTCCAAACGTAAAAACCGGCAAACAATTCTGTGGAGTGCCGCTCGAGTCCTCTCGAGTCGCGGCTCAGGCTTCAGCTTAACGAGGCTCAACTTAGCCGCCGCTCAACGATTCGCGATCGGATGGGCCATGGCCCAGCTCCGACGAGCAATGGGAATTCTTATATTGAAAATCGTCCATACTTTTTCCTCTGTCCTTCCACGCCTCCACCGGATAATACCTAGCGATTGAAGCCACGCCGCCTACGCACTCCGCACCTCCATTCCTCAGTTCCTCTCCTCACTGTCGATACGTGCAACCTCGGTCCACTTGCTTTGGTCCTAGACTCGTAACCAGCCCTACGTTGAGTAACAATAAGAGTGGTGAAAACACAATTTAATTGTGATTCTATTGGCCATTTTCCGTACTAAGTTCTCCCAGTCCCTACGTTCGAGTAACCCTGTCGCCACTTTTTTTTTTTTCTCAGTCAATTCTGGTCCAAATCCCTTCAATTAAATTGTGTTTTCACCACTCTTATTGTTACTCAACGTAGGGCTGGTTACGAGTCTACTTTGGTCCCTGTACTCACTGCGCCCTCCTTCCTTTTCCTGCCAACCAAGCTCGTATATGTACCCGCGGACATGAGCGGATTCTCGATTTGTTGAACGTCAAGAATATCATTCATTAACATCAACTATATGGGTTCGTGTAATCGCGCTGGCTCCCACAAGACAAATCAGAAAAGGCCCTCGAACTTCGCCTTGATGTCGTCGACCTTCGCATCGAACTCGGCCTTGATCTCTTCGCCGAGCTGCTCGTCGACGTTCGACGTTTGGCGCGCCTCGACGCGGCGGAAGAGGCTCTTGAGCTTCGCCTCGATCTCTGCGAGGAGCTGCTCGTCGACGTTCGAGGTCTGGCGCGCCTCGACGCGGCGGAAGAGGCTCTTGAGCTTCGCCTCGATCTCTGCGAGGAGCTGATCGTCGACGTTCGAGGTCTGGCGCGCCTCCACACGGCCGAAGAGGCTCTTGAGCTTCGCCTCGATCTCTGCGAGGAGCTGCTCGTCGACGTTCGAGGTCTGGCGCGCCTCGACGCGGCGGAAGAGGCTCTTGAGCTTCGCCTCGATCTCTGCGAGGAGCTGATCGTCGACGTTCGAGGTCTGGCGCGCCTCGACGCGGCGGAAGAGGCTCTTGAGCTTCGCCTCGATCTCTGCGAGGAGCTGCTCGTCGACGTTCGAGGTCTGGCGCGCCTCGGGCGGAGCGCTATTGCTAGGGAATCAGTAACAACCCATGCTACGATGCCTTCATGACACGCACTCTTCCCGGCGGAATGCAACGGCCGTAAAATCTGCGGCTCGTCAGTGCCAATTATCCAGAAAAGTCATCACTGCTAACCGTTGGCCCGCGGCGTACCTTCAATGAAACTGATGAGTATAGGAGAAGGAAGAGCCAGTCAAGACGCACCGATCACCCTCACAGCGAGTCCACCCTCGGCGTTGGGCTGTGGCCAAATGAAAATCAGTCGTATTCTAGTGTGAAGGCTTTATGACGCACCACCGGGACAGCTGCGACGAGGCCCAGAGCCAAAGAAAGGAGGGAGAGGTTGAAGAGCATCACAAAAAAATTGAACAAAAGGGACGTCGTCCGAAAAAGAAAGGACAGTAGAAGAGGGGAGCAAAAGGCGATCTCAGATCGAGGGGGAAAATATCGCACCAGGTCACACAGGCCTTTATATGCGACGACCGGTAGCCTTGGCGGCGGTGCTGCGCGCGTTAAGCGATGATCTGGCTGCGATCTTTGATGTGCGATTTTTGATCCGGCTAATTTTGCCCGAGATTTTGATTTGCGCTCACCTAGTTGCCCGGTCCACGAAAGAACATTTCAGACCGGAAGATGCACTCCAAACCAAATCTCGAAGAAAGACACCTGTTCGGAGTCAGGTAGCAATTTACATTACATAAAGGCATGAGAATTCATTGGTAATTTCACAGCAAGTCGACACGAAAGCATGATACCTCCAGTACCATGGCGATACAGCACGCGGTTCACGTCATTAGCTGAACCATACGGTTTGAGTTTGTTTGAATGTCATAATTTGTTTCAAACTTGCCGCATTTTGTGCATCAGTGTGATTAAAGCGAATTTAAAGGGACAAGACGTGAGTTGAAGATTTGCGGGACATGGCACTCGAATACCCCTGTTTTGGAGAAGGTGCAGGTGACAGGACTAAAACGCGAGGCCAGTCGCAGAAAAAAAAATGTACATTTCATAAACCCAAGTTCTATCCTTTATCCCCTCGCCTTCAGCGCCGCGGCATGCGACTGCATGAGTCCGTACACCGGGTCAGTCGGGAAGATCGCGTACCCGTCGTTCGCGGTGGGCCCGTTCGTGAGCTGCGACCCAGCTTGCCTGCACCACCGTCAGTCGTTTCAATCGTCCTGAAGTTCGGAAAACATACCAGATCAAGTCCCCGGTGAGACCGGTGGAGATGATGGTCTGGTACCAGGTGGCGTACGTGGCGTTGCGGGTCGACGAGCTCGTGATGCCGAATTCCTCCATGATGACTGGCTTGTTGGTGGATTTCATCGAGGTCGCGTGGTCGGTGATCCACTGCTGGCCCCACGGGACGGTGTTGCTCTCACTCCAGCTTTGCTGCGAGGATGTTGAAAATCACAATATCGCGGCGCAACATGAACATACCGGGTACATCTGGCAAGAATCAATCAGCGCCATGCAGAATAAGTCATGGAACCGTTTCTTACATGGAAGGTGCCGAAGTCGAGCGTGCTGATCTTCAGGTTCGCCGCAAAGTCAATTCCGGCCGAACCCCTGCCCAAGGTGAAAACAAGCGCACAACCAGAAATGGCACACGTACTGGTACATGTAATCCGAGTTCCCGGGCTCGTTGAAGAAGCCCTCGTCGCCGAGGCCAACGAGGTGGTTAGAGTCGATCGATTTAATGAAGGACGATATGGTCGACGCCCAATTCGTGATTGTCGAGACGGTGCAGCTCGAAGAGGCGACAGTGTTAGACCCAGAGCAACGGGGCTCATTTACTAGATGTTATTCAGCTGTATAGATCTCACGAGGGTCGAGATTCATTTACCAAGCTCCCAGGCCTAATTATGCAACCATCAGTTGTGTCCGAACAGAAACATATGCAACGTACCATGATAGTAGGCTCATTGGCGTACCGGCTGACGACGGCCTGGACGTACGTTTTGAACGCCGCCTGGAATCCGAATTATACTGAGAGATTGACTTGAAAGGGAAGATGAGCACTGACGATAACGGTGGGGTTCGAGTAGAAGAGATCGTGGGGCTGTCCGGAGCCGAGGAGCTGCGCAGTGTATACGTCCATGCCTGCGAGTTATCGGTCAGAACGAAGAACCCTACGGCGGGAGGGAAACACGCCTCCGTAGTCGGACCAGTTGTTGGTTCTAAAAGAAGAAATGTTTAAAGGGAACCCAACCGACGGGGCGCTAACACATACAAGGAAATGATGAGGCGAATACCGTGCGCCTTGGCTGCCGCGATGACCGTGTCTGATCTACAAGTCAGATAACAACGCAACGTCCGCGCAGCGATTCGCACCAAGCGCGCCAAGACCGTTGCTGCCAGTGTTAACCGTGGCGGAGGAACCCGACCAGAGGTGGAAGTAGATGCCGTTCGCGGAGGTAACCTCGTTGAAACCCCTGTACGATAAAGATGAGGCGCATGCGAGTCGGGTGCGGCACATGTGCAATCTCACCAAGTTCTGCAATTTAAATGTCAACAGAGACGGCGCGGATTTCGCTGGGATGGACAAACCTGACGGTGGTCCCTCCGCTTGCGACGATGTCGGCGAAGGCTTTGTTAATATCCGTGGTGCTGTAGCCCCCGAGAGCCAGCCAGTACGCATTCGAACTACGAATTTATAAGCGACCCAACGGCTCGAAGATACGAAAAACGCAGTACCCGACAAGAGTGTACGGCGCGCCGTTGAGGGTGAACCGAGTCCCAGAAGTTTTCACGAAGCCTGTTTGGGTGGGAACGGAGACCGTAGAAGTCGGCGTGCCGACGGTAGTCGTCGAAACAGTCGTCGTCGTCGCGCTGCCGTTCGGCAGGCATTGCGAGTAGTACTGGCTTGAGAACACGCAAGCACTGCCCGTCGCACACGCTAGACAAAATATCAGTTGGCCGAACCAAGCAGATTGCAATGAACACACTCGTAGGCCCCGTCCAGCTTGCCCCGCCGCATTGCCCCCAAATCGGGGATTGCGCAAGGACAGACGTGAGCGAGATGGCCAGAACCAGCAGTGCTAAGAAGTGTATCATAGTTACAAGGGAAGAAGATTGCCTCCGCCTTCGTCTTTTTACTTACGGTCGCCAACGACCGGACTAACTTCGCTCGACCCGGACACGTGGGATGTGGTCACGCTACCATACGTGAGATCTCACGCGGCCGAGGATACCGTAACCAAGCGAGCGAGGCACGAGAAGGCGGGTCGCAGGAGGCGTTGAACTCGGTTCGCTTTTTCCCGAGAAAAATCGCAGATTTATCCTATGAAATTGGGTTTTGGCGGCTGTTTTATCCTATTTCGGACTAAGTTGGCCACTTTTTCGCTCCTGACGCTGACTCAGAGCCACCACGGTAGCATTGGCCCCGAAAATTTTCACACTCCGCGCGATTTATCCTAGGTCGGACCGAGTTCGGGCACCAAGTTGGGGGTCATTTTTTGGCCGTTGTTTTATCCTATCCCGGACCGAGATCAACCCGAGTGTCGCGTTCTGTGATTGCGACGCTGCCTGCAGAGCGGAAAATTGAAGCTCGGATCAACACTGTAGTATACGAGCGTTTTAATGGCGTCGCGCAGCAGATCAGGCGCCCATGGACCGACTTGGCGGCAGCTCACGAGGTCGTCGCCAGCACGACGGGATTAGTGGTGCGTTCGGAAATCGGAGGACGACAACATTGTACTAATACGACCAAGTGTTCATCATTTTTTTTCCCGAGAAGACCGAGGATTTGAATTTTGTGTTGTAACGCGATTTTTGCACACATCAAAAAAAATTGAGATCACCCGTCACTGAACAGTTGGTTGGATTAGTATACTTTTGGAAGGGTTTCGAATCCATGGCTGGCAGACGGGCAGAGGTGAAGCAAATCATGGAGAGGCAAGGGTCACGTGTGGAGAGGGAGATAAGCGCCCATCACAGATTCCGTTCCTAATTGGGTACTTGGGCCTTGCCTTGGGCGCTGGCAACTGGGCAGACAACTCGGAGAATGCGCGGAAGCGGATCAACATGTCTTGTAGGATGTGCGCGGCGACGGATGTACGTATTCGAAGCGCTTCAGACGAGGCACGAGAAGAGAAAGTCTGTCAAGAGAGACTACGGCGGAGGTATAGTCGAGGCGGCGCCGTAAGAATGCGAAGGCGGGGGTGTTGTGTGTGAGAGAGGGAATAATGCCACGCGGTGGTACACGAGGTTTACTGTCCGCGCTGGGTGTAGCTGGAGCGCCAGCGGGAGTGGGATGGGGCGTGGTGCAAGCAGGAAATCGGCGCGCGCGACTGCCCCTCGCTGTCGGGTACGGGAAAACCCGGCACTGCACATGAAACGGGGTCAGTACAACGCGGATACTGCGGAATGCGCAAGCACCTCTCCGTCTCCGCGCAGAGTAATCAAGTCCGAGGCACACTCCCGCCGTCCATCCTTCTCGCCCGTCCAAGCTTCGGGACGAGCGCGGGCTGCGTAGGCGCCCGAATCAGCGCCTCCGCCTCTTTCCCTTCCACGTCGCCGTCCGGGACCCGTGGGCTGCTGTTTACAGCCGCGACGCCGTCCCGGGTACAGTAGGAGGAAGAAGGCCCTCCATCTGCACCCGCGCCACCGTCCTATCGCGCCCGGGGCCGGGCGCGGTGCACTGCTCCCACGTCGGGGATATGTGGCAGAAGGCCCCGAGACACGCCCGCCACACGCCCGGTTCTCCAGCTCGAGGACATCGCAAATAGGGCCCACGCGACGCGGACGTACGGACTGGCCGGGGGACTCTGACCCCAACGAGGTCGAGACCGGCCGTTGGCTCCGCGATCTGCAGCGCTGCATTCCGCGGCACGACGGAGGCGGTGGGACAGTGGAGCCCCGTCGCCGCGCATGCTTACGCGTCGTCCGTCCGAACCCGCCCAGGCCGACGCGGGGACGCTGACTCCGCAGACAGGGGACGCTGAATCCGCCGCGGGTCGCGAAGCGGATGTCAATCCCCGTTCCCGAAGAGGAGAGCGGCGCAGGAAGAAGACGGGGCAGGGCGGGATCTGGTGGGTCCTGGAGAATGAGCAGGAAGAGAAATCCATGCGGCCTCGGAGCCCGCGGAGCACGACGGACGGAGGCGCGGTCGAGACGTCGGAGCGGATGGGGCGTGCGCCGAGCGAACGCGCGCGAAAAGCGGGCGGTGGTGGTGCTCGAGCCACCTTCGTCATCGGACTCGCCCACCCGAGTCCCCGAGTCCCACTGGTCCCTCCACGCGCGACCAGATGGTGGCGTGCGTCTGGGAGAACGCGCATACGAAGGATCTGGATGACGTTCGCCTGCGCCCTGCACCCGCGATCCGCGATGTGACGGTCTCCACGAGAGGTCGGGCGCGCAAAACGGGGTCATCCACCCGCGCCCTTCTGGATGCTGGTTCGCTCGGATGGGCGTGACGCGCGTCGAGTCCGTCGACGGCGCGGGAGTGGGGTACAATGTGCGATTTACGAAGGGGGACGCGCGATCGAGCCTGCTTGCGAGAGGCGCGCAGCGCGGAGGTATGGCTGCGCGCCGACGGGCACCGCGCACCCAGGCCGCGCCGCGGTATTATCTAGCGTCGTGCCTCTGACGGGACGGGCAGGGAATGTAGGGTGGGAACGCTCGATCGAGCGAACGGTACGCAGGCCGGGGCTGAGAGAACGAGCGCAGGAAGAACGCGGCGTGGGGGGAGGAGGCTTGTGGTACACGCGTGTCTGCGTTGTCATCCCAGCGTCCTTCGAGGGACGGAGCACAAGAGCATAAGCGGTGCGAGAAGGCGAATCGGGACACGGCGGGCTCCGCGCGGCCTCCTCGTTCCCGCCGCGCCCGCGGAACGCTGCTCGAGCCGGCGCGCTCCCGTCGGTGGAGGATACCCTCGCATCCCAGCGTCGCGCCCGTCCCACCCTCCGTTCCTTCGAGGGAGCGAGCATAGGCTGCCGCTGCCGCCGCTGCGTGCGTGCGTGCTCGAGCGGCTCGTCGCCCGACGCTTCCTTCCCCCCCTCCCTCCCTTCTCCTCCAAACAAGCTGCCTCGCCGCGTCCGCGCGCGCCGCGGAACGACCGAGCAGGAGAATCGAGCTCCGCGCGCGCTCCCTGCATGCCTGTGCTCCTCTTGCCCGCAGAAGGCGCACGCGCTAGATGGACGGGCGGCCGAGGCCGTCGAGGCGACCCGTGCTCCTCCACGCGCACGCGCGATTCCGGATGTCGTGCAGGGTGTGGGTGCGTGGGCGGAAGACGGCTCGGGCCGCCGAGGACTGGAGATGCGCTGCGCCTCGCCGCCGGGGCGGTGCGATAGGCGAGGACGCGCGCCCTTGCTTGTCCCCTTCGGTGTCCTCCAAGCGCGTATTTCGCGCGATGCCTGGCGCGCGAGTGGGGTGGGAGCAGACGGCTCGCGCGGTGCGGGGCGCGCGGACGGAGGGCGTGGGGACGAGGGACGAGGTGGGGACGAGGGCGCGGGCCAGCGGTGCTGGAGCGCCCGGGTGTATGTATCTGGGCTGGGCACGGGCAGACGCGCGGCACTGCAGGCGAGACGGAAACGGGGTCAGGACCGCGGACGGATGGGAGGACAGGTAACGCACCATCGCAGCTTGCTCAAGGCCGCGCCACGTGTACACTCCCCGCCCGCGTCCTCCGAGCCCTCCGAGCTTCGAGGCAGCGCCTTCGCCCTTCCGGGACCCCGCGCGCTGCTGTGCTGGTGAAAGGCCCGCGGCCCGAATCCAGCAGGTTGTCACGATCCTCCTCCTATCGAGCCTCCTCCTTCCATTCGCCAGCGCCCACGCCCGGCCGTCCTTGGGGACGCGGTAGAAGGCGTCGTCGAGGCCGCAGGAATGTCTTCTGGATGTGCGCGGCGGATGTGCATGCAAGTGACGGTGTAATCGCGGGGGAGGGTATGTGCAGTAGCGCGAAAGGCATGCCCGGCGGTGGGACAGGGTGTTCACCGCGGTGCACGCAGGGAATCGGTGCGCGCGATTGTGCCTCCACATCGGGGACTGGTAGAAGCAGGCGCAGCGGAAGTAGTACTGCAGACGAAACGATCAGAACCAGGGACGGATAGGACAATAGGTAACGCACCGTCACAGCTAGCTCAAGGCCGCACCACATGTACACTCCCCGGTCCCATCGTCCTCGGCCTCCAAGCTTCGAGACGAGCGCCGAATCAGCGCCCCCGCCTCTTTCCCTTCAGCCAGACGCACGCGTCGCGAGCCCCGCAGGAGAACGACGGCGGTCGCGCGCCTCTTCCTTCCATTCCACCAGCACCCGTGTCCCACCGTCCTCGCGGGATGCGGGGCAGCAGACCCGCGACGCGACACGCGCTCGACGCCGCCGCGGAGAGTCCCGAGCACAACGACAGCGAGGCGAGGTACAAGTACGGAACGGGCGGATGTACGACGGAGCGGCCACGGTACCTGCAGGGCTGCAGAGCTCGCCCGAGCCGCGGGACGGAGACGGTGCACGCGCTCGATGGGGCACGGGCATCGGTCGCCGTCCGTCCGAATGCGCAGAGCGGGGACAGCGCGGGGCGCGAGGAGGACGTCGATGCCGCGGCACGCGCAAGGAGGAGCGCAGGAAGCCGGATGCGCCGTCTGAGCGAGATCGCGCTCGAGATCCCGGGGGCATGGGCGGCAGGACGATGCTTCGTGTGGGCCCGGTGGACAAGGCACGCTCGGGATCGGGGGACGGGAGAGGCGGGGAGAGGGTGGGTGGGTGGTCGAAGCGGACGCACGGAAGACGCGGCCTTCGTTGTGTCCCGCGTGGTGCTCAAGCGTCGGCAGGCGTCGAGGACGGGACGGCAGGACTGCAGCGCTCGAGCGGGCGCGTGCAGGTGAGCGCGGAGTCACGCTAAACGCCTTCGTTCGGGGTTGTAGGGAGGGTGTCCGCGGATAGCGTGTGCATGTAGGATGGAGCGCGCGCGCGCGGGTGGTGGAGCGGGGCTCAATCGGCGGCTTCATGTCCCTCGATATTGGCGGTCACCGGCGGGTGTCGAGGACGGGACAGCGGTGGTGGGGCGCTCGCGCAGGGGAACGCGACGGAGGACGCATGACGTGGAGCGCTCGAGCGGCGTGCGTCTGCTTCCCGCCAGTACCGCTGGATCGTACGTCTGCGGAAGGGATCCTTCAGGATGCTTACCGAAGCCCAAAACCAGACTTGCAGTGGTCAGGAAGTATTCTTCCAAAACAGGACAGTTCTAGGCTTGGAGTTACGTGCCTCGGAGTTTGAAAATAAAGATCCGAATAAAGTCCGAGCGCCAAGATGGTGCCTACATCAACTGCGCGCCGGAGGGACCTGCAAAAATTATAAGACAGTTGAAATTTTTAGGTTTGTATAGAATCTGATTCAATTGTCGGGTCCCGGTCAAAACACGTGTCCGTGCGTGCATGTTCCCACGATCTCAGCTCATACGCTGGCGGTCAAAGCCCCCCAGAAAAATTGCAGAAAATCATTCATCCCCACAAGCAAAGGAGATCGAAATTTCCTGCTGTCTTTTTGGGCTCAGGAGCTGCCGGACGAGTACTTCGAGTCGTGGGAATGTCACGCGGCCGGATCCAGACTATGTCCGAGGCTCGGATCTTCGGGCGTGTCTGGACCGGCTTATTCTTGGTTCTTCTTCTTCTTGTCCTGCGCTTCTCCCTTGTTTGACCGTGGATGGGCATTGCTTGAGTGGGGAAAGGGGAGTCTTCTTAGGAAGTTTGAGTGTTCCTTGAAAACGGGATACTTAATTTCGCCCAACTTAGAGCTCAACGTGCGAAAGGTAAAGGTGCTTATCGAACGGAAGCTATGATTAGGCCCAATGTGCTACACACGTGTGATAGTCATTCTGTACGAATGACTAATTAGTTTCGACAGCGTGAATGAATGACGGTAGCGTGCGCAAACGTGGTGCCACGTCGTCTTTCCTCCTGCTCTCATGGCGCAGAACTACTCCCTCCTCGGTCAGTGCGAGTACTCTGGTTTCTGCTGTCCTACCTGACATTTCCCTGCTCTAGTGCAAAGTGCAGATCAGATCGTGTGGGACTCAGGCCCTTTGAAGCGTAACCCGAAGGTTTATGCTGCAATCATGCTGGATCCCGACGACGATCCTGTCTCCAAGACTCCAGTTTTCAAACGAAGCTTGCAACCCAAGTGGAACTTCAGCTCCAATCTGTGAGTGATTGAGGAAACCCGATGAGCTCTTTCAAATGCTCGATAATTTGCAGGTCGTGTCCTTCGACATCGACAATTACATTGCGGCTCTACCATCATACATACATTCCTCGCAGAGCAGATCCTCTCCTCGGCGAGTGCAAAATAGGCATCGAAGAGTTGTTGCGTCATTGCAGCTCAGGCGAAGGTGATGTACCCGCACTGAGTTCTGGATTTATTCGAATTACTTACCTAATCTCTAGTCGTCCAACTCGATGTTACGGCAAACGGCAAAGTTTCCGGTCGGCTGTCAGTGCTCCTCAAGACCACTCAAGATGCTGCGAAAGATGCCAAAGATAGGATGCAGGTGACTGTCGGGAGCTTGAGTCCGGACGGATCTGGTTTCAACAAGACTAATGCTGCTGTGGAGGGGGCAACCGCTCAAAATGAGTTGGTCACCGCAGTCGGTGCATGTATCGAGCGCCTTGATGCCTTCGCTGAAATGGGAGACGAAATCACAAAGGTTCATCTTGGCTATCTGGCCACGAAAGCCTTGCTAACATTGTTTTCTTAAAAAAAGATTCACCCATATGTATCTGCAGCATGGAAGATTTTGACCTCGGTGTACGAGGTACAAGCAATATTTGAGATATTTGTATGGTTGACTGATACTAAGGGAATTCCAGGTAGTGAAACAGCAGCATGAGATGGATAAAGAAGTTGTTGACCTTGTCAACACTATGGTTGTGGTTTACTCGTTTGAGGAAGATATCAAATTTGTAGCTGAGAAGATCAAGATCCTGGAGGATACTTTGCTCAAAATCGAACAGAAGACCGGGGAATGTGCAAATTTCCTCGAGGAATACAAGCAACACAGTTTTTCTGGTCAGTGCTGGTAACTCGACTATATATGTTATTTACTCACACTGTAATCAGAGCGAGCTATTCGCACAGCATTCTTGAACAACAACCGGAAAAGGATTGATGACCTGTCCCAGGAACTGGTGAAACTCAAGGAGTCATTCACGCATGCATTGAGGACCCAAAGCCTGTCCGACACAACTGAAATACGGGGACACACACATGAAATACGCAAAACTGTCAATAAATTGGGTAGGCCAATACCATACCTCTGATGCAATAATCAGCTAACCAAGTGAATCCAGACCACTCTGGGGCCCTCGGACAGCTCAGCCATGTACGTTATGACGCATCTCTACGCTCCGGATGCCTCCCTGGGACCCGTAAAGAAGTCTTGGATGAGCTTTCTGATTGGTTGACCTTACCATCGGGTAGCAGCAACATTCTCTGGCTCTCTGGTGTTGCGGGGTCTGGGAAAAGCTCTATTGCAACAACTTTATCTCAGCGTTTCCGTGATCTGGGCTGTCTTGGTGCATTCATATTTTTCAATCGGAATAATCTAGCCAATAGCAATCCAACGGCAGTTCTCCACACCATTGCCTATAACTTGGCTCAGTCCAATGTCCACATCCGGGATGCACTCTGCACAGTAATCGAGCAAAAACCTGGCATTGTTGATGCCCCCATCCGCAGTCAATTTGAGGCACTACTCCGGGGTCCTCTTCTCGCTGCACCTCGCATGGAGAAGCCGGTTGTGGTCATCTTGGATGCATTAGACGAGTGCGCCGATAAGGATTGGCGGACTAGTCTCATATCACTCATTGCTGATGACTTTCCAACTCTTCCTGTTGGATTTCGCTTTCTCATCACCAGCCGTCGGGATGCCAACATCACTGGTCAGTTTGAGGCACAACACAGCATTACAGCGCAAACTCTTGGCATGTCAACAGATATTGGATTTTACATCCAGTCACGCTTCAACACAATTCGAACTGTGGACAAAAGCATACCCAAGGAATGGCCAGGAGAATCTGCCATGAATCAGCTTGCAGAGCACTCGGGTGGCCTTTTTATCTGGGCATCAATGGCATGCAATTTTATTGAAGGCTTTGATCCCGAGGGGAGGTTGGAGACTTTAATTGCTGCAGACTTCAAGGATGAAAACCGGCTTGCCGGAATATACACCATAGCACTTGAAAGCTCTGGTGACTGGCTCAAGGATCATAATTTTGCTAAGTGGGCCCAAGGAATCCTGGGTTGCCTTGTCCTCGGTAGAGCACCACTGAGTGACGAAGCCATGGACTCATTGCTTTCCTTCAAGCCAGGGACTGCATCGAAGATCCTGGCACGTCTAGGCAGTGTCACTTATCGTGCCAGTGACGGAACTGCACGAGTTCTGCATGCATCCTTCAGTGATTATCTCTTGCACTCTGGTGATCATCTTTGGAACATTGACAGCCAGAGCTATCATCGATCTCTGGCACTCGGATGCTTCAATGTGCTCCAGAGTCAGCTTCACTTCAATATGTGTGGCCTTCGAGACTCGCATCTCCTGAATTCAGAGGTTGCAGACCTACCGACCCGTCTAAATGAGTATTTGCGGCCTGAGCTACGTTATGCCAGCCAGTACTGGGTGAATCACCTGGATGGTGCAGAACCGGAGACTAATATTCTCCCTAAACTGCGGGAGTTGCTTGAAATTCATTTCCTCTATTGGCTGGAGGTGCTCAGTCTACTGGGACAGGTCCAGAGTGTCAATGGGATGCTCAACATTGCTCGGAAACATGTGGTACAGGTGAGCTATCAGTAGAGAGTGGTGTCGAGTACTGATTGGAATGGTCAGGCTGGCGATGAAGATCTCAAAGTGATGTTGCATGATGCACAGAGGTTTATGTATGGATTTGCACCAGTGATGGCTCAAAGTGCACCACACATTTACATTTCTGCATTGCCCCTTTCCCCCAAGGAATCCCTAGTGCAGAGGAATTTTGGTCCTAGATTTCCATCTGTTCTTAGGTACAATGCGCCAGATGGCGACTGGTTGAGTCTTCAGAAGACATTGACCGGCCACAGCAACTGGGTTCGGTCAGTTGCCTTCTCTCCTGATGGGAGACGAATTGTTTCAGGCTCGGACGACAACACCATCCGCATCTGGGACTCGGACACCGGTGCCGCAGTCGGGGCACCGTTGACCGGCCACAGCAACTGCGTTCAGTCAGTTGCCTTCTCTCCTGATGGGAGACGAATTGTTTCAGGCTCGGGCGACAACACCATCCGCATCTGGGACTCGGACACCGGTGCCGCAGTCGGGGCACCGTTGACCGGCCACAGCAACGGGGTTCAGTCAGTTGCCTTCTCTCCTGATGGGAGACGAATTGTTTCAGGCTCGGGCGACAACACCATCCGCATCTGGGACTCGGACACCGGTGCCGCAGTCGGGGCACCGTTGACCGGCCACAGCAACGGGTTCAGTCAGTTGCCTTCTCTCCTGATGGGAGACGAATTGTTTCAGGCTCGGGCGACAACACCATCCGCATCTGGGACTCGGACACCGGTGCCGCAGTCGGGGCACCGTTGACCGGCCACAGCAACGGGGTTCAGTCAGTTGCCTTCTCTCCTGATGGGAGACGAATTGTTTCAGGCTCGGACGACAACACCATCCGCATCTGGGACTCGGACACCGGTGCCGCAGTCGGGGCACCGTTGACCGGCCACAGCAACTGCGTTCAGTCAGTTGCCTTCTCTCCTGATGGGAGACGAATTGTTTCAGGCTCGAGCGACAACACCATCCGCATCTGGGACTCGGACACCGGTGCCGCAGTCGGGGCACCGTTGACCGGCCACACCAACGGGATTTGGTCAGTTGCCTTCTCTCCTGATGGGAGACAAATTGTTTCAGGCTCGAGCGACAACACCATCCGCATCTGGGACTCGGACACCGGTGCCGCAGTCGGGGCACCGTTGACCGGCCACAGCAACTTGGTTCAGTCAGTTGCCTTCTCTCCTGATGGGAGACGAATTGTTTCAGGCTCGAGCGACAACACCATCCGCATCTGGGACTCGGACACCGGTGCCGCAGTCGGGGCACCGTTGACCGGCCACAGCAACTGGTTCAGTCAGTTGCCTTCTCTCCTGATGGGAGACGAATTGTTTCAGGCTCGAGCGACAACACCATCCGCATCTGGGACTCGGACACCGGTGCCGCAGTCGGGGCACCGTTGACCGGCCACAGCAACTGGGTTCAGTCAGTTGCCTTCTCTCCTGATGGGAGACGAATTGTTTCAGGCTCGGACGACAACACCATCCGCATCTGGGACTCGGACACCGGTTCCGCAATCGGGGCACCGTTGACCGGCCACACCAACAGGGTTTGGTCAGTTGCCTTCTCTCCTGATGGGAGACAAATTGTTTCAGGCTCGGGCGACAACACCATCCGCATCTGGGACTCGGACACTGGTGCTGCAGTCGGGGCACCGTTGACCGGCCACACCAACGGGATTTGGTCAGTTGCCTTCTCTCCTGATGGGAGACAAATTGTTTCAGGCTCGGAGGACGAAACCATCCGCCTCTGGCACTCGGACACAGGTGCGACACTTGTTGCACATCCTTTTACTATTCCCATTTCTCGTACCACAGAAAGCATCATTAAGACCTCATTAATGGTACGGTTCTTTCTCTCCTCATTTTGTGTTCAACATTTGCTCACTGGGTCAGACAACCACCTCAACTATGCTCGAGGATGGGTGGCTAGCTCACCGACTCATATGGGTTCCCGCCTGGCTACGCAATCATTTTTGTGGGCCCCTCAACTCACTCGTTATAACCCCCAGGGAGTAACAACACTCAACCTCACCAACTTTGTTCATGGCACTGACTGGGAGAAGTGTATCAATCCACCGGTTCAAATTACTAATTATATGTAGGATGTGCTTTCTCCAGCTTAACCCCTACTAGTACCTACATATGCACTTCTATCAATATATGAACCTCTGGTTGTAAAATTACGTGTGTCTGTTGTGCCTTTTATGATTACACCTATGCATCCCTCATATCTGCAAAAGAATCCAGATGAATCGTCCGATTTTGGCTGGTTTGTGGGAGACAGTTAAAATGGAGGTGGGAGTATGGTATGGCTATGGCTGTAATATGGGCTATTAGTTTAGGTTATTTTAAAATAGACACAAACTGTTTGAATAGGGGAAATGCAAATTCAGAGTCAAGGAAACCTTCAATCAAAGAGTCACTTGTGTATTTCCTCAACCACGAAAGAATCATTCCTTGGGTGTGTCATGTTAGCTTCTACGAACTCCTTCTTAAAGTAAGAAAAAAAGTAATGAGAACTTAGTCGGGGTGGAAACGACTATGTTTAGTCGTACTCTACCTAAAGTAAGAACAAATGTAATGACAACTACAAGCCGGTTGTAAGTGTCGTGAAAGTATGGTAGAGCGAGGCAAAGCTCACCTCAGTCGGATATGCAAGGGTGGAAACGACTGAGTGAGCGAGCACTCAGTGCTGGTATATAAATAAATGCGAAAACAGAAATGGGCTCCTGACGGCACGGGTATACGGACACTCGTACTGCCGGGTCTCCGTCAACACTTCTTGATTTGACCGAATCTTCCAGCGCTTTCCTAGAGAGTATATATACGGTGAGTTGTCTTGATTTGTAATTTGGACCGCGGTGACAAGATGAGGGCAGGCGTACACCTCTCCGTGTTCATTGAATGCTGTACCCACGAGACAAGAAATGCCAAGCAGATGTACTTGATGTTCACTGCTGGCCTAATGTTTCTTCTCATCACAATCGTCTGTCTCTCCTCGGTGCACATTCACCCTTAAGTGACACTCAGTTTCCCCAGCGCTGCATCATTGACGTCTATCGTTGCGTCGTTACCTTCAGTGAGCCATCTTTTTCAAAACAATCTCGATGGTGTGCTAACCAGCAACCAACTTTCACCGGGGGCAAAAGCCGATGCACCTGGATCCCAGGTGCATCTGACGCATGTGCTTCGCAAGTCACAATGAGTCCTTGTGCACAAAGAAAATTACAAGTCCTAAATTTTTAATTTTAGAATCGTTCTTTTGATCCATTTGGTCCGCGAAATACAACGACCCTAGTTTCGACGCTACATGACGTAGGATGTCTGATCCAGTATCATTTCATCATCTCGACAAGTGAGCATCTGTAAATGGCAAGGCTGATGACGGTCGGCGGTCACAGGCTATGTCCCATTGTTCTCTCAAATGGGGCTTTACTTCCCACAGAAAGTCAGATATCCCGGGCCTTTCAATTTTTCAAATTGCCGAGTGGCTGATTGTCTCTGAACGCAAGTATTGTTTGTCCACGTAGGTCCCGCTTGCTATCCCAATCGAGAACATCCCAATGGATCTGGTGAGTTCCGGCCTCGTCCGCCGTCATCAAGTCCAGTCAAGGGACGATATGCTGTATTTAAGTGCGGCCTGGTCGAGATTTTTTTCGCCCATATGCTCTCAATATCAACGGCTCCTAAGCTCGCAATACGTAGCCATTACTTGGTGTGATGGCCGTGGCACGGCCCGGCAAAACTCGTACTTTAGTATGTTTTTTCATTTATTGTTATTATTTGTTGTATCAAAGAAGGAAGTAGGATTCTGTTTCAGGTTTATTTCTGGTAATTCACTCTGGATGGACTTGGCAAAAGTTTTATAAGCTTCCTGTCTGATGAGGCAAAACAATGTGACATTGGCATGATGATGCCTTTGGTGGCCGGTCTCGGACAAAATACCGGTTTGCCTTGATGTGATCAAGGATCACAACTAATCCCGATTAATCCCAATGATTCCTAGCCATTCACCGCCGATCCTAAACCTATCTTGACTTTTCACAGCACATCCGAGGTCATCCTAGGTCTTCATAGACTTTCAGAGGGAATCCTGACATTCGTGGTTCATTATGGTTCCTCAGTAAATCCCGGGCATTCCTGGTCAGTCCTGGTTTTGCATGTTTCCAACATGTTTCTTACTTCAACACAATTCCCAACAGTTCCCAACAATTCCCAAATCTTTCCTGACAGCGCCATGTGATATTCTTAGCCCCTTTCGGGAGTATAACACCGTCGGTCCGTAATCACCTCGCTGCTAAGTTCCTCCGCTTCCTTCCCTTCTACCATCCCTTCCCCACCTGATGGACGATGCTCTGAGGTTGAATAACCTTCGAGAGTCATATCACACCTTCCACAGCGATGTTCTTTCCGCGCTACGTGTCATGGTCGGCGATCCTCCGCGGTTGAACGCTGTCAGAGACCGTGGGTTGGCTTTAGCTTCTGCCGCGGACCAGGTGTGTGACTACACACACTAGTTTCCAACTTGAGCTGATTATGCTCTGGTAGCACCAGGCTGTGTTTCCTCCCGACGAGTATGGTGTCTTGCAGACCGCCATCGCCGACATGGTGACAGCACTGGATCTAGCCTGTCACGAGTCGATGGATCCACCGGACGCCGCTCCCCTCGTTGTTGCTCGCCGTGTTCGTACCGGTCGGAGAGGGCGCCCACGGGTGGAGATCGATCCTCAATTCCTGAGCGCTGCCCTCGAGCTTCGTTGTCCTACGGGAATAGCCCCGGAGATTGGTGTTTCCACACGGACTGTTCGGCGTGCAGCGCTCCGAGCAGGATTGGTTCAACCAGGTGCCCCTGTCTTCCAACAGCAGCTCAACGGCGAAGGCGTGGTCGAGCGTGTCCATACTTCGACTACTCCCCCTGTTTCTCTGATCCCTGACGCTGACCTGGATCAACTGATCGCGTCTACGCTGGAGATATTCCCCCAGTTTGGTCGCCGGATGATACGCGGTCATCTGAAGTCCCAGGGATATCACATACCCCGTGAGCGCATCACCCTCTCGTATCTTCGCGTGCATGGCGCCCCGGCAATCTTCGGTGACCGCCAAATTAGTCGCAAGAAATATCGCGTCCCCGGCCCACTGTCACTGGCACACCTGGATGGCCAGCATGGTATGCTCCCTTCCTTGCTTTGATTTCGTTGCGTTCGTATACTTAGCTCACTTTAACAGGCTTGATTCGCTACAAGATGGTCATACACTGCATAATAGATGGCTATTCGCGTTTCGTATTGGGCATCCGCGTGCACGATAACAACCGCGGTACCAGCGTTCTCCAGCTGCTCATGAATGCAATTGCCATGCACGGTCGCCCGAGTCGCCTGCGTGGGGATCATGGCGTAGAGAATATCGAGGTTGCGATATATATGGAGGAGCTGAATGGCAGCGGCCGTGGATCATTCATCTGGGGACGGTGAGATCTATTTTCTTCGCAATTTTGCCTGTTTTAAATTGCCACTACCTTAGGAGTGTTCACAACACTCGAATAGAACGCCTATGGTACGACGTCACCCATGGGTTCGGGGAAAAAGTGGAAGGTGTTCTTCCTCGATCTGGAGGCCAACCACGGTTTCAATCCAACACGGCCCGGCCACATCTGGCTGCTACATCACCTTTTCCTTGCATCTGTTAACCGCGATGCCCAGGACTGGGCCGAGGCGTGGAACTCGCACCAGCTCACTGTCCGACGCGCACGTGAACGCAGTCCGCGAGACCTTTCCTCTTTGGTATGCTGCGCGAAGGCGCACGCGGGATTTCCTCCTTCTTGGCACCGGAGGAGGAGGGTATCGAGGATATCAATGAGTATGGTGTCGATTGGGAGGTCAACAACGAGCCGGAGCTTATGGCTCATCTGTTCGAAAATAATCCGCAAGAGCACCCTGATATCAGCAACGATCCGTTTGCCGCTGCCAGCACTCCCGCCAATCTTTCGGAGGTTCTTTGTGATCCTCCGAATTGCCCATTCACGTCTGCTGAGCTAGCAACCTTGGATGAACACCTTAACGCGTCTGTAGATCTCTTTTCTCGCAATATGAATGTACGTAGAGTCGTTTGGCAGGCGGCGCTGCAGATTGCACGCCAGATTCAGCAGGGTGTAGCATCTGGCAGTAACCGGTTTTTGGTGCAGTGACATCAGGACACGTAAATGTGTGAAGAGAACTTACGCATGCCCGCATAGGCATCAGGGTTCGAACTGCAACAGTTTAAGCAAACATCTCGTAGTCAATTAGAGTGAACCAGCAAACCAAATTTGATTCGCAACTATGGAAACGGAACTGGCTCAAAGTTCTGTTTTTTATAGGGCTTAACAGCTGCATCGAAACTGCGGATCATCTCCACCAATCCCGAAGCCGTGGCATCGCCATCCTTCAAATTCTCCTCGGATGACTCCGCATTACGCCAATCCCCCGCGAGCAACTCAGGGGAAAAGCACTTCCCTAGAAATTCCCGCAAATTCTTCTCCTTCTTCACGAGATCCGGACTCAGTGCCATTGTTTCAGGTGAGCCAACACGAGCTCGCAACCATTGCAGTGTTGCACGCGCATTGGTTGCCAAAGTGCGATTATTCAAGTAGGTCTTCGGTTTGAGACCAGCCCAGGCAGCAACATCACGGATGGTGAGCCCGGATAGGGTTGGATCGCTTTTTGCTTGGGTATAAACACCCTCGATAACACCGGCAGGTGGCGCACACAAAGGACCGCAGACCGGGTCAGGATCATTTGCGAGGGAAGAAATGATGGGATGGAGAACACGGCGTCCGAAGCATTTATGAGGACGCACATGGTCCGGGAGACGAGAGGCGGGGTTAAATAAAGAATCGATAGGTGCGAACAGATTACGGAGCCTTGGAGCTGTTACATAGTGAGAGGGGGAATATTGAATGGTGGAGGCGAGCAAACCGATGAAGATAAAGACTCCCTCACCAAGGTGGTTGGGAGTGTAACTGAATGGCACGTTGCGCAGGGCTTGGAGCGTGAAAGTGAAGCGAGTGAGAAATTTCGGATCTTCAATCCAAACCCGAGATCCCGAGCGGCCCTTGGCACCAGTCAGAACCCAAGCCCTAGTGTTTGGAGCCTCGTAATCATCAGACGGTGCCGGAGACACGAAGTCAATGTTGTTGAACCGGCAATGGGACTCGAAGGCAGTGTCGATCTCATCCACAATAGGGCCCATTGTACTGACCTCGACAGTGAAGACGAGGTTTGCACGTTTGAGACGGGTTTGGACTCGTTCGAGCTCCACGCCACCCTTCCAATGATAGCGGGGGGAAAGATCGAGTGTATCATTGTGGTCTGAGCTCTCGAGCTACGGTAGAAGAGGGAAGGTAAGAAAATGGTTCGCAGAAAGAGGTGAATCACACACAACTTTAGGCAGAATTCCAACTGTAAGAGTCGCCGAGGAAGGTGCCACGCTCATAGCGAAGTCATCCAGGGAGGAACTTGCCAAAGGGGGGACTGGGTCTGAATAGTCACGCGGAGGGCCAGCCATCCTTTTCTTTTTCCGTCCGGTCCCTCCGCCGGAATTGGTCGAATCATTGGGGTGAAGATTACGTTGGATAGAGTCGCGGCGCTGCTGGGCCACGGAAGCTGCAGCAGAACGCTGAAGGCCCGTAAATGCCGTGACAGGGCGCTGAGGAACGGGCACAGAGATAGCAGGGGCAGGTTGCGGGAGGACAGGAGTGGAAGCAGTCAAGTGAGCCGTCACCACAGGGACAACTTGAGGAGCACATTGTCCGGAGCTGCGACACATGAAAATTCGGTTTGTTGGAGAGAATTGGGACTGACCCCAATGGTTCATGTCCCGACCACGGGACACCGCAAACACAGGATAGGCGCATGTTCCAGAGGGGCTCCGGCTGCGAGACGGCCAATTGAATACAAGTCACTGACGAATCTGCATTTACTAACCGAGGAAAAAGATGCACATTGTCCGTTGCCAGCCCCGCCACGAGCGAACCGTTGATTTTGGGCAGATATAGCCCCGGAACGTTGCATATGCGCACTCCAGGAGTGACCGCAAATGAAACAGAGCACTTCGCCACTTGAAAAGTCCTGTGATATAGTGAGTCGGTAGCTGAAATGGTTGTGAAGTCTGTCATACCGTGTATCGAGGGGAGCCGTCCGGGTCTTCGACGACAAAAGCAACACAGGCATGTTGACAATTTTGCACGGCACAGGCTGAACGAGGACCCAAGTGGAGATTTTGAGACATAGAATGAATTGACAGAGGATAACAGTGGATGAAGGGGAAAGAACGTCGTCCGGAGACCGCAGTATTAAGCCGGCCGCACTCCAGATCGGGAACTATGGCCGGGACGATGGGATCATTAGGAGTGGCAAGGAGCACCTGGGATCTCTAAGGAATGCTAATGAAGTCAAAGCTAACGGAGTTAGATCGAAAACAACAGGAGATAATGTCTCGGGATTTCCTGAGGAATCATTGGGAATCATTTCCCGACGGATCATTGGGAATCCCAAACGAATCGTGGGAACATGCTTACGAATCGTCGGGACGAGCTGTGGAGTGCTGGGACCAAGCTGGGAAGAGCTATGATATGCAGGGATTGGTAAGGATGGCCGAGGAACGATGAGGTTTCCTTGGGAAAACCCGGGATAACAAAGTCGAACTATTTTTGTCCGATGTCGGCCTTCATAGATGCCGTCCGCCCCCAGAACACCGAGCATAGTACATGCATTGAGGTAACAACAAGTATTCAATGTAGGTAATCAATGAGATAGGACTATGAAGGAAGTTGCTACTGCATTGTACACCTTAATCACCTTAGAATCTGTGTAGCAACCGCGTCTGAACAAAGATGTTTTTTGGTCTCGTCCACGGTGCACACATAGCTATGTTGGATTGCAATGTATCGAACTACCACCGTTCTAGATATCCGCAAGCCCATTTGTGGCTGGCAAATTCACCACTGGACAGATCAAGCAGTCAGTTGTCCAACTGTCGACCAAGACATATCGCCCGCTGTCAATCTGGTGGGATGAGAACATGAAAGCATGAATGGCTTCCATTCAATTGTACGCACATTACGGGGGTCAATTACACAGGTGTTGACCGTTGCTTATTTTCAATAAGCCACAGTCACTTATGACCCGCTTATTGAAAAAAAGTGTCGTGACGACCCGTTACAGGTGATCAATCAACCCGTCAGGGGCCTTTGACAATAAGGCATGAGATCGCAAACCATCATCCGGTTACACCGCAGCTGAATGGCTTGCCACAGGCCATCAAAAGCCGCCAAAGTGCATAAGCCGCTTCAGCCTCTGTGTAATGGCATGCAAATTACAGGTGACTTTTGGTACAGAGAAGTAGGTGCCTTTCATATATTTGCTTCCCTCCCCCAGCGCCCCTAAATGTCGACATACCCGATATAATTATAAACGGTGCTGCCTAAGAGAATGGAATACCAGGTAAGAGAATGCTGTTGAGAGACATTTCATGCACTCATGCAAGTGGCCATACAAGGCAGGCTAAGTACCTGGCGAATATTTTCCCTGGATACACCCAATTCACTCCTGCACTGTCGGTGGACAGGGATTCGCTGCGCGCAGGATAAGTTCGCTCGATCTCTGCATACCAAATATGTAATCTTATTCAAATGGCCCTCCGGGCATACCTGTAACCTCCTCCTTCACTGCACCTCTTATCCTCACAACCTCAATCCATCAGTCCCCCTTCTACTCACCCATATATGCATTTTTTCCTGCCAGTGTCGAGGCCTCTCTATGATCTTCACTAGCTCAGACATCTGCCGAGATAGGAATGTCTGTAGGGAGGCCATCCGAAGCTGCATCGGGAGTCCGGTCTAAGATCATCGGATCTTCCGAGGGAAGCACTGTAATGAATTGTCAACAACCTTCCTGTGAATAGCAAGGGGTTGTACCTGGATCAACGACAGCCGGATCTTCGACAGCTGTCTCGCTTGGTAGCGCGGATGGTAGAGCGAAAGTCGGTGTTCTGTCGCTAGGGACACAGAGCGTTCCTGGTAGTGAAATCAGGACATTAGATCTGTGCAAAGCCACGTCAGCGTACCATCGCTGCTAATATATTCCAGAAGCGGGCCATTATCAGGCAAGGGTGGCTGCATTGGGTAGTCATCGTCGTCATCAAAATCTTACATAATTGGCAGAAACATTGACAGAAGTCGGTGCAATGGGAGAGCAGTAGTAGGAGTAACATCCACGGCAGAAAAGGGCGAAACACATACATAGCGGTTTGCAGAGTGCTGGAAAATGCTTTTCGGGCCTCCACGAAGGCTATGGATAGCGCTTTTCAGCGCCCTAGGAAGGTCTATGATGGATGATGTCGGGACATGCCGCCCCCATCAGAGACGAAATGGATAGCGCTTTTCAGGCCCCCAGAAAAGGAAACAGTCCAGGCCTGTCTATGATGGTTGATGTCGGCATATGCCGCTCCCATCAGAGACGAAATGGATAGCACTTTTCAGGCCTCCAGGAAAGGAAAGAGTCTGGATCGGACTCTCGGATGATCTCGGGTTGCTGGACATCATGAAACCATAGTAGGAACCGGTAGCCGCCGATTGGGAGATAAACCTGTTTCCCTAGTCGGTTACAGGAATTTTAAGACCTTCCTCGCTCGCTCGCACTGCAATACATGTAAAACTGTGTCCGATTTCCGGTTGCAGAGGATTTTCGCCCGGTTGGATCTCCGCGTGTCTGCTGTCGTGGTGAAGAAGAGAAGGTGGGTCCAAGCAGGGACCCTGAGGTGTCTGGTCGCACTGGCCGGGGGCATCGAGGTGTGCAGCAAAGAATATGATGGCTAGGGAATAATAATAGATACTCAAGATGAGGTGGGCTCGTGCTCAGATGCTCAGAAAAGAGGGTATGTCAGGGCGGAGTAAATAAATGAAATGTCCGTGGTGAAGCCTTAGCTGGTTCGAAACCTCTGTTGAGCAAACCATCCGCAAGGATGGAATAGGGAGAGCACATCCTCCGCAAGACGTTGACAAGTAGGGGCCCAAGTCACTGTCGGCTTGATCCCCGGCATAGTCCGAGATGGCCGACGACTCGGGTCTGACGCGTCGCGTTGGTGGTATGTAAAGCGATAAATAAATGACATGGTATGAACAGTAGGTAAGTTTTTGAGTGATATGAACAGTGCAGGAGCTCAATAATGAAGAAATTTAGCATGATCAAAGAAATTATCTTGAAGTCTCAAGCGGATCGGTGCCGTAATGGAACTTGCGCGGACGCGCTCGAGCGGCTGCGTAATAAATCTGGAGATGGGATAGATGCAAATGCGTGTGTACGAATGAAGAGCTCAACCAAGACGGATGGAGAGGGAGGAATAAAATAACAGGGGATCAGCTCGACAATAGAGCAGCTATTAGAACTATGGATGCGTAAACCGTGAGAAGGGCATTGGCGACGAGGGAGCCAAAGCACCCTTCCACAATTGTTCGAAATCTCTATGCGGCCGCAGGCACTGCTTAATGTAACGAGCCCATTAAAAGACTCGCCTTCACGTTAGTTTCTCTCAGCCGCTCACTTTCCCCCTCTCCGTCGCCTTCTACTTTTCGCTGGCTTGATTCCGGATGGGACGGCCGTGTAATTTCCCACGCTGTTTCGCCTGCCTGCCCGAGATCTTGTCCGTGTGCGCACCCCGTTCACACCTGGGCGCCATCGTCGAATGCTCGGCAGTATCTATATCGGCATTAAACAGTTTTTAAACGATATCTTCCCGGGGCCGTAGAATACAGGTGCGCAAGAGGGGCGGAGGCCAGTTATGATGGTTGAAATCAATGGGTTAGTCCTTGCTTTTAACATGCACACCCAAATGCATTGAGTGGAGATGGATTAGGAGTTGGCAGCGGCGGGCGGAGATCTCTGTGCACCATCAATCACCGAATTTGTACCCTCAAGTGCCGTTCGGTGAGCCACTGAGTGCCATTTTCGTGATCATTGTTCTGGACATGAATTTGATGTCCTTTTGTATTCTAACACCCACTTGTGATGTTGCTGTAGGTTCCGATAAATATTCAGGGAGTTGCAACCGCTTGAACTGTTTGTTTATCATTCGTTTACCATTTGCGCAGGTCCGCAAACTAAATGGAAAAA
This sequence comes from Mycena rosella, assembly GCA_029378255.1. NCBI lineage: Eukaryota > Fungi > Basidiomycota > Agaricomycetes > Agaricales > Mycenaceae > Mycena > Mycena rosella. The sequence goes on from JARKIE010000026.1 coordinate 383,409, forward strand.
GAAACAGCTTTTACTGTTTAAAACATTTAAAAATGGAAATGGTTGGAGCCTTAGCTGGTGCCGCCATGTCTGACATCGTAACGCAAGGACAGTCAATTAAAGACGGCCCAATGCTGTACTCTCGCAAAGACGATTCACGCCAATTTAATTTTAGCTTGCACAACCGTGGGATCTGTTCTGGGAAGGAAGGACTCCTGGATTGCACATCTGATCAGTGGGCAAGTTTTGCATTCCGGCTTGGAAGCCGCTGACGCTAGCAGTCTTGTTCGGAGGGACCGAGAAGCCTCGTACCCGCAAACCGTCGACTCGGGTGCGCGGTATATTCGGGTGGGTGTTCGTAGACGGGAAATGGGCTGCATGCACGTGGGCGGCGGGGCTCGAAAGACATGAAAGACAGAAGAAAAAAGACGGGAGAAAAAAGTGGTGATCGACAGTGGTCTGGACCCCATCCGAAAAAGGAAATCCTTAGCAGCCATCAAAAAATTCGGCGCTGGCAAAATAAATGTGTTCGTCTCAATGATTTCGGAAACAGCTGTAAGGCCTTAACCTTTGGGCGAACACTGGAAATGATTGCAAAGAAATGGGAAGCTGATTTGAAGCCGATCTAGCCGATACCCCGGTTCAATGATCAATCGTTCATTTTTGAATCCATTGATTATCTCTGTTTTTTTTACAGCCCATATTCAATCCGCTGAGCTTCTCAACATGTTGTATCGGATTTTTGACAGAAAAGATCGCCTTCATCGACCTCCTTGCGCCGGTTCGGATTTGGGCTGAATCTCTGTTTACTTATCTCCGTTCAAGCTGGTCGAATTTCGGACCTCCGTCTGGCCTTTATCTTACTATGCGTTATTCTTCAGCCCCATGGATCAAACCCGCATGTATCTAGTTCGCGATGGGAGATTAAAAGGACATCATCATTTCCATTGTCCACAACTCTGCCATGTTGAACCGGTACGCTACCTACAACAGGAATATTGTCCCACCTTAAGCGACAGTGACACCAACAGGGAACCGGAACGTATCCTTCGGGTCCAGCGCAGCCTTGAGGGCTTTGAGACGCGGGTAGTGCGTTCCGTAGTATAAGTTCGCCGCTGATGAAGTATGAGTAAGTAATTGAGCGAAGGTGAAGAAATCAGAAACGAAGAACGAAACATACCATTTAGGAGCCTGTCATCGATTTAGTTCAGATATGTGCTGATTAGATGAAAATAATAATAATAATTCAGCTTCCGCCAGCACACGACAAGAGACGCACCCGTAATTCCAATCGGCAGGCTCATTATTCAGGATACTCGCAACCATCCCATCAAGGAAGGTAAACCCAGCAGACGGGTACGGCGGTGCAGCGTTCGCAGACACAAACTGAATTGTAAACAAGGTGTCGCGCTTTGCGAACGCGGTTGAATCGAGAGGGACGGCGTTGATCGCGCTAGCCGACCCGCCATACAGCTCCACCTCCGCGAACCACTCCTATGACGCACGTAATTATTATAAGCAATACGAATCCGAAAAGCGATGGTCGGGTTAGGCTTACCGTGGTCGACGAAAATCCCTCTGTCGCCATGTATGTGGCGAACGCCTCTATGGCGGCCGCGGACATCGGGGCCGCGCTGGGGGTCATAAGCGACTTCGTGTAGAAGGTGTCAGATTCATCCGGCGCCGCGCTCGTGTTCAGCCCCTGCGGGCTCGCAAGCGTCACGACACTATCAATGTATGAGCCAGGAAATATATTCGCCGAGCTCGTCGCCGGTAGTGTGTTCAGGTAGGGCGCGAATGTCGCGTTGAATAGCTCGGGGGCGCCGTACCACGCGCCGTTCAGTTGCAAGTTGACTTTGCCACTGTAGGAGCCCTTGGTGAAGAGGAGCTCCGCGCCGAGTTCGGGGGGGACGTTCGTGGCGGCGAAGCTTTGGAAGGACGTGATGCTGTCGGCGGCTGTAGAGATGCCTAGATCATTCCAGATGTACTCGAGGACGATGGCGGAGGGCGGCGCGGGGAAGGTTTGCACTTCGATGGAAGTGACGATTCCGAAGGACGGCGAGGCGCCGCGGATGGCCTGCAGGTATTTTGGACTCAGTCAGAGAGAGAAGTTGAGGCATGCGCGGGTTTCAAAAACGCACCCAGTAAAGGTCCGGGTTTACGTTTGCGGAAGCAGAGACGATGGTGCCGTTACCTAGAACTACAGTTGCAGACTTCACAACGTCGAGAGCGAGGCCCCATATTCGTGAGGTGAACCCGAACCTAGAACAAAACCAGTTAGAATAGTTGACACGTCTGTTTTTAAGATAGTAGGCCGAACCCGCCATAACCTAGAGCCGCGTTGAGTTTATAATTAACAGATGATCCAATAAAGGCATACCACTGTGTCCGCCGATTCCCACCTGGTTAGTGGAGCAATGCGATGAGATTGATATCCCTAACACAAATTTGAACCTGCTCGACTCACGTAGCTGCACGTCCCATGGGGCATTGCTCGCCCCTTGGCATTCAACGCCAGAGCCACATCGCCGAGCCGGTTGCCTGTCTCGATCAAAGCCGTATTGTTGGAGGACCGGACGATGATCGCTTTGAGCTTGCTCATGTCCACCACCAAGGCTCCGTCCTTTCCCCCAAGGCCGTTGGCAATGTACGAGTGCTATAGGGGAACGGTTGGAAGAAGACTGAACAGAAAGAAGTATGTCTACGCACCCCGCCGCTTCGCGCAACAACTTCAAGGTTCTGGGCCGCTCCAGCAGCGACGGCGGCTGAAACTTGGGCGACGGAGGTAGGAAAGGCGACAGCGATTGGGGAGATTGTGAATCGTCTATTAACTGAGGAAAAGCCAATCAAAAAATGAGAATTTAGTGCCCTTCAGTCGAGAGAAACTCACAGGCTTGACTGACGGTCATGAAGTTTTCATCCGTAGGATACACAGCGGAAACTCCATGCGCAGACAAGGTGTTTTGCAAGTCAGTGATATTTTGAGCCACAGCGCTGAGCAAGATTGCCGCAAGATTGAGCAGTAAAAACGCAGCCATGGGAAGTTGGATTGTGTGAATCTGGGTGAACCAGGCTCTTGTTAAATAGCGACGAGGAATAGGTGGGAGTTCCTACCGGAGAAGATGTTCATCATTGAACTCGAAGGGCCTCCCCGGCCCTGGCGAGCCCATACCGATCATATGATGACGCAGGGCGTATTTGCTGCGCTGTTTCTCCCCGTCAAAGCTGCCTCGGTCTTCATCCCATTATGCCGCTTGCGGCCCAAGGTGACAAACCTTGCTTACAGTCGGGCCACGGCTCCGCTCCCGCTTATTAGCTCATTCTGTATGCTTAAAGACAGTCATTTTTCAGTCTTACTGGATATAAAAGCGAGAGACCGAAAACCCGCTCAGAACCGATGTCTGACCCACATATTTCCTCTCCACACTGGACCACAGTTTCTCCGCGCTCTGATGGACTTGTGATTCTGCTGCGAAACCTATTGAATCCTGACCTTCACGTCCCCAATCTGAGAGCATGTTCAACGGCGAGAGTATCGGCTAAGTATGTTTGCTTGGATGCGTCCGAAAAGTCCGAGGCGCTGCGTCGAAGTGCGAAAGAAAGGACGATGAAATCATTTGATCAAGAATGTTTGCCGCGTGATGGCCGGATTGAAGTATCGTAATAATCGTATCGGATTTATCGCGTCCGAATTCAATGGCTTCAATCCCACTGTGCCCGCAATTCGCGCTGTTTCTGACTGCGTAGGCTCTGAAATCCTACCTATTCAGGTTCGCAATTCAAATACCCCACTTCCGTTGACCTTTCTTACCGCGGCGCAGGATTATTATCATGTGGTTTAACCCCCGTTACCCCATTGAATTTATCTCCATTCTCCTCCCTCTCCTCGATCCTTCGTCGGAAAGCAATCCCATTCCCACGCTGGGTAGGTAGCTGAACGTCCGCAGATAACAACTGACCTCTCGCAGCACCTTCCGCAGGCCGCGCAGCAACTACGCACTGCGCCGCAGAACTACCTCGCAGGAATCCTGAGATTGTCCAACGATTCCCCGGTTCCACCACGTATAAAGGGCCTCTATTGCTTCGCTTTCGACCAACAATTCTTCCCCGCTGTGTGTGTGGGCCTCAAACTCAAATTGTGTCTTCAAGCATGGGCTGTTTTACTTTGGGATTAAATCAAGGGCCGCTGTGCATCCTGGCGGCGAATTTCAATCTCGGGCCTCGTGTATCTTCCGAAATGTTGCTGCTCTTCCGGTGCACTACAGCTCCTTCAATTGGACTGATCTATCCGCCGGACTCCTCAGTGTCGAAAGCGGTGTTTGAACCGAGGACAGAATCTAGGGTCTGTTTGAGGGGATTAAAATAAGTGGTTTATCTGGGTACATAGCAGACTGTGCTACTGGTTGTCCCTATGACTTTACCATCCAGACGTGGCAATTGATCATGATGAAATACTGGGAAAAAATGGCAAATAAAAAGTTCTGGATCCGACTGGAAATAGCATCGTTGTGAGATGCAAAGTGCCCTGTTGATCCTCTGGGTTATTTGTGCATGTGCTTAGGGATATATTTTCAGGAGCTTAGTGATTCCAGCAATTAAACTACATAATGCCAGGAAAGCCCCCATCTTTCCTGACGTATAGAGACCAATTTCTGAACTGGTACTTTGCTATTTGTATCTGAGCCAAGACCTTGCCAGTAGTACTTAGTTCAGAACTTACTCTCTGTACCAGTGATTGAAATATCGCTGCATGGATAGACAGACTGAGGGAACGAACAGACCACCAAGGAAGGTCCGAAAGGAACGAAAACGGACTCAGGCTGCCAAACCAATTCCCATATACTGTACTATTCTGACCAAGTATTCAAGGGTTGTGACCAGTGACCGCAAGTATTCAAATACCATCAATTCAAAGTTGGCTGGGACCTGTGACCACTATTTCAAGTGTTCATTTGTTCAAGTATTCAAAGGAGATTTGCCCCCCAGCTGCCGCCATATATAGGAGATCGACGCGATTTTGAGTCAGATTCGGCCCGAAATCCGCAGTATTTCCTTTCCAAGCTTTCACGACGTGACCATCCTCGAAACACCATGACTGCATTACACCAAACCGGCTGGGTCTCTCAGGGGAAGAAATCATCAATGAGGAACTGTTTTCTTGATCAACCACGTCACATCCAGTAGTCTCGCACCGCTCCCGGATGGTTTTATCATTGGAGAGGATGCCGTAATTTGGGTCAGAATGTAGTCGCACGGAGTTAGACATTGTTGTGGATGATTTCCCGCTCACTGTGCATCGCCCGAAGCACACCACCAAGGCACCCGTGCAGTACGGAGGACATGTAATGTGGGAGGAGCATTAATTAACATGAATTTTTCGATGTTTAGGCTCCATTTTTACAAAATGTGCGTGTGTGAGTGCGTACAATCCCGAAAATTTTGTAATTTTTGCCCTTGCAAAAACGTAGATTGGCCAAGTATTCAACGCCACAAGTGACCTGTGACATTTTTCAAAAGTATTCAATTCAACGGCGTCTGTGACCAGTGACTGAATACTTGGTCGGAATAGTACAGTATACTTTTCTCCGAGTCCGATCCATCGCGCGGCATACAAACCCAAAATGACAAATGACAGATGAAGCCGGGAGTAGAAAATGGTACTAACACAAATTGTACACCAGGGGGAAAAATCTCTCATAGAGGCAAGCAATTTGCTGGCTTTTGGGCAACTGACACTTCCAATATATAAGCATAGTGATTTTTGCTCAATTTTCTTTCGCATTTTTTGGATGACAAATTATGTATGTCAAATGTTTGTTTGTCCTTGTAGCAAAAGTGGCCGAAATCCAAGTTCTCTAGGGTAGCCAAACCTAAAGGGTCAGCAATAAGTAATACGTAGTTACCATTATTTGCGTCTTAAGGAAAACATGCAGCAAGGGGAATTTTGGAAAAGCTGATGTTACGAGTACTTATGTAATCGTTTATAATCAGTCGAAATGAGGTTTTAGAGACCTAGTCGAAAAGTGTCCCAGATCTATTCGTGTAACGGATTTAGCGGCTATGCTAGTAGATTTAGTGGCTGTGTTGAAGCGGTTTTAAAGGACAGCCACTACTTTCCCTTCGTTCTTTGTGATTGCTTAGGGGCTGTACATTTTCTTATGTAATCCATTTAGCGCTCGCCGCGGTTCGAATCAGGTGCTATGTATTTTTCGATTCCCGACGACAGCTTTGTTGTCTTTCTTTGTTCATCCTCGACACATTTAGTTTCCTACAAATGACTGTTAATTACTAGTCAATACATACCTCAATAGGCTCATGAAAGATCCCAGGGGAGGCGTAAGTACTTAAGGCACGGCCCGTGACTGATAGCCGTGATGCGAATGATCGCATGTATGATCTGTCTGGAACCCGCGGTCCGTAACCGCGTCGTTATTTCATAACGCTTAACTCTGTGCAAGATAATTCCGTGCAAGACGTGCGTCTTGAACGCAACCGCGTGCGAGTCTTGAAGTCGTTGTGCGATGTAACGATTACTATACCAGGCTTTCCTGGACAAAACCCCCGTGTACACGAGTGGTGACGCGTGACGTCGCGTGGACACGCGTGAGTGCTCGTGGTCACACGCGGCTATCGTTTTCACGCGTCGCCACTTCCTTTTCCACGCATCGCGCAGTTTCAAAATTTGTAAATGCATATTCACATCTTCTTCTCCACGCATGGAGCATTCGTTCCCACGAATTCCTCATGAGTGGGGATCACTCAAGGCCACTGACGTTCCTACGAGTCTCCCCTGGCATCCACTCGTGGCCATTCAAAATGCTACAGTTCAAATAGGGTATCTCCAAATTTCCCCTGAATTTGTCCCCTAAATAGGTCGCCTGCCCAGCATCTCCTATTTCCACCGATGACTAGCAACCGCCCGCATCGAAACATTAGAGCAGCGTTGAGCCCTGGTCTTGTCGATTGCCGCCTACACCCATACTTCATGTCCCTTAGTGAAGCCTCTGGAAATAACATGAGTGGTATGCAGCCGCTACTATCTGGCACTTATCCTGACTCAAATGGTGAAGGTTCTTTTCTGCTCTCCCCTCCTAGGCATTTTCCAGCTCCCCTTGCTGGGGAAACACGCACTCTTCCCAGCTTGAAGGACTGTGATGCAGCCGCCTTTCAAGCCAGTCTCTCCAGATTGAAAGAAGCTTGTGGCCAGGAATATATTCCAGCTGTCGAATGAAAGCTGGCCACGAAACCTCCCAAGCTTAATTCAGAAAGCTTTCAAAGTCCAAGAATTTAAATGTATGGTTCTCCTCTTCCTTTCCCCATCCCAATATTTAACTCTCAATGTCAGCAATCATCCCCCACATAAAAACACCATAAACTGTACAGTGTGGAGATAGATACCAAAAAGACCAAGGAAATGGATATTGGCCCGATTAAGCCAATATCAAACCTAGAAACCATATCCGTCGGCCACTGATGGACCACGCGTGGGAACGATGGGCATGCCGTTTGGAAATATCAGTCGAGGACAACACCCCACACAAGGCCACGCAAGGCTACGCAAGCTCACGCGGCACTCCACTGAGGCCCACGACCAGGAACGCATGTGAAGTGAGTGGAAATGTGCCCCATGCGTGGGAATGCGTGCCCACGCACTCTCACTTGGGTTTTGTCCAGTAACGACCGCCATAGATTACGTCTGCGATCGCCTCGGTGATTTCGTCCCCGAGCGGGAAGTTAATAGCGGCAGTTAGTTTTATTTCATACAGAGAACACTAACCAACTAACCTATTTTGTTTGAGCAGACTAGTACTCAGAGTGTGGCTGAGCCCCAAGAATTGTGCAGGCTGGTGTAGACAATCCCCTCTCCTGAGCCCCAGAAAGTTTGCGCTAATTTGAAGTCTATGTCTCTCAAAAGATCCTCCGAGTCGAAGTTTGGAGCAGTTTGATGAAAGTGGGAAGTGGAAAGCCTGAGGGAGGACCAGCAGAGTTGGATTTAGCAATGTATCAAAAGGATGCGGTCCCGAGGGAAGTCCAGAAAGAGGGAGAGCATAGGGAAGTCGAGATTCGACGCTCGACGCTCGGTTACCGAGCGCTACGCGCATGCCGAAATCGGCCAACGAAAACTCTTGAATTTGATTGGCTGGGACTTGCGCCATTCGGGCCGGTGGAACTTGGTACTTGATTCTTCGGAACAATCCGCGCACAGCCGAAATTCAAGTTAAATCAAGTTTGCTCAATCGTCTTGCGTAGCATACAGGACATTTGGGAGTCCAGTCTCCCGGGTGTGTGAGCTCTTTAATTCTCTGATACTCTCCCCCTTTTACCTCTTTTCTCTCTCTTTTCTCAACTTGAATAACTTGAATTCCCCGTTTTCCCCCCAGACTTGGTGCATGAGCCCATCAATAAAAGCGGGAGGATTTGTTTGATCTTGCTTCGTCAAACAGTTCAATTTACATCCAGATGTCCTCATACCATCTAGCCCGCTTTACACTTGTTCGTGCCTCTGAGATGCTTTCCTCTCTCCACCTATCTCGGTGCAAATGAACACAAGGTACGTCATTCCCTGAACTTATTAGCGCGTGGTCGTTTCTCGGAGTTATCAACATGCAGCTGGCGGCAAAGCAAGCCGGATTGCGAATATCCAGGATGCTCCTCGCGTCTGCTTCAGACACCGCGTGCGGAGCTCGCAGCTGTTGAATCAACCGATGGTGAGGTAAACGAACGATCAGGGGCGAAATCTATTATTCAGCATAGGGGTTATAATTATTTCCTGTCCGATCGCCGCTATCGGCCCCATTTTCCCTTGTTCTCGTATTCCTATGGTAGAAGCCATCTTTCCTGGCACTACGGTCGATGCCATTGAGCACCACACAATCTATCTCAACAACAATTTTGGTCAGTAACAGTCTTTCAACCGGTAAAATTTTGATGCTCACTGTTAGCAGCATTCCCTCATATGCAGAGGACTTTCATTCAAATCCAGGTGGTTGCCGTTCTGCGATCCTGACGACGCATCCCGAACTTGACGGTGTTAGAACCGAATGTACGATGCTTGTCTACTGGATAGATCAATCCGAGGCAACCGGACACCCGCTTAATTGGAGCACTATCCCTTTCCTCACCGAGTGTAAGCCACATTATAAGACAACAAAAAAGAAGAGAAAAAAAAGAATTACATAAGTATGAGTTTGCCGGGCCGTGCCACGGCCATGACCCCCAAGTTAAATTATATTGAATCACATAGATACCTCAGGCCTAATTTCTATCTGTGTATACATCACAGTTCTTACCACGTTTCTACCCGCCGTGTGTGAGTACATATCAACTTGAATTCCATTTCTGAAAAGCTCTGACTTACCTTTGAAATCATAGATTTCTTCTTGTTTGGTGCAGGTCTGGTTCCCTTGTGACCAATCTCAAGTTCTGCTCTTTACCTAGAGGCAGGTGCCAGTGCCCTCAAATCTTCCAATTTAGATCAGAAGAATTCCGGAGCACAACGAGACATTAAGAATCAAATGATAGCACACAGATTCGTTCGCCATCAATATATCTCTTTCCTTGCACCGAGGAACCAGCAGACATCGAGAGAAGCTGTCGAAAGTATGTTGACAGCTCAAGGACTGATGACTCCGGATGCGGTGCAGAAGGATCAAGTGGGATGCAAGGATCAATGCGGATCACGCACGGGTGCATTTGCTATCTTAGCCGAGGGCTCCGTTGCGGGGGCCGAAAAAGGAAGAAAAAAGTACGCCAAAAAAGGAAGGAGGAAAGAGAAAAAAGGAGAAAGAAAAGAAAGATTTCAAGCTCCCTCCCCCCAAAAATGGCTCATGTACACTCGCTGTTTCGACACGTTCAAGGGATTTTGAGTAAATTTCCTCCGTGCTGCGCAGCCGAGTTTTTTTGCCAAAGCACGATGCATGTACCTGAAAAAATAGAGAGAGGGAATAGCAAGATTATCAATTTCCAATGGAATGCCCGTTGAATCTCTGAGTTCCAGCCTGCAGTCCCGAAATGGCTAGTATAGTGATTTTTCAGCATGGGCCCGGTCATCTTCACAAGATACCTTTCAAACATTTTAAGGAATATACCACTTCGATGCTTGAAAACATGACAGTTATCTCCAGAACCCCTACTAGGTGCTAGCGGGATTTAATTTCATGGTCTAGTGCAGTTTCATTGCTATTTGCTCCTCATGCCAATTGATTATCAGACACAGATCGAGTCCTTTTCCAACGGCCATTAGACACCAGATTAGGAGAATTTTCACACATTCCCCTGGTCCAAAGAAGTTTTTTATTTCATATCATTGAAGGGAGCTGCCAACCTGCTTCCGTGCAAAAAATTAATCTGACATTGTAAAGCAGCGTAATACTATGAGTTTTTCAAGACAGACAAGCCAAATAAATTTGTCTGAGTATAATATGCATTTAGCCTGGTGAAAGCTTTGCAGGGTAAAAGTCTCCATTGTCCCAAAGAACCGCATGACTGAGATTATGGGAAGGGGAACACAACATATGGTGAATTAAAGATTTCACGCCGCATGATGAGTTCAAAAATTCACTTGTTAACTGCAGAGCACAACTGGCAGTAATGTTTGATGATCTCGAGTTGGTTCTGAATTTATCGCGCGAGAACGGGGGGAGAAAGAGGGCAGATTAATCTAATCTAGACAGCTGCATCACTTGATACACCCGATCTGGTTTCTTCCGCCACAACACTATTAGATGTGTTGAGCCAACTCGCCTATTCGGGTTCTCGATTTAAGAAACAAAACCTGGACGGGAAGCGGCTTGCACCCAACCCTACATAACATGATTGCAGTGCAAATGCAAGTTGGGCGTCCCTTGTTCGACTCAATGCCAGGTCATATCTTCGGTGTCCGCTACATCCTTTTTTTGACCATCTCCTCGAGGTCACCCGCTAATTGAGGTTCGGAAGTAAGGCCATAGGACCTGGACGCGAAGTGGCTCGCACCCAACTACATTATACGAGTACCACTAGAAGTTGGGAGTCCCTTGTTCGACTCCAGGCCAGGTCATTAGTACATGCATTGGTATTCAGCTCTATTTTCTGTGCATCTCGTGAACTCACGCACTGATTCCGCGTCTGAAGGAAGGAAACAAGACCTGGACGCAAAGCGGCTCGCACCCAACGTACATGAATAACACGAGTTGCAACACTGCAAGTTGGGGATCCATTGTTCGAATCAAGGCCAGGTCATGAGGCAATCGTTGTAAAATTATTTTACTTTCCCGCTGGGCAAAACCGTGCGGAGCTAGCTCGCCTATCCAGGTTCAAATACTAGGAACTGAGACCTGGACGCAAAACGGGTACATGATACAAGACATGTCTGACACATCCACATTAACGTTGAGTTTGTATTGTTGTTGTTAAACATGCATTGAACAGACTTTATGTTCAAGAGCTCCGACAGCAAGTAAGGAAACTAAGGCTATCACACCGACAGATTTCAAGGATTCAAAGGAAGAACTGCGATGAACTGGAAATAGCCGAATTTCTGAGCTTTCGTCGGAACTCAATCTGAGGCCTGAGTACTGAGTCTTTGACCTCGGAATCACGATTCTCCTGTCTCGAGTTCTGTAACCTGCATCAGTCAAGCGCTTTGAAGACATGCTCAGTTAATTCACTCTCCTTTGCAATCGACTTTTCCTGGACTGGTGAAGTTCTCGGTTTGCTACCGATCGCTCTACATACCTCAGTTGCTTCTGTTCACAACACTGCTTTCATGTGGAGTCAGACATTCAGGTGAAGCAAGGCATGGAGAGGGGAAGAAGCAAGGGTCAAACATAGGCGTGTAGAGACAGAAAAACGATGAATGGCGAGGAGATAAGCGCCGATGCTCCTAATCGGGTGTTTGGGCGCTTAGCAAGGTAAGATAAATACGCAAGAGGCCGCGGGTTGTGACGAGGCCAACACTGAAGAACAAAGTTCTGCGCGAAGCGAAAGAGAATCAAGTAAACAGTGATCTAAGACGTGCATGCGCGGCGACGACATATATGCAAGCGACAGTGTACAAGTATGCGAAGGAGGGAAGTGTCGTGTGTGAGAGGAGCACGCAGCGGGAAAGTCATAGTTCACCGCAGCGCTGGGAGCGGTAGGGGCGCCGGCGGTGGTGTAAGCAGGAAATCGGCAGCCGCACATGGCCCATGCGACCGCGACTGCCCCTCGTTGTCGGGTACGGGTAGACGCGGCGGCCCTGCAGACGAAAAGAGCTCAAGACTACAGACAGATATCACGATGGGTAACACACCATCTCCGTCACAGCGAGCAGATTGACCAAGTCCGAGCCGCATCTCCGTCGCACGTCGTCCTCGCCCTTCAAGCTTCGAGGAGCGCAGGCTGCGCAACAAATCAGCACCTCCGCCCTTCCACGCCGCCCGTCCGTCACCCCGCACGCTGCTGTGTGGTAACAAAGGCCTGCGTCCCGAGTCCAGCATGCGACACGCGCTCGTCGCCACAAGCAAAGGGCCCAGTCCCACCCACGCGACGTAGCTGAAGAACACGGAGCGGGTGCGGGACACGCTGGGCTGGGTGCTGAATCCACGCGCCCGGTGCACTGCGGATGCGGGGTACCCAAAGAAGGCCCGCGACGCCGCAAGTAGAGCTCCCGCGACGTAGCACAACGACAGCGAGGGCGCGAGGTACAGAACGGGCGGATGTACGACGGTGCAGGCGCGGGAGCTGCAGAACTGCAGAACTCGCCCGAGGCGCGGGACGGAGATGGTGCGCTGATGCCGCGCCCGTGAGCAGCTGCCGCCGTCCGTCTGAATGCGCAGAACGGGGACGGCGTGGGGCGCGAGGACGGAGTGTTCCTGCCCAAGGAGAGGGGCGCAGGAAGTCGGATCGCGCTCGAGATGCCCGGGGGTATGGGTAGCAGGACGACGACGTGCGCGGGCCCGGTGGACAAGGCACGCGTGGGGTCGGGAGACGGGAGAGGCGGGGAGAGGGGTGGCCGAAGCGGGTCCACGGACGACGCGGGACGCGGGGACGCCGGCTTCCTCGTATGTAGACAGTAGCCCTTCCCGTGTGGTGCTCAGGCGGAGGATATGTGCCTGGTCCTCGGCATCGGCGGACCTCGAGGGCGGGACAGCGGCGCTGGAGCACGTGCAGGTGGGCGCGGAGCCGCGCTGCGTGACGGAGAACGCGTCTGTGCCGAAGCGGCGATCCGCGGATGACTTGTATCCGAGCGTGTAGGACGATGCGCGCGCTCGAGCGGCCGGCGAGGTGAATGGGCCTGGTGAAATGAGGCGGAGGGCAGGGCGCACGGGAGACGCGGGACGCCGCCTTTATCGTATGGAGCCCTTCCCGCGTGGCGCTCAGGCGGAGAAGGTACTTAGCGATCACCGGTGGCGTCGAGGGCGGGGCGGGACATCAGTGTGGAGGCTCGAGTGCGGGCGTGCAGGTGAGCACGGGGCCGCGCTGTAGGTCGGAGAACGTGTCTAGGGCGAGGTGGATGTCTAGATAATGCGCGCGTGGGTGGAACAAGGCGGAGGGTAGGGCGCACGGAAGAGGCATGCAGTCCTTCCCGCATGGCTCAGGCGGGGGATGATCGGCGGGTGTCGAGGACAGCTGCGTGACAAGCGGTGCTGGGTGCACGGGTCATCATCCTGCACGCGAGATGCCTGCGAACGCTCAAAATGATCAGAGTAGCGGACGGATGCAACGTGGCTCAAGCACAAAGACCCCTACGAGAAACAGGTCACGTGCTCCACGTGACCGACGCGTCTCTATTTAAGTGTATACTTGACCTGCTTCTATCGGTGAAATGCCGGAGTAGTTATGCGTTCTGCCTTTGAATTACCGCTTTAGTGGTGGTCGGTGGTTCGAACCGCTTAACGGCAATTGGTTATTTCCTTCGACCCTTTTCCTTTTTATTACCTCAGTTTATGGCCGCCCTAAGCCGCCCTGTTTTATTTGGCATGTCAAGCAGCCATCATAATGTTTCACGGAGCCCTTCAGGGCCTGAAACACATCTAATTCCGGCTGATCACGAATTTCCTTTTGGAGATCGAGCAAATTTTCAATTCCCTCTTATCCGCTTACTCGATGGCCGACAAAGGTATCCACATGTTTTCGCGGTCATTCTCCGTCCATTAGACTGATACCTGTATTCTAGACCCGCCGCAGGGGGTGGATTCATCCCACAAAACCCCGGACAGTCACAGTCAAATGTGGCCGGTGTGCATTCAAAGGGCCACTGACCTCGTTCCCCCGCTTGCCCAACCTTAAATATGTGAAAGATTGCCATGACTGCGTGGAAAAGCGATGTCAAAAACGCGCTGAGAAGAAGGGTGAGGACACTGGCAATACCGAGCACAAACGCCGTGCACCGCTTGGAAAAGATACCTCTCTCGACTTGCCGACAATGTCCCCTGGTCGCCTTACTTCCCTCCTAAAATCACACAAGAATTCAGCCTTTCGAGATCCATACATTCGTCGAGACTGATGATACTGGTGGCACAACAGGCCGTGAATGTGCTATCGAGATAGCAAACCTTGTATGGCAAGCAACGGGGTATCGCTTCAAGTAAGAGTTTCTGGCCCAGTTGAAGAATAATACTCACCATCAATTAAAGCTACAAGAAGAAGACGAAGAGCAAAGTTGCCGACTCAGTGTATACATACACCTTCTATTGTGCCCAGCTGAAGGGTGAAGAAACCAAAAACCATTTGGCAGCAGACCCCAAAAAACGACGCGCCCGGATGAAGATGGACCGGTTTGCGTGCGATGGCTGGCTTCATATCACAGTTGACGATGCAGAGATTAGTGTTGTGACGGTGCGGATGACACACCATCGATGCCATACCCCGTACCTCGATATCTCAATCTCCAATGAAATCAAAGAGACTGTTGAAAATTTGAAGCACCTTACGGCCGCAAAGGTAGGTCCTAGACTCTGCTTAATATATATTGTCGTTAATTTTGTTTCGCAGATTTGGGAAGCTGTACTGAAGGGAAATCCAGAGACAGAACTGAATGAGAAACAGATCTATCGCCATTGGGCCGAGGTGAATTCGGGTGAATGGCGGCTCGACGACGATCAAGTCAAGTCAGCGCTCAAAGTATTGGAGAAGTACGAAGACCTCTCAGTTGAAATCATTCCTATCACCGCAGAGGACGGGATTTCTCAATGGCTGGCATTCTTGAGACTGTTTTCCACAAGGTAGAAAAGGTTGGAGGGGATATAAGGGATCATAAGAGGCGGAGAACGAGTCAGCGTACCTGGAAGGATAGCAATTCCAACACTTTGTACTTAGACTGATTTAATTGCATCTATGTAGTGATATACTCTACTTGTTACAGGGATTATTGAGGCTAACACGTAAGCCACGCCTGACGCGACGCGTTCGTCGGCTTCGGCGCGTATTCTCGAAAAGGGAATGATGTTATGTAATACGCACGTGACCTGTTTCTCGTAGGGGTCTTTGTGCACCTGTCATGCAACGTGCCCCGATGGCTGTCAAACCTTCTGGGTTATATAATTAGTGTTTACTTAATCGTTCAAACTGCCACCTTTCCTTCCCACTGCTACCTCCACGTACAACGATGCCCTCGCCGGACTCAATACCACTCTCAGTACTAGAGTCTTTCCAGACGCCGCCTCCACCGGCATTGTCAGCGGCGCAGTCTCAGATGCCATCGATGCCATCCGAATCCTCAAGCGCCCCGGTCCCTGCCAATGTGCAATCTCCGGGCCCTGAACAGCAATCCCCAGAGCCTGTATCGCCTTCACAGGAATCGCCACAGGTCCCCAAGGTATTTATCTATCACTCGCTAGGCCACAGCATCTCTCACAAGTCTATCTAGTCCGCCCAATTGTGCGTCGGGTGCTCGTTTTTCAAACTCGTTCTCTGATTGTTATCTAGACTCCGCATCAAGCTTACTCCGCACCGGCTGTTTACCATGTTCACTGTCATCGGCTTTCTTATTCCAAAAGATGTGACTTCGGCCATAGGCCTGCCCATGGTATCACTGCATCTGGACTGGGTTGGTAGCACGATAGCTCTCTTGTGAGTCCTGTGGTGTATTGGTTGATTGAGCCTTCACTCAGATATCCGTTGTTCTAGTTGTTTGGTATGTGAATACTACGTTGGAGTAACACCGCCTGTTTGGAAGGCCTGGCTGCATGTCGACCGATCATCTGAGATTCGACTTGTGGGATACGGACTGTCAATCGCTCTAGGTATGCATCGTGTCCACCGAACATGTGCTGGTTTCTTCTCTAATGAAGCCTTCCAAGTCGTGGCTGTTTACGGTGCGATATCCTATGCTGGATGGGAGCTAGCGCAGCACTTGACAGCTCGGCATGGCTTTGATCTCGCCACTGCTCTCCTCGTTGTCGTAGGTGCGGGCTTTGGAGGTGGGAACGTGTTCAACGGTAAGTCTCATTGGCCTCATTACTTTCTTGGTTGATCTGTTTTCCAGGGATATGCGGGATGATTGGACTGCCTTTCGGATTGAATGACCACCAGCTGGTGTGGATTATAGATTGTTTGGGAGAAGTATTCCTTATGTGTTTGGGTACGAAATCATTCGATGTGCTGCTTACTTGAGTCTAAAGACTATCGAACAGGTCTTCTCTCCCTAGTTTTAATTTTCCGGCACCCCACTCTTCCACGGATTCCTCATTTGCCAATTAAGGTCTCCCTGACTTTGATTACGGGTCTGATTTGTTGGTTGAATGCGGTTCTGTACATTTTTACTGTGCTTGGTGAAGGCCATGGTCAGTCTTCTCCAAGCTTCCCCTGAAATTCTAAGAAATGAAGGTATACAATAGGCGACCAAAATTCCTTAATTGCCCGATTGTCACGCACATTGCAGTTAACTACAGGTGCGTCCATTCTTCACTCGTATAGATCACACTCGTACTCAGGCATTACGAAGGCATCCTCTCTGCAGTCGGGTTCCTTGCCGTCGCAATTTGCGCTATTGTGTTAGCTCCATTGCCGATCTTCATCTTGCTAGTCCCCGCAGGCCTGTTGGGGTTCACTGCTGCGACTTGGTTGTCCTGGAAAACGAGGTCAGGCTACGGTCGTGTAAAGTAATACGGGGTCTTGAAGAACAACAGCGGGTTAAAGAACAAGTTACGGTGGGAGTAACTCGTCGGCGGCTAGCGTGAGTTCACCGGTGCTAACGTGGGTAAATGGTAACCGATATTAACTTTCGTAATAGACACAACCCGTTGCCCGAAGTTTGATCTGGGGAAATGCATTATTATCAGAGACTGGATAGTCGGCCACCTTAACATTTTTGACCTCGAGCCGGCGCAGATAATCATGTGGATACAGGTATATAGACCCCGCAATGAAGGTATGGATCCTACAAGTCAGCCTAGTTATTTTGCGTGAATTTAGATGCCGATTCCATGGCTAACCGAATTTGTTCGCACCTGTCCTATGCATCTCAGTCATCCCAAATCATTCAATGGATAGAAAGAAATTATACACTCAAACCAAACTGTAAAGCATAGAGCGTAACTATGACCAGAATTAAGGCACATATAGCTACATATGAAGTATTCGTCTCGACACTCCAGATGACGGCGTCCCATCGGGGTTGCGCTCGTTGCCGTTGCTGCGACGCAGCGGGGAGTCCCGAGCACCGAAAACGAGGAACGGGAGGATGTACGACGGAGCGGCTACGGCATCTACAGAGCTGCAGAGCCGGCCTGAGGCGCGGGACGGAGATAGTGTGCTCGCTCGCCCGCAAGTGCGCCCAGCATCGGTCGCCGTCCCTCCGGATGCGCAGAGCGGGGCGCAAAATCCGGCAGCACGGGGCGCGATGACGGACCGTTCCCGCGCAAAGAGGAGGGCGTAGGGCTCCAACCGTTTCCGTTTGTAAACGTTTTCAAACGGTAATAACCGTTTTTATTTCCATTTAGTTTGCGTGGAGGTGCAAACGGTAAACAAACTGTTTGTAAATGGATTAAAGGGTTTGAGCTGCGGGGCGCTAGAATCTCTCTAGCAGGTTCAAAACGCGAGCACTGCTAAGGACTGCTTCGTATGCGCATCTGATTTATTTGGGCAGCCCGCATTTGGAAGGTGATCCGACGGCCACGTGGTCTCGGCAGACTCGGCTTCCTGCTCAACCTAGGGTCGGATCAAAGTCTTTCATGATGAGATCATATTTGGGTCCACTACTAACTTCCAGTGCTTGCGGGTGTAAAATGCGACCTCCAATCATCAAATCACAGCCTTTCCGAACTGCTAACCCTCCGTTGAGGTGGTAGAATTGTAGTGGAAAGCCAGTCTCAAATTTTCTACTCGTGGATGTTGCGTTGATGGCTTATTATTTCACCCTTTTTGAACATGAGTCCCGCTTGTATCCACAATGGTACGAAACTTTCTGCCACTGGTCATCCTGGGCAAGAGTCTCTGCTCAACAGATATTCTCAAAATCACCCCACCTGTGCTATGTCAAGGCCCAAGTCAGGTCGCGGCAGTCATGCCAGTCCATAGAGGCCCGATGCTCCCTAAAATGTGGATTCAGGCTGGGTGAAGGGCTCAAGAACATCTTTCTGGACTGCGGTAGAGGCTAGGAGTACAGTGTTTTACCATCACTTGGGACAGTATCACCACTTGGGACGACTGCACTTTCCTTCGCAACGAGTAAAGCCTTGACTCCTAATTTTCGGGAGCATAATTCTGGACATGTAAACTATATCTGAGTACACTTTGGTATGGACCAGACTCTTAGATCGTTCTTGGGATAGAGATCAATCAGAAAAGTCCCAAATGTTGAAATTTTGAATTAGACATTCTGCCTTTAATAATGAAGAGAAAATTCATCTGAAGAGTCAGGATGTGAAGGGTACACAAAGTGTATAATCTACGCCCCCTAGTTCATGCTTTCCATCACTAAGTACTCTCAAGTCACCCGAATTTATGCATTTGTGCCTAGATGAGACATGTGACTTTTGAGACAAGCTCACTTTTTTTGCGATATTTCCAGTTCCTCCCATAGTCTGAGGATACATAAAGTGACCCCAGGTGGTCGAATTTATGTATGAAACATGTCCCAATGTATAAGATAATTATATCGGGCAAAACGGGCCAGTTGTGGCTGTATGTCCCAAGTGGCCATATTGGGCTTGATAAGACATTTTGGCACAGATAACGCACGGTTTGGCTACCAATCACCTCCAAACCGGGTATCCAAAGATGATTTTGGGTGGCTTAGTTCTCGACCAAATCATTTCAGCTTTGGGTCCAAGACCATATCAGATTTGGCCGTTCCAAGTGGTCGTAAAACACTGTAGTTGTAATTTACCCACTTGTTATCTCGTGCACTAGCGAAAAAAACCGTTTATAAACGATTTAAACAGTTTTTAATCGATTAATTACTGTTTCCATTTAATTTGCCTGGACCTGTAAACGAAAACTAAATGATTGGAGCCTTAGGAGGGCGCAGGAAGTCGGATGCGCCGTCTGAGCGAGATCGCGCCGAGATGCCCTGGGATATGGGTGGCAGAGTACAAGTCTGCGGGGTACAAGCCACACGCGGGGTCAGAGAACGGGAGACGGCGGGGAGAGGTGGGGTGGTCGAAGCGGGCGCACGGACGACGCGGGGACGCAGCCTTCATCGCATGCATGTATGATCCTCGGTGTTGGCGGTCATCGCTGGCGTCGAGAACGGGACAACAGTATAGAGGCTCGAGTACGGCGTTCGGGGCCGCGCTGCGCGACGGAGAAACGGAGAATGCGTCTGGGCGGTCTGTCCCAGATGACTTATATCCGAGCATGTAGGATGCTGCGCGCGCGGGTGGTGGAGCGCTCGGCGGCAGGCGTGGTGAACACGCCGGCGGAGAATAGAGTGCGCGGAAGACGCGGGGATGCCGGCTTTTTATGCAGTCCTTACTGCGTGGTGCTCATAGGCGGGCGGAGGATGTGTATCTGCCGCTCCGCGTCGGCGGGCGTCGAGGGCGGGACAGCAGTGTGGAGGCTCGAGTGCGGCGTGTGCAGTTGAGGTCGGGGCCACGCTGCGCGACGGAGAACGTGTCTGTGTCGAGGCAGATGTCCGCGGATGACTTGTATCGGAGCCCGTAAGATGCTGCACGCGCGGGTGGTGACCGCGCCGGTAGAACGAGGCGGGGGTAGGGCACACGGAACCCTTCCGGCGTGGTGCTCCGGCGAAGGGTGTGCGTCTGGTCCAGGACAGACAGCGGGGCTGAAGGGCTCGAGCGGTGGCGTCTGCGGAGCGGGGCGGGCGTGCGGGATAGATTATAGGGCGTCCTGCGGAGGATGATGGTCGATGAGCGCTGAGCATATAAAGGAGCGGGCGCTCCCAGTACTTCAGGTGGAAGCAAATAAGCAGGGAAAGTGTCTCGAGAAAGCTTACCTGCGCACATAGTCTCGGAATTCAGTTCTTTCGCGCCCGCCTCGCGGCCGGAGTCGATACTATCGACGATAGCTTTTAGGCCGAGTTATTTCTCAGCGTTCGCGTTCACACGCGACAGGAGGTGGACATCTGAACCCATCGCAAGCAGAGAGAAAGACAAAAACGGTTGATTCGGTTTCGGCAACGGAGGTTGGAGGAAGCAGAGAGGCGGTACTGATGCGGATGGCTCTGTTACACTGTGGAGCACCAAAGCTGTGAAATTCACCAGATATTTCACCGTTAAAATGAGGGATTTTCGCACTGAAAGCACTGTGAATTTCATGTCGACAGAGAATTTCACTCGCAGAACAGGTGAAGATTTTCACGTACAAAACGAAACTTTTCACCCCAATATTTTCACTGACTTTTGCCGTGAAATTCACATCTTTCCCAGGTGAAAATTAAGCCAGTTTTTGTCAAAAGGGTATTTCCCTTCCTATGTATAGGAAGGCTGGATGTCTTTGCCTTTGCATTACAGACATTATCTACAATCCAAAACTTACTATTACTGTAACTAACCCACTATCAACTTGAGACTTATTTGGGCACACACATGTAGTAGTGAAAACTCCAGTATTGATGACCAGAGTTATGTACCATGCTCCAGACACCGGGGAGGGCTACGTGAAAATGGTGATTCACTCCCTATTGGGGTGAAACATATTTTTCACTTACTTACCTCATCTTGGGGGACAGTTTCACTGTGTTTTCACTATGTACGTGAATATGTGCTTTCACCCATTATCCAGGTGACAAGCGAAGTTCGCGAAGTTGTACTGTGAAATTCACTGCCCTCTTTTTCCACAGTGTTACTCGACGGCATCCTAGAGCCGAGGTGCCGTTCCCCTCTCAGACCACCCTCGCCGCGTCTTGTCGTGCACGTATCCAGATTCTGGGCACAGAGAATGAGACCTGGACGCGAAACGGCTCGCACCCAACCCACGTAAGCTTGCCCAGGGATGCAATTTGGGAGTTTCTTGCTCGACTCGAGGCCTGGTCATGTATGCCTTTCACAGTCTTCGTTTTTTTCCGCGTCCCTTGGAGCTCGCGGCCTCATCCAGGTTCAAATCGTAGGAACAAGACCTGGACGCGAAGTGGTTCGCACCCAACCCCCATACACCCTTCAGATACCCTTTGAAATTTGGGATCCTTTGTTCGACTCAAGGCCAAGTCGTTCTTCTGGAGTACATCTTCCAAACACTTTGAGCTCACACACTAATTCTCGTTTCGGATGTATTAAATAAGACCTGGAGGTGAAGCGGCTCGCACCCAACCCACATTGCATATTAACGACTGGAAGTTGGGAATCCCTTGTTCGACTCAAGGCCAGGCCATGATTCGGCTCAAGACTCATTTTTCTTCCGTGTCCCTTTGAGCTCGCCCGCTAAACCAGGTTCGAATACCAGGAAACAAGACCTGGAAGCGAGGCGGCTCGCACCCAACCTACATGATTTGCAAGAGTCGCAACATTGCAAGTTGGGGGATCCCTTGTTCGACTCAAGGCCAGATCATGCGTCTTGTTGGTCGCTTTTTTTCTTCCACATCCTTTGAGCTTATGTACAGGTTAATTCAGGTTCAAATACTAGAGAAGAAGACCTGGACTTGAAGCGACTCGCACCCAACCCAACATGGCCTTGATTCCAATCGAATGCAAGTTGGGAGTCCCTTGTTCGACTCAAGGTCAGGTCATATGCCTGTATCTCCTCGAACTTTTGTGTGTTGGGAACATTTTCCAGCTCACACGCTGATCTGGGTTCACGAGATAGAGAGAAAGACCTGGAAGTGAAGTGGCTCGCACCCAACCCACATTGCATTTTGGCGACTGCAAGTTGGGACTCACTTGGTCGAAAGGCCAAGTCATCAACAGATCATCTCGATATTTTTCGACCATGTCTTCGAGTCACACGCCAATTCAGGTTCTCGATATAAGAAATAGACCTGGACAAAAAACGGCTCGCGCCCAGCCCACTGTTAATTGGCGGTCTTAGCAACTTGGGAGTCCCATGTTCGACTCAAGGCAGATCATGATGGTGAGGGAAACATGTTTGATTTTAATTTACTGCAACACTTTATGGGAGCTCAGGCAAGACAAGCTTGCGAGTCGGCTTGAGTGGAAGACAAGGAAGGCGGGGAGACACAGAGGTGCTCTTCCTGTTTCTTCCGTGATCTCGTCACAATCATCACCCGTGATGATTGTCGCATCCTTTTCTGCTTGCGATGCTCACCATCTCTGCCGCTGCTGAGCGCGCTTCGCAGATTTTTGAGGCCCCATCCGCCTCCCCGTTGTGCTCTTACGAGCTTTAGTACGCTTGGTGTTCTCGGGCTTCATCTCCGCTCTCCAGAACGCTCTTCGCGATCATCAAGATTTCTTCCGTTCCGAGGTGTTCGTCTTGCGCACCCCTTTGTCGCGAGCGACCCTTCCGTTCTGGACCGAGACGCGAAGCGAAGCCGTCACTTCCTTCGCAGTGGGCAACTTCATTGCCACACTTAGATTCTCACATATTTGCCTCCTTGTCACCTTCGCTCTGACATTGTCGTCCTCTCTCACCATATCATCTCTCGTACTGTAGCTCCTCATAATGTCGACCCGCACTACCTTGTTTGAACTTACCCGCTAATTCAGCTTACGGCAACAGGAAATAAGACCTGGACGCAAAGCAGTTCGCACCCAACCCACATAGTGTGCCTTGCAATACTGCAAGTTGGGGATTCCTTGTTCGACTCGAGGCCAGGTCATTGGATGACTTCTGAAGGTTCCTTTTTCTTCCGTGTCCCTTTGAGCTTATCGAGCTCACCCGCTAATCCAGGGTCACCACATAACAAAAAGCTTGCCATAGAAGGCAAGTTGGGAATCCCTTGTTCGACTCAAGGCCAGGTCATGACTAAAACACCTTTATTTTTTCCCCACCCATCTCTTCGAGGTCACTCGGTAATCGAAGCTCACGGGATAGAAAATAAGACCTGGACGCCAAGCGGCTCGCACCCAACCTACATAAGTAATATTAATTGCAACCACCGCAAGTTAGAATCCCTTGTTCAACTCACGGCCAGATCATGCCCACATCAGCTCCTTTTTTTCCAACCATCTCCCGGAGCTCACACATCTATCCATGTTCAAATAGGCCACTAGCCCGCTACACCAACCATCTCTTGACCGATCCCAAGACGCTCCCCGACCTCTTCGCATTTATCCAGCACACAGGCCTCTTCCACTCCGTCTTCGGAGACTTCAAACCGCTCGAACGGCTCGACAACTAGATTTCTTTCAGTTCCCTTTACCTATGCTTTTTACTTCAATTAATTTCTTTCTCCCGACACCTCCCGACCATCTATTCCCAGACTCTAATTGTTACTAGAGGCTCCGGCCACCCACATACTCCGCGGAATCCTCCGCTTCGCTACCGTTCTGTCACGGTACGCAAAGTCTCCGTACATGCCCTGTTACCTCAGATATTTTCATATGGGCGATTCACGATACAATTAACTAGACATACTCCTACCACATTTCCTAGACACAAAGGGAGTAGAACAAAGATACAATAAAATAAAATAAAATAAAAATATCAAATAGGAGGGACCAAGACCTGGACGTGAAGCGGCTCGCACCCAGCCTACAGGAAAATGCTCGTCGTGCAAGTTGGGCCTCCCTTGTTCGATTCAAGGCCAGATCGTTTCTCCTGGAGTGGATCTTTTTCTCTGCATCTCGTCGTGACTTCACTCGTTAATGTAGGTTCACAATCTAGAGAACAAGACCGGGATGCGAAGTGGCTCGCACCCAACTCACATAGCATATTGAAGAGTGCAAGTTGGGAATCCCCTGTTCGACTCAAGGCCAGGTCACTGTCTGGTACGGTTTGCCGGAAGGACTCGGATGTATTTATTTTGAGAACTTGTCGGCGGTTCGATTCCGGCCGAATACATTTGTCGGTCAGTCCCCAAATTAATTTGGCACCGGAGGCATCACACTCCATTGCTATCTGCTCTAGGTTTTCAGGGACACCACATGTTTGACAGACAGAAATCACTTCAAGATTTTCGATATGTGTCCAAAAATCACCAACTCTGAAAATGTTGTGAATTGACTTCCAGAATAATTCGCGGTGAAGTCGTCTCCAATTTATTGAACGTATAGATTTCCAAATCATTTCATCTGTTGGAGTGTAATCAGAAACCTCATACACAGAGCATTGGATGCGGTCTAGATTGATGAATGTTGCCTTCCTCAGTGGTTCTGGGCGGTTGCTCTTGATGATTTTTGTAAAGTCATATTAGTGTTAAAAATGGAAATTATTGTTCAGGGTATCAGATATGGCGTCCAGCGCACATCCTTGGAACAGCTTGGAATCCATTTCAATTCGCGTATTGTTCTTGTCTGGATTGAGCCACATTTTCAACGTTTCGCACGTCATTGGACCGCGCGGCCGGTCATGTGATAGCTGATTCAGCGTACCCCACGCACGGACCAGCCATCTCTCCTCGCCTCATCTGCCGCCTTACCCTGTTGAGCTAGCATGGAATACGGGCGGAGCAGCAGTGACGGTGTACACATTCATCTTCGTGCTGGATTGGCTACGACTCCGTCACCGGAGCAGGCCTGAAGTCGCCGTTAAGGCTCAAAGCACCATCGCTGTGGCAACAGCACTGGGACGAGCACGAACGCACAACCGCCTGCGGCTCCTTCCCGGTGGTCTGCATACGAGGCGCCGGCAGCTTTCGCAGCTGCCACCACCGCCAGCGACGCACGTCTCGGAGCTCGTGCACGACTTTTACGGCACCACCAGCGTCCCCCCGCCGCGGCTTTTCTGACATTTCTGGCGCGCGCGCGGATGCCGGGCCCAGCACGCCGTCCTGTCTGATACCCCGCCGCCGCCGTTTGTAATTGGCTTGCCAGACGCCCACCGTGGATGCCCGTAGCACGGCACCCGCTACCGGGCGATCGAGAGATGCTTGTGTATCCGGCGCACTACGAGTGTAGCAGGTGTGTGGCGTTCTTCTCACTTTCCTTTTCGTTCATTCTAACGCATGGATTGTATAGGCAACAACAGGGGATACATCCACGCCGGCTCCTGCAATCCCCCTGCTGGAACAAGTATGCGCGTCCGTACGCCGGCAAGCTCGTCCACAGCCCTCTTTTTTCATCCCGTCCCTCCCCCATATTTGTCCGCGCAGCACTAGCCACCCACCCACCCTGATCCACGCGCCGAAAACACCGAGGTGCACCCCCACCCCTCTCCTCCAGCCAACTCAGCGTCTCAGGATCCATATCTCAAGTGCGCATGGATCTCGCGCCGCGGGTGAGGGAGGAGATGGCCCTGGACCTCGTCTCCTCCCGCCAGCTCAGCGTTCTACGATCTATATCTCAAGTGCGCAGGCATGTCGCGCCGCGGGCGAAGGTGGAAATGGCAGTAACGAGAGAACATGCGGTCGTGTCTTCTCGAGTCCTGGCGGCTCTCTTCCCCACCGCACGTACCTCTCCCGGAATTTGGGGTTCTTTTTCCGTCGTCAGCGGCACATGGCTTGGGAAAACGTGAGGGAGGGAGGAGCATGTAACGAGGGGAATGTACGTCCCTCTCCACGCACACTGAGCCTCGGCGGTCTTGCTGACGACGTGCCGTTGCGCGGCGCTGGCGTGCCCTCGTTGCTAGAGATGCTACGTCCCCGGTGTGGCCCTGTCGCCATACTCTCGCGCGCATCAGGATTCGATGCGCGCAATCCTTCTGCTGCTTAGGCCGGATAATATCGCTGCTAAGAAGTACTGGGGTCTGACGTGCAAGAATATGTCTTCGTGGTGCGCGCCGCGCCGTTCGAGGCATTCCATTACCCCACTCCGGCGAAGCGAAATGTGTTCGCTGCGGGGAGGGAGGAGGGAAGGAGGGATAACGCGCACATGCACGTCTTCGCGCCATGCCGCCTCCATTCGCTCTCCGCCCGCCGTCGTCATCAATTCACCTTCGTCCTCCCGCTCGCGGCGGTGTTTCGCGATGCTGCCGGCACTCGCTCCTGGGACGGAGGGAGTGATGGGGATGTAACACATCTTCAGTACGGCGTTGTCTCGTTCGTCGTTGTCTCTGCGCCTCGAGGTTGCGCACTTGTCCGTCTTCCCCCCTTCCCGCGTGCACAACCGGGGCGTCGAGGCTCATCTTCCTGCCTTCTTTATAGAACGGCTGCTGTGGCCTCAATCTTTGTCGGTTCTTCTCGTTTGTAGGCTGATTTTACTCACGCTGCAATGTCGCAGGGAACTACCTATTCAGAATTCTTGATCTCACATATCATATAATATCTCATTTTTCACCTTCTCCAAGTGAAAACATGGTGGGAATGAGCTATATGATGTATTATTCCAATATAATCACACAGGGTGCTTTTTAGTGAATCAAAGCACAGTATTTGAAAAAAATAAGATGTTGTGGGCTCTTAAAAGAGTACACACAGCTGTCCACTGTGAAAACCTGTTAAAGAAGAAACTCATGTACTAGGACATTGTCATGGAGTCTATTTGACACAAGAAAGGGTGCCATCCTCTGTGGATTTATGAGGGGAAGATACTGAGTCTATGAACAAGACAATCTGGAAAGAGTTGAGGCCACAGCAGCCGTTCTACTGATCTACAATCATATGTTGCATTGTTAGATTGATTTCCCTGCTCACGAAAGGGCTTTTGAAGCACTATTAAAATTATGAGGTGACGATCCCTTGCGTATTCATCAGGCGAACAGGTTAAGCCTATGGCCAAAGAAAACCGCTCAAAATTGAGCACAGGGCAGCTGTCCTACTGAAAAATAAATCAAAAATCACCAGATAAATGTGTTTTCGTCGCTCATAAAACAGTCCTTGAGATCTAGTGAAGAATCTGAGTAGACAGTCCGCTGCGCATTTGAAAACCGAATCGATCGCACCTATAGATGAGGTAAATGGATGAGAATTGAGGCCGGGACAACTGTTCTAGTCGCGGGGATCAAAAAGTGCCTGAAAAGGAAGAAAAATTCGTTCGCGCCTTATGTTCCGCAAACATCAGGAAAAACTGTCTGGGAATTAGTTCCCCGGTTAGATATGTTGCGGACAATAGTCATATGTAGCAAAGCGGGGATGTCTGTAGGATATTTTGCCTCTGTAGCATCACACCTCAGCACTGTAGCACATCATAGGCGAACATAGCCGAGATGTCAAGCTACAGTGATTGGCGCCAAGTCTACATAGGCTACGGCGGCTAAATCCAAAACTGCCACTCACCGGAAGCAGGAAGACAGGTGCGCTAATCGAAACGGTAATGTGTTTCCGGTGCGTGAATGTCGAAAAAATGGATTTCAGCAAGATATGGTTCATCACTCGTATCAAGAAATAGCAGAATTTTAGCCAAGTCAATTGAATCTCCGATTGATCACGTGGGATTGCGTGCTTGGTTGATGCTTCTTGATGCCACGTCGTCGTTCTTTCTTCTTTTCTCCCATCTCCCTTCAGCTCCCTCGCGAATCCCTCCCCGTCCCAGAGTCTCTGGGGCTCTGTTTTCTCTCTACGTCTCCATGCCGGTCTCCTAATTAAGCACATTCAATGGTGTATCCTTCAAGCTCTCAAGCTGGACAAGTTCTTCACGATTTCTCGCTCGCGCTCACTGCAGACAAGATTATCCTCAAGACAAACAAGGACCCTTCAAGATACATTCCTGGGTCTCGCTGTGTACCTACCCTGCACCCTTATTGCCTGCGCTCCATCTCTTTCTCCTCTCCGTCTGCTTGCCGTGGCTGAAAGGTGCGTGTTTTTTTCTGCATCTCGTAAATGCACTCACTGATCCTTCTGCAGCATACCGTCCCCTCCCCTCCGCACGTGAAAGACGCGTGCTTCGCCCTCTGCCCCGTCCTCGCGATCCTCGTGTGCCTCGCCGTCGACACCTGCATCCGCATCCGAGCCATCGTCCCCCGCCCCTGCCCCCGCCTCTCCGTTCTCGGACACCCCCGCACCGTCCGACTTCCTCATCAACCTTGAGCTGAACCTCGATCTCGGCATGTTCGAGTAGCCGTGCGGGTTCGACGACGCGTACCCCTCGACGTTGGC
Organism: Mycena rosella; assembly: GCA_029378255.1. Classification (NCBI taxonomy): domain Eukaryota; kingdom Fungi; phylum Basidiomycota; class Agaricomycetes; order Agaricales; family Mycenaceae; genus Mycena; species Mycena rosella. Next base: position 411,835 of record JARKIE010000026.1, read on the forward strand.
GTACGGGGTGTTCCAGTACCGCAGCGTCGACCCCTTCGAGCCAGCCCCGGCGTCCCCCGCACTCTTGCGCGGCCCCGTACCCCCCTTCTCCTGCCCGGCCCCGTATGGCAACTCGACGCCGACAGCTTCGAGTCAGCGCCGGCCTCGCCCGCGCTCGCGCACGCCCCTATGTTGCCCTTGTCCCCGTACGGCAGCCGTCCTATCCCATACAATTGACAGTCCAGCGCAGGCTTGGACAGCAGGTATGTAGTGTACTGCTGAATCGGGAGGTGTAAATCCTATTAGCACCCTGTATCCAGATATGAATAAACATTATCTATTGGATCATTTACATGCCAGATTTGCATCAGCGAAGATAAGCAATGCCAAACCACCTATTCAGGCGGTAGGTACGACGTGCCGTGCGTGGCTATGAGACTATGCCACCCAATATAGTAAGCTGTAGTTGTCGCGCTCAACTACATTGCACTATATTTTAGGGGGGTAACGACAGAGCTACAAGAGCTATGCAAGCTACGTAGGGCTCCGTATTCACCCGTTTTTTTCCTGATGAACGGCTGTAATGAGAGAACGACTGCTCGACTCGTTCACTTCAAAGGCGTCAAAAAAATTGTAGCGGCATAATTCAGACTCTTACCTTCACCATCCATCTATGCGGGCCAGTCCTCCTCGAAATGATGATCTTCATAATCTTCGTACTCTCTCTGATCTTCCTCGGAGCACCCGACGGGGTACAAGTCGTATGGATCAACCTCAATATCCAAGCCGTGTTCCGCAAATTCTGCTATCCTCCGCTGCCACTGCCTCGACACGCCATACACGTAAGTGGCATACCGCTGGGCAGAGTTGCCGGTAACACTGATGCTGCGCAGCTTGCGTGGGCCAGAGGTAGGATCCATGGGAAGAAAGAAACGCATAAACGGCCCGCGCAACCTAGCCGCCCGCATTGCATACGAAACCAAAATTTGGTCAACTGCGCCTGTAGTTTCTATTTCCAGCACCTCAAGCTCGGGGAGAACGTCGGCAGGCGCTGAATCAAGCCAGTCTGGTCCGTCGGGGGATTGTGTCAGAATGAGATGGAGACTCCGAAGCACGGGAAAGGAGCATGGGGCCCAAGATCATGGGAGTATATGTTCTCGATCGTCAAATGGACAAGAGAAAATCCGTGAGCAGATTGAAAGGTGGACAGGGTGACCACAAGAGAGTCTTGCGGTTCCCAGTCGCTGTCACCGTCACGATCGAAAGAGACGCCGAGCGTGTGGAGTGCGGGTGGTGATATAAATTTGAAGAAGCGATTCAACACCCAGTTGGTCCATGTATGCAAGTTCATGGTGTGCAATCGATCAAGCCTGATTGGGGTAGTTCCTGTTCCCACCTGTCGATCTCGTCCCAATAGTCGTCATCGGGCATGCCAAGCGACAATTCCAAGGTGCAGAGCGACCTGCATTCGGGCAACAACTGGATAAAATCCAAGAACTGAAAACGGACTCCAACCGTGGACAGCTCGGTAAGATTTTTCGTCTCCAGGCGCAAGTGGCTGAGTCTAAGAAGAGGTTCGGTTTTTTCGTACGAGGAGATACGAAGACATTGCAAGTTGGGAGCGACCCTGCCCGGCTGCGAAAGCCCCGTGGCGTTGCTATTCCCGGTATTCTGGGTGAAAAGGAGGGTGTGGAGGGCAGATGCTGAAGGTTCAAGGAGTTGTGCCAACCTCGAAGGCGGAGTACATATTTCGAGATGGCGAATGCGATGCATGTACGGCGTGATGGTGGTGAGGAACGCCGGCGTCCTATGTGTAACAGCTCCAACGATTCGAACAGAGGGGAGGCTTGAGCGACTCCAGCAATGAACCCAATTAATACCGGAGGTCAGCAGAAATGGTGCGGAGCGGAGAAAAATTAATGGGAAAAATCTGCACAACTGAATTCAGTATGAACTATCAGCGCTATCTAGGTCTCATCATCGAGTCACCGTCTCCCCGCAGGGTGTATTTGTAGGTACTGGAGCGTATAGCGGTTCCAGTCAAGAGTGGCCGTCTTGTTCTCTAGGAACTCTACGCATGAGTTCTGGAAGACGCAACGAGTGTAGTTTCGCTTCTATTTCATTTGAGGCGTTCGGGTGGGATGGGGACAGGCCGGACAGATGCATTAAGAAGAGAAGGGGCCGTGTGACCTGTCTGGCGACGCTAGACCAATGATGGCGCGACGCAACAAGGCGACGGCAGCAGATTGAGAACGACCTTTGAAATTGGCAAGCTGGCAAGCAGCGCCCACAGAGAACCGGGGGAAATGGCCTAAGACGTAATCTGTGAGAGAAATGGGTATCGCGGGGTAAGCGATAACCTTGAATGGATTGGTCTTACTGAATGTAATACCTTTCCAAGAGGGAATATGACTTATATTTGGGTTCAAATACTGGAACCTTTATATAATCAGTCACACACAAGCTTTCACCAATGAAGTCTTAGATTTAAACCAGAGCTAGCGTCGTAGTTCAAATATGTAAGGCTGCTGTCAAAGCAAAAAGAATAGATGAGCGCTGGCGGCCCGGGTTGAGTATCACGCAGGTAGCGGTAAGTGAAGGTTTCACGGTGGTTGGATTGCAAGTAGTAAGATGATAAGATTTCAATACAAGCAGAGGTCAAGCCTCTTATATACTGCTAGCTACTGAGCGAGTCACAATCAAATGACTCAGACTGACTCGAAGTGACTCCAACCTGCACTGCCAAGCACTGGAATTGCGGGACCTGAGTCAGAAAGGCAGTGACTTGAACCGTGAGAAATAAATACTAAATACGAGGCATGTAGGCTAAAACACGAGGTAAATAATTGCCTATCTACCCAAAAGTGCCAATATCCATCACATAATCCACGAGATTGACGCGCTTGAGATTTGTAAGGTCTTGATAAGATCCTTATCAGGCTGCAAATTTTAGGGTTTTTCAGACATGAGTTTGTTTTGATAACGCTCCCGCCACGCCTCTCGCCTGCCTAAACGGAGAAGTAAGGCCGAAAAACACTTGCGGCGGTGGATTTAAACCATCTAGAACGATACAATGATAGGATGATTTCGGCCGTTTTAGGAGCCTATTCAACCTAACGTGTTCAATCTATAGGTGGTTCTAAATTATCCTACGCCCGGTGAAATTCCACCTAAGACCACTGTAAATTTCTCCTGGTCCTTGTTGAAGGCGAGGTTGAAATTGAACCTCCAACGCCCTCTCAGAGTGTGCCATTCCAACATCGTGTTCAAAGATCAACAGTGTCAAGATACACAACGAAAAGTCAGCATTCCCACCGAACTCCAAACGAAAGGGGGGAAGCGGTGTGATGTATTGATTTATATTCGGTAACACCATGGACGGGTGAACTCCTGTGGACCTTGATTCGATTCAAGGCGCCGCTCTGACTCCAGCGTCCATTCAAACCTTGTTTTTTGGCACACGCATCTACAGTTTCTGGCACTGCGCTGACCACAAACGGAGTAATGAAACAGTCCGGTGCGGGCTTGCTCCGAGCCTGCGGGAAAGAATTCAGCTGTTGAACAGGTATCACTCGTTGTACGAAAATTGCTATTGGTCTTCACCTCATTCACTCGAGCGACCAGTTTGAGATGTGGAACGACGGCAGCAGCGGGGATGTCCCAATGGCATCGTTTGCTGGAAGATGATACTGGCGTGAATACCACGTACACCGCCGTTTGTAAAAAAATGTACTTAAAATATTTTGTGCCGAATGTTTGTCGAAGCTTGCTTGAACATTCTCAAAATGTGACAAGGTCAATCCCGGCAATGTGTTTCAATAGTGACATCCAGAAAATGTAATGCCGGAACGTTACTGAACTATTGTCCACCACATTTTTGGGGCAATGTAGAGACATAAAACAAATCTCCAGGAGAATGTTCACGACATCACTTGGGAAGTTGCTCAAGAAATAGTATTCGGTTCTAATGGTAGTAATATGCAAGAATTATACGACAGTGATTGTACAGTAGAATATTTACGTCGCATCCTGGCGCGATAATAGGAATGATCAGCGGTCGACAGCGGTGCCACCGCCGGCGGCAGGGGGAATCATGGACGTCGATGCTGCTGCATTGACAGTCTGTCGACGGCCGGAAGCGCCGCCAATCGTGGCGAGGTCCACGGTGCCGTAGCGCTTCATGTCGGGATCTAGGATATATTGCTTGATAAATCTGGAGTCCACGTCAGCCAAGGAAGGCGGGGGGCGGGGGGGCAGGATAATAATGACTTACCTGGACATTTTCTTCGCATCGGGGTGTGTGCCGCGCATCTCCGCCAGTTCGATGTCGATGGTTATCCAGTATTTATTGTCGTTCCCCTCGCTGATGGTTTTCCGCTAACAACTTCCGTCAGAATCGCGCCGCTTTTCTCAAAAGAAGGAAAAAGTACCAAGAGTGCAATGCGCCCACAGAGCGGAAGGTCTAGCTTGACTTTGGTAACCTTCTGCACCAGGGAGTTGGCTAGATCCAAGACGTTCAGGGCATCGGAGCGCAGCGTGCCTCCCAGGACAGGATCACTGCCGAGGGACCCACCAATCTCGTGGGCGCATCAGCAATGGAAAGGGATAGGAATGAGGGGACAACTCACGATGCTCTTCATCGCATGACGCTTGGTTGTGAGAGTGTTCGTGATCTCCAGGGTGACAGCCTTGACTTGATCGCTGTCAGCAGCCATCTCGGTCGAGAATCCCCACGCGGATCCATTGAGGATGACCAAGTCCTGTGGAATGAGATGTAGATAGAACCGCTGCAGGATAAGTGCGCACCATGAGCAATTTCGTGGGCCCGATCTTCTTATCCACGTATGCAGGGATCGAGGCGTCCAGGAGGAGGATGGATGCGTGCTCGAGGATCTTGTTCTGACAGTGTTCGAGTTAGTATCGGGTCGCAATAACATGAGTGGCTAGTACCCGGAGTTTTTTAGGCACCACAACCGGGGAGTCGGCTGGATGGAGGAGTCGCTGCTGGTGGACGAGAGACAGTAGGGACCCGGCGAGGAGGATTAGCTGTTCAGCGCGGTCGGACTGGAAGTTTGTCAGACACGAACAACGACAAGGTTGAAAGAATACATCACCTTTGCAAAGATTTGGAGCTGGTCGTGGTCAACTTTGACCAACTTGTTGGCTCGCGAGACTTCGCCAGCAAACTGGGTCATGTCCTCGGTCGGACGCTTTCGCTGATTGGCCCTGGGGGCCCGCTGAGCCGGGGAAGGGGACGACGGGTCCGCTGGAAGCGAGGTGCCACTCGACTTTGGAGAGGAAGTGGGGGAGTCGGGTTTGAGCGGAGAGGAGTCAAGTGGCATGGATAACAAGTCAGATATTGAAGGCATGACTGAAGGATGGAAGAAATGGGAAGAGAACGAGTGTGGGTGGGAAGAAAAAGAGACGGGCAAAGTGGTTCGAGTCGAAAAGAGATGAGGTTTGTTTGTGGGCGCCCATCAAAAATAACCTTTGTGCACGGACCATCCGCACAACGGCCGTAGTCGTGTCTCTGCGTTAACCGCTATTATGCCTGCAGTAAGGAAAGACAGTGGTAGGTCAGCTTATGCTGCCAGAGATGAACAGACAGACCAACTTGTGTTTTAGCGGATTACGAACGAGTTCCCAATGACGACGACACTGCACCGACCCGTTTAAAATGCCTGGTCTGCTCTGGCGACACAGACATCTTAATGCTATTGTCAAAATCAGTTGCAACCCACCGTACAAGTCTGCGGCATCAAAGAGGGCTCAAGGATCGAGATGTCGCCGCTGCAACTCGGGCTGAAGCGAGCACATCCACGGAAATTCCTACGCTGAATCCACCCCCCGCGGTTCTCTCTATGGCGGCACAGTTTTCTGGGTATAACAGTGATTCAGACGACGCAATGTCCGAGACTGGCAATTTGAACGAGGAGAACCCATTTGAAGGCACCATGACTTACGGCGATGAGATATTTGACGCAGAAGGAACCCAGATCTTGTTTTCCGCTGGGGAGACTCCGGTGGACAACTCTTTGGAAACTGTGCGGAAGGACCTCGAGGATTTGGCGTACTACGACCACACAATCTTTGCGGACATGTCACCGATGATGGCGCAATTGTTCGACCAAACCGAGGATTGTACGGTAACGGATGCTGTGGCAGCTATGGCCGCGATGGGTGCGTAGAGTGGACCAGATTGGAACAGGAGCTGACTGCAGGGCTTCGCCAGGGATCAACGATTCAGATGACGAGGACGAAGAAGAGGCTGAGAAGTTCGGAGCTTCCGATAACGACTTTGACAGCAGCTGGGCGCCGCACGGATCAAAGCCCGTAAGTGTGAATTCAGCCCGGCACATGTCATGGGCTCACCCCTGGGGTGGGTAGATGTTTATGCTAGATCTGCTGGACAACTTGCCCCGGCTTCGCCTCTCAGACGATCACCTCAAGGCCATAATTTGGGTGATGAAAGAATGTGGAACCCCGGATGTCCCGTCATTTTACGCACTACGCAAAATGCAAGCCAAGGCGACCAAAGCCGTCGGCTTGAAACCGAAACACCATACCTCTGCATTGAACAATCAGTTCTATATGAACCATCCAAATGATTTGATACGCCTCGTACGGCCCCGTCATTTTTAATATGCATGATTATTCATTTTGCGTGTCCAGGACTTTGCCAATCCACTTGTCCGCAAATTCTTCCCTGTTTATCCGGAAATCACAACCACAGTCTCGGAGTTCTGGCAAGCCGCCAAGTACGTTGAAGAGATTGATAATGATGAACTGTCTCCGATGTGGGCGGATTGGGAAATATCCCCGCATCGCCACTTTTACGTCCGCGAGCTAGCACAGTGCCGAAACAAGGATTTCGTTATTCCCGTCAAGTGGGTCGTTTACAAGAATGAAGTACACGCAGATGCCTATGCTGTCATCCGTGAAGAGGCAAGCATGATACTCCCCACTCGTCTGCAAAATTCTGATGCAACCCCGCAGTCCGGGATTTTCACCGTAGAGGACCACAAGATAATCCGAGTCCTTGCCGCAGATCTCAGATATAATTACCTGGACATCATGGCGCAACTTCAAGCGGCTCCTCAAATTTCAAGTACTGGTCTTTCCCATCAGATGTCGAAGCGCTGACACTTGACACGCAGGGACCAGAAGTAATTTCGAGCCGCATTCTCCCCATCCAATCCGAGAGACCGCCCAAGGGCGACCGGTGTTCGTACTCCGAATTATGCCTTGGGCGGACGATGTCTCCGGCAACAAGAGCAAGCAATACAACGCGCACATGAATATGTATATTGCCAATATCAATATCCCACATAGGCTGCTTGCACAGGAGTATTTTGTTCGATTTTGTTCAACCTCTCCGCATGCCTCGTCTCTTGAACTGTTTGATGCATTATCAAGTGATTGGTACGAACTCCACAATTTATCCTCACTTTTCAGCTTTAATGTGTTTCAACAGTAAAAAAGTCGACTGGACCGAGGCGTACGACTGTCAATTACAAAGAGAGATATTGTTCAGAGTTCGTGCACATCTGCTTCCAGCAGATAACCCTCAACAGGCTGAATCGGCATCAACCTCGGGGTCAAGTTCAACATATTGGTGCCGTGAGGACAAGAGTGGTGGCTCGGCATCACACAGGGAGACCGATGAAGGGTATCATGCCTTTTTCTCTGTGAATCCTTCGTTCAAAAGTGCCGGTTCCGATGCTAACAAACATCTGTTTAGCCCGGGGAGACCCGAACACCCGAGGAGACAATTGCACAAATAAAGGAGCAGATCAAGGCCGCATGTCGGGGCGTCGAAACGGCTGTCGAAGCCCTGCAGACTGCGACTGGAGTGAAAGACAAGATCGCTGTGCACTGGATTAAACAGCTGATCCAGAAAGCACGGGAAATCCAAAAGGAGAGAGTTTACGATGGCGCGACAAGAGATCCGAGACTCAATGACAAACACATCAAGGGAGACGAACGCGATGAAATTAAGCAAGGGATCATCACTGCGATACAAGGAGAACTGTACGCTTGGGTCATTCTACAACCCGAGGAGCGATATAATGCATTGAACGAAGAGTCTCGTAATTATTGATTTCCATCTTCGACTGGCGTCCACATTTTACTAATGTTTTTTGCAGGTGCAAAGAACGACCTCCGTCCCGGAGATCATTTCAATGCTCTCCTGTCCCTCCGTGGGCTTGACCCTCATCGTGACAGCCCCTGTGAAATCCTGCATACCTATCTTTTGGGCGAAGACAAATATGTATGGCACGAGACAACCAAGAGCTGGAACGATGCACAGGGTGAGCTATTTGCAGCACGCCTTCAATCGGCCTCATTTGATGGATTAAACATTTCGCCGCTGCGAGCAAGCTATCTGGTTCAATATAAAAAATCACTGATCGGGAAACATTTCAAAGGCCTGCAGCAACTCGCTGTTTTTCAGCTCGATGATAAATTGTGCTCCCCCGAGGTCTTCGGGCTCTGGAAAGCCAACGGTGTGCTTGGCGCATTGCTCTGGTACCCGGAGATAAAAAATATGGACGAGTATCTCGTCAGTCCAGGTCAATTAGCTCATTTAATTATGCTCACATTACATTACAGGCTGATCTTGCAGTTGCAATCGACAACGTGCTTGACCGTTGGGCAATTGTCGAGCCCACCCGGATCATGGTCAAGTACAAATTGCATGTGCTCCCCCACATCCCGGAGGCGGTCCGACGATTCGGGCCATCCATCCTGTTTTCTACCGAAGTATTTGAGTGCTGGAACGCGGTGTTCCGCCTCTGCAGTGTTCTCTCGAATCACCAAGCACCGAGTTTGGACATTGCGACAACTCTGGCGGACATGGAGAGATTTAAACATCAAGTTAGTGGTGGGTGGTGGAAGCCAGAGGGCAGCGACGATTGGACTCAGGCAGGGCCGAAGATCCGAAGCTTTCTCACCGGAAATAAACAACTGCAGCGACGCCTGGGGTGGACACCACCAGATTTGTTCAAACCAGGTAATCTCGAGATCCGACGTGACAAACGTCCTGCTAATAATTGATCCAGGAACTGTCAAGCGACTCTCAAAGGCCAAACGGAAATCAGGGCCTTGGAAATTCATGCTCGGTTCGAATTCGAACGAAGAAGTAATTGAACCCGCACAGCGGATCGAGTCGTCTAACTCAAACTGGACTGATTGCAAGTATGCCGTTGTCCGCTCCGAGGACATATGTTTCACGGGAAGCTGGGTGTTCTTCACAGATGGTACCCAGGTACGCGTCAGATCCTTTCCCGACACTTGATTCAGCTGATTCCCATCGTTATATATCAGACGATCGCCGGCCGCGTTGTGAATATCCTAGTGCCGGAAGGCACCCTTACGGACACGGGTGCGGTCGTTGTCATCGAACAGTTCAGCATCTCAGTCTTCAATGATGCCCGGCTCAATATGCCTCTTCTGATTCGTACTGATACGAAATTCGCGGTGAAGCCAAAGGTGCCGTAGGAAGCGTTTTAAAAAATCACGCTTACCTGTACATCCAGGATATCTTGTTCAAGTTCAATGCACAGCATGATTGCCGCCATTTTTCATGCCCGTTGGTGAATGTTGCAGGACCCAATCAGGAACGCCAAGCGTCCAAACTAACCCGGAAGTTGACCGCTCACTCCGAGGATTCTAGGTTCCTTCTGAACATGCATGCACTGCACAACGCAAATCTCATTAGAGAAACACTTCCCCGTCATATGACCCAGCCGAAACCGTGCTTCCTCGATCGCCGCGCCAAACACAATGAATTTGCTGCAAAATTGCGGGAAACGGGTCCCGAGAAGTGTGTTCTCGCGCAGGCTAAGGCCCAGGCCACAAAGCTCAGAAACAAGCAGGATAAAGCGGATAAGACTGAGGGCGCCCAAGAACGCGCCACTTGATGTCATTTACTGCACTCTTACTCCTTGGATCGATGTTAATATGAAACCTGTCTGGAATGTTGCGACACTATTTTAGAAATATTACTTCCGACATTTGCGAGACGTTTAGCCCAAAATATGCCGAAAACGTTGTCAAAATGACCCCAGGATATTTCGCTGAATCTTTCGTCACTATTTTTCAAAAACATCTTGGAAATACTTGACTGAAATGGTGGTGTAGAATTCCGCGGAAGAGTCGACCGGCTTCTCCTGCTGGGTGGGAATCAACGTCACGAACGGTTTACGCAGTGAACAGTCTACCTGGACGCGAAAATTAAGTTTATCTATTAGTTTGGAGTATTCATATCATCGTGCATTTGTGCATGCAGGAATTTGCTCAGATCAACAAGACACTGTATTCGTCACGAACGGCTTATGCAGTGAACAGTCTACCTGGACGCGAAAATTGAGTTTATCTATCAGTTTGGAGTATTCATATCATCGCGCATTTGTGCATGCAGGAATTTGCTCAGATCGCCAAGACACTGTATTCAAACGCTTAACTGCTGAGTTTTATATCCTCCCAAACCACACCTCAGCCGCATCTTCTCCGTCGCCCTCGACAGCCCGGACTTCACCCTCCTTTCCCCAAAAATTACCTTTGAACGCAAACCCGTGCTCGCTACTCGGATTGCCGGTTCCACTGACCCACTCCGCCACATACCGCTCATCCAACCCGATTGTCATGGGATGCCGCCCCTTGTTCAACAGCATAGAGACCCAGGTTGCTTGGAAAGTCGGTGTGAAGGAAATTCCAAATTACCACTCGAGAAACACCTACCAAGTCTCGCGATGAGGTCAACACGCCTGCAGCGCCTGCCCAAATCTTCTCGTCCCCTGGACGCTGAAAATATGGCGACTTTCATCCTATAAGGCCAATTTTATTTTTCCGACACGTGTCACCCCGACCTTCACGGCTGCAAGCTGCGGAATTACAGAACCATATACAGGGAATACAACACATTCACCGCGGCCTGCACGGCTGTGTGAGAGAAATGAGGTTTACGGAAGTGTGCGATTGGAATTGCACAAATATAATACCTCGAGAATGAATATATTTGAGTTCAGGAACCCCTATATAATCAGTCAACCGATATGTGGGTAACTTGAATGATAGCTTCACCAAGTTAAAGACCGGATCTAAGTCGTACTTCAAGTCTAGCAACCTGAAAGTAAGGAATAGATGGGAAGCTCTAATTATACTGCAAGGTCTAGCAACGTCACAGCAGAAGCAAAGCAATTCTAATTGTACTACAAGGTCTAGCAACGATGCAGCAGAAGTAGGGTGTACTGTAAGGTCTAGCAACGTTACAGTGGAAAGTAGAAAGTCAAGTGAGGCTTGGCGTCACTGAAAGGGAGCTGGCTGCTCGGAGATCACGCAAATGTGCGGTTCAGATAGGTGTATTGGCAAAGTAAGATTGGATGTCTACAGAGGGGAAGACACTCCTCTTATATACTACTAGATACTGACTGAGTCATAATTAAATGACTCAATGTGACTCAGACTGACTCCAATGACACTGCAATGCACTGGAAATGCGGGAGTGAGTCACGAGGCAGTGTTCAACCGTGAGAATAATAATAATATGGTGCCGGTTCATGGTTGCACAGCCGGAATCGTGTGTGGCTATGCATCAAGAGTGCATGGAGTCTAACTAACAGGCATAGGTAATAAAAACTGCATATAAATAAATAAATCACTAAGATCCATCACAGGGTGCAAGCTGCGGAATACGGAACCATATACATAATACAATATCGTGGGCGATAACCTATCCCCGCTGCAAGGAAGCTCTCGCTGTGAATTATTAAGTCAAGACATGGGCGCGCCAAAATCGGCGGATATGCACCTCCGGAACGCAACAGCTCGTTTGCCGCTATCATGGTCGCGTGCTACTCAGATCAAGCTAGATTATGCGGGTTATTCAACTAGCCGGTGCGTTGGTTAGAGCATTTGGGACACCGGCGTCCCGATGCCAGAGAGTGGAGCCCCGCAAGGTATAAATGAGGGGATCGTTCGTCAACTACCATCAGCTCTCAACCGCCTCAGCATCTGGTGAATGTTATATTCTCCATACCTCAGCTCAACAAGCCCTCATCCGAGCTTTCAGAACCAACAACATTACCATGAAGTGTGTCAACATTGCAGCCCTGCTCTACGTGCTCTTCACTGCCCGCGCCGTCTCTGGACAGTGCCAGACGGGCCAATGCGTCACGCTGTTCAGCGGGAGCGGCTGCCAGGGCGAGATCACGGAATTTATCCCGTCATGCAACAACAACTGCATCCAGTTCAACAGTTTCAACAGCATTTTCACGCTCGGCAGTCTCATCCACGGGACTGATTGTGAGGCCTTCTCCGACTCCAACTGCCAAAACCAGATCGTGAACACTGGGAATCACATTGTCGGCACATGCGCGAATGCCCCAGGTGCCAACAGCTACAAGTGCTTCTTCGATTGCTAAGGTACGTTGCCGGTGCTTCCGAATACCACTTTTTTAAAATGTCCTGTGTAGCGAGGCGAGTGAATATCTGGAGCGAGGTTCTTAAGGCTACTGTACAATTGGATCATTTGCGAGAATGTGAATCAGATTATGTGATATTCACATGCATATTCGGATTTAATGAGCTGTGCGAAGTTAGTTCTGGTGAACTCTTCCCCTTCCTGCATGTACATGCACACAACGTCTCAGTTTCTTCCCTACGGTGTGATGTGGACCGCGGTGCTATGATGCAAAATAGATAGTATTCGCTTTGCAACTCGTTCAGTCACTAGGGGGGTAATACGAAATGGACACCAGTGGTGTAGGTGGCTGTCGCACAGATGCGGTGTGTTCCGTGGGTGTGTGCGTGTGTGTGTGAGGTGTCTCGCAAGAGATGAGAAGATGGTCAATAAACAGTGCGGTCAATGAATGTGGATACCTTGGCAAAGGACAATACATCTAGGTAGGGTGTACCGTGGTGAGGAGCACGAGGAGGGACGAAAGCGAGCCTCGGTCGGAAGGCTGCAGCAGGGAACGTTAGATGTGGTGGTCGTGGTGGTGGTAAACCGGGTGTATTGGTGGGGGAGATACATGGGTCGACTACTGACTAAAGATCCCAAAACCTTGCCCTTTTTATACCTTTGCTGCCTGTACAGCCTCCGGCATCCGGTACCACGTGCTCCCTTCGCAAAGGGAAGCTAGGCCCGCTGGAATCGGGGAAATCATACGATTGCGAGGTCTACGAGGGCGATTTTGGGGCTCCAAGGTCGAAATATTGAGTGATTTTATAGAGGACTCGCTCCCTTGTTTCAGGTGAGGCCCAAATGGAGGCAGAACGTCCCATGGTGCGTCGGCGGCCTTGGGTCTGGGGTCTGTAGGGAGAGCGACAGACGGGCAACGATGCCCGCACTCCAAAACGAGTGTCCAATGCTAGGAAATCGAGCGATTTTATAGGCACGGTTATTAGAGTCGCTTATTGTTTGGTGAAAATTGGAGTGATTTCTGGTGACTAGGAGGCTTCTTGGTGCGGTTTCGCGTGGGCAATGGACGAGGAACGCTGCTGGAGCGCTGAGACATTTAGTGCACATCAAAGGATTTTTGGCTGGGTTGGGGAGTGGACAGAAAATTGTGTGATTTTGGACCAAAAGTCAGACTGAGAGGCTCGGTGGGGCTCAAATTGATGGTGTCTGCAGTGGATTATTGGTCGTAGTTTGTGTCCCAGTCAATGCCCTAGGTCGAGGAGCGTGTTTGTGAGAAGTCCGAATGTGATTTCCAGATGTGTCCCGATTTGGTGATATAGCCGTGCTGTGCTTCTTCATCCCCGTTGTGCCAGCGATGCTACATGAGGGCATACGCAGAGCATATACAGCCCTCACAACGGTGGTCGTATGCATATACCCAGAGACACAATACCCGGCATTGTGCCGTGAAGAGCTTGAGCTATACAATCTTTTAGTGGAAGACGACAATGTCTAGGAGTAATACAACATAGTCGCTACTTTTCTTGGATTTATGCGGCATTTTCCCGGGTGACCTGTGAAAGTTTGAAGATGCGGAAGGTCATACATCTGCTCCAGTACCGTGCCCAAATTTCCTGGGGCTCCACGGAAGTAGAATATAGTTGTGATCCCAAAATGATGGGCCGGCAACAAATTCTCTATATCTTCCGCTTCCTCGGTTGCTTAGTAGATTTACACAAACACGTAACACGACTGCAGCAATCAATCCCGGAAGACTCCGGGGGAAAATGACAAGAGGTGAGGGAAAAAGAATTGAGATTCAGACCCATCAGGAAATTCGAACCGGTTAGAACCGATAGTATGTGCCAAAACTCCGTGTAGGGTATACTGGTCTCGTTCAGCTTACACCAATTCCCACAAAACAGCTTCAGAAGACTGGCAAGAACAAATGTATTTGGCCGGAATCGAACCGCCGACAAGTTTCCAAAATAAATCCATCCGAGTCCTTCCGGCAAACCGTAGTCTGGACTACATAGTTGCTCCTTTTATTTGTGGACTCCTTGAGAGCTCACATCTATTCCGCTTCCTGAGGAAACAAGACCTGGGTGTGAAGAGGCTCGCACCCAACCCGCCATATCTTTTTAGCCACCAACTGCAAGTTTGGAGTTCCTTTTTCGACTCAAGGCCAGGTCGTTTGCGTGTGGCATTGTTGTTTTTCTTTGCAGCTTGTTGTGAACTCGCGCGCTAATCCAGGTTTGTGAGGTATTATGTAAATAAGACCTGGATGCGAAGCGGCTCGCACCCGACCCACATATATACCATGTTTACTGCTATTACAAGTTGGGTGTCCCTTGTTCGACTCAAGGCTGGGTCATATCTCCAGTGTCCGCTACATCCTTTTTTTGACCATCTCCTCGAGGTCACCCGCTAATTCAGGTTCGGAAGTAAGGAAATAAGACCCTGGACGCGAAGTGGCTCGCACCCACCCTACATAGGTCTTGGGTAACCTTTGTGAGTTAGGAATTCCTTGTTCGACTCAAGGCCAGGTCATTCGGGACTTTATTTTTTCTCCCGCATCCCTTGGAGCTCACGCGCTAATTCAAGTTCGGAAGGAAGGAATAAAGACCTGGATACGACGCGGCTTGCACCCAACCCACATAGCATTCAATATTGCAAGTTGAGACTCCCTTGTTCGACTCAAGGCCTGATCATGTCTTCTCCGTCTGCTCCGTCCTTTTTCGATCATCTCTCCGAAGTTGGGTCGCGCGTTAATCCAGGTTCGGGACACAGAAAATCAGACTTGCATGCTCGCACTCAACCTACATACACCCTTCAGATACCGTTGCAATTTGGGAACCCCTTGTTCGACTCAAGGCCAGGTCATGCCCAGAAGACTTCCATTTTCTTCCGCGCTCCTTTGAGCTCACCCGCTAATCCAGGCTCAAAAACGTAGGTAATATAAGACCTGGACGCGAAGCGGCTCGCAACCAACCTATATCATCACCATGAACTGACGCGAGGTCGCCTTCGAACGCTTAAAATGGTCAGGGTAGCGGACCGGGATGCAACGTGCACCGATGGCTGTCAAACCAGCTGGGTTATAATTAGCGCTTACTTGATCCTTGCCACCTTTCCTTCCCACTGCTACCTCCACGTACAATGATGCCCTCGCCGGACTTACAGGTACCACTCTCAGTACCAGAATCTTTCCAGGCGCTGCCTCCACCGGCATTGTCAGCGGCACAGTCTCAGATCCCATCGATGCCCTCCGAATCCTCAAGCGCCCCGGTCCCTGCCAATGTAGAATTTCAAGACCCTGTCTCGCCTCAGCAGCAATTCCCAGAGCCTGTATCGTCTTCACAGGAATCTCCAAAGGTCCCCAAGGTATTCATCTATCACTCGCTATGCCACAGCATCTCTCACAAGTCTATCTAGTCCGCCCAATTGTGCGTCGAGTGCTTGTTTTTTTTTCAACTTGTTCTCTGATTTTTATCTAGACTCCGTATTAAGCTTACTTTGCACCGACTGTTTTCCGTGTTCACTGTCGTCGGCTTCCTTATTCCAAAAGATGTGACTTCGGCCATAGGCCTGTCTATGGTATCACTGCACCTGGACTGGGTTGGTAGCACGATAGCTCTCTTGTGATCCTGTGGTGTATTGGTTGATTGAGTCTTCACTCAGATATCGGTGATTCTATCAGTTGTGTGGTATGTGAATACTACGTTGGAGTAACACCGCCTGTTTGGGAGGCCTGGCTGCATGTCGACCGATCATCTGAGATTCGACTTGTGGGATACGGACTGTCAATCGCTCTAGGTATGTATCATGTCCACCGAACATGTGCTGGTTTCTTCTCTAATGAAGGCCTTCCAAGTCGTGGCTGTTTACGGTGCGATATCCTATGCTGGATGGGAGCTAGCGCAGCACTTGACAGCCCGGCATGGCTTTGATCTCGCCACTGCTCTCTTCGTTGTCGCAGGTGGGGGCTTTTGGGTGGGAGAATGTTCATCGGTAACTCTCATTGGCCTCACTACTTTCTTGGTTGATCTGTTTTCCAGATATAGTCGAGGCGGCTGTACTGTATTTCGGATTGGATGGCCACCAGCTGGTGTGGATTATAGATTGTTTGGGACGAGTATTCGCCATTTGTTGTGTACAACATCATTCAATGTGCTGCTTACTTGTCTAAAGACTATCGAACAGGTCTTCTCTCCCTAGTTTTAATGTTCCGGCACCCCATTCTTCGACGGATTCCTCGTTTGCCAATTAAGGTCTCCCTGACTTTGATTACGGCGCTGACTTTTTGGTCGAGTGCGGTTCTTTTCGGGCTTACCCTGGTTGGTGAAGGCAATGGGTCAGTCTTCTCCAAGCTTCCCCTGAAATTCCAAGAAATGAAGGTATACGATAGTCGACAATAATTCCTTAATTGCCCGATTGTCACGCACATACAGTTACCTATGAGTGCGTCCATTCTTCACTCGTATAAATCGCACTCGTACTCAAGTATTACGAAGTCATCCTCGTTGCAGTCGGGTTCTTTGCCTTCGCAGTTTGCACTATTGCGATAGTTCCAACCGACTTGTCGAACGTCTTGGTAGTCGCCGCAGGCCTGTTGTTCACTCCTATGGTTTGGTTGACCTGGAAAAAGAGGTCAAGCGACCATCGAATGCGGGGTCTTAAAGAATAAATAGCGGGTCGTGAAGAATAACAGCGGGGTGAAGAACAAGTTAGGGTGGGATTAACTCGTCGGCGGCCAGCGTGAGTTCACCGGTGCTAACGTGAGTAAATGGTAACCGATATTGACTTTCGTAATAGATATAACCTGTTGCCTGAAGTTTGATCTGGGGAAGAGGCATTATTATCAGAGACTGGGTAGTCGGCCACCTTAACATTTTTGACCTCGAGCCGGCGCAGATAGTCATGTGGATACAGGTATATAGGCCCCGAAATGAAGCTACAAGTCAGCCTAGTTATTTTGCGTGAATTTAGATGACGATTCCATGGCTAATCGAATTTCTTTTCCGGCTGTATCCCCAAACGGAAATAAACGGCCTAGCGAGAGCGAACGACGAGGAAGAGATAAGCGCTCATCACAGATGTCGTTCCTAATCGGTACTTCGGCGCTTAACAATGCTGCAAGGTAGATAAGTAATACGCAAGCCCAATGGAGGCCGCGGGTGGTATGGAGAACACAGGACGAAAAATCGGCGTGAATGAAAGAGCAACAGGCATGTTTCGATTTAAGATGTGCGCGGCGGATGTATTCGAAGCGACGGCATACAAGTATGCGAAGGAGGGAGGTGTCATATGCGAGAGGAGCGCACAGCGCGAAAGTAATCCGTGGTACAGGGCGTTCACTGTCCGTGCTAGGAGTAGTAGGAGCGCCGGTTGGAGTGGCAGGGGCGTGGTGTAAGTCGGAAATCGGCAGCCGCACATCGCCCGTGCGACCGCGACTACCCCTCACGGGTAGAAGCCGAGCACTGCAAACGAAAAGAGGTCAGGACCACAGACGGATAGCACAATGGGTAACGCACCATCTCCGTCTCAGCGCGCAGACTAACAAAGTCCGAGCGACATCCCCGCCGCCCGTCTTCCTCGCCCGTCCGAACTTGGGCTGCGTAGACGCGCCGAATCAGCGCCGCCGTCCTGGCGCCATAGCCTGCTGGTAACAGTCACCGCCCGGGGTACAACAGGAGAGAGACGGTAGTCGCGGGAGCCTCCTCCGTCCATTCCACCAGCACCCGTGCCCCACCGTCCTATCCGCGCGCCCGGGGTGCGGTGCGCGGTGTGCTCCGGGGATGCGTGGTCGAAGGCCCCGAGACACGCGCACCACGCTCGCGCCTGTCAAGCGTGTCTCCCGCTCGGCAACGCCGCGAGTAAGGCTCACAGGACGCAGCGGACGCGCTGACCCCAACGAGGTCGCGAGCAGGGAGCGGGTGTGCCAGTTGCGCACGGTACAGGCGCGGCATGTGCAGAGCTGCATTGCGCTCGCCCGCAAGTGCCCCCCCCCCCGCCGTGCGTGCTTAACCGTCCATCCGACTGCGCGGACCGAGGCGTTGAAGCCGCATCGGGGCGCGAAGAGGGCGTCGATCCTCGTCCCCGTGCAAAGAGGACGAGCGCAGGAGGAAGGCGGGGCCGCGGGGCGCACGTCGTCCGTATCCGTTTGCACACGTCGCCTGGAGAATAAGTAGCAGGAGGAATCCGTCCAGCATCGCAACGGACGGAGGCGCGGTCGAGACGTCGAAGGGGACGGTGCGTGCGGCGCAAGAGAACGGGTGGTGATGGTCGAGCTGCATTCGTCGTGGGCGATCCGCGCGCCCGAGAGTGCCCCCGCGTCCACCGCTGCCTCCACACAAAACGCCGTTCTGCGCGTCCGGGAGGTGCCTCGTTCGGGAGAATGTATTGTGGTGGGTGTAGAGTAAGTGCGTGGTGGAGGGGGGGTGCGATACAAGTTGCGAAGGACTGCTTGCGAGAAGGGCGCAGCCTCCGCGCTGACGGGTACCGCACGGAGGCGTGACTGACAGAACGAGCGTAGGAACGATATTGAGCCGCCTGTCCCGGTGGAGGATACTGGGTCGCGCGACCATCCTATCCCATCCCAGCGTCGTGCCCGTCCCATCCTCCGTTGCTTCGAGGGACGGAGCGGGGGCCGCTGCGTGCTCACGCCGGCTCGTCGCCCTACGCTTCCTTTCCTCCCTCCCTTCTCCTCCAAACGAACTGCCTCGCCGCGTCCGCGCGCGCCGCGGAACGACCGAGCAGGGGAATCGAGCTCCGCGCGCGCTCCGTGTGTGCCTGTGCTCCTCGTCCCCGCAGAAAGCACACACCCGTCTGTGTAATAGGCGCGGTGCGGACGAGCGCTGGACGGAGGCTAGACGGAGGCCGTCGAGCCGACTCTTGCTCCTCCCCGAGCGGGTGCGGGATGCTGGGCGGGACGGGTGCCCGCTGCAGCGGCGCGCGCGCGTGCATCGGGGATGCAGGTAGAAGAGCCCAGCACGCGATACGCGCTCGACGCCGCCGCAAGCGACGGGCCCAGTCCCACGCACGCGATGTACGGACCTCGGTGCGCTGCGGATGCGGGGTAGGAGACCCACGATGCTGCAAGTAGGGCGCACGCGACACAGCATAACGACGGCGAGGCGAGGTACAGGTACGAAACGGGCAGATGTACGACTACAGGCGCGGGAGCTGCAGAGCTACAAAGCTCGCCCGCGCCGCGGCACGGAGACGGTGCGCGCGCTCGCCCACAAGTGCGCCCACGCGAGCATTGGTCGCTGTCCATCCGGATGCGCGGAGCGGAGACAGCGCGGGTGCGAAGACGGACGGCAATGCCGCGGCGCGCGCAAAGAGAGGGCGTAGAAAGGTGGATGCGCCGTCTGGGGCGGGATCGCGCCCGAGATGCCCTGGGATTTGGGTGGCAGGATACGACTCGCGGGGTACAAGCCACGCGCGGGGTCGGAATAAGGGAGAGAGCGGGGAGAGGCGGCGGGGTCGAAGCGGGTGCACGCAAGACGTAGGGACGCCGCCTTCGTTGTATGGAGCTCTTCCCGCGTGGTACTCAGGCGGAGATCATCGCTGGCGCCAAGGGCGGGACAGCGGGGCTGGAGCGCTCGAGCGCGGCGCGTGCTCGGAGATCTGGGGCCGCGCTGCGCGAGACGGAAACGTGTCTGCGTTGAGGGGATCCCCCAGACGACTTGTATCCGAGCGTGTAGGATGCTGCGCGCGCGGATGGTGACCGCGCCTGGTAGAACGAGGCGGAGGGTAGGGCACACGGAAGACACGGGGACGCAGCCTTCATCGCATGCAGCCCGTCTCGCGTGGCGCTCAGGCGGAGGAGGTCATTGGTGGCGTCGAGGACGGGACAGCGGGGCTGGAGCGCTCGAGCGCAGCTCGCAGGTGAACGTGGGGCCGCGCTACGCGCCTGCGTTCGGGCTGTCGGGTGGCTGTCCGCGGGTAGCGTGTACATATCAGTCGTGGATCCTGGAGCGCTCGAGCAGCGGTGCCGCTGGAGCGCAGGTCTGCCTGACGCGCGCGAGCGGGGCGGGCGTCCCAAGGGCGTCCTGCGGAGGATGGTCGTCGATGAGTATGTAGCAAGGGAGACGTAGAAAGCGCGGGTCCGGTACTGCAAGTACCAGCGAATACGCGCGCAGGGTACGAAAGGAATAAGAAAAGCTTACCGTTGTGGCTTACATAGCAGCGCGTCCCGAGCCCTCAGGTAATTGCACCCCGCCCCGGAGTCAATAGTTTCAGGCCGAATCATTCCCCAGTGCTCGCGTTCCGAACTCGATAGCAGTTGGACATCCTCGGGGAAGAGAAAACCAAAAACGGAAACCTGGATCCGGAAGCAGAAAGGCGGTGCTGATACGTATGCTCCTGTTGCTCACCGGCATTCGGCATCCGGAATCCGGCGGCCGAGATACCGCGCCTCACGAACATCGTGGACGTTTTCTCTGCAGCTTCTTCGCGCGTGTATCCAGGTTCCGAACACAGAAAATGAGACCTGGACGCGAAGCGGCTCGCACCCAACCTACATAACAATATTGTCGAGCACTGCAAGTACTAGTTGGGAATCCCTTGTTCGACTAAAGGCCAGGTCGTTTTCCAGGACTACATCTTTTTCTCTGCATCTCGTTTTGACTTCACTCATTAATTGAATCTAAGAAAACAAGATCTGGACGCGCAGAGGCTCGCACCCAGCCCACTGTTGATCTGTAGCGTTGGAAAGTTGGGAATCCCTTGTTCGACTTAAGGCCAGGTCATGCTTCTTGACAGTCGTCTCTTCTTTTCAGTGTCTTTTCGAGCTAATTCAGGTTCAAATACTAGGAAATGAGACCTGGACGCGAAGCGGTTCGCACCCAACCCTACATGTCAGGGTGAAAGCGCAGTTGCAAGTGAAAATCCCTTGTTCGATTCAAGGCCAGGTCGTTGGGATTCAGGTCTATTTTCTTTGCATCTGGCGAACTCACGCGGTAATTCCGCGTCTGAAGGAAGGAAACAAGACCTGGATACGAAGCGGCCCGCGCCCAACACTATATGGTAGGATTGTAACTGGAGGGAAATCGGAAGTCCCTTGTTCGACTCAAAGCCAGGTCATGGGATGACTTCTTCCCCACCTCTCTCGAGCTCACACACCGATCCATGTTCCGAAGTAGGGAATGAGACCTGGACACAAAATGGTTCGTACCCAATCTACATGAATAACACGAGTTGCAACACTGCAAGGTGGGAATCTTGAAATAGGCCTGACACGCGTCCTATCTGCGTTGGGATTGTTAATTTTATAGTCTTACTTTACCTTATATACGGTCGATGCCTTCGCCTGAATATTACTCTGGATTCCCCCGGTTCACTGTGAAGTACTACGACTTTCCAACAGGGAATCCCTGGTCGACTCAAGGCCAGGTGCACACCACATTCCTTCTGTCCCTCGCTGGGGAAGACTGTGTTCGGCTAACTCACGAATCTAGGTTCCGAAGTGACGAGATAAGACCTGGATGCGAAGCGGCTCGCACTCAACTCACATTGTGTCTTCTAGTGGTTTCAATTTGTGAATCCCTTGTTCGACTGAAGGCCATGTCATAGCAGTGTAGTAGATGGTTTATTTTCTTCCGCCGCAACACTCTTGCATGCATTGAACTAACTCCCCGATTCAGGTTCTCGATTTAAGAAACAAGATCTGAATGCGAAGTGGCTCGCTCCCAATCTGAATTGTGAAGTGTAAATTGGGAATTCCTTGTTCGAAGTCAATCCATTTTCGGGCCTTGTTTTTTCTGGTTCCGCGGCACTCCTTTCGAGCTCACGCGCTAATCCAGGTGGAAATAGTAGGAGACAAGATCGGGATGTGAAGCGGCTCGTACCCAACCCACTGTTATGTCCGGAAACCGTGCAAGCTGGGAATCCTTTCTTCGAATCAAGGCCAGGTCATTGATATGCAGGTCTATTCTTTTTGCATCTCGCGAACTCACGCACCCATTCCGCATCTGAAGGAAGGAAACAAGACCTGAACACGAGGTGGCTCGCACCCAACCCACATATTGTGCCTTGCAACACTGCAAGTTGAGAAGCCCTTGTTCGACTCAAGGTCAGGTCATCCCCAAGTTCGCTTCTTTTGTATTTTCAGCTTCTTTTCGAGCTCAAGCGTTAATTCAGGTTCGGCAGGAAGGAAAGGAGATATGGACGTGAAGTGCCTCGCACCCAGCCTACATGGTGCTTCGGGTAAATAAAAGTTTAATGGCAAGCTCCATCTCCAATCAAACTGATTGGGTAATCGACAGACTACAACACGCTTTATCAAGCGAGGTACGAGCTAGAATTAATAAAGTGTCTGTCAAGAGAGACTAACAACATGCGAGGTACGAGCGAAAATTGTTGTAGTGTCTGCTTATAAGACACTACAACTCACTGTGGATTTGTAGTGTTGGCAAGTTGGGAATCTGTTCTAGTCAAGGCCAGATTGTGTCCATCGGACTTTTGACATTCAGCTTATGAGCTTGTCACGGCGGAAAATGAACTGTCCCTTGCGGTTTGTAAGGCTCCAACCATTTCGTTTTCGTTTGCGGCTTGGCGCAAACCAAATGGAAACGGTAATCAAACATTTAAAAACCGTTCAAACAGTTTTCAAACGGGATTTTCCCGGGGGCATAGAGTACAGGTGTGCAAGGGGAGTGGAGACCAGTGATGGTGGTTGAAATTAATGGGTTAGTCCTTCCCTTCAACACGCACACCCAAATGCATTGGGTGGAGATGGATTAGGAGTTGGCGGCGGCAGGCGGAGATCTCCGTGTGCCATCGATCACACCAAACTTGGACCCTCGAGCGCCGTCTGGTGAGTCACTGAGTGGCTAGATATTTTTTCGGGATGTTTGTTTCTGAACATGAATTTGATGTCCTTTTGTATACTAACATCCACTTGTGATGTTGCCGTAGGCTCAGCTAAATATTCAGTGAGTTGCTGTCCTCGTCCGAGGTCCGCCTCTGTTCAATCCTGGTTCTTCAGTTCACTGATGTTCTGCAATCAACAGCCCTTCAATCTGACTTTCGCGTCACAGCGCATATTTAAGGAGAGCAGGTTTGTTTATCCTTCCTCAATATATTCGGGCCTGCCTGCCAAGACAGATTCGCAGCAACAACATCGACGTTCTAATCTCCCAGATTGGCGGTGGCTTCCCGACCGCGGCCCCGGTGCGCAACATGCTAGCGAACGGCAACGACCCCCGCAGCGGTAGCGCGATCTACTCTGTCATGATCGACCCCATCGCGTTATGCTGTGGCGGCCCCCCTGGGAACCGCACAGTGTACGTTCTCGAGGACTACAATGCTTTCGGCGTAAGCTTTCTCTGCAACCGCTTCCTATCCCGACCCACTGACTCGCGGATGCTGTAGGGCCTCCCCGGCATGGATATGTTAGGAGTCCCGGTCACCTTCGTCTGAATCGATATTCAGTGCATATTAATTCCACCTGGGCAGTTAAATATCAGCTCCGCTGCGGGAATGGTCAACCGATTCACTAGTAAATTGTTATGTTAATAGGATAACGGTGATACTACGAACTTGAATGTAGTCACTGCCGGTTATGGAACATCTTTAACGTAAATGAACGGAGACCGTAGGGAAATAGAGTCCTTTTACAAGGTTCGACATTCATTCCTGAACTAATTTTGAGATGTTCGCCGGGGTCTGTAAGATACAAGTACGAGCTAGAGATGAGAAAGCGTCGGTCAAGGGAAACTAGCGTCGACCCGACTTCAGACGTGCTAATTCAATTGGTGGGGAAGGCAGATATTTAAATTACAATCAAGGAAGGTGGCCTATACAGCGAGCGGAGTAGTCTACATCCGGGGCTGTACGATGGCTATGAAAAGTGCACGCC
Organism: Mycena rosella; assembly: GCA_029378255.1. NCBI lineage: Eukaryota > Fungi > Basidiomycota > Agaricomycetes > Agaricales > Mycenaceae > Mycena > Mycena rosella. The sequence goes on from JARKIE010000026.1 coordinate 436,083, forward strand.
GTCAAGATCGTGGAATCTGGTATGTTTGATGTCGTCCACTAGGCTGATGGCCTCTGAATCAAGCTTGGGGAGGACAACAAGGTAGGCTTTCATAACGGAATGTTCACACGTCAAAACGATCTGCATGAACCACTTGAAGAACTTCCCCGGACGGGCGAGCGAGCCGTCGTTGACGGGGATCCACCGGGCGGGCGCGCGGCGAGGGCGTTTCCAGCGCAGGCCGCTGAGAAGCGTACATTTCCGCAGGGTGGGGCACAGAGAGTACCACGCGTGAAGGAGGTCCCACTCCGCGTTGAACGTCGCACGCGTGAATGGCGGGCGGCGCGCTGGCTCGTCCAGGGTCAGCGTCTCGAGATAGTGGAACGCGGGCAGCGCGGCCAGGAGCTGAGTGTGGAATTTCTGCGTGAGATTAGCAGATATTAGCAAAGACGGAGTGGGGCGCTCACCTCACGTTGCGGCGGCGAGGAGTCGCGGCGCAGGTTCTGGAAGCGCAGCAGCGTGAGGTTCGGGAGGGCGGTCGCGACGAAAAACGGGTTCGGCGCGTCCCACCCATTCGTCATGTTATGCAGTTCCGTTATGGAGGATGCACGCGCGATGAGGGCGAGGCACTTTGCTGGGCTTGTTAGGCGCATAGGCGGGTGGGCCCACCAGATAGTGGGAGTCCTCACGCGGGAGTCCGGAATGACGGCGCTGGCGACGAGCTCGGGTCCGGTGAATTCACGGAGGGCCTGAAGGTGGACGTGCGGCATACTGGCGTGGAACTGGGCTTTGTATTCCATGCGCTGAATGTGGAGCTCCTCGATTTGGGGATGACTGTCAAGGAATGGGGCGAGATGGTTTGAGAAAGTGGTGGCGAATGATCGGAGACACTGGAGGGATACGAAGGGGAGGAGGGGGAGGAGGGACCACGGACGGGTGAGTTGGAAGTATACTAGGTTATTGAAGCCACTGATTGCAGTGGCACACGCAACTCGGATCTTGTTATCCTCTTCCGAAAAGTAGGGTGGAATGTGACGCTTGTGGGGACGAGCGAATAGGTCTTCGTGGCAGTCACTGAATAAATAGCTCAGCGCGCGGTGCATGGCTGCAGTCAGACTAGCGACCCACATCGTCAATGCTTTCACCAATTCAGACAAGTAGGGACGCGACCTCAACGCGTCGGAGAACTGGAGCAGCGCACCAGATTCGACGAGCTCGATCTCTTCATAGATATACGGCACGCAGATGTCGTGAAGGCGCCGTTCGACCCGACAGAGCGAGAATAAATCCACCGGAGGTGTTCGCTGCACGATCTCGTCGACAATTTCGGGAGGGAACACGGAGAACCCAGGGGAATTGGCCATTAAGATCGCTGGACCTGTTCGTGGGAGGTGGCAGCTTTTAAAGCGCTCTCACGTGTGGACGAATCTGAATCAGGCAATTCCAGGACAATGAAAGGCCACTCGATCGGATTTTGCGATGGCCCAAGCACTGATCATTTGTGGTTGTGGTTGCAGGAGCCAATTATGGACACACCGTGAGACCAGCAGGACCAAGCGCAGGATAATTCACCCGGGACGAAGATCTTGATTCACAATTAATGGGAATAATCTAACCAGTGCTGACCTCTCCAGACGTGAATAAGTAGCCCTAGTCAAGCAGCTGCCAAGCCCTGTGAGATTGCTGTGGGAAGCAGTTGCTCTGCAGAAACGACCTCACGACTCACACTGACGATTATCATATTTAGGGCCCACCCAGGTGCAATTTGAACACCCAAGTGTCGAATTGCACATAGGTGGACCTGAAATTTAATTTACTTCTAATACTTTTGGTCCCACTGATTTTGTAACCTAAAATAATAGAATAAAATTATGATTCAGCTGCCAGGAAAGCCATTTGAAAGCCTATGATTTAGATTACACAAAAGTCCAACTGAGATTGAAAACCGAAATCACACTGATGATTATCATATTTTGGGTGAGCTGAAACTTTATTTGAAACTAATCCGAGAAATTTCCCATTGGTTCGGCATTTCCCGGACCAATGGGAAAATCTGCGGACTCGTTTCGAATAAAGTTTCAGCTCACCCAAAATATGATAATTGTTGGTGTGATTTTGGTTCTCAGTTTCAGTTGGACTTTCATGTAATCTAAATCATAGGCTTTCAAATGGGTTTCAGGGCAGCGGAATCATAATTTTAATTCTATTACAAAATCAGTGGGACCAAAAGTACCAGAAGTAAATTAAACTTCAGGTCCACCTATGTGCAATTCAACACTTGGGTGTTTGAATTGCACCTGGGTGGGCCCTAAATATGATAATCGTCGGTGTGACTCAAAGGTGGCAATCTCAGTTGAAATTTGAAGTCTAGCCCTGCCGCCCGGTCAGATCACGAGGTCGCAGGGGTTCGGCTGAGACCTGGGATTCGCGAATATAAGGGACTCATGTACAAGGTCAAACAAGGTCTCAAGCCCTACCAAAATGCGCGCAAGCTCACAAGGTCACTCGTTCGACCCCGTCTAGTGCCGCGTGACGAGCGGTGCTGGAGCGCTCGATTCTCGTCTTCGTTGAGGCGGATGTCCGCGGATGACTTGTATCTCAGCGTGTAGGACGATGCGCGCGCGGGCGGTGGCGCGCTCGAGCGGCAGGCGTGGTCGCCTTCATCGCATGCAGCCCGTCTCGCGTGGCGCTCAGGCGGAGGAGGTCATCGATGGCGTCGAGAACCGGAGAGCGGGGTTGGAGCGCTCGAGCGCGGCTCGCAGGTGAGCATGGGGCCGCGCTACCCGCCTTCGTTCGGGTTGTCGGGCTGCTGTCCGCGGATAGCGTGTACATGTAGGATGGTGCGCGCGCGGATCGTGGGTGCTGAAACGCGCGAGCGCCTTGCGTCTGCTTCGCGCCGGTACCGCTGGATCGCAGGTCGCGCGAACGGGGCGGGCAGGCGGGGATGATGGGGTATCCTGCGGGGGATGGTGGTCGATGAGTATGTGGCGACGGAGATGGGAACGGAGACGGAGTGAAGGCGAAAGAGCGGGTAGCAGCGAATACGCGCGCAGGAAGAGGAAAGGACTACTAGTACGAAAGAGAGAAGATGGAGGAATAAGAAAGCTTACCGTCATGGGTTAGCGGCGCGTTCCGAGCCCGATCCGTCGAGCTCAAGCGAGCTCACTGGCAAGCCCCAGGTCATTGACCGTCATTCCACGTCCTTTCCAGGGCCTGCCCCGGATTCGATGCCATCGACGATAACTTCCCTGCAGAAGGCTTTCTCAGTATTCGCGTTCCGAACTCGATAGCAGTTGAACGTCGGAAATCCTCGGGGAGTCGTGAAGAGAAAACCAAAAAACGGAACCGGTAGCAGAAAGGCGGTGCTGATACGTATGGTCCTGTTGCTCACCGGCATCCGGGAGCCGAGACTCTGTCGCGCCTCTCAGACTGACGAACATCATGGACGTTTTTTCTCTCCAGCTTCTTGTGCTCAAGCTCGCCATGAGTAACAAGAGTCGCAACATTGCAAGTTGGGGATCCCTTGTTCGAATCAAGGCCAGATCATTAGTATTCAGCTCTATTTTCTTTGCATCTCACGCAACAATTCCGCGTCTGAAGGAAGGAAATAAGACCTGGAGATGTTGGTGTTTCTGCTTGAAGGACTTCAATCGTTATGTTCACACAATATACGGTTCAACCAAAGTAAGATTTACATGCTGCCCGTGAGGGCGGGTTGATACAAGCTCGTAAGGTTACTGGATGTTTTCTACGGTATATATACTGTTCATCATGGTCCGTGCGAGTCATAATCCGCAGTATTCCGCCCGTCTCCGCCTTGGTCTTACCAAGCGCTCCAGTTGCCCGAGGCATCCCCGAGCCTCCGCCATGTGCCCGAGTGCTCTAACTCCAATAGGAGACGAAGCGGCTCGCACCCAACCCAACATGCTGTGAATCCTATGGACTGCAAGTTGGGAGTCCCTTGTTAGACTCAAGGCCAGGTCATGATGGGTGAATTGCTTGATTTTTTTGGCCACAACATTGTTACATGCGTTGAGCTAACTCCCCGATTCAGGTTCCGGATCTAAGGATTAAAGAAAAAAAACCCTGGACTCGAAGCGGCTCGCACGCACCCTACCTAGTATGGTGCTCCGAGCAAATAAAAGTTGGGAATCCCTTGTTGGACTCAAGCCACTCAAGGCCAGCTTATATCAGGATCTTTGAATTGTTTTACAGGGGAGTTTTCAGCTCCCTCCCTACTTCAGGTTCACCACACAGGAATGAGACCTGGGCTGGACTCCAACGACAGACTCAGAGATGGTCCCCGCCAGAAGTGGACTTCGGGTGCAGTTGGCGGAAGCACTTACGGTGATTCTCGAGCAGACACGAGTGCCGACACATCTTGAATGACATCGTCCTGCACGCGAGGTCGCCAACAACGCTCAAAATGGTCAGAGTAGCGGACGGATGCAACGTGCCCCGATGGCTGTCAAACCTTCTGGGTTATAATTAGCGGTTACTTAATCGTTCAAACTGCCACCTTTCCTTCCCACTGCTACCTCCACGTACAACGATGCCCTCGCCGGACTCAATACCACTCTCAGTACTAGAGTCTTTCCAGATGCCGCCTTCACCGGCATTGTCAGCGGCGCAGTCTCAGATGCCATCAATGCCCTCCGAATCCTCAAGCGCCCCGGTCCCTGCCAATGTGGAATCTCCGCCTCAACAGCAATCCCCAGAGTCTGTATCGCCTTTACAGGAACCGCCACAGGTCTCCCAGGTATGTATCTATCCCTCGCTATGCCACAGCATCTCTCACAAGTCTATCTAGTCCGCCCAATTGTGCGCCGAGTGCTTGTTTTTTCAAACTCGTTCTCTGATTGTTATCTAGACTCAGCATCGACCTTACTCTGCACCGACTGTTTACCGGGTTCACTGTCGTCGGCTTTCTTATTCCAAAAGATGTGACTTCGGGCATAGGCCTGTCCATGGTATCACTGCACCTGGACTGGGTTGGTGGCACGATAGCTCTATTGTGAGCCCTGTGGTGTATTGGTTGATTGAGTCTTCGCTCAGATATCCGTGATTCTATCAGTTGTTTTGTATGTGAATTATACGTTGGAGCAAAACCGCGTGTTTGGAAGGCCTGGCTGCATGTCGACCGATCATCTGAGATTCGACTTGTGGGATACGGACTGTCAATCGCTCTAGGTATGCATCATGTCCACCGAACATGTGCTGGTTTCTTCTCTAATGAAGGCCTTCCAAGTCGTGGCTGTTTACGGTGCGATATCCTATGCTGGATGGGAGCTAGCGCAGCACTTGACAGCCCGGCATGGCTTTGATCTCGCCACTGCTCTCCTCGTTGTTGTAGGTGGGGGCGTTGGGGGTGGGACCATGTTCAGCGGTAAGTCTCATTGGCCTCACTACTTTCTTGGTTGATCTGTTTTCCAGGGATAGTCAGGGTGGCTGCACGGCATTTCGGATTGGATGGCCACCAGCTGATGTGGATTATACATTGTTTGGGAGAAGTATTCATTATGTGTTGGGGTACGACATCATTCAATGTGCTGCTTACTTGAGTCTAAAGACGATCGAACAGGCCTTCTCTCCCTAATTTTAATGTTCCGGCACCCCAATCTTCCACTGATTCCTAGTCTGCCAATTAAGGTCTCCCTGACTTTGATTACGGGTCTGATTTGTTGTTCGAGTGGGATTCTTTATCTTTTTACCACGGTTGGTGAAGGCCATGGTCAGTCTTCTCCAAACTTTTCCTGAAATTCTAAGAAATGGAGGTATACAATAGGCGACCAAAATTCCTTAATTGCCCGATTGTCACGCACATTGCAGTTAGCTACGGGTGCGTCTATTCTTCACTCGTATAGACCACACTCGTACTCAGGTATTACCAAGGCATCCTCTCTGCAGTCGGGTTCCTTGCCTTCGCAATTTGCGCTATTGTGTTAACTCCATCGCCGATCCTCGTCTTGCTAGTCCCCGTAGGCCTGTTGGCGTTCACTGCTGCGACTTGGGCGTCCTGGGAAACGAGGTCAGGCTACGGTCGTGAAGGACTAATACGGGGTCTTGAAGAACAACAGCGGGTTAAAGAACAAGTTACGGTGGGAGGAACTCGTCGGCGGCTAGCGTGAGTTCACCGGTGCTAACGTGGGTAAATGGTAACCGATATTAACTTTCGTAATAGACACAACCCGTTGCCCGAAGTTTCATCTGGGTAAAATGCATTACTATGAGAGACTGAGTAGTCGGCCACCTTAACATTTTTGACCTCGAGCCGGCGCATATAGTCATGTGGATACAGGTATATAGGCCCCAAAATGAAGATATGGATCCTACAACGGTACAACACAGTGAAATTCACAGTTCACGGGTATTTGGAGCGAAAGTAAATTTTCACCATATGGAGTGAAAATTTCTTTTTATCATGTTTTGGAGGGAAACCACTTTTCACTATCTTTGGACATGAAATTCACCTGCAGGGAAAAAAGTATGAAAAATGGTCTACGGTGACCATTTGGCATGACATATGTATTTTAAGGCTGACAGAACTGTGAATCATGTTCTAGCACAGGTTCTTAGGGCTTCAGTGTTGAAAACCGCCGGCTCTGGGAAAGTATTTTGTGTTTTATGTCATAACCAAGCATTTTCATGGAAACTGACCTTTGAGAAGTCTGATAGCTTTCTTCAGGCTGTCACTGCATTCCCTGACCACCTACACTTAATTTGCTTAGGTCTGTGTATATCCAGCCTAGATTAGCATAGCTCAGCATAGCTCTGTCTAGTTGAACTACACAGGGCCTATGTAGGCACCTATGCTCACCTAGGCTGAATATACACAGATCCATCAAACTAAGTGTAGGTGGTCAGGGAATGCAGTGTGTACAACTGTGGTTCAAGGTCTATTTTTTCAGACCAAGCTTAAGGACTTTTTTTGATGGTGGTTAAGGTGAGATTTGCTTGAACAATAGTTTCCATGTGAATGACAGGTACAGGAGTTCGAGAGACATTGAGTGAGGTAAAAGGTGGTAACAGTAGGTATAGAATAAAGTGGTTGATTTGCAACTCCCTTTATGGCTTGTTTAGTGTAACGGTTATTTCGCGGAAGTACAGCTTTTGTCTGTCTACTGAAGGTCCTGAGTTCGATCCCGACCCCAACGCACCGTTTAATAACCCCTAATTTTGACCGATCATTGGACCGGACCACAACAATGTCCCAATAGGGTAATGCCGCGCTGGCGCCCGGGGACCCTTCGAACGCGCTCTCTTCTTCCTCCCCGTCTCTTACAGACCTCCCGAACAACTTGGACAACCCCACGATACCGTACCCCCCACACCCAGAAGTTTAATCGCCCAAATCCGTGCGGTAATCGTCGAAGCACGCGCGAAGAAGTCTAAGCCATCCATGAATGTGTTCAACCATCTCTTGAGCTCGCTGGACAAGTTGGACGTCTTGCTTGGCTGCGGCGACCTTGTGGAGAGCTCGCTCAAGACCTTCAAGGCCGGGATCCTCGCGGAAGTCGCAGCGATGACGTCACGCGTCCCTGTTTCTGCCGCCGCCCCGTCTTACGCCTCCACAACTGCCACACCAACCAATGCCCCTCACCCGCCCGCTCCTGCCCAGCCCAATCTTCCACCACGAAAGGGTGTGAACTCACCGCTATCCTCAACCAACACCCAGAGATACTGGCGCTCCCCCTACCCGAGATCAGGGCTAAGATCGCTGCTGCGATCGCGGCCACAGGCATCGACAAACTCAAAGGCATCGTCCCGCACGCCGTCAAGGTACTCCCACGCAAGCATCTTCTCATCGTAGCCGAGACAGAGAAGGTGGCGACGCTGCTGAAACAGTCCGCCTCATTCTGGATGCCGCACTTCGCGAAGCACGGCAGCCTGGTAGTCCCCAAGTGCATGATCATGGTCGACGCAGTCCCGCTATCGTTCAAGCCCTCCGCCCCGATGGCCAAAGCAGAGCTCTACACCCATAACCATGGCGACATCACCTCCGTGACGAGATACGCTGGCTAGTCCCCAAGGCATCGCACACCCCGGGCAAGAAAGCCTCCTCCCTCCTCATGACATTCTCCGACACCATCTCTGCGGACCGCAGCATCGCCCAAGGCCTCGTGGTCGAATCGAGTATTTGCTATCCGTACAGATACGAGGAACCGCCCCTCTTCTGCTTCCACTGCCAGCTCCCGGGCCACACGCAACTCCAGTGCAAGCAGTCCGTGCCCACCTGCGCTCGCTGCGCCGGCGCGCACCATTCCTCTGCCTGCCCATGCACTACAAGCTCTACTAAATGTGCGGCAGGGAAACGATGCGAGCACTACACTCCGCGCTGCGCCAACTGCCCCGGAAAGCACCCTTCGTACCACCGTGACTGCCCCACCAGGATCAAAGAACGTGGCCTGCAGCACGAGCACCACCACGGCAGAATTTTCTTCGACCCCAACTTCGACCCTTACGCTCCCTGTGACAACCCCTCCCCCTTATTCTCGAGTCTACTACTATCTCTCCCCGTGCACCCTCCCCCTCCACCTCCCGTTCCCCATGAATTGTACACCGATCCCCTACACCGTTGATACGTTACGCATACTTTCCCTTAATACCCACAAATGTTACGGAGTCCTTATTTCCCTCCTGAACTCCACCGACCCCAAGGACTACGACGTCATGTGCATCCAAGAACCACCCCCCGACCTCAACAAGTTCCCCTCTCTCTCCCCGCCCCATTGGGATCGTGTTCTCCCCTCCCTGCGCACCACTTCCCCCAACACCTCTTTACATGAACAAGACCATCCCTTCCTCTTCATATTCTCAGAACATAATTAAATTCTCCTTTATTACTTCCATCTCCCTTACCCTAGACTCGTGTTTAATACACATATTCTCCCTTTTTAATCCTCCCGATTCCGACGAGTCCCCAATACACGATGCATCGCGTTTCATCACTTCCCTCGGTCCCCTCTCCCCTTCTCATTCCCTCCTCATCCTGGGTGACTTCAACTCCCACCACCCCTCTGGTCCGGCTTCCACTTCCCGCACCGCACAGCCCGAAGCGACACATCCGCGATCCTCGACCTCATGACGGCGCACGGCCTCATCCAACTCCTCAAAGCTGGCACCCCGACGTTCTACTCAGCCCCGCACAACACCTGGTCTACCCTGGACCTCGTATTTGTGTCCAATGGGCCGTTCGCCGACAGCCTCATCAAGTGTTGGGCAATGCCTGGGCATGGTTCGGACCACCAAGCTGTCCACGTCACCTTCAACATTGCGGTGGTCCACCGTGAAATGCTGCTCGGCCGCAATTTTAGAGCTGCCCCATGGAAGGATTTCCCGGCAGTCTTGGAATCCCACATCGCTGCGAACCCCCTCCCTGCGCTCCCTCTCTCCTCCCCTGCCAAAATTGATGCATACACTGACACATTTACACAGTGCATGGTCTCGGCGATCCAGGAGCTAGTCCTGCTCTCTCGCGCATCCCCGTTCACCCACCGCTGGTGGTCCAAGGCTGTCTTTTCTCCTCTCCGTGCAGCGTATAACCGCGCGCACAGGACGATAAAGAAAGACGACCAGGACCACCCCAGCTGGGCGTGGATGCGAGAGGCAAAGAACACATACCTCAGTGCAATCAGACACAAGAAGCGGGCACATTGGAGGCAATACGTCGCGGACGCACTGCGGGGGAATGTCCACAAGATCGCAAAGTATGCACTTGACCCTGCGAACACGTCCTCAACCCCGCGCACCCCCGATCTCAGCGGACCTGACGGCACGGTCACGTCCACCCCCACCCAGAAGGCGGCGCTCCTCCACCGCAAATTCTTCCCCCCCGCCACCCCTGTCCCACCACCTCCAGCTGCGCCTCCTTCCTCCCCGATGCCCGCCCTGACATTCACCACAGCGCACGTCCTGCGCGCCATAGCGTGCATCTCCCCGTGGAAAGCGCCAGGGCCCTCCGGAATCCCAAATGTCGCCATCGCATCTGCACGCAACATACTTGCCCCCGTCCTCCTCGCAATCCTTGAGGCAGGACTTCGGCTCGGTTACTTCCCGGATTCGTGGAGAATCTTCATCACAGCCACCCTCCGCAAGCCCGGGAAGAGCGACTACACCGTTCCTGGTGCTTACCGCCCCATCGCCGAGGAGGAGGGCCTTGGGAAGGTCATCGAGTCGGTGGTCGCCGACTGGCTTTCGGAGTTCGCGGAGAGGACGGGTATGCTGTCAAAGAATCAGTTTGGCGGGCGCCCCGGCAGATGCACTACCAACGCGCTCGTCCTCCTGACCCAAAGGATCAAGGACGCCAGGAGAGTCGGCAAGGTCGCAAGTGCGCTCTTGATGGACATCTCTCAAGCCTTCCCATCTGTGAGCCACGAGCATATGATCTACCTCCTTCGGGATAACGCCGTTCCTGATCTGATTGTGGGATACATCAACAGTTTCCTCAGCGACCGCCGCACTACGCTCACGTTCGACAACCACTCCTCCCCTCCCTGCCCTGTCCCCAGCGGCCTACCTCAAGGCTCTCCCCTCAGCGCGCTCCTCTACCTCATCTATGGTGACGACCTCCTCCGGAATCCGGACGACAATACCTTCGGTTACATTGATGACAACACCCGCCTCGAAGCCTCGGACACGGTGGAAGAGAACGTGGAGAAACTGGAAAGCTTCATGATCCAGGAGGCGGCACCCGGCGCCGAGAGCAGGGGCCTGAAGTACGACCTGGACAAATTCCAGCTTGTCCACTTCGTCTCCCTGCGCTGCCACGCTGCGCACTATCGCCCCGTCCCGCTCGAATTCAACAGCATCCGGATCGAGCCATCCACCAGCACAAAGCTTCTAGGAGTTGTGTTGGACAACAAGCTAAGCTACCGGAAGCATGTGGAACTGGCACAGAGTCGCGGCATCAAGGCCGTCCTCGCCCTCTCGCGTATTTCCTCTCCCACATTCGGCCTTCCCCACGCCTTCACTAAACAGCTGTTCCAGTCAGTCGTAGTCCCCCGCGTCAAATACGCACTCCCCATGTGGTACGCGCCAGTCTCGTCAAATGACAATGTGTGCCGCAAGGGATCGGTCTGGGCTGCCAAGGCCCTCGGCAAGTCCAACGGCAAGCGTGCAAGATCATCACCGGTGTGCTCCGCACAACAGCGACGGACGTCCTCGACTACCACGCCAACGTGCTGCCCATACACATCCGCCTGAACCGCACCGCCTACAATTCAATGGCACAGCTGGCCTCCCTCCCCCCCTCCAATCCCGTCCACCACGTTGTACAATGCTGTCGTCGCGTCCCGGCACATCACCGCTCCCAAATCCACCTCCTCATGGAGGCCTTCCCCATCTTCAAGAGGAAATTTGAGGTCATCGACCCGCTGTACGCGTTCAAGCCACTACTGCCGGGTCTGCTCACAACGAGCATTGCAAGGACGAAGGAAGAGGCGAGGGCGGAGATGGAGAAGATTGTGAAGAAAGGCAGTATGTGCATCTTCACGGACAGGTCGGGGTACGAGGGCGGAGTGGGCGCGGTGGCGGTGGTCCTGGAGAACGGGAGACAAGTCGCGAGGATGGAGAGAATGAGTCTGTCGGGCGCCGGAGTTGTTGGCGCGGCCGGAGTGGGGACCGTGCGCAGTGGAAGTCCGCACGGCAGGGGCGGTAACTGGCGTGGTCAGGGACGCAGACGATGGCATCGTGGATGGGGCCGCACGCGGACGAGCTTTGGGTGCAAACATGGATGGTGCGGCTGGAGTGGGGACCGTGCACCATGCACGCGTCCTGGGCGCAGAGGATGACCGCGCGGCTGGAGCAGATATGGGCATGGCTTGGGACGCAGACGGCAGCGTCGCAGCGGCTACGGACGAGACGAGGGACGCGGACGGAACCGTCGCGGTGGTTACAGACGAGATGGGGGACACAGACGGCGGCATCACGGTGATAAGCCGGCTGTCAAGTACCGGATCGCCGTCGGGACCGATCGGATCCGAGGGGTCCTGTCAAGACAACGTTGAATGTGAGCGAGGAGTGAACGCTACACAAGATATGGACTTCGCGTGGAAAGTGCGAAGTCCAGTCGGGACCGAGACGGAGCCGACGGGGACAGAGTGGACTTGGCTTCAGCTCGTGCGCTGCGCCCTTCTCTACAACCCGTGTCCAATTTCGGAAAAGGTCGGAGGCCGACGAAGGGAGGATAACGGAGGCCACGGAAGACCGAAGTGAGGATGAGGATATGGAGGAAGTCTTAGTCGATATTCAAACTGACAAGAACAGGGTGTACATAAGGCTTTTTATACTAAGTCTAAATTATTATATAAGTGTCGGGGCCGTCGGAGCACCGAGGCTCCGTGATAGCGATGAGTGACTGCTGTACATGTGAGTCAATGCTGTGGCGGAGTTTTCGGAGGACCGAAGGTTCCGAGGGAGGGATATCATAGTGTGGAGTTGTGTCGTGATGATAAAGGGACCCAATAGGAACTGTTCGGCAATACTCGGGAGCCGACGGGGTCCGAAGTCACGGTACGTGACAGTATCCCCCTCTTAGCGCCGAACCCTAGAGGCGCTGGGAAAATGCGGATTTTGCCGGGAACCGATCTGAGTCATTCGGGAACCGGTCTGAGTCATTCGGCCCCGTGCGCAGCACATATATAGCCCAGTTGATCGGAAAATGACAATTTCCCCATCTTGTCCACCAACCACCACCGTCTCCGTTCCTACCTGCTACCCCATGCCTCGCCTCGCGTCCGAGACCACTGAGCAATTCCACGCCCGTCTCCTCGGCACTCCCGAGGCTGAGACTGATTTGTGGCCCGACGACGACATCTGCATGCGCCACGCATTGCGCAGGGAGGCTGCGGAGAGGAAGGCGGAGGAGGAGCGGAAACGTCGGGAGGCCGAGGAGCGCAAAGCCGAGGAGGAGCGGAAAGTTCGGGAGGCCGAGGAGCGCAAAGCCGAGGAGTCGGCGCGCAGAGCCCGGCGCAAGGAGGAGAAAAGGGCGGCAGCGGCAGAGTCAGCGGCGGAGAAAGCGGCCGCCGAGAAAAGAGAGGGGAAGCGCAAGGCGCGATCGGAGGATCCGGAGGACTCGGATGCCGAGGAGGCTGGTCCCTCGAAGAGGGCGAAGAAAGGAGGTGAAAACTCCTCCAAGGTATGTCGCAGTCCCTCGGTGGCCGACGGATGCCGACATTCACCATAGTGTGATCGCTGCACCAAGAGCCGCAAGGTTTGCCAACCCCGCCCTGGCTCCAAGGCGTGCGAGCTCTGCCACGAGAAAAAAGTGGCGTGCACCTTCTCGGAGCTGGGGGCCGGCACGGCGACCGTCGGGCCCGTGCTCGAGGGTTTGACCGAGGTTGTCCGCGAGGGGTTTGCTCAGTCGGAGCTCCATCGGAAGGCCGAGCTCTCCTTCATGAAGAAGATGGTCAGTTCGACCCGCACGATCGACGAGTGGACCGAGGTGTCCGCGAAGGCCGCGGTGGATGGGACCGGGGAGGCTGCGAAGTTGGCGAGGGCGATGAAGAACATCGCATTGCTCGGGTCCGCCTGGATGAAGGCGACCCATCCGGAGATCTGGTCGGAGATCGAGGGTGAGTGGGAGTCGGAGCCGACGGAGGCCGAAGGGAAGGGTGGGGAACAAGACGGAGGCGAGTAAGGGCCGAACGGAGGCCGAAATGTATATACTATTTTCTTGGTTTTATCGAAATCGTGGGTTTCTTGATAACAAAGTAGAATGAGTAAGAGTAAAATGAAGGAGAAAGTTTTTTTAAAAGGAAAAACGCTCAGAAGACCTTCATTGCGTAAAAACCTGTGCAAGACATCGTGTACGAGTCGCATCGGTAGCCGTCGGGACCGAGGTCATAACGGGCCCGGTCGGTTGGGATACTTGGCGTGGAATTCTTCGACAAGATCTTGCGCGTTATCGAGTTCGTCGGCTCGTAGCCAAGACGTCTCTTCGGCCGTTCCTGCGTACCCATCCCATCGGACAAGGTAGACTAACGGAGGCCGTCGGCGCCGATCAATTTTGCTGTCCAAGATTTCTGCGATCTCATACTCCATTTCCCCGTCTATCTCGATCGGAGCCGGCGGAGGCTGCTCGCGTCCTGGTATAGTGTTCGGATGTGCGGGCTCGAGTTGGGAGATGTGGAAGACAGGATGGATCTGTCGCATGTCTCGTGGAAGTTTGACGGTAAAGGAAGCTGGTCCGGGCTGGGCGATAACTTCGAATGGGCCATAAAAAAGTTCGGAGAACTTCTTGGTTGGTCGGGCCGATCGGAAGCCGAAGGCATTTATGTATACCTCATCTCCTACGGAGATCTTCGGGTCCGGGGATTTCCGTTTATCAGCAGGACCTTGATAGCGCTTCTGAGCAGCAGCCATCTGGTTACGAAGCTCTTGGTGGAGAGCGTCTAGGTCCGTGACAAATTCTCGGGCCCGAGCGGAGGTCAAGTCGCGCTCGGGATGGACGGTGACCGACGGATGATAGCCCTTGTTGGCGAAGAACGGAGACACGCCAGTAGTGTCATTAGGCGTGTTATTGTAGGCAAATTCGCCGAGCGGAAGAAGCGGAGCCCAGTTGTCCTGCTGGTAATTGCAGTACATCCGGATGTATTGTTCCAAAGTCTGGTTGACGCGCTCGGTCTGTCCGTCGGCAGATGGGTGATAGCCGGCGGTGAAGTGGAGCTTCATATTGAGCGCCTCTCCCAAGGAACGGAAGAAATGGTTAACAAACTCGGTGCCCCGGTCGGAAGTGACATGACTCGGGACTCCGTGCTTAGAAAATACGTGAAGGACGAATAAATGGGCCAGTTCGGACGCCGTGATTTTTCCGCGGCACGGAATGAAAAGTGCCATTTTCGAAAGGCGGTCGACAATAACAAGAATGCTGGTGAAGCTGTCGGACATCGGGAGTTGTTCGATAAAGTCCATCGAAATTGAATCCCAAGGTCGCTCGGGGACCGGTAATTGCCGAAGGAAGCCGTAAGGTCTATGTGAGTGTATTTGCCGCGTTTGCAAAGTACGCATGATCGGACGTAACCTTTGACAAAGGCTCGGAGTCCGGGCCACACATATTCCTGTCGGACTAAGGCAAGTGTTTTGTTCTGTCCCCAATGGCCAGCAAGTTGGTGATCATGTTTGTCGAGTAGAACCCGCAGATGGAGCTCCGCGGATTCCGGCACGTAGATGCGTCCGTCGTGATAAAGAAGGCCGTCTCGGGTTTCCCATCGGGGATCCGAGGTGTCGTTAAGATGTTGTGAAGCAACAAGGTCGGAAGGTAAAGCAGCACGGATATCCGCGTGGAGCTGATTAACGTCCATAATATGCCCAGCTCGGAGCGCCGGAGTCCACAGCGCGGAAGCGCGAAGGGAAGCGCTAATCTGATGCTGAGTGAATACTGGACGGAAATTATGCGGATTTGCACTGGCGTAGCCACTATCCCCCTCTTTAGGGTAGACGTCCCATCGTCTAGTGAGAGCATCGGGCTTGCCACCGAGCCGCCCCGGGCGGAACCGAAGGACGAAATTGAAGGCCGAAAGTAACTCGGACCACCGAGCTTGCCGGCGGGTCAAGAGTTTTGTTGTCGAAAAATACTCCAGATTCTTGTGATCGGTGATAACGTCTATCGGCGGTACCGCACCCTCGAGGTAGCGTCGCCAGACGCGGAACGCCTCAAAAATGGCGAGGAGCTCTTTGTCGTGCGTATCGTAATTGAGCTCGGCTGCCGAGAGTGTCCGAGAATGAAAGGCTACTGGCCGAATTTCTCCGTCATCCGAGGTGATTGAAAGAATAGCGGCGATGGCGTAGTCGGACGCGTCGGTTTCCAGGGTAAGTTGAGCACCTGGAATCCAATGCGTCAAAATTGGAGCAGTGGTAAAGGCAAGCTTAAGGGTATCAAAGGATTCCTGGCAGGCCGGAGACCATAGCCAAGGTTCGGACTTCCGAGTAAGTCGTGTCAGCGGCACGACTATGTCCGAATAATTCGCAATGAAGCGACGATAGAAATTGGCAAAGCCAAGGAAAGACTGGACGTCCTTGACTTTTCTCGGCTCCGGCCATTCCCGAATAACCTTGACCTTGGACTCGTCCATCGAAAGACCTTGTGGGGAGAGGATATACCCTAGGAACTCAACGGTCTCAACGCTGAAAGCGCATTTTTTGAGAGACGCGAAGAGACCGGCCTGCCGAAGGCGCCGGAGCACCTCACAGACATGCTTTCGGTGATCCGCCGGGTTTTCCGAATAAATGAGGATGTCGTCCAAATATACCACGACGTTGACGTCGAGGAGGTCCGAAAAGAGGTCGTTCATAAAACGTTGGAAAGCGGCTGGAGCGTTGGTGAGGCCCTCAGGCATGACAAGCCACTCGAAGGAGCCGTAACGGGTCCGGAAAGTGGTTTTCCATTCATCTCCGTCGGCGATCCGAACTAAGTGATAAGCGTGCTTCAGGTCAATTTTAGTAAAAACCTTTGCACTTCGTCCGGCATCAAGGAGGTCCGAGATGAGTGGCAACGGATACCGATCTTTCCGAGATATCCGATTCAGAGCTCGGAAATCCACGCAAAGCCGAAGCTCCCCAGACTTCTTTTTGACGAAAAGGATGGGAGCGCCGTGCGGGGAAGTGGACTGTCGAATAAAGCCGTTGTTGAGATTTTTGTCGAGGAAATCTCGGAGAGCCGCCAATTCTAGCTGAGAAAGGGAGTATATGGGACCGGGCGGTGGTGAAGCCCCGTCCTCAAGTTCGATCTTGAGATCGTATGGCCAATGGGGTGCCAACTTTTCTGACTCGGAGGCCGAGAAGACGTCGGCGTAATCGTGGTACTCTGCCGGAAGGCCGGACAAGTCCGGGGCTTCGGAAGCGGCGGAGGACCGGCCTAGCACCTCAGAGAGGCCCAGGCGGAATAATTGACTACCTTTAGCGCGCAAGGCACTTGCAAAGGCAGCTGCTCCAATGAAGGAGATCGACGGGGGTGGAGCGTCGACCGAAGGAGCGACAGATGGCTCCACTGAGGGAGGAATGGTTTCGGCGGAAGCCGACGGAAGTCCTTCGGACGGAGCCGAAGGTGACCCAGCGGAGCAAGGCGAACGGAATGATATTTGGCCCGAAACCCAGTCAATCAACGGATTGTAGCGGGTGAGCCAATTGTGTCCTAGAACGACAGAGCAGGCAGAATCCAGAGTTGTGACGTATAAGACAACCGGGGTTGTGTCACCAGAAGGAAACCGAATGTCAAAACTGACGGTTTCGGAGATGACGGCACCGAAGGTGCCATCGAACAGACGGAGGCCGATCGGGGGAATAGAAACGCGCGTGAGATTATTGGTGGTACAGAATACAGGATCGGCAAAACAATCGGACGAACCGGAGTCGACGAGAGCCCGGAATGCCGACGGAATTTGCGGGGATTCAAGAAGTGGGCATAAGGAATTTGGGTCGGTGAGGGCAGAAGCGTTAAGTCGTAAAAAGGAGTCGGGAGCGCGGACTGGGAAGTCTTCGCGACCCTCGGGCCGCGCGGACATCCGAGAATCGCTACTTATTTTCCCGACTGCGAAGTTGAAGAAGATGCAGTGGTCGTGGTGGCCGCGCGACCGGACGTCCGTCTTTTGGGACAAGCGTCACTGCGATGACCCTTTTCACCGCAAAGCAGGCACAAATTTTCGGCAAGCCGACGGGCCCTTTCGGCAGGGAGAAGTTTGCCGTCGGTACCCAGTACCTTCGCATATGGTTTCTCCTGAGTTGAAGAAGGAGAAGTTTTAGCGGGGGATCCGCCGGAGTTCCCTCCGTTCCCCCCGCCTCCCTTCTTCTTATTCTTCTTGGATTCACCAGAAACGTAGGGGGTAGGGTTACTGCCGGAAGTGTTCGGGTGCGCCGCCTTATTATCGGTGGTGACAGTTTTCGGAGACCGAGAATGCCGAAGTCGCTGCTCCTTCTGCCATTCCCAATGGGAGGCATCGATGGATTGAGCAGAGATTTTAAGGACATCGAGGGAATCCGGCTTCCCGCCGGGAAGGTCGCGAAGTTTAAGCTGAATGCGCTCGGGAAGTCCATCGTAAAAGACTTTTCGGAGGGCGACGGAGTTCCAGCCCGTAAGCTGTGAAAGCTTGTTGAAACGGACCAGATACTTCTGGATTTGTTGTCCATCGCCCATACGCAGAGCTACAATCTCGTTCTCGGCGTCCTGTCGGGGATCGTAGGTGCCGAAGTTGAGCTGGAGCTCAGAAACGAATGCGTCGTAATTGTTGAGCCAAACAGGGGGGTTGAGTGGGTCAGGGTTGACGTAGGAAGGTTCGAACCATCCGAGGGCATCTCCGGTGAGGTAGGAGATCATGTAGTTGACCTTCTGCTGGTCCCGAGCAAATGCCGAGGGACGATCGCGGAAGTTCAGGATGCCTTGGAAAAGGAAGGTACGGAGTTTCTCGGGGTCCTTTCCGTCAAAAGTCTCGGGATCCCGAACGCGGGACCGAGTCTTGTCCTGTGAAGCGCTGCGCTGATTGAGCGCAGTGCCAATACCCTGAGCCATAGCCGCCGTGAGTGAAGCAAAGAAAGCAGCAGGATCCTCCATCGGATTCCGACCTGGACTTGGAGATCTGCTACCTCTACCTCCACCTCCACCTGATCCTCCACTACCACCACCACCGCCGTTTCCGTCCGGATCGAACGGGTTATGGGAGGACCTTCGGGGCCGATCGGCTACCGGCGATTCCCGAGATGGGGGTTCTTGAGGTTCCTCCTCCTCGTCGATCTCAACCAGACTATTTCTGGCCGATCGGACGCCGCGAGCCTGTGAGATTGACTCAAAGGGATTATTCGGTGAGCGAGCAGGGCGAGTTTCGGAAGGAAGGGTCATAGTGGAAGTCATACTGCCAACAATATGTGCACTTTGTCGGTTAATGAAGGAAGATTGGATGTTTTGGCTGGCTAAGTTTCGGAGGCCCGCACTGTAGTTGATACGGGAATCTCGGTTGACCTGGTCTTGTTGTTGGCGTTGTTCGACAACCTCGGGAGGAGTGATACTAAGTCGAGCAAGTCGCTGAAGCGCACGTTCGTTTCGTAGTTGAGTTTGCGTGTCGATTTTGGGAGGCATAAACGAGTGGGTGTAAGAAGAGTGAGTTTGAATATACTGTCAAGTACCGGATCGCCGTTGGGACCGATCGGATCCGAGGGGTCCTGTCAAGACAACGTTGAATGTGAGCGAGGAGCGAACGCTACACAAGATATGGACTTCGCGTGGAAAGTGCGAAGTCCAGTCGGGACCGAGACGGAGCCGACGGGGACAGAGTGGACTTGGCTTCAGCTCGTGCGCTGCGCCCTTCTCTACAACCCGTGTCCAATTTCGGAAAAGGTCGGAGGCCGACGAAGGGAGGATAACGGAGGCCGACGGAAGACCGAAGCGAGGATGAGGATATGGAGGAAGTCTTAGTCGATATTCAAACTGACTAGAACAGGGTGTACATAAGGCTTTTTATACTAAGTCTAAATTATTATATAAGTGTCGGGGCCGTCGGAGCACCGAGGCTCCGTGATAGCGATGAGTGACTGCTGTACATGTGAGTCAATGCTGTGGCGGAGTTTTCGGAGGACCGAAGGTTCCGAGGGAGGGATATCATAGTGTGGAGTTGTGTCGTGATGATAAAGGGACCCAATAGGAACTGTTCGGCAATACTCGGGAGCCGACGGGGTCCGAAGTCACGGTACGTGACACCGGCCCTGTGACCAGCGGTGAAATCTTTCGATTTTGCTGTTCTAAGCAGGAGCTTCGTATAGAATAAAGGCTATATCACTCACTATGAGCTAGGATGAGGTCCGAGTTGCTAGCTAAGGATGAATGCATGTGCGAGTAGTTCTATTACTTACTTGGCCATCCTTAACCAAGGGATTGGGAACGGCCTGCATGTATCCTATCAAGGACATACCAATGCACTCCATTCAGACTATGGGACTTACCAGGGGCACGTACGAGGGATCAAATAAGGTTGCGGGACGGTTCTAGATAATAGAACCGTGCGCGGCCCAATAATCCGAACCATTCCGATGATCCGATGATGCCGATCACGGAGATCACTGATTTGAGCACGGAACAGAGATCTGATGCCGGAGATAGTACCGAGCCCTTGGCCCGTGATGCCAGGACTCGCTTTGACCAGGGCTGAAGGGTTGACTAATTGGGCGACTTAAGGGTTGATGGACCAGGGCTCGGTGCAGCTGGCACATGGATTGATTGCCCAGGGCGCCTACGTGCTATGGCGCAATTCCCCTTCCAATCTCTCAGATTATCTACCAAAATATACCATTTAATCAGAACTAATTACCAGCAGGGTTATTTCTTGAGCTAATACTGCTCATCACCCCGATATATCCGTGTTCCGTTTATCTGTTTGTACTAAAAGTCGGTTTCAGAATCATTTCCTTATTTAGAATGCCAGTTTGTATAGATACCCGTAGAAAATAGAGGGAACACCAGTAGATCCTACCCTTCCTCTTCAGGGAGCACGAGCGTGAGCTAGAGCACACAGGGGACGTCTAGCATCTATTTGGAACACCCTCAGAAAGCTCATAAAGTTTCCTTTTGTTGTTTCTGTTGCAATATATAAAGTGTTGGATATTTGTGGAGTGATATAAGACAAGACCAGACCAGACCAGACCAGACCAGACCAGACAGGACAGGACAGGACGACTTGCTTCGTTAAAAATCACATAAACATTTGAAGGCGCTCGGCTTTGTGCAGTAGTCAATCTACCAAGCTCTAGCTGATACATTGGTTGTTGGAAATATATTGTTGGCATAAAAACTCTCAATCTACGGATCACCCCTTGGGCTTAGTTCCAAGTGTTGCACATAAAACCCAACTTTCCTTACCTTCTAAGGTCGTGTAAAGCGCCTAGAACGGTTTCGATCGTCTCGAAGTCACCTTTAGCTATAAGCTACTGCATTTGTCTGTAAAACCCAAATTGCCACTGCCTAATACCTGGTAGAAACCCCGAACCTCGCACGTTTGATAGTTGGATTTGTTGGTTGTTGTTGGTGTTGTTGGTTGTTCACTTAAGTGTTCATCTTGCACACTTAATTTCACCAGTGGTTCTATAGTCAGCGTTTCAGCGGTGGATATGGACGAGACAGGGGATGCGGCCGGTGACGTCGCGGCGGACACAGACGAGGCGGCGACTACGGCGGACGGGGACGGGGACAGGGGGGACGCAACGGGCACGAGGAGGAATGAAGGACGACGGAGATGGGACGAGGCATGGGAATGGGAACGGGAATGTTGAGCAAGCACCGGATGCTCCACCTGGGCTCAATGGAGGAGCACACAGTGTTTGAGACAGAAGTGACCGGCGCCATCCTCGCGCTCAACATCATCAAGGCGACGCCCCAGCTCACCAGCGCTGACGTCTTCATAGACTGCCAGCCCGCCATCACCATGCTTGCCTCGCCCAAATCACAGCCGGGCCAACACCTCCTCGCCATCTTCCACTCCGAGCTCCGCCGCCTTCGCGCTGCACGCACCACTCTCCGCCTCCACATTCACTGGGTCCCGGCACACGTCGGGATCGCAGGGAATGAGGAGGTCGACGCGTGCGCCAAGGACGCCGCCCGAGGCGCCAACACCCCTCTCACCCTGCGCCTCCGCGGCCTCGACACCCCACTCCCGCAGAGCAAGGCTGCCGCCATTGCCGCTGGCTCGCCGAATGGTCCATCTCCCCCGCTACCATCGCCTCGCGCTCTTCGACAACCCCAAGCCCTCCTCCAAGGTCGCACGCATGTACGACAACCTCTCCCGGTCGCAGTGCAGCGTCTTGACGCAACTCCGCACCACGCACATCGGCCTCAACACCTTCCTCTTCCGGTTCCACCTCGCCCCTTCCCCCGACTGCCCCCTCTGCCTGGTCCCAGAAACGGTGTCCCACTACCTCCTCACCTGCCCAAAGTACTGCCAGCAACGCCTCGTGCTCATCCTCCGTGTTGGGACCGTGCGGCTCTCGCTCCGCCGCCTCTTAGCAGTCAAATCCGACCACGGCCCCGTACTCTCATTCGTCCGCGACACCAAACGCCTCCCGCGCTACGCACTCTAGCTTTCCTCCCCCCCGCCTGCCCCCTCCGCCTCCCTTTCTCTTTTCTCTTACTTTACTTATATCATTTTCTTTCCTCCTCTCTCCCTCTTACATATGGACTGGATACCTGCATGAACATGTTATTTTACTCCCAAACTCCCAAACCCGCAATCACAGCACCACTACGAGCATTTAATCCCTCACTTACCCCCTCCCCGCGACCGAAACTTCACGAACGCTAGTCTACTCTAATTGTCTTACGTATAGCGCGACATGGGCCCCCAGGGCCCGCATGCGCTCAAATGGAACATTGAATTGAATTGTACCAGCTCATTAATGAGACTAATAACATAACAAATCCTATCCTAAGGACATCGAGTGTAAACTAACCTAGTAGTTAAGGTTAGTAGGCCTCATTTTCATTACCCTTTCGGCCAGAAACCCGTGAAATTCACGCCACAAAGATGTGAAACAGTGGGGTGAAAAACGACATTTTGTATGTGAAAATCTTCACCTTGTTCTGTAGTGAAATTCACTTTCGTACCATGAAATTCACCCAATAAATACGTGTAAATTGGAGTGAAATTCACTATTTCCATCGACCACAGTGCAAGTCAGCTAGTTATTTTGCGTGAATTTAGATGACGATTCCATGGCTAACCAATTTTCTTTTCTGGCGGTATCCCCAAACGGAAATAAACGGCCTAGTTCAAAGCCACTCGGCCAAATCGTTTAAATTTGTTCATACCTGTACTATGTATCTCAGTGCATCCCAAATCATTCAATGGATAGAAAGAAATTATTTTATACACTCAAACCGTAAATGTAGGCTCGCGAGGCTGCTGCATCACATCCCCGCCGTGCTCATCGCGGGTGGTGCTCCCGTCGCCTTCCTTCCTTTCCTCCCTCCTTTCTCCTCCAAACGACCTGCCTTGCCGGACCTCCCACTTCGCCGCGCGCCACGGAGCCACCGAGCAGGGGATACGACGGGTTCCCCTTCTTTGGGCACCTCTTCCTCGCCGCGCCCGCAGAATGCTGCTCGAGCCGGCGCGCTCCCGTCGGGGGAGGATACAGGGATCGCGCGCGACTAGCCCGCCACGTCGGGTACGGGTAGACGTATGCGCAGCGGCACTGCAGACGAAAAGAGGTCAGCACTAAGCGGATAGCTGCAAAATGGGAACTCATTATTACAGCTTGATCGAGGCCGCGCCACATGTACACTCCCCGCCCCGTTCTCCGTTTTCCAAGCTTCGAGTCGAGCACCGAATCAGCTTCCACGCCGTCTCCGCCGTCCGGGCCACATGCTGCGGTTAGTCCCGCGTACATCCTCCGTCCATAATACGCCACCTGAACCCGCGCCCCGTGCGCAGTGCATTCGCCCGTCAGGGATGAGCGGTAGAACAGAAGGACCGAGACACGCGACCCGGGCTCGTCGCCGCCGCAAGTACGGCTCATGCGACGTAGCCGGGAGTCGCGAGCACACGCGGTGCGCAGGGAACGAGCATATGTACGACGCAACGGCGATGATACACGCCGCGAGACGGAGAGCAGAGCTGCAGAGCCCGCCCGCGCTGCGGGACAGAGACGGTGCGCTCTCCCGCAAGTGCGAAGTCGGATGCGCCGTCTGGGCCGAGACGCCCTGGGATATGGGTAGAAGACGACTCGCGCAGGCCCGCTGGACAGCACGCGCGGGATCGGGGCACAGGGCACGGGAGACGGGAGACAGCGGGGAGGGGCGGCATGGTCGAGGCGGGCACACGTAAGCAAGATGCAGGGACGCCGGCTTCGTTGGATGCCGTTCGTCCCGCGTATATGATCCTCGGCGTTGGCGGTCACCGGTGAGCATCGAGGGCGGGACAGCGGTGCTGAAGCGCTCGAGCGCGACGCGCATAGGTGAGCGCGAGGCCGCGCTGCATGATGGAGAACACGTCCGTGTCGCAAAATTTACAGCATTGCAAGCTGGGGACCCCTTGGTCGAATCAAGCAAGGCCAGGTCATGTCTCGTTCGTCCGCACAATCCTTTTTCAGTCCTGAGGCTGGGGCATTGATACATCACCCTCGCCAAGTAGAGAGTAACCGTGATGTATCAATTCCTCTGGCGCAGAGAGGTGCATGATACATCACCTCATAGGCGTGCAGTACTAACGGTGAAAATAAAAGACCACCAGAGGGGCTTGAACCAAGGTCGCAGACCAAAATTATTACATAACACTTTCGAGTGGCACTTCAACCAATTGCACCAAACAGCTGTTCTAAAACAGTGGGCACACAGGGCCAAAGTATACCCCCTTCAACAACAAAACACATAATAAGCATGTTTCCCCACCCACTGGGCCCCGCCTTAGGGGCCAGGTTAGAGGTTAGAGTTAGGGGTTAGTGGTTAGAGTTAGTGGTTAGGGTTGGTTAAGGGTTAGTCCCCAGGTATATTGTAGAAGGCTGTTGCAGGTGATTTATAAGCATTTGATGGTTAGATTGGTTAGGGTTGGTTAGGGTTGGTTAGGGTTGGTTAGGGTTTAAAACACCATCAAAATACATATTAAGCATTGTAGTACAATTTCGAAGACCTAGGGCAGCTTGCCTGCCCTAGGTCTGGGTATCAGCTGTTCCCACTTAGGGTAAGGGCACCTTACCCTAACTGGGAACACAGAAGTTTCTGGACATCTGGTCTGGTGAAGGGGTTAGCCATGCAAGTCCTAATATATCTATGGTTTGATGAGGTCTGAGGTTCGAACCTCGATGAAGCCTTTATTTTGCATCATTTACCGAACGGGCATCTGGCTGATACATCAGCTGATGTATCAGACACCTCTGTCATTTACCGACTTTCATATATCACGACACCTCTCTAAACGAGGCCCTAGTGATATATCATATCGCCATATACGCCTGTTTTTCAACCATCTCCCCGAAGTTTAGTCGGGTGTTAATCCAGGTTCAGGACACAGATCACCAGAAAATCCGATAGATGCACCAAATTCTATCATGTGTAGCACGCCGCAGTGCGTGACCAATAAAGGCCATGTAAGGGAAGGGAAGCAAAAAGGCTGATGGCGGGCACTGCCGCGCAACGGGCTACCCAGATTATTATTATTACTTATGTAACAGTGTCGCCTTTCATTTTCATCCATATTTTATGTAGGTTCTGAACACATCTAAGGTTGCAGAAGCTGATTCCTTGGAAGGGGCGCTATAATTCTGGACTTCCACTGCGCTAACGACCCCCGGCCGATTCGTACGCAACCTAATTTCGATTCCAGATCTTTACGGGGCTCGGCTGCGGAGTCTGAAATTTGGGGTAATCGAAAAATCCACGCCATCAGTTTTTAGGGCAGTGAATCGCGATCAAATCTCCATCAAAAACTGAGGTTCCGATATCTCCGGATAGGATTATGTGGGCGCAGCGGTCACTACCTCTGATGACCGTCCGATTTCTTGTGACCAAATCCGTTGATTTAATCTATGAAAATTGGGTTTTGAAGCCTGTTTTAATGTATTTTGGACGGGGTAGGTCCGAAAAATGACATTTTCCCCCCTCCTAAAGCAAAATTTTCACTTGTGGAACGAGCTGGGTTCCCTCACACAGTAGATATCCACCGCAGGCATAGAAATTTAACGGCAACGCGGCAACAGGCGGCAACCGTCTCAAAAAGAACACATCTGGGCGCTCCGGGCGACCGTACTAGCTTTAAAAAAATTCTCGCGCTCCGCGCGATTTAACCTATGTCAGACAGGGTTCTGCGATCCTGGGCTTGTTTTACTCTATTATCAGACCGGGATATGGGTCATTTTGGCCCCTGATTCAATCTATTTCGGACGGTCATCAAAGGTAATGACCGGGGGCCTGCAGCGAGCGTTCGGGATTCACTGCCCCTATAACGTCTACTAACGCGACCCCGTCCCTGGACTTGTGATGCCTACATCCAAGAGTAGGGCTGCCTCCTCGCTAATTGTTTAACTCCTTGAGGTCACCTGCGCCCGCAGAGCCGGTCGATCTCTAGTTGCATAACAGCTAAGGTACAGGGGAGTACCGACATGGCTTGTACGTATTCGGAATTGATTCGGAATCTAACATGGCCACGTTCATAGTTTCCTCTAGGCCTGAAAGGTTGTAGCTCATTCCAGGGCCATTCACTGATGGCAGGGAATGATCAGAGCTAGTCTCTTGTGGACAAATTCGTGATTTCTCGGAGAGCAAAACCGCGTATATGACCGAAACCTGTGCGGTAACCGAAACCTGTGCCGGTTGTGAGGCTCTGGGTGGGGGCCGGACTCATCGGTCACCGGTCACCCTTGGTCTGATCTGATGCTCGTCCCTGACCATACATCTCCGTCTGTGGTTGAATAACTGAATCCCGGGAACTCCTCTGGAAATACTGCCGCCAGTTTGGCTGCAGAAATATCGTTGAAAAAAGTGTTGCAAACATCTGACAATGGATACACCGCGCGAGTAATCATCCATGTCTGCATGTTGAACCGGTAGGCTCGCGAATATCCCATCTCCATTTGATCATTATTTTCCTCATTGCTCGACTGCACCAATCAGCCAAAAGCAGCTACTGTACTTTTTCGATCAATTCGACAGGGGTGTGACCCGTGACCCAAAATACCTTTTCGACAATTTGGCAAAGCTAGGAACCCACCGTGACACCCCAAAATTTCGACACCAGACAGCAAAATTTTGCCTTTTTTGTGTCGCTGAGTGCAATTTGGGCCAGCCATGACCAAAATTCCATCCGACAAACCCCTCCGTGACCCGTGACCTCCTGCCATATTCGACACCGGCAGGGGGTCCGTGTCACACGTGACACGTGACTGTCGAATTGATCGAAAAAGTACAGTAAGCCGATCTGCGACCACGTTGACATGGGTGAACTAATCCGCCCTCGGTGGACACCTTTCAGGCGAGTCATCAACCCAATGGTCATAAAAGCCCACAAAGCGCATCTCAGAACAACATGCGACTTTCCTCCACCGTCGTTCTCTTTCTCGTCTGCACCCTGTCCACGCACTGTTTCTCCCTCGCACACAAGGAGAAGCACCAGACATGCCGTAATATCCCCAACAGCGCTGGCTACCCGAAAGCCGCAGCATGGAGTAAACTGAATGCGACGATCGGCGGGCAGTTGGTGAACGTGGTTCCCACCGCGAAATATTGCGCCAGCCTACCTGGCGGCGCATGCACCGACGCGCAATGGACTAGCGCCCTTTTCCGGAGTACGATTCCTGGGTCTATGACCGACGTATGTTCCTCTATCACTCACACGCTAAGTTCTGGCTCACTAAGGCGTGGATGCGCAGAACACCTGGGAGCAGGTGGGTTTTTACCTTTGCTTTATGTCGCACCAAATTCTGACCAACGTTTAGGGTTACGACCTTACACCTCCTTCTCTATGTCTCCGCAATGCAACGAGATGTGGTCAAGGGGATGTCCCCATCTTCTCCGTCGAAGCACAGAGCGCTGCGGATATACAGGTGCGCCAGTGCTGATGTCCCATCCGGACCGACAGGACATCCTCATGTGTGTAACAGGCGGCAGTGAAATTCGCTAGCCACAACAACCTCCGGCTCGTCGTAAAATCCTCCGGGCACGACGTCCTCGGGCGCTCTACCGCGCCGTACTCACTCCTGATCCGCACTGCTGGATTGCAGAATATTTCGATGACCGATGCGTTTTTCGTTGGGACGCGAAACATGGGGCCTGCGGTAACCATCGGCAGTGGTGTGCACACCCAAACTCTGTACCAGGAGACGAAGGCGAAGGGGAAGATCGTGGTGGCCCCCACGGCGGCAACAGTTTGTCCCGCCGGTGGGTATGTACAGGGAGCAGGCCACTCAGCTCTTTCACCACTTTTTGGGCTGGCTGCGGACAATGTTCTCGGTGAGGCGCGCAGCTTTGGGTTGGAGTTGAACTAACCGTCCTTGTTATTCCATTTTTCGTTCTGACGGTAGAGTTCCACATCGTCGTCGCAAGTGGCGAGCTGCTTCAGGTCAACAGCATCTCACACCCAGACTGTCTGTTTCCCTCTACTTGTCAAATTCTGGCTGCTTAACGTCATGCCCAGTATTCTATGCTCTTCGAGGTGGAGGAGCCGGCAGCTGGGGCGTCATCTTCTCTGCGACATTCCGAACCTTCCCGACGTTCGACGAGGCTTTTAGCGTCATCCAGATCGCGGCATCGAGCAACGCCGCCATGGGCGCCCTCGCCGCCGTCCACGCGCACCACATCTTCGACCTCGAGCCCGTGCGCGCCGGGCAGTACTTCTACGTTTTCGCCGCCACGCCGAACACGACTGCACTCACGCTCCAGCTCTTCACGCACATCGCCAACACGACGGCAGCGCAGGCTGCAGCGCTCCTCGCGCCGTTCCGGAACGCCGCGTTGGCGCTACCCGATGTATCGCTCGTGGCGGAGGAGTATGTCGTGCAAAATGTAAACGACGTGCTGTTTACGGCAGACGACGCGGCGGGGAATGACATGGTGGAAGGCTCGCGCCTGATTCCAGCGTCGGTGTTTCGCGAGACACCTGACACGGTCGGGAAGGTATATGAGCAGCTCTTGGATGCGGGGGCACTCGAGTACGTGTATCTCAGATGATGTATTCATTACTGAGCACTCACTCATTTCTCACTCGCCATTTTATTAGGGTCGCGTCCTTTGTCGTTGCGGGAGGTACACCCTCCTGGTTTACATATTACTACATGCCCGGAATCTAAATGACCCCACAGGCCAGGTCGCCGCCAACGCCGATATCTTGTCGGCCGTACACCCAGCCTGGCGGACGGCCAAGACCCACGTACGTCAAATTCCTTTCATTTTCCGCCTCTGGAACTAAGCTTAGTTGGTGGCACCTACCGATAGTTGCTCACAGGCAATTTCTGGACGGACCAA
The DNA here is from genome assembly GCA_029378255.1 of Mycena rosella. NCBI lineage: Eukaryota > Fungi > Basidiomycota > Agaricomycetes > Agaricales > Mycenaceae > Mycena > Mycena rosella. The sequence goes on from JARKIE010000026.1 coordinate 464,980, forward strand.
ACGCCCCTCGGCGAGATCGACGTGCTCCGCAGAAACTTCCAGACCACCCAGTTGCCGATCATGGAGCAGCTATCAGGCAAAAACGGCGCGGCGTACTCGAACGAGGCAGACGTGAACGAGCCACACTTCCAGACTACATTCTTTGGCCCGAATTACGCGAAGCTGACCAGAATCAAGGCCAAGTACGATCCAGATGATTTGTTCATTGTCGTGGCAGGTGTGGGGAGCGAACGGTGGGACGAGTGGGGCCTTTGTACCGTTTAGCATGGTTAAAAATTTTCTCCCGGTACGAGTAGAAATGCAATTCTTACAAATATTATCCTGTGTCTCCGGGTACGCGATGTACGGCAAATGTTGTTATTCTGCGCAAGAAATTTTCCACCCCATAGTGTAGGTTCAGGAGGAACTCGTTTCTCGCATGAATTCGCAAACAATTTGTGAATAAGTAGTAGAACAAACTTCGACTATGCGCAGTGTGTGTGGGTGTATGTGCAGTGCCGACAAGCCCACGCTGCGTCGGCGGTGGACGTCCGCGTCCAATGTCCTGCGTGTGTTGCGCCCACGCAAGCAACCCAATCGTGGATGGATACAGGTGGCTGCCGCATGCGGACGTATGCGCGGCGTGCAGTCGGGTCAGAAGAGCGGCGCCCGAGCCACGGGGGTGCGTGCGTATCGGTGCGGACGTACACCATGTGATACAGGACCGGCAGCTTTGCTGTGCGCGAGCCGCATCTACACCGTCCGCTCCATGCGACCGCGCCCCGACGCGTGGATATACACTGGAGTCAGAGTGCCATGCGCGACTCATCCCATTCGGCCGCACAACTTGCGCGGCGTCCCGCTGTCCATACACGAACAGCGTCGATGTCCCGCGGCGTCCACTATGGATAGATGTACGCGCCGTGAGCTTGGGTCCGGAAAATGGAACCCCGGCGTGAACTCCGTGCCTGATTCAAATTTTCGCTCTTATTCACTCGAGTGTAGCCCTATGAAATAAACATACAATTTTTTTCTCATGCACTCGCCCAGCACGCCAGCACCCCGTACCCCATCCAGTGGCGCGTGAATGTACGGCATTCACTTCACATTTGAGACGCGAGTGTGCGCGTGCCGTGAATCCGCTTCGCCGCGAGATTCCTCGTCCAGGGACCTGCCTAAGACCCCAAACTACAGACGTGAAACTACGGGCGTGAGAGGACGCGTGCAAGGTGCTAGCTTGGGCCGAATCATTGGAGGAAGGTTGAGAGAATTTGGGAAAGCTGAATTGCATGGAGGGAGCGTTCTGGACAGACTCAGTTTTCCCTCCGCGATACACTCGTTCTGCAGGCGCGCCTCGTTCGCACGCAAGTGCTGCGGGTTCCTCAATTGTTTAAATTTACCCAGCAGCAAACGATCAGGGTCGAGGACTCACAAGGACTGCGATCAAACCGATAAAGAGTTCCTGAAGCGAGCAGATCCGGCCCGCACACTAGGGCTCCAACCGTTTTCGTGTATAAATGGTTTTACACGATTATAACCGTTTTCGTTTTCGTTTTATTTGAGGCCAGGGATACACGATAAACAAACCATTTTAAATGGTTTAAACGGTTTCATTTCTGAGCCGACCCCAAGCGGGTAACTCGGCACTACAAGCTCGCCGCACGAACTCGTTTCTGGACAATGTGTGTAGGGCACACGTTGAGAGGTTGATGTGACCTTGCTGGGGGAGCTCGAACACTTTTGGTACGCATTTAGAACTTGGTGTGGCAACCTGAACACATCATTGCTGTGGTGGAAGGTGAGAAGACCATTGCGAAAATTCAACTACTGACATCTATTTCCAGGAGCACGAACACGAATTCCCATTGTTTAGAAGATGGCGCATGATTTTCTCGCGATCCCTGGCACCGGTGTCTCTGTCGAGCACTTGTTCTCAAAATAACATCACTTGTGCCAGGACACTCGTGGATCTTTCAAAGCCAAGACCATAATGGAGGCAATGCTCACTAAAATGTGGATCAAGGTTGGGTTCCTGAAATGCATCTCATTGGACTGCGGCAGGGGGTAGTAGTTGGCTGGTTCGATTTGTATTTGTAGCTGGACCAAAAATACCGTTTATAAATAGCTTTAAACGGTTTTTAAACGTTTATTAACCGTTTTCGTGTAGTTTGACCGGATCACTACACGAAAACTAAATGATTGGAGCCCTACCGCACACCGATTCGGACCGAGATTACGTTGTATCAACCTTCTGCGCGATATCTATCATTCCGCCACGTAGTTCTCCCTTGCTCAATACACCCATCCCCGCAATGCCTGATTCTAGCTCAAGCCCTGGCCATAGCCGTAAGCCCTCGCCAGTGCTCTTTGTTCCAATGCTGACTTGCACCCCCTTTCGTCAGGTGTGGAGCTCGAGAAGAAGCTCCTCAACCTTCAGTCTGCCCTCAATCTTCACAGAGAGGTCAATGACAGGCTCGGTCAGGCCAATGATCTGCAGGAACTTGGAGAGCTCTATCGGCAGCTCGACCGACTTGAGGATGCCGAGCAAGCTGTGCAATCTGCTCTTGATCTTCACAAAGAGGTCAATGACAGGCTTGGTCAGGCCAATGATCTGCAGGCACCTGGAGAGCTCTACAAGAGGCTTGACCAACTCGAGGATGCTGAGAAAGCTCTGCAGTCTGCTCTCAATCTTCACAGAGAGGTCAACAGCAGGATTGGTCAGGGTAATGATCTGCAGGCACTTGGGGAACTCTACCAAAGGCTTGACCGACTCAAGGATGCTGAGCAAGCTCTGCAGTCTGCTCTCACCCTGTGCACAGAATTGATATCTGGACTCGGTCAGGCCAATGCCTTGCAGAAACTTGGAGAACTCTACAAGAGGCTGGGTCGACTCAAGAATGCGGAGCAAGCTCTGCAGTCTGCTCTCGATCTTCACAGAGAGGTCAACAGCAGGATTGGTCAGGGAAATGATCTGCAGGCACTAGGAGTACTCTACAAGAGGCTTAACTGACTCGAGGATGCAGAGAAAGCTCTGCAGTCTGCTCTCATTTTGTACACAGAATTGACTTCTAGCCTTGGCTTGGCCAATTGTCTGAAAGAACTAGGAGAGCTCTACCAGAGGCTCAACCGACTCGAGGATGCTGAACAAGCTATTCAGTCTGCTCTCAATCTTCACAAAGAGGTCAATGACAGGCTCAGTCAAGCCAATACTCTGCAGGCACTTGGAGAGCTCTACCAGAGACTTGACCGACTCAAGGATGCTGAGCAAGCTCTACACTCTGCTTTCAACCTTCACAACAAGATCAATGACAGGCTCGGTCAGGCCAATGATCTGCGGGCACTTGGAGAGCTCTACCAGAGGCTTGACCGACTTGAGGATGTAGAGAAAGCTCTGCAGTCTGCTCTCCCCCTGTACACAGAATTGAATTCTAAACTCGGCCAGGCCAATACCTCACAGGAAATTGGAGAGCTCTACCAGAGACTCAACCGACTTGAGGATGCCCAGCAAGCTCTGCACTCTGCTCTCAACCTTCACAGCGAGGTTGATGACAGGCTTGGTCAGGCGACTGATCTGCAGGCCCTTGGAGAACTCTACATGAAGCTCAATCAACTCGAGGATGCAGAGAGCACTCTTCAGTCGGCTCTCAATATTTCCACTGAGATTGATATGAGTCTCGGGCAGGGAAATGCATTGTATGAGTTGGGAAAGTTGTGTACTACTCAACACAGATTTTCAGAGGCAGAGGACCTTCTTACCAGAGCCATGGATGTGTATGGATGTGCATGTGAGCCTACATGGCAACAGTATACTCAGGAGCTGCTTGAAGACTTACACAAGAAGCAGGAAGAACGACTGGATGTGGTAGAGTAGGAGGAGGATCCAGGTGATGGAGAGAACTGATTTGAATGTTGTTGGGTGAGTCTTTGTACCCTATGTTTATTACCGGGAATGCATTCATTCAATACTGGTTCCCGCAAGAGAAATAGGGGCTTCATGTACTATAATTTTTATTGTGTATTGTAGGCCAATTTTCAGCTTTGTTATCACAATGTTGTTGTTCCAGTGGTGAAAGATTCAAATTTGGGGTAGAATACCGAGCCTCTAACTAAGTACCTACATATTCAGTTAAGAATGAGCTAGACACCACCATGAAGGTGAACAATTGATCTCTACCATGCACTCTCTGTCCTGGGGTGAAACGGCAGACATGCAAAAATAAACAGCATTCAACTCTGTTGCTTTTTTTCTTCTTCTTGAGATATTCGAATTGAGGTGGTCTCGGTGGTCAGTATTTGTTCGTGTGCTTATGAGTTGAATATGGCCTGATTTATACTACTTTTTGAGGCAATTGTGTGAGTGCCCGTACCTTTCAAATTTGACTGACCTCCGGGTGGGTGTGTGCACACATGTACGATCGGGATCACCTGTTTATAATGAGGGACCGCCTGATGCTTACGGTGTGTAGCTTCTCTGATTTTCTTTTCATGCTTGCGGCCTGCCATCATGCGGGAGACGGTGTCTGCGTCCACATCTGATGTGTGTGCGGACGGTAGTGCGTGCACGTAAATCCAGATGCGGATGAATGCATGCCAGCACCGGAGATGTGTGTGTCTAGCAACTTCGGCTCTAGCCAGGATTGAGCTCCAGACAAATTGTGTGCATGCGGCACCCACCCATCAAGGTTCGGAAGCAAGGAACAAGATCTGGATGTGAAGCAACTGGCACCCAACCCACGTAACATGTCCTTCTGTTCAATTTGGGAGTCCCTTGGCTCGCACCCAACCCACACTCCCCACGTTTTCATCACCACCATTTTCTTGTCGCTGAGGAAATACTGTGCTGAGCTCACACACCTATCCAGTTTCAGAACGCCGAGAATAAGACCTGGACATGAAGCGGCTTGCACCCAACCTACATATATACTGCTTTTACTGATATTGCAAGTTGGGACTACCTTGTTCGACTCAAGGCCAGGTCATAATCTAGCTTTCAACACTTTTTTTTTCTTCCACACATCTTTCGAGCTCACACACTGTAGTGGGGAAAGGCAACGGCCACTCAGAGACACATGGCGGATACGGACAAGGGTGGAATGATAGCCGATCAACTACATCACAATTTGTCTACGGGATAGCTGACCTGCTCTACTACCACAACACCTATCTAGGTTCACATAGTCATAGGCAATTAGACCTGGATACAAAGCGGCTCGCACCCAACCCACATATCACTGTTTCGATTGACCTGCAAGTTGGCAGTGTTCAAATCAAGGCCAGGTCATTGTTTGCTGGTATGCAGGTGTGTTTTTGCCCTCTTAACTTACAGCTCCCCTGCTACTTCAGATTACGATAAAAGGAGAAATTAAGACCTGGACGCGAGGCGGCTCGCACCCAACCCTACATCATGATGGTTTACAGCCGTTCCGGAAAGTAATGGGAATGTCAATTTTTTTTCGCCGCATTCTCGATTTGCAAATTCCAAACGCAGAAGGTTGCCGGTTCGATTCTCGCTGCGCTCCCATTTTCCACCGGACGTAATGACACCCACCATGACTCATTTGAGACTGTAGAAAGTGTTTCTGGAATTTAAATACACCTCTAAAACACTCCCATATTTATACAATATTTATTCCGAATATGTATCAGAGTTGTTGACCATGCTGAGAAGTAAAATTTGGATGTGGGTGGCAAAAAGGTCCCTTGTATTAGTCACCCACCGACACCATTGTATTTTGCTTGGTTCCTTGCTTGGGCCCAGTACTGTACATACCTGTATGGGAGTAACCGCCAAAACACCGTGACATGGGTGTTGCCTCTTTTTCAGGCAACGAGACTGACCGTGATCGTGACCGTTGCCCGAAGAGGCAACGGGGACTTAGCCAAAAATTTTTGAGATCAAAATAATAATAATGAGAAATATGAATGGGCGAAACACGGTGGCATTTGATACAGCAGCTGTATTTAGGTACAGAACTAACAATTCTAGCCGCCCCCATGCTTTGCGGACACTATGCCGCCATGAATTGCAGCGCCAAAGACCAAAACTGCCACTGGACCTCCCCAGGCCCTTGTCGTGCGAATACAGCATCTAGGCGATCTTCTTCAGCACCTGCCCACTTCCCTTGCCGATTATCCATCACACTCACTATACAATCTCACGCTTGATCCTGAGCGTCTGAAAGACGGTGGATACTTCTCAGCCGTTGGGCATGCTCTGGAGATCTCCTTCCAGACACATCTGCTCCAAATACAGGACTGGCTGCTGTTGTTCATAGAGCGCGGTTGACGCCATGACGACTTGGTCAAGCTGCTGAAAATGGGGGTTAAACAGATGTCTCCGAGCGAGCGTACCTCGTTTCAAGAAGCTTGGATCGAGCGGTTGATCACCGCAGCTGTAGATTCCGGTGCGAAGATCCCAAGCAAAAAGCGCAAAGCTCCAGTGGATGATATTGCAGTGCCACCTGCAAAGCGAGTAGTCATCGACGTTGATGAGACTGACACAGCGGATGTACCATCATCCCTCACACTGCCACTTGCCCTCTCATCACCCGCTTCAACTCAATCCACCTCTCTCCCATCCAAATCTGTTGCCTCGTCGTGTTCTGGGATTGTTGGGAATCCGAAGCAGCAGAGTCTCAGTGCATTCGGCTGGGCAAAGGCAACTCCTGAGTCCACGGCTTTGTACTGGGCCAAAGCAAAGCAAGATGGTGCAGAGCTGCGGGGACAGCTTTTGGAGACTCGGAAGAAGAAGGCGGAGACACAGCGCGAGCGTGAGAAGGACCTTGCTCGGCTGAGAAAGCAGAGGCAAAGGGAACGCGACAAAGCCAAGAAAGATGACGAAGAACTAGCGGGCCGCGACGCGAACACCGTGCTGATGGAAGGTGCTGAAGCTGTCACACATTCCACCGACGTTTCAGACGTAGCCGCGCTGTCTCGTGCCAACACCCAGGGATGGAAGAAGAACCGCAATGGAACCTTGGGCGGTGTCGTCCGAGGCTCTTCGACAAAGGTCTTCTGGTTTACACCATTCCTTTGGGCCATTATCGAGCCCACCATTCGACGCTGTGGCTGGTCGGCAGCCCGAACAGTCAACGAGCTCCATCGTGCGCACCCAAATCTGTTCAATGGGCCCAACTACAAGCTTCATCGCGCGACTGTCTGGAAGTGGATCGTCCCGGGCGAGCAGCGGTTCACTGATGCGGCATTGCGTAGCATTTCCACCCGGAGTTCGCTGGGTGGCAGTGGGAGGACGGGGGTTTTGACGCGGTATCCAGAGATCGTCAAGGAGATCTGTACAGTGTTGAAGGGATTGCGGGTGTCGGGTTGCGCCGTCAACGTCCACATCGCACGTTCCTTGATGATCGCTATCATCAAGAAGCATTCTCCCCAACTTTGGGCATCATTCTCTTGCTCTGAAAAGTTTGTCCACGCGTTCTTGGATAGCATACTCAACTGGTTGTCACGGAAAGCAACACGGGCAGCCAAACACATTCCTCAGAATGCGGGAGAGTTGTGCGAGCGCACATTTTTTCGATTGGCACACACGATCGAACACCAGGACATTCCGGCCAAGGTACGGCCTTGCATTTTTCGTTGCTGTCTCCAAAATGAATGTTTTTCTAGTTAATTATCAACTACGACCAGACGGGAGTCTACATCCGCCCCAGCGCCAGCCAAACGTTCGAGGTCCGGGGATCCAAACAAGTGTCTGTTTCTGGAAATGACGAAAAGCGGGCCTATTCCCTTGGCGTCGCTAGTGCCGCTGACGGTACGCTGCTGCCGCTGGAGCAGATCTGGTCCGGCATGACCGCTGCATCATTGCCTACGGATAAGGCAGATGGCTACCAAGATGCAGTAGATCGCGGCTTTCATTTCACTTTTGCCGCGAGCAAGAAACGGACGAGCCACTTCGCAACTGAGAAGACCATGAAGGAGGTCATCACTCATGTCTTCAAACCGTACATTGACAGCGTAATCGAGAGCGACCCCGATCTAGATGCGGACCAAAAGTCCATCGTCTATATTGACATCTATCCCGTTCACATTTCGGAGGCTTTCCGCGGGTGGATGCTCAAGAACTTCCCCAACAGAATCCTGATATTCGTTCCCGGCAACTGCACGGGCCTCATACAGCCTCAAAATGTTGGTATCCAACACGTCGCAAAACTCCACTTGCGGCAATCTCAGCTCGACTATCTCGTACGTTGCCACCAACAGCAGCTCGCTGATGGAATAACGCCGGAGAATGTCAAGTTCTCTAGCTCCTACCCGGTACTCCGGAACACTTCTGTTCATGCCTGTGTGGAACTCTATGATTGGCTCACCAGTCCGGATGGCCGCAAAATCATCCAACGTTCGTGGGAGCTTTGCGTTGTACCTGGCAAACCAGACTACAATTTTTCCTACAAGTGTCTAACCAGCCGGGGCACGTGCAAAGCTCTGCGCAAATATCTGGAACAAGACACCATCCTAGCGGACGAGATCAAGGCACGTCTGGGACCTGTCACCCTGCCGGACGTCCCCGTGGATGCTGGCATCACCGTCGAAGAGGATGAGCCGGATGTTGAAGAGGATGATGATGACGAGCTCGAAGATGACACAGACGTCCCTGTTGCAGCTGTTGTAGAGCGCTTTCTACGAATTCGGGTCCGAAATGCAGCGGGCCGTTACGTTGCGAAATGTGCAACACAGGCACCTGGCGAGGACCGTCTCTCAGCCGCAGATGTCGAAGAGGACGTCTGGGCGTACAACGACAAAGGAGACTTGTGGACAAAGGCTGGGATTCCAGCGGGAGAATCATCTGAATCAGAGCCTGAGAACTCGGGCGACGATTATGACCCGGACGATAATGATTAGAAGCTCTCGGGGAACTTGAATTAATTTTTACGATTTTTTACGATTTTTTTTCAATGTCACGCTTTTTCAGGCAACCAACCCGATTGTGACCGTGACCAGCCGAAAAACAAGCAACGCAACGGACCCTACCGTGACCGTGACCGTTGCTCCCATACAGGTATGTACAGTACCTTCACCAGGTCACCAATTCTGGCATCAACTTTCCCATCAATGCACTAGCCTTACGGTCAAATGCTGCGGAGGATATGTGTACGCATAGGATCAGGCAGCTCTATGGCTGCCATAATCATTTGCGCCAAATATTGGACTATTGCCGAATGGAAACGAGTCAATGTTACATCACGAAACGCAAGACGAAGCGAGTCTTTTGATGGCGCGGAACTTTCCGGGGCTCCATAACAACAGCCAAAAGCCTCAAAACTTTATTCTAAGGTCTTTATGGGTGCTATATACACCCCCCGCCGCTCGCAACGATCCGTCAAGCCCGCCCACATAATTACACGCTTGGACGGGATCGAACCGGCGACCTTCTGCATTTGAAATTTCCAAATCGAGAACGCGGCGAAAAAAAATTGTCATTCCCATTACTTTCTGGAACGGCTGTATGAGAATGCAAGTTGGGAATCCCTTGTTCGACTCAAGGCCAGGCCATACCCACATCAACTCCTTTTTCAGCGGCATCACGACGTCGCATAATTATCCGGATTCGGCCTGGATGCAAAGCGGCTCGCACCCAACCCACATAAACACCGTTACTCCTCGAGCAAGTTGGGACTCCCTTGTTCGAATCAAGGCCAGGTCATTTCTCCTGGAGTGCATCTTTTTCTCTCTGCATCTTGTTGTGACTTCACTTGTTATAGCTGTTTCCGAATACTATCAGAGACCAGGAACCCGGCCACCGTAAGTAGTCAGCCATTTGATAATATAGCCATGTATACTTAACTTTCTTATGAACTTGGGCTTGGGGCAGGAAGTACGACCTCCGACGCTGGTCCATGCCAAATTTCGAGACAGATTGATGAGTTGATCGAAGGCTGTGGCGCGTTTGATCCCGGGCCGCAGGGTGAGAACATCATTTTGGTAACCCCGAGTGGCCGAGGACCCCGGTTTATCCCTTCGGAGGCTAGATCCGGTGCCGGACAAAAAATTGAGATTTGGACCCCCCAGGCTAGATCCTAAACGGACAAAAATTAGGACCCAGCTGCCAAATGCTAGATCCCGCGGCCGGACAAAATCTCAGGGTGGAGGGCCTTTGGCGGACATAATTTTGTTCTTCCTTCGTCTAGAGGTCTCTATCTCCTGCATTGTACTATGTACTTGTTTCACCGCTGCCCCGCGTTCGATTCCCCTTATTGTTTTGTTTTTAACGAAGTACTTATCGGCCATATCCTTATCCTGAGTCTTATCCAAGTCATGTGTATATAGATGCCTCCGCTCGAGGGTTGAATGGTTTTAATGCGGTCATGACTCTCTTTTCCAAGCACGGGAAAGGATCGAAGGACGCGAGTAGTGATTTTGATGACTTGGACGAGAACATGTAGTAGATTGATGTATTTATTTTAGAACAGGTCTGGGCGGCGGCAGACCGCAAGGAAAGCGTGTTTATGCACTCCTATACGCTCCTGGAGCCATATCTGGCCCCGCAGGGGAAAAAAATCGGGTTCTTTCGGAGGCTAGATCCCGTCCGGACAAAATCTGGGCCATCCAGCGTAAAACCTGTCCGGACAAGAATCGGCCGATCGGACGAGTTCGGGATCTAGCCTCCAAAGGGATAAACCGGGGTCCTAGTGGCCGTCCCGCCCATTCCTTCACCAATTCTTTGTCTATTCACGACTTTTTGGGGTCGTTCTGTCCGTCTCCTTCTCGGCGACCATCTGAGTCCTTAATATCCGTCAAAAATAGTAATCCAACTCTCTAGGGCTCCCGATGAGAGTTGCAATCAGATATCAATAGGCAATCTTGCCGTTCGCACACCACACGACCTGCACACCCTGCGGGTCCGAAACTTGACAGGGGCGATGGGGATGGCTAATTCTAATGTTTGAGCAGTATTTAAATATTATGTGTCTTTTATTCCTCTCTTAGTGTCATTAATATTTCAAACCAGCTCATTTTTGTCGTCTGCAAATCAAGATTTTTGGAGGAGTTCTTGGCACCCAGGCAATGCCATTTTGGTCCAAATATGTCTTTAGCCTTCACATGAGGACAACCACACTTCATTTTGGCCCACCGTGTCCTCTGCCTCCCACGTACGGCACTGTTCATTCATGACCCTGATCCCGCCCATGTAAGTGGCGTGCGGAAACGAATATTCATTTTGCCCCCATACCTCAGATGTCCGATATAACTGCATGTAGTAGTCCCCTTGCATGTCTTACTTCTCTCCAGGTACGCCGGGGCTACCAACACGACCTGGAATGAAGGGTTTGGCCGGGTGGCCGGCTACCTGGTTTTGGCCTATTTTGGGATGCCGCCAGGAAAAAATTCAGGAAACCATCCAAGCTTCATGTAAATTCTGCCAGATGTGTTCAACCAATTCCTAGGATGCAGACCATCATTTCACACCCCCCGCGGCACGATCCGATGGGTAAACATTTCGAGATTAAAGGAAAAAGGCAAGGTGGCTGCGCACCCGGTGATTGATAGTACCTTGACACTCGTCCGTTTTTTTTTTTTGTCTGCTTCGAAATTTGATGGCATGATATGGATTACCGTATTTGGGGCAGCCGAGAGTTGCCGAGCCTAAGTGAGCCGCTGCGAGCCGAGAGGCCTGCGCCGGTTTTCCTGCCCAAATGTTGGTCCAGATGTTCATGCTACCATGGACGGCCCTCTTTTTTCGAAAGTTTTTTGGAGAAGGAGTCAACACTGATTGACAGCTGATCCGAACCCAATCCGGGAACCCTTAGCACCCCATCAAAACGTTGCGCGTGCAAAAAAAAAACAGACAAGTGTCAAGGTATTCGGAAACAGCTGTAATACAGGTTCACGACCTGGATGCGAAGTGGCTCGCACCCAACCCACATAGCATATTGAGGAGTGAAAGTTGGGAATCCCTTGTTCAACTCAAGGCCAGGTCATATGCCTGTATCTCCTCGAACTTTTGTGTGCTGGGACAATGTTACAGCTCACACGCTGATCTAGGTTCACGACGTGGAAAATAAGACCTGGATACAAAGCACCCATACTAGTACATAATTATATTATATAAGCTTGCAAACCATGCAAGTGGGAAAATAACGTTGAACTTGCATTGAACAGACTTTATGTTTAAGAGATCTTACATACAGCAAGTAAGAAAACTGAGGCCATCACATAGACAGTTTTTAAGGATTCAAATTCAAAGGAAGAATTGCGATGAACTGGAAATAGCCGAATTTATGAGCTTCGTCGGAGCTCAGCTTGAATTTTTGACTTCGGAATCTGATTGAGATGGTTCCAACTCGAAATTGGATCACATCTGGGCGGCTCAATCATGATTCTCCTCTGGAATTCTGTAACTTGCATCATTCAAGTGCCTGACAATGTTAATTCCCTGAGGCTCTTTCTCCCTTTCTCTCTTTGCACACCATTTTTTTTGTATCGGGTCTCGGTTTACTACCGATCGCTGTGGAGAGGGGCAAACATGGGCGTGTGGAGAGCAAATGAGGATTGCCAAGAGAGATAAGCGCCCATCACAGATGTCGTTCCTAATTTGGGTACTTGGGCGCTTAGCAATGCTGCAAGGTAGATAATACGCAAGCGCAATGGAGGCCGCGGGTGAGATGGATAATACACGACATTACTTGGCGTGAATTAAGTAGCAACAGGCATGTTTTGAGCTAAGATGTGCGCGGCGGATGTACATTGGAAATGGCGAATGTATACTCGAAGCAACGGCGTACAAGTATGGGAAGGAGGGAAGTGTCGTATGTGAGGGGAGCGCGCAGCGGGACAGTAATGCCCAGGCGGTGGTACAGGGCGTTCACCGCCGCGCGGGGAGTAGTAGGAGCATCAGCGGGAGTGTAAGCAGGAATCGGCAGCCGCACATTGCCCACGCGACCGCGACTGCCCCTGGATGTCGGGTACGGGTAGAAGCAGCGGCACTAAAGACGAGACGGGGTCAGCACGACGCGGATAGCTGCAGAATGGGTAACGCACCATCCTAGTGCGCAGATAAGCAAGTCCGAGCCACATGTACAATTCCCCGCCGAATCAGCGCCTCCGCCTCCTTCCCTTCCATGTCGCCGTCCGAGACCCGTGGGCTGTTGTTGACAGCGGCGACGCCGTCCCGGGTACAGCAGGAGAAACGGCGGTCAAGGGAACCTCCTATCGAGCCCGGCTTCGTTCCATTCCACCAGCACCCGTGCCCCACCGTCCACCGTCCTCCCCCGGTGCACGGTGCGCGGTGCGCGGTGCGCAGTGCACTCGCGCGTCGGGGATGCAGGGTAAAAGGGCCGAGACACGCGGTCGTCGTCAAGTCTCCGGTACCAGTGCCTCCGCCCTTCCGTCGCCGTTTGGGACGCCGCGCGCTGTTGCGCTGTTAACAGACGCCCGCGGCCCGGGCACAGCAGGAGGAAGACGAGCACGCACGCCCCACCGTCCGATCCGCGTTCCAGTGCGCGGTATGCACGGCTCGCGCGGCTCTCAACGCGCCGGGATGCGTGGTCGAGAAGGCCGCGAGATGCGTGCGCCACGCTCGCGCCCGTCAAGCTCGTCTTCCGCCCGTCGCCGTCGCAAATAGGGACGCGACGTAGCTGGAGGGCGCGGGACGCGCTGGCCGGGGATTCTGACCCCAACGAGGTCGCGAGCAAGGAACGGGCGTACGAAGCGCGGCACGCCACGGTGCAGGTGCGGGATCTGCATAGCTGCATTCCGCTCGCCCGAGCCGCGGCACGAGCGCTCGCTCACAAGTTCCCCCCCGCCACGCAGGCTTAACCGGCGCCCATCCGAATCCGCGGACCAGGGCGCCGAGCCGGCCGCAGGTTGCGACGCGGACGTCGTCCCGCGCAAAGAGGATGAGCGCAGGAAGACGGTGGGTATGGAGTAATGAGCAGGAGAAGTATCTGTCCGGCATCGGAGCCCGCGGAGCAGGGGCGGAGGCGCGGCCGGGACGTCGGAGAATGCGCATAGTCGATGGCGAAGGAGCCCGAGTGGGGATGCTCGAGCCACGTTCGTCGTCGGAGCCGCGCTAGGGGCGTTCCCGTGCCACCGCTCCCGCCAAGACCAGATGAAGGTGGCCGAGAAGGGGATGGAGCTCCTAGTACAGCACGCCCCCTCCCTGCGCCCATCCGACGCGCACATAAGCCCGTGCGTGGCGGGTGGCGGCGCATCGCAGGCCGCGGGTCGCGAGTCGTCCCTGCCCGCTTGCACCCGTCGCGCGTGGAGAATGAGCACGGGATCGTAACGGACGGACGCGCGGTCGCGACGTCGGAACGGGCATGGATGGTCCCCGAGGCTGAGAGACCGAAGAGGGCGGTGGTGCTGGTGGTGCTCGAGCCACATTCGGCGTCGGACCCGCCCGAGTCCCCGAGTCCCGCCACTCCCTCCACCCGCAACCAGATGACGGCGTGCGGTGCATACGAAGGAAACCGAGCTCCTCGGCGACATTCATCATGCCCAGCCCGCGGCCGTCGGAGCGAACGAGCACAGAAAGTACGCGGCGGGCGGAAAAGCTCGCGGAGCACGCCCCATCGCGGAGTCGATGCGGAGAGGACGTGCGTGGTCACGGTGAAGTGGGGAGTGGCAGTGGATACGAGACTATTTTCGGCGAAAGGACGGGGAGGCACGTCTCCGCGCACTCAGGTACCGGGGTGGCTGGCGGGGCTGCGAGAACGGCGGGTGACGTCCGAAGGAGGGCGCGGCCGAGGGTAGGCAGCTAGCCTCGGCCCCGTCGTGCGCCCGTGCCATCCTCCGTTGCTTCGAGGGAGCGAGCGGCGCGTGCGTGCTCGAGCGACTTGTCGCCCTAAGTTTCTTTTCCTCCCTCCTTTCTCCTCCAAACGAACTGCCTCGCCGGGCTTCGCGCTTCTATCTGCGTCCGCGCCGCTTCTCAGAAAGACCGAGCAGGGGATACGACGGGCTCCGTGTGTGCGTGGGTGCCGCCGCGCCCGCAGAACGCAGCACGCACACGCCCGTCTGCCACAGGCGCGCACGCGCGCTGCAGACCGAGGACCGGAGAACGAGGCAGCTGAAGGGTCGTAGCCGTGCGATTCCCGACCGCAACGCGGGCGGCACGCAGGGAATGGGCGTACGAAGGAGCGGTGCTAATCGGGGAGCACGACTGCCTCTCCACGTCTGGTAGAAGCAGAGCACTGTAGTCGAAACTGAGTCGGGACGACAGATAGAGAGCAGAATGGGTAACGCACCTTCAGATTCTCAGGGTGTAGCTTCCTTTCCTGCCCATTTTTCCTCCAAAGGAGCTGCCTTGCCGCTCGCAGTGTGGTGGGTGACGCCTCCGCGCGCTTATGCTTGTGCTTGTACGCCTCCTCGCCGCCGCGCGTAGCACGCACGCGCACAGGCGCGGACGCGCGCCGGAAACGCGGGCAGACCGAGGACGGAGAATACTGGTAAAAGCAGCGGCACTGCAGGCGGAACAGAAACGGGGTCAGGACCACGGACAGATAGCAGAATGGGTAACGCACCATCTCGGCCCGCTCAAGGCCGCGCTACATTTGCACTCCCCGCCCCCGTCCTCCCCGCCCTTCCAAGCTTCGAGGGCGCAACAAATCGTCCTCCCATCGCGCCCTGAAAGCCCTCCTCCTTCCATACTCCATCCCCCCAGCACCCGCGCCGCCCCCAGCGCCCGCGCGGGATGCGGGGTAGCAGACCCGCGACGCGACACCCGCTCGTCGATGCCGCCGCGACGCAGCGGGAATTCCCGAGCACCGAAAATGAGGGCGCGAGGTACGAAACGGGAACGGGCGGATGTGCGACGGCGCGGGCACGGTACAGGCGCGGCATCTGCAGAGCTGCAGAGCTCGCCCGCGCCGCGGGACGGGGACGGTGCGCTCGCCCGAAAGGGGCGCGACGACGGCTCACGGCTCTGCCCCGTCCCCTTTCCCGCGCAAGGAGACGGTG
This sequence comes from Mycena rosella, assembly GCA_029378255.1. NCBI lineage: Eukaryota > Fungi > Basidiomycota > Agaricomycetes > Agaricales > Mycenaceae > Mycena > Mycena rosella. Next base: position 480,868 of record JARKIE010000026.1, read on the forward strand.
ATAAGCCGCGTCGGGGGCGGAGTGTCCTCTCCACACGTCAAGCGCCTGCAGAAGGAAGCATCCGTCGGTCACCAAGGACGCGCGCGGACGGGGGCGCGCGTGCGGAATGCATTAAAGATTATGGGGCGGAATTCAGTCCTGTCCAGCGCCCGTCCCGGAGTCGATACAATTGACGATGACGCTCTCGCGTTCCAAACTCGATAGTTGATCATCCTCGGGACCATGCATGAACCCATCGCAAAGCAAAGACAAAACCGGAAAGCTCGTTCATGGAAGCAGAAAGGCGGTGCTGATGCGTATGTCTCTGTTGCGCAACGGCATCCGGGAGCCGAGATGCCGCGCCTCTCTTGACTCACGGACGTTCTTTCTCTCCAGCTTCTTGTGCTCAAGTTCGCGCGTGTATCCAGGCTCTGAACACCGGAACCAAGACCTCGACGCGAAGCGGCTCGCACCCAGCCTACGATATATATGAATACATTTCCGAGTAACGCTGCAAGTTGGGAATCCCTTGTTCGATTTAAGGCCAGGTCATATCAGGGCTTTGAATGACCCAACCTAAATTATGGTTTCCGCGCGGAGTTGTATCTTGTGCGTTGCTTTTTCTGACCATCCCTTGCAGCTCACGCACTGATTCATATTACAATAACAGGAAATGAGACCTGGACGCGAAGCAGCTCGCACCCAACCCAACATGGGCCTTGATTCCAAATGCAACTTGGGAATCCCTTGTTCGATCCAAGGCCAGGTCATGTCTTTTCTGTCCGTTCCATCCTTTTTCGGCCATCTCCCCGAAGTTGAGTCGCGCGTTAATCGAGGTTCAGGACAGAGCGATTGAATGGTGGCATGCAAGAGAGGGAAGGGAGTAGCTGAGATGCCTTACTGCTTCGTTGATGTATGTACGGTCAAGTAGACACCATCACCGCCCGGCATGGAAAAAAATAGAGACTAAGCGCTGGGCTGCGCTGGGGATGTGAACGGAAGCATTGTGTACGCCGCCTAGCTGTGGCATAAAGGCACCCGATACCGAATTGGTATCCAAAGCGAGACCAGCGAAAACCAAGGCGGTGCGGGCTCATAGCTCATTCCCTGGTCGCCTTGCTAAGTTGCTATCAAATGCTATCCAGGTAAAGGGTCACTTGGAAAGATCCGCCATTTGCCCGCATGCAGTGCCTGGATCTGCCTGGATAGGCCTGGATTCAAAATAGAATGAGTCGGCTGTTGTAGTCCTGCTCAAAGGATCTTCTCGAAAATCGCATGCCGCCGCGAGATCCGTGGGAGCCAAATTTAACGCTGTAAACAGAAATCAGAAATCTGAGATCTCTTCCCCTGAGGTTTCGTTCTGCAATCTGCACTGCTGAGAGTTAGAGTTACACGCCGCAAAGAGGACGAAAATAACTGCATGCACCGGGGCACGGTATGCCTGCAGCTCTACGTCCTGCAATGAATGTTCGGCCGAGAGCTTGCCGCGAGCACTACTACTGGCCTAAGCGCTGCCAGCTTTGTAACTTGCAGAGAAAGACTAAGTATTGACAGTGTATGGCAGTCGCGAATCGACAATGGGTTGACGCAGGAGTATGGGGCGGACCACTAAATCGCGAACGAAAATCTTCAGCATAGAGCGACTCGAAGGTTCGACGGCGTCGTAGCTCCGTTGTCGTCCGACCACGAATGAGAGGTCCCAGATTAAAACTCGGCATTATTCAGCCCTCCCCTTATCCCCGAGTCCGACGACAACCTCGAGAATCAACTAGGAGCCGCTGGCCTCACGAACATCGGCAACTGGATCCCTGCCTCGAGGTCGCTGCGCAGCATAGGTGCTTGCGTGACGCTAGTCGACTTATTCCCAACATCTGCAACCGGCACAGCCAGCTCGAACTCGAGGCCTCTGATGAGTGTAAACAACAGCGCCTTCATCCTTGCAGCAAATTAATTAGCGGCGACAGGAGACCATCTCCTCGATGACTTACTCCATTAGCGCGAATCTGTAGCCAATGCAGCTGCGTGGGCCGCCGAGGAAGGTAAGCATCTGCCCCCATACACCCGGGATCGACGTTGAGATCGGAGATTGCCAACGCTCGGGACTGCACGAGTTCCAAGAAGTAAGTCAACGGTGGAACGTCGGCCTAAATCGATACGTACATGAAAGCCTTGGCGTCCGGTCCCCAAATTCCGGGGTCGCGGTTCATTGCGAGAATGGGGATAAACACTGTTGTGCCCTTGGGGATCCTGTGATACACGGATGAACGTTGACGGTAATAATATTTGGTACTCCGGATACCTGAGATTTTCGTGCACATTGCCTTGCGTGTCTGTGCAAGGGCTCGAAAGCGGGACAATATCGTCACAAAGGGACACTCGCGCTGAGGGAGGGGGTTTGGGAGTATAGGATAATTGTAAGACGGGAACTCACCACTGACAGTGACAGGTGCATGCACACGCAACGTCTCCCGCACAACACAGTCGAGGTACGGCAGGCCATTGAGCTCTTCCATAGTAGGGTTCTCTGTCTCGACAGATCGCAGTTCTGCCCGGAGGCGGCTTTGGGCGGCCTTGTTCTGGGTGAGTGCGAACAGTGCCCACGTGACCGCGGTGCTGGAGAAATCGGTCAGAAATGGCGAACGGAACATTTCTAATCTAACCCTAACGCACCTTCCGGTTTCGTGGCCGGCGACGAGGAAGGTCGGTACCTCTAGGCTGTTCATGAGCACAGAATAACGCGGTAAAAGTTGCAGCGTACGAGCTAAAACATCTTCGTCGGACAGTTGCTGATTGGCGGGGATCTCCTTGGAGGTGTTGGCTCGGACCAGCAAGTTGAGCAGATCGCGCGCGCGCCCGGTCTCGAATGTCCCCGTCTCCGCGATATTTTGTTTACTATCGGCGAGGAGTTTCCGCCCAATGCGCATCATAGTGGCTTGCGCGGAGCGAGCTACACGGTCCCCCTCCGTTGACTCATAATGTACATCAGACGCATATATATCGAGCAACGAATGACTTACAATGTACCGAAAGATAGGATACATACCCTGAAGAGCCCGTAGAGGGCTGAACTGATTATCTGCGGAAAACAGGGTTTCGAATGCCGCGGCGAGCTCATCGGGCTGATCGTGGCCTTGTGCACCCAGCGCGTTGATCTTGTGATTGAACCCTGGAATAGTAGTCAGATCGTACATCGTACACCGGGTATTCAACAGCTGATACCTGCGAGCCCAATGATATCAAGAGTGGCTTTGCTGAGCCACGAGAGAATTTCCACCCTGGCGACACCGCCGTTCTGTGCCGCCTGGGCAGCCCAGATATCTCGGAGCTGAAAGGGGAAATAATTGTACGGATACTATGGTGGGCGGCAGATGTACCTGGATTGACTTTTCTACAAAGATGCCCGTCAGTTGGCGGATTTGCGGGGCTCCAAATGCGGGATTCTTCCATGACGGGTGAGAAATTGAGGACGGATGGATGTTTACGGTACCATGATTTTGCGCTGATAATTATCAGAACACTGAGGACTCTGGTGCCGTAGCGTGTAAAAAGAATTACCGACCTGCTGTTTATGGACGTCTCCTTCGACGACAAGAATACCTTGAAATTTTATGATTAGACGAGCGTATACCGGGAATAGCCACGCACCTGGTCCGACGATACGTCCAAGATTAAACCGTGCCGGGGCCGGCTTTTGGTAGATCTGAGTGTTGAAGAGAACGTGGTGGATTGCCTTCGTATCCATGGTATACAGCGCCGCGGCACTCTTGTGCGCGAACGAATTAATCTCCTTCCACTCAAATTCCGAGCAACAACTCACAAATAGTCCATGAACCTTTATAGTGCGACCGTATTCACGGAACCAGCGGTCCTCGATCCCAGAGTTACCCTGGAGGAAATTTGATGTGTTGGACAGGCAATCATGAGACGATAGCTACACCATTCCTCAGCTCCAAGACATTTCCCACAAGCGGGTGCGCAGAGTTGGGACCGCGGAGATGTCGGAGCGGCGACGTGAGCTCTGCGTAGACCGTGCGGATGACACGATAGAGCACATAGGCCACGATAGTGAAGGCAGTGGAGGTAGCTAGCCTGAAAAGCATGCTGAGTGGGGGGACAGCCGGTTTGCAACGTCGACCCTTTATATCAAGACGGCTTTTGGGGACGTCCTCTATGACTAATTCGGTCGAGCTTCCGCGGTTCGGCTTCCGTACCTTGGACAGATGAGTAGCTAGTTCTGAATAAGCACTTACACGTCGACGCAGTCTGTCTGGGAATCTGTACGTTCTGCGGGAGACTATGCCATAAGGTGTTGAAAGGGGATGCGTTCCCTTAATCGGAGCGTGCATGCGAGTTTGTTTCCCAGCTGCGCTTCTGGAAGCCTTTACGTACGCACAGGGCCGGACTTGCAGGCTGCTCAGAGGAGGGGCCGAGATTTAAAAGAAAACCTTGGGAGCTAGCAGACAGACAGACCAACAGCAACGATTGAAGAAGGAACCATGCGACAACTAAGCTGAATCAGGTGTCTGTGGAGAGGAAAGATTAATGCGGGGGGGTGGTAGCCTTTTATCCCTGTGAGGCTAGATCTGGTGCCGGACAAAATTTTGAGATTTGGACCCCCCTGGCTAGATCCTAAACGGACAAAAATTGGGACCCAGCTGCCAAATGCTAGATTCCGTGGCCGGACAAAATCTGAGGGTCCAGGGCCTCTGCCATCTGGTGGGCATAATTTTTTGTTCTTCCTTCGTCTAGAGGTCTCTATCTCCTACTTGTTTCGCCGCTGCCACGCGTTCGATTCCGCTCATTGTTTTGTTTTAACAAAATCCTTATCGGCCATATCCTTATCCTGAGTCTTATCTAAGTCATGTGTATATAGACGCCTCCACAGGCCTGGAGCTGAGCATTCGGAACATTTCAGGACACTGTCTCGAGGGTTGAACAGTTTTAATGCGGCCATGACTCCCTTTCGCAACCGCGCAAAAGGGTCGAAGGACGCGGGTGGTGATTTTGACGACAACTTGGGCGAGGACATGTAGTAGATTGATGGTTTTATTTTAGAACAGGTCTGGGCGACGGCAGACCGCAAGGAAAGCGTGTTTATGCACTCCTATACGCTCCTGGAGCCATATCCGACCCCGCAGGGGAAAAAAATCGGGTTTTTTTCGGAGGCTAGATCCTGTCCGGACAAAATCTGGGCCATCCGGCATAAAACCTGTCCGGACAAGAATCGGCCGATCGGACGAGTTCGGGATCTAGCCTCACAGGGATAAACCGGGGTCCTGGGGTGGTGCATTGTGCACGGCTGCTTAGTCACAAATGTCATAGTCCTGTCTCGGTAACCCAGACGTTCTAGTGACAGTTCTGCAGAGTTCTGCGCGCTGTGCGCACACGGACCGGTTGATCCGTGATTGACAACGGAGTTTGAAAATCGACTGTCACCCGAACTCTGTGCGCCTTCTTTTTCAAACTCCGACTGACATTGACAGCACGGATCACACCCGGAGGTCTGGGTTACCGAGACAGGTCATAGTCAAGATTGTGATTGTGCGGCATCTGTCGGCGCAGTGAATTTAAAGTTGGGCGGGATCAGCTCGAAGCAACCACATTTGGGACGAAGAATCGGAGTGCATTTACTTATACATGAAACATTTGAAGACTGAGGTTGGGCAACGGAGGTTTAAAACGATTAATATTGGATCCATATGCTAAACTGAGACTTCATATACGGATTAAGAAATGAATATTCGAATACCGTAGTTGGGGTTTCGACAATCTTTTGAGGATTCTCGTTCCAGAGGTGATTAGGACAATAGCAGCAAAAAGCTCGCGGAATTAGAGATGAGGCACAATTTAGCGGGGAACCCGATTTGATTCGAATTTTTTCGCCCACACGCAAACGGGCAAATGAACCATTGCCCAGTAGATCAACATTGCGTATGTTTAGCTCCTAGAGAGACGCGATCTGTCACGTGCCGATCCTATGCCAAACAGGTACAGACTCAGATTGACTCGGACTGCGAAAAGTCGCGATCTCTCGGACTGCCCGTTGCCCCATTTTTGGCTTCCTGCGCTCCTCCTCTTTGCGCGGGAACGGCGTCCGCGTCGCGACCTGCGGCCGATTCGGATGGGCGCTGGTTAAGCCCGCGTGGCGGGGGGGAGCTTGTGAGCGAGCGCACCACCTTCGTCGTGCCGCGGCTCGGGCGGGCGGAATGCAGCTATGCAGATCCCGCGCCTGCACCGTGGCACGCCGCGCTTCGTTCGCCCGTTCCTTGCTCGCGACCGCGTTGGGGTCAGAATCCCCGGCCAGCGCGCCCCGCGCCCTCCAGCTACGTCGCGTCCCTATTTGCGACGGCGACGAGCGGGAGACGCGCTTGACGGGCGCGAGCGTGGCGCGTGCGTCTCGGGGCCTTCTCGACCACGCATCCCGGCGCGTTGAGAGCCGCGCGAGCAGGGCATACCGCGCACCGGGAACGCAGATCGGACGGTGGGGCGCGGATGCTCGTCTTCCCCCTGCTGTACCCGGGCCGCGGGCGTCTGTTAACAGCACAACAGCGCGCGGCGTCCCGAACGGCGGCGGAAGGGCGGAGGCACTGATACTGGAGACTTGACGACGACCGCGTGTCTCGGCCCTTTTACCCCGCATCCCCGACGCGCGAGTGCACTGCGCACCGGGGGAGGACGGTGGACGGTGGAGCACGGGTGCTGGTGGAATGGAACGAAGCCGGGCTCGATAGGAGGTTCCCTTGACCGCCGTTTCTCCTGCTGTACCCGGGACGTCGTCGCCGCCGTTAACAGCAGCCCACGGGTCTCGGACGGCGACGTGGAAGGGACGGAGGCGGAGGCGCTGATTCGACGAGGAATTATTCATGTGGCTCGGACTTGCTTATCTGCGCACTAAGATGGTGCGCTACCCATTCTGCAGCTATCCGCGTCGTGCTGACCCCGTCTCGTCTTTAGTGCCGCTGCTTCTATCCGTACCCTACAGCCAGGGGTAGTCACGGTCGCGCGGGCAATGTGCGGCTGCCGATTCCTGCTTACACTCCCGCTGACGCTCCTACTACTCCCCGCGCGGCGGTGAACGCCCTGTACCACCGCCTGGGCATTACTTTCCCGCTACACGCTCCTCTCACATATGACACTTCCTCCTTCGCATACTTGTACGCCGTCACTTCGAGTATACATTCGCCATTTCCAATATACATCCGCCGCGCACATCTTAGATCAAAACATGCCTGTTGCTACTTAATTCACGCCGAGTTGTCGTCGTGTATTATCCATCACACCCGCGGCCTTCATTGCGCTTGCGTATTATCTACCTTGCAGCATTGCTAAGCGCCCAAGTACCCAATTAGGAACGACATCTGTGATGGGCGCTTATCTCTCTTGGCGTTCCTCATTTGCTCTCCACACGCCCATGCCCCTGCCCCTCTCCACAGCGATCGGGAGTAAACCGAGAACCGAATACAACAACAATGACGGAAAAGCTGATTGCAAAGAGAGAAAGGGAGAGAGAGCCTCAGAGAATTAACATTGTCAGGCACTTGAATGATGCAGGTGCAAAATTCCAGAGGAGAATCCCATCTCAATCAGATTCCGAGGTCAAAAATTCAAGTTGAGCTCTGACGAAGGTCATAAATTCGGCTATTTCCAGTTCATCGCAGTTCTTCCTTTGAATCCTTAGAATCTGTCGGTGCGATGGCCTCAGTTTTCTTACTTGCTGTTAGATCTCTTAAACATAAAGTCTATTCAATGCAAGTTCGACATTATTTTCCCACTTGCATGGTTTGCAAGCTTATATGATTATGTATGGGTGCTTTGTGTCCAGGTCTTATTTTCCACGTCGTAAACCTAGATCAGCATGTGAGCTGGAAAATTGTCCCAGCACACAACAGTTCGAGGAGATACAGGCATATGGCCTTGAGTTGAACAAGGGATTCCCAACTTTCACTCCTCAATATGCTATGTAGGTTGGGTGTGAGCCACTTCGCATCCAGGTCTTGTTCTCTAGGTCGCGAACCTGCATTACAGCTGTTTCCGAATACCTTGACACTTGTCTCTTTTTTTTGCACGCGCAACGTTTTAATGGGGTGCTAAGGGTTTCCGGATTGGGTTCGTATCAGCTGTCAATCAGTGTTGACTCTCCTTCTCCAAAAACCTTTCGAAAAAGAGGGCCGGGGTCAATCCTCACTGAAGAATCTGCATTCAAGGATAAACTACCCAAGAGCCTGGAATCCGTGGTAGCATAAACATCTGGACCAACATTTAGGCAGGAAAACCGGCGCAAGCCTCTCGGCTCGTAGCGGCTCACTTAGGCTCGGCAACTCTCGGCTGCTCCAAATCCGGTAATCCTTATCATTCCATCAAATTTCGAAGCAGACAAAAAAAAACGGACGAGTGTCAAGGTATACAGCTATAACGAGTGAAGTCACAACAAGATGCAGAGAGAAAAAGATGCACTCCAGGAGAAACGACCTGGCCTTGATTCGAACAAGGGAGTCCCAACTTGCTCGAGGAGTGAGGGTGGCTATGTGGGTTGGGTGCGAGCCGCTTTGCGTTCAGGCCGAATCCGGATAATTATGCGACGTCGTGATGCCAGTGTTGCAACACTGCAAATTGGGGATCCCTTGTTCAACTCGAGGTCAGGTCATGGGATATCTGCTCAGGGCTCCTTTTTGTTCCGCATCTCTCGAAGCGTGCGGGGCCTAATCTAGGTTCCAAAATAAGGACATGAGACCTGGACGCGAAGCGGTTTGCATCCAACCTACATACACCTTGCAATGGCCCTAAAGCACAAGTAATAATATTTGGCACTCCGAATACCTGAGATTTTCGTGCACATTGCCTTGCGTGTCTGTGCAAGGGCTCGAAAGCGGGAAAATATCGTCACAAAGGGACACTCGCGTTGAGGGAGGGGTTTGGGAGTATAGAATAATTGTAAGACGGGAACTCACCACTGACAGTGACAGGTGCATGCACACGCAATGTCTCCCGCACAACACAGTCGAGGTATGGCAGGCCATTGAGCTCTTCCACAGTAGGGTTCTCTGTCTCGACAGATCGCAGTTCCGCCCGGAGGCGGTTTTGGGCGGCCTTGTTCTGGGTGAGTGCGAACAGTGCCCACGTGACCGCGGTGCTGGAGAAATCGGTCAGAAATAGCGAACGGAACACTTATAATCTAACCCTAACGCACCTTCCGGTTTCGTGACCAGCCATAAGGAAGTTCGGTGCCTCTACGCTGTTCATGAGAACAGAATAACGCGGTAAAAGTTGCAACGTACGAGCCAAAACATCTTCGTCGGACAGTTGCTGATTGGCGGGGATCTCCTTGGAGGTGTTGGCTCGGACCAGCAAGTTGAGCAGATCGCGCGCGCGCCCGGTCTCGAATGTCCCCGTCTCCGCGATATTTTGTTTACTATCGGCGAGGAGTTTCCGCCCAATGCGCATCATAGTGGCTTGCGCGGAGCGAGCTACACGGTCCCCCTCCGTTGACTCAGAATGTACATCAGACGCATATATATCGAACAACGAATGACTTACAATGTACCGAAAGATAGGATACATACCCTGAAGAGCCCGTAGAGGGCTGAACTGATTATCTGCGGAAAACAGGGTTTCGAAGGCGGCGGCGAACTCATCGGGCTGATCGTGGCCTCGCGCACCCAACGCGTTGATCTTGTGATTGAAGCCTGGAATAGTAGTCAGCTCTTACATCGTACACCGGGTATTCAACAGCTGATACCTGCGAGCCCGATGATATCAAGAGTGACTTTGCCGAGCCACGAGAGAATTTCCAGCCTGGCGACACCGCCTTTGATGTGACGGACAGACAATAATGAGACGATACCTACACCATTCCTCAGCTCCAAGAAATTTCCCACAAGCAGCTGCGCAGAGTTGGGACCGCGGAGATGTCGGAGCAGCGACGTGAGCTCTGCGTAGACCGTGCGGATAACACGATAGAGCACATAGGCCGCGATAGTAAGGGCAGTGGAGGTAGCTAGCCTGAGAAGCATACTAAGTGGGGGGACAGACGGTCTGCAACGTCGACCCTTTATACCAAGTGCGGACTCAGACTGACGGCTTTTTGGGACGTCCTCTATGACTAGTTCGGGATCAGCTCGAAGCAACCACGTTTGGGCTGAAGAATCGGAGTGCATTTATACATGAAACATTTGGAGACTAAGGTTGGGTAACAGAGGCTTAAATTGGATCCATATGCTAAACTGAGACTTCACACACGGATTAAGAAATGAATATTCGAATACCGTAGTTGGGGTTTCGACAATCTTTTGAGGATTCTCGTTCCAGAGGTGATTAGGACAATAGCAGCAAAAAGCTCGCGGAATTAGAGATGAGGCAAAATTTAGCGGGGAATCCGATTTTATTTGAATTTTTTTCGCCCACACGCAAACGGGCAAATGACCCATTGCCCAGTAGATCAACATTACGTATGTTTGGCTCTAGTCCAGTTTTAAGCGCGGGGGTCCGATCAGGGTTCGCCCTTATTACATAATCACGTTTTGAGGCCTTTGCCCCAGTCCTTGAACCTTAAATATATCCGCGGCAGAATATTAGAGGTGTTTTCTGGGCACCCAAACTTTCTCAGATTTTTCGAGCACCGTGGGCCAAGCTATTGATGAGTGAAGTTGATGGGTTTTTGGCACGTTGATGTCCCATCGCATTGAAGTATGAGCCGTTGCGTGGATTCAAGCACCATTTAAAACGATTCAAAGCGGCAGATCATCTCCAAAAGGCTCTAATGTCGAGTTCCACACCAAGAGAACAGGGAAAAGGGTGCCGCAGAGCGAAAACGACCAAAACACAGCTAAGCGAAGATTACATAACAAGAGCGAACCCTGATCGGACCCCCGCGCGCTTAATAACAGACTTCAACAAACCGAGGTACGAGGTTGATCTTGTTGAAGCGTCTGGCTCTGAGAGACTAGTTTGGCTCCTAACAGAGACGCGATCTGTCACGTGCCGAGTCCTATGCTAAACAGGTACAAACCCAGATTGACTCGGACTACCCGTTGCCCCCCATTTGCCTTGCCGGGACCTCTGAAGATAACGCAGAGCTTGACAGTCTGTTAGAAGGTGACAGTCACACAGGTGCGCAGTGAGCAAGTGTATATTCAGCGGCGCAACACAGAAATATTTAAGTAAAACTGAAGCTGTAAAGAGCCCGTAAATGGATGATCGAATGAGTACCGAAGGGCTGTAGACAATGGAAAGATGGAGCTGTAAGCTGTGAACGATGGGGACAAAAGCTGTTAACAATTCGGAACTTGAACCGCGGACACGTGACGGGCCATATTCCAACACAGTCAACTCATGGTCGTTTCTTGGGGCTCTTATCGAGGACGACGGCTTCCGAACTCACTGGCAGCCTAGCTCAAGCCTGACTCGGAGTCCTGGGTACTAGTATCTGTCCAATCAATCTCCAATCCAGTTGAAATCACCTCTCAGATCTCTCATCTCTAGACTCTGGCTAGCTCTGGATCTTCCCCGCCTTCTGGCCCTAGACGTGATCCAAGTCCAACTTGGGGCCGCCTCTTCCTTTCTCCAGCGACAACCGCTCGACAGGCATCGCATTATCCATGTCAGTACCATTTTTCACAGCTCTGTGTACCGCACATTGTTGACACCGATCGGCACTGATCTTGGGATGCGGGTCATAGTACCCGCTCGCCCGCATATTCAATCTGGCAACCAGATTCATGTACATGAGTGCTTTCGCTCATTCATCTTTGCTGGGATGTCTTCCGTTCGCTAGAGTCACGACTCAGAGATCAATATATTTTCGCGGAGGTAGCTGCCAAGGGCCGTCCTGCACTGTCCTGCGGAATGGGCTCAAACTATCCAGACAGTCGTCAGCCTACGCAATCAAACGATCCAGAAGTCGGTGATCTCCGTTTCAGAGGGTGGGTTTCTTCGTGTGTTTGACGCTCACGAAGATTTATCAAGCGAGGTACGAGCTAGGAATGATAAAGTGTCTGTCAAGAGAAACTAGAATAGACGCCGGCCAATCAAATCGACGGAAGGTGACCGCACAACTTGAACTCGATGGTGAGTGATTTGTCGGCACTCCAAGAACGCCTTTGCTTGAGAACTATCGAGTTCAAAGGGCCATTCGGGACGAGCCCGCTTAGCGGTCTTCATGTGGGCTATATCTGGAGCGCTTATTGAGCGATGGTTTCAAAAGGATTGATTCCGTCGACCATGATCAGACATTTCGTGAGCAATCTGTTGCTTAGGACCTTATTCTATCTAGGGACCATGATAGTTTCCTGACAGCGGCTCATCTAACAGGTCCTGCACTCCGCAATTTCATTACTTCGCTCTTCTCTCTTTCTTCATTTATCCCATCCTTCGTTCGTTTTTTGTCGTATCCAATGGTTTCGTGGAACAAAATCCTCGGGGTTGTCTCAGTCGCAGCTGGGACCGCGCTCCTCGGCATGGTCACTTTTGATGTGCCGTACTTCAAGTCGGTGTATTTCCTGCGCATCGATCTGGGGAACGGGACGACATCCACGGCCGCTGCGAATCAGATGAACCCATATGTTGACCTCGGCGCACTCGGGTTCTGCGCAGACCTGAAGGACGGACGAGGGGTGCAGTGCTCCCCTGCACACATCGGATATTCTCTATCGGGTCTGTTTCCGCCGTCATCCGCCGCATGCATCGCATGTACTGACCCCATTTCACAGACGCACAGTCATTCATCGGCGGTTCACTTCCCGCGGCCCTTTCAAAGGGCGTTAACGCTGTTGCCTCGACGCTCACAAAAGTGCTGGTCCTGCACATCGTCGCCTTTGGGATCGCGGTCATCTCCTTCGCGTTCGCGCTCCTCGCATTCCTCGGCGCACCCATTGCCGACTGCTGCAGCTCTTGCTTCTGTGGCTTCGCCGGCGCCGCCGCGTTTGCCGTCTTCGTCTTCGATATCGCATTCTTCGAGATCATCAAGGCGCGCGTGAATGTCGAAGGGAAGGGAGGCTCGGCCATCATGGGCAACGCGCTGTACCTCACCCTCATTGCGTGGCTGCTCCTGTTTATTACACCCATTCTGTTCTTGATTGGCCGTTGCTGTGGTTGCTGCATGCCAAAACTCTAGATCTGGTTCGTTAACTGCCGGACATTCATACGGTTTTCCTCGCGGATTATTTACCTGCCCCTACTCGTATTTCTTATGTACTGTATCCGGCGTCACATAATTCGCAGATAGTCTTCGAGTAGAAATCCACGAGACCGTGAGTTGGAGTGAGTTGGCCATTAATGTAGGTCAGACGCAAGGCAGGTTTGCGGATCCAAAACCCTCTGGACTTCATCTCCCGTTCTGGGTGCGCCAATTAGGAATGACATCGGACGACGAGGTGTAATTATCTATCTTGCGGCTATCTTCCAGTCGCTCCCTCCGCTCAAATTGAAGCGCTGTCTGGTCTTTGGTTCAAGCTGCAACAGGCCTAGCCCCATGCCTTGCCTATATGGACGAAATTGACCATGATTCCCCGCCTTTCAATCTGACTCCTTGCACTAGTCGTACAGTCTGCTGCAGATAACTTAGGATTTGGGATCTTTTGAGCGACATATTACCGGGCTCAGTATAATATCGTTGTTCACAACCTGTTGTTAAACTGCCTCGTAGTTACATAGTACTTGAGCATCAAGCCACCAGAAGGGAAGGTTTACTCACGGAGTTCAATCTGGATGTTCTGGCATTCGCTACACATCTAAATCCACTCCTACCCCATTGTTATCCTCACTCTTGACTTCCTCCAAGAACGTTCTTTGCCGCTCTTTAAACCGCCACGGCTCATCGAAAGCATACGTCAGCTCAACACCTAGCCCCTCCTGAACTGTCGTCCAAGCTCCCATACAACATCCACCTCCATCGCACGTGAAAAGCGCGCGGTGACGCGCCTCAGCGGCTGACCCGCCGCAATGCGCCCCCGGATGCAGTCAAGCAGGGTCTTGTTCCCAAGTAGCAGCTCGAGCTCTAGGTGGGTGAGGGCGGAGGCCAAGGCGGTCGTCGCGGGATCGTCCTCCTATCTCCCGGCAGGCCGTCCCACTAGCACCCGCGCGTCGAGGATCCACGGGATGCGGGGTAGAAGACCCAACCCGCGATGCGCTCGTCGCTGCCGCAGGGAGGGTCCAGTCCCACGCACGCGACGTAGCGGAGCGGGTGCGGAGCGGGTGCGGAGCGGGTGCGGTACACGCTGGGCGGGGTGCTGCATCCGCACCCCCGGTGCGCTGCGGATGCGGGGTGGAAGGCCTGTGATGCCGCAAGTATGGTTCCCGCGACGCAGCGGGGAGTCCCGAGCACCGACGAAAATGAGGAACGCGCGGATGTACGACGGCACTGCCACGGTACAGACAGGCGAGGCGTGGAGGGGACGGACCGTTCCCGCGCCGCAGCGGGGCCGCAGGAAGAAGACGGGACAGTGATGCGCCGCGTCGGGGGCGGCATCAGGTGAGTACTCGGCTCCACACATCGAGCGCCTGCAGGAGGAAGCATCCGTCCGGCACGGGTCACAACGGACGGAGGCAAGGACGCGCGCGGACGGGGGCGGCGGGACTCATAGCCGTGGGACTCCTGACCACAACGGACGGAGGCGGGGTCGCGGCGCGCGGACGGTGGATCGCAGAGAAGTGTGTCGCGGTCGAAAGCGGGCGTACGCAAGGCCGCCTTCTTTGCATGCAGCCCTTCCCGCGTGGCGCGCAGGCGACGGATTCATATCCCCCAATATTGGCGGTCACCGGTGGGCGGTTACCAGCGGGCGTCGAGGACGGGAGCACTCGAGTGCCGCTCGTGCACTGGAATCTGGGCTGCACTACGTGGCGGAGTTCTGCCTGCTTTCGTGGCTGTTGAGGCGGCTGTCTGCGGATGCACATGTAGGATGATACGCGCGGGGGTCATGAAGCGTTGAACGGGGCGGGCGTGCGCAATAGATTTAAGATTATGGGGCGTCCTGCGGAGGATGATGGTCGATAAGCACGTGGCAACGGAGACGGAGACGGAGTGAAGGGGAAGGAGCGGGTGGTCCTAGTACTTCAGGTGGAAGCAAGTACGCAGGGAAAGTGTCTCGAGAATGGTCTGAAAGCTTACCTGCGCACATCGTCTCGGAATTCAGTCCTTTCGCGCCCGCCGACGGCCGGCGTCGATATTATCGACGAGAGCTTTCAGGCGGAATTATTTCTCAGCGTTCGTGCTTAGAACGCGAGAGAAATCGGACAGCCTCGGTAAGCCGTGAAGAGAGGCAAAACGGAAAGCTGGATCGAAGATAGCCAGGAGCAGCAAAGCAGTGCTGATGCGGCACCCGGCGGCCGAGAGCCGAGATGCTGCTCTTACCAGTGACTCGCCACCACCGCGGAATATCTTGGGAGGAGCAGGTCAACTTTACTCGCGAGTTTTGAGCTCTTTGAGCAAGATCCATTGTCTGTCTGTCAAACTGGGCTTGCCGCTTGCTCCCATACGCTCGTCCAACTGTAACAGTCTCTTTTCTACTTCCGGTCAGGACTCGGGACCTGCATCCGACTTTTCAACTATGTTCCTTTGAGCTCACAGGCTATTTCAGGTTAGTATAACAGGAACCAAGACCTGGACGCGAAGCGGTTCGCGCCCAGCCTACATGGCCTCTTTTAACTCGTGCAAGTTGGGAATCCCTTGTTCGACTCAAGGCCAGGTCATGCTTTAGACCAGTGTTCGCCGGAAGGTTTAAGGCCTTGAGGCTTCAAGGCCTTCCGAAGGCCTAGACGAAGGCCTTGAGGATTTTTTGACCCGGCGTCGAGGGCTTGAAGGCCTTGAAATATCACGTGGATCGACTATGTAATTTCCCATTTTTCTTCCTCCACCTCCATGTCTGTACTAAGTATTTTCGCCAAGGGTTCAAGGGCGTAAGAAAAATACAACTCAGTACTACAACTATTGCGAGGCTTATGTATGAAACCACCTAGAGAGTTTCGTAGCCCCAGCAGATAGTTTTATTACCTGGGTGCGCGGAAGATGCTGTCCCCGACGATGGTGCGATGGAGATTGATTCAGATGAGGAATACAAGGAGTGGCAACAGTGTAGTACCATTTGGAATTGCTGTTAAGTATGGCATGGGAAAAAATCTTCAAGGGCTTGATTTGCCCTTCGCTCAAGGCCTTAGACCTTCGGAAGGCCTTGAAGCTCCCGAGGACCCGATTTCAAGGCCTTGAGGCGAACACTGCTTTAGACTGCTCGAGTCCTTTCAGCGGCACCTTCGAGAGGTCACACACTAATCCAGGTTCAAATAGTAGGAAATAAGACCTGGATGCGAAGCGGCTCGCACCCAACCTACATTATCAATACATTGTCGAGTAACACCACAAGTTGGAAATCCCTTGTTCGAACCAAGGCCAGGTCATTTATCCCGATTTTGGTATTTTTTTTCCCGCGCCCTCTCGGAGTGCGCTCGCTAATTCAGGTTCAAATAGTAGGAAATGGGACCTGGACGTGAAGCCGCTGGCACCCATGCATCGTATTTCCAGAATGGTGTAGAAGTTGGGAATCCGTTGTTCGACTCAAGGCCAGGTGATATCAGGATCTTTGAATTGTTTTACGCTGGGGGAGTTTTCCAGTTCCCTCCCTGTTTCAGGTTCGCCACACCGGAATGAGACATGGACGTGAAGCGGTTCACACTCAACCCAGCATTGCTTTCCAGAAATGTGTGCAGGTTGGGAATCCCTTGTTCGACTCAAGGCTAGGTCATGCGTTAGGGCGGCGATTCCTTTTTCAGCCGCATCTCCGCGAGGTCGCACAGCTATCCAGGTTCAAATAGTAGGAAATCGGCTTACACATCCACATTGATGTTGAACTTGCGACAGACTGTGAACATTCAGAGGGAGAACTGCGATGAGGTGAAAATAGTCGAATTTCTGAGCTTCGTCGGAGTTCAACTTTCGGAACCTGATCGAAATTTAAATGGTTCAATCCTTCTTTACGATTCTCTTGTTTGGAGTTCAGTAACCTACATCATTCAAGTGCCCTGACAATGTTAATTCTCTCTCCCTTTCTCTTTTTGCAATCAACTTTTCCCCAATTGTTGTTGTACATCATGGGGAAAAGGCAAGAGCCACACATGGGCGTGTGGAGACAGCAAAAACGACGAACGGCGAGGAGATAAACACTGATGCTCCTACTCGAGTGTTTGGGCGCTCAGCAAGTTCTGCGCGAAGCGGAAGAGAATGAAGTAAATAGCGATCTAGGATGTGCATGCGCGGCGACGACATATATTCGAAGCGACGGCGTATGAGTATGCGAAGGAGGGAGTCGTATGTAGAGAGGAGCGTGCGGCGCCAAAGTAATGCCCACGCGGTGGTACAGGGTGTGGTGCAAGCAGGAAATCGGCGCGCGCGGCTGCCCCTGGCTGTCGGGTACGGGCAGAAGCGGCGGCACTGCAGACGAGATGGGGTCAGCACGACGCGGATAGCTGCAGAATGGATAATGCGCCATCTCACAGCTTGATGAAGTCAGAGCCACAATTTCCGCCCCCATCGTCCTCTGTTAAGGTTAAGCTTCGAGACGGGCGCGGCGAATCGCAACGAATCAGCTTCTACGCCGCCGTCCGGGACCCTCCACGCTGCTGCTAACAGACGCCACGTCTTTCTCCCGAGTACAGCAGGAGAAAGCCTCCTCCCTCCATTCCCCAGCGCCCGCGCGCGACCGTCCTCGGGGATGCGCGGCAGAAGGCCTCGTCGACGCCGCAAGGAATGTCTTCTGGATATGCGTGTCGGATGTATATGCAAGGGACAGCATAATCGCGAAGGAGGGTATGTGCAGTAGCGTGGAAGGAATGCCCGGCGGTGGTACAGGGCGCTGGGAGCAGGCGCGCCGGTGGGAGTGTGGTGCAAGCAGGATCGGGACTGCACATTGCCCGCGCGCCCGCGACTGCCCCTCGCTGTCGGGTACGGGTAGACGCAACGGCACTGCAGGCGAAACGGAAACGGGGTCAGGACTACGGACGGATAGCCCGACGGGTAACGCACCTTCAAGTTCGCAGGGTGCATTAGTCAAGGCCGCGCGACATGTATACTCCCCGCCCCTCTTCCTCGCCCTCCAAGCAACGAATCAGCGTCGCCGCCCTTCCGGGACCCCGCGCGCTGCTGCGCCGTTACCAGACACCATATCCCGGGTTCAGCGCTCAGCAGGAGGTCGTCGCGGGACCGTCCTCCGATCGAGTAGCAGCCGCGTCGGGAATGCGCGACACGCGCTCGTCCGTGGAGTGGCCTGCGCCTCGCCGCCGCGCGCCCACAGAACGCACACGCCCGTCAGTGTAATAGGCAAGATGCGGATGCGTGCGGGACGAAGGAGCGCGCGTCAGCGACGGAGGCCAGCGAGGTGACCCTTGCTCGTCATCGGGTGCTTTTCGAACGCTTGGTCGTCGAGGGTGGTAGGAAGACGACTCGCTCAATGCGAGGGCATATGTAGGCCACGCTCGGGGCCGGGGGCCGGAAGACGTGAGAGGGTGGGAGATGGCGGGGAACAAGGTGGAGGATGGGGCGCAGGGGAGACGCGGGGAGACGTCGACACGCCGCTCATAGTGCTGGAACGAGGGGAGCGCATCGGAGGATCGAGGTCGTCGAGTCGTTCGCCCTGCTCCGACCTCCGAACACTTCGTCCGCACGATAGCAATCGTTGAGCGGGGTTAGTGGCAAGAAGACGAGGCTCGCGCGGTCCCGGGGGCTCGGTCCCAGAGTCGAAGGAGACGGACGACGTGGAAGGTAGGGTGCACGGAAGACGCGGAACAGCAGGCGACGCTGCCTTCCTTGCATGCACTCCATCCTGCGTGGTGGTTGGCGGCCATCGGTGCCGTCGAGGAGCGCTCGGGTGGGGCTCACGCAGATGAACGCGGGCCGCACGCGTCGAATAGCGTGCACCTGAGCCGCTGAGCGACGAGCGTGTAGCATGCTGCGCGCGCGGGTGCTGGTGCCCCGAGCAGCCGACGCGGTGAACGCCTGGCATCTACGTCCGGTGAGCATGTGGCAGCTGAGCGGGTGTCCCAGTACTGCCGGTGGATGCGAATACGCAGGGAAAGCTTACGCGCGTCCGACGGTAGCGCTCAGCCCGCAGATTCGCGTTCAAAACGCGATAGTTTATCATCCTCAGGACCATGCATGAGCCCATGGCAAAGCAAAGGGAAAAACGTTGGGAAAAAAACGAGAGTCGGTTTCGTTGCCCGGAAGTGGAAAGGCGGTGCCGATGCGTATGGTTCTGCTGCTCAACGGCATCCGAGAGCCGAGATGCCGTACTCAGACAACCATCTTGGCCGGTGAACATTACCCGCGGCTTCTGGGTTCTTTGCGCAAATTTTGCGGCAAGATCCGTCGTCCTTGTCCAACTGGGCTTCCCGCTTGCTTCCATACGCTCCTCCGACATCTAACACCGCAAGTTGGGGCCCCCTTGTTCGACTCAAGGTCAGATCATAAGAATACTGTGGATTTTTTTTTTTTTCGTTGGGGCAATACTTCTGAGCTGACTCACCTATTCATGTTCAAATACTAGGAAATAAGACCTGGATGCGAAGCGGCTCGCACCCGACCTACATTACATTTTCGTGACACTGCAAATTGTAAATCCCTTGTTCGACTCAAGGCCAGGTCATTCTGATTCCTAAGCTTTGTTTTTTCTGGTTCCGCAGCACCCCTTTCGAGCCGAAAAACCAACTCCCGCTCTGAATAAGGAAATAAGACCTGGATGCGGAGTGGCTCACACCCAACCCACATTGGGTCTTCTAGTACTTGCAATTTGGGAATCTCTTGTTCAACTCAAGGCCTGTATCTCCTCCTTTTGTGCGCTGGGGCAATATTCTAGCTCGCGCGCTACTTCAGGTTCCCGATCTAAGAAATAAGACCTGGACGCGAAGCGGCTGGCACCCAACCTACATATCAGTCTTTCGACCTGCAAGTTGGGAATCCCTTGTTCGACTCAAGACCAGGGCATTACGATGTAGGGCCTTTTGTTTCGCGCCTCGTTGAGCTCACACAACTATCCAGTTTCCAAAGTAGGGAATGAGATCTGGCCGCGACGCGGCTCGTACCCAACACAAGTGTCCCAAATCCATATTGCCACTTGGAAATCCCTTGTTCGACTCAAGGTCAGGTCGTATTGGTGCATGTCTGAACTTTTTCACGCTGGGAACCAGCTCACATGCTAATCTAGGTTCACGACGTGGAGAAATAGATCTGGACGCAAAGCGGCTCGCACCCAACCTACATAACCTCTAGTAACCCATGCAAGTTGGGAATCCCTTGTTCGACTCAAAATCAGCTCATATTTGGGACCGCTCGAGACTTTTTTCAGCTGCATCTCCGCGAGCTCACACACCTATCCATGTTCAAATAGTAGGAAATAAGACCTGGATGTGAATTGGCTCGCACCCAACCCCACATATGTACCGTGATTGCAATGGAATGCAAATTGGGAGTCCCTTGTTCGGCTCAAGGCCAGGCCATGCGCGTTGACAGTCCCGTTTTTCTTCTCCGTCCCTGTGAGTTCACAACCTAATCCAGGTTCTCAATTTAAGAAAATAAGACCTCGACTCGAAGCGCTCGCACCCAGTCTACTTGTGCCTGGCGCAGGTTGGAAATCCCTTGTTCGACTCAAGGCCCGGTCATACGGCGATGGCCAGGATCTTCCATTTTCCCGGCAAGACTGTGTGGAGCTATGGAGCTAACTCGCCTATCCTGGCTCAAATAGTATGAAATGAGACCTGGACGCGAAGTGGTTTGCACCCACCCTACGTAGGCCTTGGGTGAATGTGAGTTGAGAATCCCTTGTTCGATTCAAGGCTAGGTCATTTCGGGCTGGAACCGTTTCTTTTTCGGCATCCCTTGAGTCACCTGCTAAACCAGGTTTAAATCAAGTTCAAATACGAGGAAATAAGACCTGGACGTCTGGATGTAAAGCGGCTCGCATCCAATCCACTGTTGATCTCAAACAACGAGTGCCAGGTGGGAGTCCTTTGTTCGACTCAAGGCCAGGTCGTCCCTTCCTCGAATTGAGGTTTTTCTTTGCATCTCATTGTCAGTTCACGCGCTGATTCATGTGACGATAACATGAAATGAGACCTGGATGTGGAGCGCTTCGCACCCAACTCTACATGACTTCTGATTTTGGTGTCCAAATTGGGAATCCCTTGTTCAATGCGCGAGGTACGAGCATAATCTGTTGTATCCTCTGTTCATAAGAAGACTATTGACCGCCTTCATATGGACTCGCTATGGGACAGTTGAAATTGAGCAAGGATCACTGAGCTAAAGCATTTGAAATCGGGCTTACAGTATACCGGGTGAATCCGGAGGATTTCTCCGCGGTACTGCGAACAACTGTGCTTTCCTGCGGAATAGCTGCGTAGCAAGTCAGCTTCCTCGGTTGGGATTATTCGTTGATTATTCTCGCGTGGTGGGAATCAATTTCAATCAAATCCAAAGTCGGATCAATCGGCGGATCGCCTACATTTGGAATGGCGATCACCGCCGACCGGTTCGCGCAAGGTTCGCGTGTAGCTTCTTTTCTGCTTCTTTCTTGCCTCTCCAACAGCGAACAAACTGATCAAGCATCCGGCATTGGGCTCACTGTGAAGATCCTCTTTGATTGTCTTGCGGACCTTCCCGGGCGATGTCTTTTCTTGTTTGGGAGTTTGGAAATTGGCGCCGCGGGAGAGCCGCTCTTTCGACATCTGATTTCCGATTCTTAACGGACGGCATTCACGACAATCCTTCTGCCCTTTCTGCGCTTGAAAGAGCTGGCAAACCACGCCGGCGTGCGTCCTGTCCGTTGCTCCGCCGAAATCGACTCTCACGGGCCATGTTCACCGGCTGCAGCGCAGTTCGGCGTGCAGAAACGTCGACAGCGTGGCCAAGAACCCATCAGCATTCATCAACAGCGTTTGGGCGCGTACTGCGGATCCGTCATGCGCATTGCGTCATGCGCCCGACAACGTATGGAGTTCCGCGTCTTAAAGGACGCGCCCAGAGCGTGTGCCATTCACACCTCGTCCATCTACTTACAATGTTCCTGAAGCTTGTCGCATCTCTATTTGGGACCCTTGGCGCATACGCGCTATACGAGATTTTGAAGGCAGTTTACGAAGAGCTCACGTCGCCCGTGCGGAGTCTGCCTGGCCCGAGGTCCTCGCACTGGTTCTATGGCAATCTGAAGGAGATTTTCGAGGACGTGCGTGTATTTGCGTTTAGTGTACATCCGGTGCTGATTCGCCCTGCTGATAGGAGGACTCTGGACTCGAGGAGCACTGGCTGGAGAAGTACGGCCGGACCATGAAGTTTCACCGGTTTTTTGTGAGTTGTGGAAAGATTTAGGGCCCCTTTATCTCAAGAATAAACCCATAGGGTCAAGCGCAACTCCTCACCACGGATACGAAGGCGATCCATCACTTCCTGTCGAACAACCACATATACGAGAAGTCTGAAGCTACGCGGATCGGTCTTGGGCGCGTTGTCGGTCCAGGTCGGTGCCCTGCTTTAATCCGTCTTTCTGCTCATGGAGTTGTGTCTTCCGAAAGGTATCCTTGTGGTCGAAGGCGATGTTCACAAACAGCAGGTTAGTCCTTGTACGAACTCGAACCGACGAGATTGACTATATATTGCCAGCGTAAAATTATGGTAGGGCTGGTGTTGTGTGGGGACTCCGAAAATCTCACCTGGTCCGCTAGAATCCAGCGTTCGGAGCACCGCAAGTTCGCGAACTCACAAGCATCTTCGTGGACACCTCAATCCAGGTGTGTCTCTTCTTTGCACCCACTAGCCGTTGTGAATAACATATCACCTGCAAAGCTTCGAGATATCTGGGTTGCGCAGGCAGCTCAAAATGACGGTGTCGCGCGCGTGGAGGTCCTCTCGTGGCTCAGCAAGGCCACGCTGGACATCATCGGGCTTGCAGGTCCGTCATTTAGCCCGTCTTCAAAACCCTAGCTGACATCCTGCAGGTTTCAACTACCGGATCAACGCGCTGGGGGCAGAGAGCCACGACGTGCCGGACCCACTCGCGGAGGCCTTCGATGCGCTGTTCACGTCGGGGACCAGCTTCAGCCTCCTTCGCCTGTTCCAGTCGCGCGTCAGCGTTCTCCGCAACATCGTGGGTGCCCGCCAGCTTCTCCGCTTCATGCCCCGCTGACGTGGACCATGTAATTGCAGCCGACGAAACAGGATAAAATCATGCACGCGGCGCAGGCGACAATGCTGAGGATTGGTAGGCAGCTGCTGGAAGAGAGCAAGCGAGAGATTGCGGCGAACGGGACGTTCAACACGGGCCGCGGCCGCGATCTGCTTACGCTGCTTGTCCGCGCGAACACATCGAAGGAAATCCCGGCGGACCAGCGACTTTCGGACGAGGACGTCCTGGCGCGTAAGTCATGTTTCAAGATGCAGCGACCGTACTCCACTGATTTCTGGATGACAGAGGTCCCCACGTTTTTAGTCGCGGGCCATGAGACTTCCAGGTTTTTTCTGATTCTGAGCGTTCCTGGCGACTTCTGACGACTCTGCAGTACCGCGGTCACGTGGGCGCTGTTCGCGCTCACACAAAACATGGCTGCGCAGATGCGGCTGCGGGAAGAGCTGCTCGCCGTCTCGACAGATACGCCGACCATGGACGAGCTGAATTCCCTTCCATATCTCGAGTGCGTCGTGAAGGAGACCCTTCGCGTGCACGCGCCCGTCACCGGTACCAGTAAGCCTCGCTGCGCCTTGTTTCAATCCATACCCTAATGTAGGCTCTCAACCAGGCCGGATGGCCATGCGGGACGACGTCGTGCCGCTCGGTACGCCCGTCACCGATATACATGGGACCGTGCATGAAAGCCTTCAGTGCGCATTCCGATTGATTGTCCTCGTCCTTGCCTTACCCGTCTATCCCAGCATCCGAAAGGGCCAAAGGATCTTGATACCGATCATCTCACTGAACCGCGACTCCGCCATCTGGGGTCCCGATGCCATGGAGTTTATGTGCATGTCTGTCCCGATTCCTTGTCGCGCCGCTGACATGTTTCCGGTAGCCCCGAACGATGGGAGGCCGGGACGCCCGTATCGAACACGATACCCGGGGTTTGGGGACACATGATGACTTTCCTCGGCGGCCCGCGCAGCTGCATCGGCTTCCGATTTTCCCTCGTCGAGTGCGCGATCCAATTCCCCCGCGTCCTTGCACTAACTAGATTTTGACGCCCCAGGATAAAGGCGCTGCTGTTTACGCTCGTGCGCGCGCTCGAGTTCGAGCTCGCCGTGCCGATTGCAGATATGGGGAAGAAGGGGACGGCGATCGTGCAACGGCCGATAGTGCTCAGCGACCCCGCGGCGGGAAACCAGCTGCCGCTCCTGGTGAGGCCCGTTGTGCGCTAGGATTGACGTTGCCGTGGGCGCTGAATTACTTGTTTTGCATACGTGTTGGGATATTTGAGCTGTAATTTTTAACCTGCTTGTTTCATCACTTTCAACTTGGAGGGCAGGATCGGGTGAGCTATTTGACACGTGCCACGTGTCACCCGGAGTCCGAGTTTTCTCTTCCCGACTCTCATGTCAGCTGGAGGGCTCAAACTCATTCATTCTGTCCCTATGAAACATCGGAGACTGCACTTTAGTGATAAGCAACCCGGTCGGCGTTAAGCGCGTTGCGTCGTCCGCTTCACTCGGCGCCAACTCGGCACTGAACCTTGTCGATTGTGCGTGGTTTCAATTTCCCAGATCCAAGAGATCAACCCTGCCTCGATAGACATGCTCTCTCACGTTTTCTGGATGGTAAGTACTGTATTATTACATTCAATTCGACCGGGGGGGTTGACACGTCGCGGCAGGATCCGAAATACCGATTCGATCATTCGACCACGGCCGAGATTTCACGTAATGGAACCGAAAAATTCGACCATCGCAACGAAAATGTTCGATTTTCGGCGTCGCGGACGCGATTTTGGATGATCCATGACGAAAATTACATTCGACCACCCTAGAGGTGATGTGTGACAAAATACCAACATTCACCATCGACCAAGGGGGGAGTGACACGTGATGGTCGAATTGAATGTACTGTATAATTCCATTCAATTCGACCGGGGGTGTGATGCGTGACCCAAATTTCCAGTTTGACCATTTGACCACGGCCCAAATTTCGCGTGACAGAACGAAAATTTTCGACCTCCGGAACGGAGAGGTGATTTTGCCGCCAGCGTGACGAAAATTGCATTCAATATTATTCCCCCCTCTCAGAATGGCTTCAGGGAAGGATACCGTACCAACAACAATGGTTTCGTTTTGTGGTGCATAATTGAGAAGGCCAGAGCGGAAGAAGGTCAAACCCTGTGGATTGCATTTTTAGACATCACGAATGCATTTCCATCAACGAACCGTGGCCTTCTATGGGTAAAGCTCTACGAGATGGGGATATCTAGGAAGCTGTTTGACTGGATGAGGATGCTCTGCAGTCGAATGGAGTACGTCGTTACCGTGGATGGGTCCCACTCCAAGCCATTTGCTTCCAATATTGGAGTGCTAATTGGGGACCCGGCATCGCCTACCTTTTGGGACCTGTTCTTTGCGGACTTTAATCTGAACCCAGACCCAGATGATGTCCTCCGGCTGAATATTGTCATGTCCCACTTGGAGCATGCAGATGACATGGCTATTGTCTCGCACTCAGCGGAGGATTTGCAACGGCATCTAACCACATTTGCGTGCTGGTGCAGCAATAATTTGTTGGAGGTGAACACTAAAAAATCTTGGATCATGATCTTCGACTCTTTTCCTCGTGAACTCCCTATCTTTACCATTAATCAGCCGGCAGTTCGCTAGACTGACTGCTTCTGCTATGTTGGCCTTACTTTCCAGTCCACACATCACAATATCATTATTCTGCTAAGGCTTCCACGGCACACAAAACGGGACACACAGTACTGGGTGCTGAAACCTTCGTTCGTGACCTCCCTCCTAAAGAAGGCCGGCTGCTATATACTACGTGTATTGACCCTCATCTCGTGAGTGGCGCAGATGTTATCATCGATGTCAATGAGACAGCACTCGCTCTCCTGAAGAAGGGGCAAAATGTGTTTCTTTGGCGGTTACTTGGTCTTGGGCAGTTCTCTATGCGTGCACCGCTGTTCACGGAACTTGGGCTTATTTCTCTATGCTACTGGTGCCTTATTCTTGCTCTGCGCTACCTAGGATATCTTGTTAAATTGGCTTTAAACTCACTATGCTCGGGCTGCACTCTATGACTCGTATGACCTATTCCTGAAGGGCAAGGATACTGGATGGATCTGTCCTATGCTCTGCAAAAACTTCCCTTTCCTGTAGAAATCCCCCCGCTTCCTAATCTCACGGCAGACAGTTGTACTGCACTCGGTAAAGCTGTCTATGTCGCGGCAATGAAATACCTTGATGCGGAGGTGTCTAACTCCACACATTTCTCTACATGTTACACGACAGACGGGAACCACTCAAGGATGAGCCGGCAAAGAAACTCACGGTGGTGCTTCGTCACTGCCTAGTTCTAGTAGCTAACACAAAATATCACATGGCTCTGACACAGCTGCTTCTGAGCCAACATTCTCTGGCTGCGGAGCGCATGCGGTATAAGCAGCGTTACCATGGTATTTATGTACCCCGAGATGAGTGTTAATGCCGGTTTGGTTGTCGTAGTTGTGTGGAAACTGTGGAGCACATCTTATTCTTCTGCAAGAAGTCTATGAAGTTAGTGGAATGCAGGATGGCTTTCATGGAGTTAATGGTTTGTGTGGAGCCAAGAGGGGCAACAGTGGGGCCATGGAACGCTGCTAGCATCCTAAAAGCATTGATATTCCGCAGAGATACGGTGGCCCGGGTCGCAAAATATGTTTACAAAATGTTTGCAATCATCGATGCCGAACCAATGGTTTGGTCTGACTTAATGTAGGTTGATAGTTCTGTCCTTTCTTTCAATTTACTTTTATTCAGCTGTCTCACACGACCCGGAGATCTACCCCTGGAGAAAGGTGAGCTCGTCGATGGGGAGTGGGAGATGGTGTAGGTATGGTACAATGTACTGTAGACTACACCTCGGCATGCTCCGGGAACAGGACCGTGCTGAGTTAATTTTATCCTGAGTCATATCTAAGGGGTGGGTTACACATGACAAAAAACCAACATTCTCCGGGGTGCGTGACGCGTGACGGTCGAATTGATTTTATGGGAGCGTTGTAATCACAGTGGTTTTTAAACCGTTGCTAGTGGTTTGGGTGATAGCATTCGCACTTTTGTGTGCTCCTGCTCCCTTTCAGTGCTATTTAGCGCCGAAGCGTTTCCATACACCTTCCGGTTGAATAAATCGTTTTCCCATCCCCCGCTAGTTTGAGACCTCGGACTTAAATAACCCGGCCAGAGAATTTCATACCACCCGAGAAAATGTGCAGATGCACTCTTACTCAACTTCAAGTTGCAGTATGGCGTGTGGGCTTCAGTATCCTCGTCGATTCAAGGGGTTGGCATCAAAGATACCTACCCCCATCATTATCGACTCAACCGACACCCACTAAAACCTCGGCCTCTCGTATCCAGTTCTTTGGAAGGTTTCTCTCATTTTTCTGAAATACTCGTTGCTACGTCTGTAGCACGAGCAATTTCCCAATCGCTTTCTTTCCGTATTTCTCGTCGTTTGTCATTGCTTGGTCCATTCCTAACCTGTTGTGGAGGGTTTTGAGCCATATGTTGTGGATTTCTCTCTCGGAGGCCAGAGTTTTCTCCTGTATCACTCCCTCGCAGCGCAGCCGCCATATCAAGAACGCAGATTCGGATACCAATATTCTAAACAGACGCGTCGTGCCCACATCCCCGCGTTTGATTGCCGCGCATGCCATAGTTTGGCCGGTGGCCGGTTTGGCCAAATCGGCCCCTGTCTTAAGTTTCCACAGTTCACTGGCTAACTTCCATACCTCCCTTTGTCCCGGGGCATCACACCTGGTGAGTATATGCTCCATGGTTTCTGTTGTCCCGCATTTGCTGCATGTGGCCTTATGATGTTCGTGGCCTTCAATCTTTTCCCAGTGTCTCCCTATTTGTAACCGTCATGGATCATCATCCACAGGAAAAACCTTATGCTTCTGGAGACATCCTTGTGTTTTGTAGATTTCCACAGGAGTCCTTCCGATGGTAGCTCGTCCGTGGGGTCCGCGACTGCCACTTGAGCGAGTTGCATGTTCTTCTTGGTGGCTTTTCGGGCCAATAGTTTTTTATACGCTGGTGCGTTCATTTTGTTACTAGTACTTATGTAATCGTTTTTGATCAACCAAAATGAGGTTTTTGAGGTCTGGTTAAAAAGTGTCCCAATCTAAGTTTGTAAAAAAAATAGGGGCTGTGCTATTATTTATAGTGGCTGTGTTGAAGTGTCTTTAGTGGCTGTCCTTTAAATCTCATTCATTCTTTGTGAGTTTATAGTGGCTGTGTTGATGTTTCATAATCTTCTACTCAATTCTTGTGCAGGTTCAATTCTCTCAAATGGCATTTCATTTTCATAGCCGCATTCCGTAGAAACTTTCAGTCTGAATGAGATTCCAACTTAACACATATAATCAGTGCGGCACTCGATGATGCGTAGGCGATCGCCCCCGCCTGCTCTTCCATCCCCTGAGGTCCCCACATCTGTTCCCGCTCCCACCTGCTGATGAGTACTGAGCAATGAGCATGGGTTGACTCCTTCGCACATCAGTCTTGCTGCCGTCGGAGCGCTGGGCTTGATATTCTTCTTATCAGCTCACGCAGTTAGATGCGGCATGAGCACATCAACACAGTGCCTTCATGGCCATTGTCTCTTAATTTGTTGCCCGCTCGTCACCACAGACATCCCTGCCGGCCTTTGCAGATGTAATGCTGAGTGTTGGAAGTACAAACCGAAGTACAGCCGCCGGACCCGGCGGCTATCGGGCGGAACTTACTTCCACCCAGTTTGACTCATACGGACTTGTATATGACTCTCGTAGAATTATGACTCACTCATGTATGACTCACCTCAGTAGTATATAACTAGCCTGTATTCCATAGTATGAATTAATCTGAAGTCCCCACTTCTCTGTATTCTCAATATATTTGTTCAATAGGTCATGGGCCCCGCCCGAAACTAATTCTCTACAAACATCTACTACATTGTGACTTGAACCTCTGATACTACCATGTCTCTGTCCAACACAAGACTTGGAGACTATTTCCTCCACATTCCCAAATGTGAGGCTGATGGCACTAATTACAGTGCCTATAAACACCGCTTCATGTACGCTGCAGATTCTGCTGGACTCGGGGATCATTTTGATGGTTCCTACCTTCCACCAGTCCCACCGACGCCTATAAGCTCTCCGCCAAGTCAAGATGAACTTGATGCAAAGGATACGTACAAAAAGGCTTTAAAGGCATATAAATCGGGTGAGGCTGTTGTGAAGCAGGCAATCGCCGCAACGATTCCAGATGCAATGTTTTTGCGGTTCATGAAGGCTAACAGCGCCGCGCAACTATGGAAAAATGTGTCAGATGAGTTTGAAAAGAAGTCAAAGATGGTTACTGTAGATTTATGGTGCAGGCTCCAGGATGAGCGCTGTGCAGAGAAATATAATGATGGCAGAGTGGGCCGGTGTTGATCGAAGGTGCAGTGAGCTGTCGGAAAGTGTATGGCAATCACGGAGTGGGTGGGTTGTTGATCGAAGGGAAGGCACAGTATTAAGAATTACTGATGGCAGATTGAAAGGTGAACAGGGGTGATACACACCCCACAGAGAAATGCAAACAATTGAGCTGGGGCATTCATATTGAGTAATGCAAGTGCTTGAATAGTGATGGACAGGAGGAAGGGGGGAGGAGCAGGGGCCAGCAGAAGCTGGGAAATCGCCCCTGTGGAGGCACCAAAAACCTGAAACAAGCTGGCCAGTAGCCAACAGTGCATCAGGTGCTGCGGTAGTGCAGGGCATGGAAGAGTGCTGTCACAATAGCCACAAAAAGGGCCGGAGCAGGGACCAACAGCAGCTGCAAAATTGATCCCATGGGGGCGCCAAAACCCCCAAAACAAGCTGGTCCATAGGTAACAGAGCATCCCCTGGGCAGGCCCTGCAGCCCCGCAGGACATGGAATAATGCTGTATGCATGCCCCTCTACAGCCACAAGAAGGGAGCAGGAGCAGGGGCCAGCAGCAGCCGTGAGATCGGCCCTGTGGGGGGAGCCAAAATCCCCAAAACAAGCTAGGCATGGTTGCACCCACATTCATTGTGATGTGACGCAGGTGGATGGATCCAGGAACAAGTGGTGGGTGGTCCCACACACATGGATGGAACCATATGCCGTGGATACCTCCATGTTCTGAGGTCCTCTTAGGCCCCACATCTAATTGAGAAAGATGTACCTAGTGAGGTTGGTTTTGAGGTAGCCTGAAGTGACTACACCTCGATTCCGCCAAAATCCATCACCGCGGCGGACAATGGAACCTTCCAAGCTATCGGCCAAGGGGATATCTGAACTAGTATCCCAAACGGAAACAGTGTAGCTACAGTACTTCTGAAGGATGTACTGTATGCACCGAAACTGGGACTCACCTTGGTTTTGGTCAGTAAGATGACCAATGCTGGATTTGCGGCGCTGTTTCGAGATAATTTGTGCCGATGAAACGGTGCACCTAAGTATGGCCGTGCCTAGAACTGACTGAGATGCTGCTATGAAATAGACACCAAAACCAACCAACCCACACACACCAACAACACAACCAATACGAAGTGCTAACAAGTAAGTTCGGGTCGTCCTAAAGTATACAGGTAAGATTGAACTCCTCGAGGGGCGTTGGGACAGAGATCAACTCAAAGATGTTCAAATAGAACTGTCCTAGGAGCTTCCAGTAGTTGCAAACTACCAAACTTGGGGTTCCCAGGCCACGGAATGTGGGGGTGGGAGAGAGATAAAGTGTCCTAGGACTGCCAACAATGGGGCCTAGGGGTCTGGGAACTCCGACCAACCTGCTAAACGGGGTTGATTCCAAGAGTTATCTACGACCAGCCTGCTAAACGGGGCTGATTCCAATGGCTCGTTTGATACACGACCAACCTGCTAAATGGGGCTGATTCCAATGCCTGACCTTGCCACTTAACAAGGGACCTTTGAATACAAACTGCTGCAGCAGGACCACAACACAGGAGGGGCTTAGATGGCCTTAAAGCACAGAGTAGCCAACAATCAAACTTCCTGTTAATGAATCTACACAAGAGGATAGGTTTTATAAACGAGTCTCCATGCTGATACAGAGAACACAGGGCCCTTGGACAAGCAAATGCTGTTGGCAACCGTCTAGGCAAGAACTGGGGCACGAATGAACTGCTGTAGGGTGTGTTCTATGTGGTCTTTTTTAGTAAATAGAGAAGGTACATGACAGAGTGGAACTGAGTAATGAGAAATACGATGAGATAAGAGAAACAGACAGTCGGGGCAGGATAGGAAGGGTATACGCGGCGAGCCGCTCTAGTTTTGGGTGTCCTCGGCACCTAGTAGTCATATCCTTTGACTCCTAGGGCCTATATTGGGTATATTTCAAATGTCCTCGGACTGGCCAAACCTATTCGTGTTCGTCCCGGCTCCTCGGACACTTGTGTCCTGCCCCGGCATGGTTGCTAATCCATCCCATTTGTCCAGCTTAGTGAGTAAGCCACGGAGTATCTCTGCCGGCCGTCTACGTCCTCGACGGCTCAGCCTCAACATTTTAGCCTGCTGTGATCGATCATCCACCAATCACTTTGGTCTAGTTTGGTTCCTTGGGACGCGTCGCGCCCATCACACGTTCTGATCATTCCCGGGATCCACTGGAAGTGTGTCCATGGAACGACTTAGAGCGGTCCCGGGACATCCGCGATGGACTCCTAGGACATCTAAGTGTTCTTGCTGTAAGCGTGTGAGCGGTCCACGGACACCCGCAAGGGCTCCTCGAATGTCAACATTGTCTCCTATTGCTCATATGAGCGGTCCGGGGGCACCCGCAAAGGTCCTCGGGACATCATAAGTATCATATTTAACATAGTCCTCGGACTGTGGTAAGCCCTCGAACATGATCATGTCCGGTCACAGTCCTTGTCCTTGGACGGTGACTTATTGTTCCTTGGACTGGTTCCATCTGGCCGTCTGTGTCTAACTTGGTACTTAATCTTTGTCTAGGCTTTTGGTTTAACCTCCTTGGTAATACCTAGCTCTTTGTAGTGTAACCCGCCCCTAGGTATAGGTTGTGGACCACATCTAACGAACTTCCTGATACCCGTCGGACTACTATGCTGACCCCCATGGAATGGGACCAAGCCGTAGTATGCCCAGGATAACATTACGGTTCTCTCAGCATCATTGATATATGACCAGCAGCTTCGGAGCTCAGCTCTGATCTTAATTGTATAGCACCGGGCAAGGTAGCCCTAGGACTCGCAAAATAGCGGGATTTCACGGTTAGCGCCAGACGCGCCATATCACCGAATTTTGATAAGAAACTAAAGATACTTGGAGTCGTCAACAAGAAGAGTGGTACTTGCTGCGTTCAGCACGAACCAAGCACAGAAACTGCCGCCGCCGCAATCGAGACCGTCTCAATTGATGAAGTGCATCGCCGGATGGGTCACATCCCACCGGATGCAGCCAAGCGTCTTGTAAACGAGGGCTTGGTGACTGGTATAAAGCTCGGGGGACCTATGGAGATCAAATCTTGCGACTCTTGTGAGTACACAAAATCGAGCCGAAAACCCCTCGCAAAAACCCGGCAAGAGCCGCGCGCTGCTGCGATGGGGGACATTATTCACTCGGATATTTAGGGACCTGCATCTATGTACACAATAAATCATCGGGAGTATTATTCGAGCTTCACAGATGATCATACCAGATGGTCGCGAGTTTACATCCAACACACAAAGGATGAGACTTTTGAGTCTTATCAGGCCTTCGAGGCGTGGTTGTCAGCGCAGTTCAATGTGAAAATTAAGAAACTTCACTCGGATCGAGGGGGAGAGTACTGGGGTAATGAATTTAATGCTCACCTTGCCAGAAATGGAACCAACCGCGGTTTCATGGTTCATGACACACTGGAGCACAATGGTATTGCGGAACGCCTCCACCGCATGGTATTGGAGCGCATTCGCGCGATGCTACATGCCAGTGGACTCCCGAAATTTTTGTGGGGAGAGGCCGTTGCTCACACCATTCATTTGAAAAATAGGACTTTGACATGTGCATTGGACAACAAGACACCATTTGAGATGGTGTATAAGAAGAAACCGGACCTTTCGAAGCTGTCTGAGTTCGGCGCGAAGGTCTGGGTCCATGATCCACAAGGGAGCAAGCTTGACTGGCATGCAAAGGTTGGTCGTTGGGTTGGATTTGACGAAGCAAGCAGTGGGCATCGAATATATTTTGAAGGAAGATGGACAATTGCAGTGGAAAGAAGCGTAAAATTGGATAAAGATGATGTACTGGTCCCTGTGCCACACGATCTACTGTTAGAGGGGGAGAATGAGGATGACAATCAGCCGTCGTCTGCAAATTCAAACTCAATTATGCACCAAGCACCTAGTCCATCTGCCGCAACTCCACCTGCTGCTGCAGCGAAGCAGAGCCCACGGCATACTCCACCTCGTACTCCACCCACGACGGCGCCGCTCCCAGCATCACCTTCCATCGACAAACTCGTGCAGCAATTGGTGTGCACTGACCCACTTGGACCCGACTTCGAGCAGCCGGAAGAACCTGCAGAAGGACGCGGTAAACACACTTGGAAACCTTCAGCGTACCTTCGAGACCTCCAGAGTGGTGCTGGAACAACCAGCAATCGGCCTTCGGACCCAGCAGTACCGAGGGACATTCCCATTCCCAAGACGGTCTCGGAAGAAGACTCCACCACGGCAAGAGCAGAAGTTTCGGAAGACTGGGAGATGGTCAATATCTTGGAGCACGCTATGGCCACAGCAACGGCCGACTCCGAGGTGCTTGAGCCCACATTCGAGGAAGCGAAGAAAAGGCGAGACTGGGCGCACTGGAAAGTAGCGATTGATACGGAGATTACAGCCTTGAAAGCCGCCAGCACGTGGCAACTTGTTGAAAGACCAGACTCTAGCCACAATGTCGTTGATTGCAAGTGGGTCTTGCGCATCAAGAAGATTGTCGCCAGAGAAATTGACAGGTACAAGGCTCATTTCGTAGCCCGGGGCTTCACACAGGTTCACGGAGTCGACTATTACGAAACCTTTGCTCCAATGGCCAAAATTACTTCAATCCAGCTTATTCTCGCCATCGCCGTGTGCAATGACTGGGAAATTGACATGTTTGACTTTCACAGTGCTTTTCTCAATGGGGAACTCAACCCTGACGAGATTATCTACATGGAACAGCCCCCGGATCACGAATTTGCGGACTGCTGAAAGTATGTCTTGAAACTCAACAAGGCATTATACAGGTTAAAGCAAGGCGGCAGAAAATGGTACAAAACCCTTAGTCGTTCTCTATCTGACATTGGGCTCATTCAGTGCTACTCTGGCCATGCGGTTTTCTATGTGCGCATCGATGGCCATATTATTATCATGGCAATTCACGTTGATGATTGCACCATCACAGGAAGCTCACCAAAGTTACTCAGGGAGTACAAGACATGCATTGGCGATCTCTTCAAGATGACTGACCTCGGGCCTATCAGCTGGCTCCTTGGCATCGAGATCAAGCGTAACCGTGAGGAACACACCATTTCATTGTCACAGCAATCATACATCACATCAATTCTGCAGCGGTTCAACTTTACAGACAGCAAACCGCTCGCCATGCCTATGGACTCAAATTTTCAGCTCTCCACGGACCACTGCCCTAATAGCATCAAGGAAATCGCTGCAATGAAGCAGGTGCCTTACCGCGAGGCTGTTGGCACACTTATGTGGGCAGCCGTTGGTACGCGCCCTGACATTGCTTACCCCGTTGGAATTATATATTCTTGGAGTTCCTTGCTCAAATCACTGTGATTGATGAAAATTAAACAACTGACAACAGCTATCATTCTCTCTCCTTCCACCATGCCTGTTTTCAGTTCTGGTACTACGCCCAACCTCGAGAAATCAATCCCCCTGTCGGTTCCATGCACCCCCGTCTACCGCCTGGACCCCGGACTTGAAGATGTCGCGAACCATTTGGCCGCCGAGGACGGCTCTTTGCTCAATGGCCCTCAAATGGGGGCGTGTCTCCAGAGTGCGTAATCACGCACATCGGCATATGAATTTTGTGCTAACCCTACATTATAGTGCCCCTTTGGAGCAGGAGCTCCAAATTCAATTGATCTGCGCACCCAGCCCCGCAATGCCCTCGTGCGAGACGTCGCCCACGCTTGTGCCCTCTTCGTCATCCTCCCTGGCCTCCTCTTCGCCTTACCCCGCATTACCCGAGGGCTGGGCGTTGATGGAGGAGGTGATGAATTTTTTCGCCGAGCGCGACTCCCAGCACATCGCTATTGAGATACGCGCGCTCGATGTCGAACGGACGGCGGCCGATACCGCGCATCGAAACGCTATGGCTGCACACCGTCAAGACGTGTTTTTCGATCTCCGGGAGAACGCAGACCCCATGACGCCACGTGAGGATCTGGAGTGTACAGCAGACCTCGCGGTCTATGGGGAGCTGGAGGGGAGGCACCGTGCTAGGCAGCGCCAGCACTTGAGCGATCAGCAGGAGCTCCTCGAGCGTCTCGAACGCCTGGCCATGCGACTCCCCAATTCCTTTGCTGCGATCGTCTTTCGCAGCATGAGCGCGACTGCGCTTGCGACGCACACCCCTTGCCGTGTGCCCCGCCCCATTGTCAACTCGGAAGACGAGGACGATTCGAATGAGCCCCCGCTGTTGCTCAACGTCTCCGAGTGCGCCATCGCAGCACCGTACGCCAACCTCCCTGTGTATGCCCTGGACGAAGTCGAGCGCCTCTGCACAGAACACCAGGAATTCTTTTCGAGCCTCAGGGGGAATTCGATTTTGACGCAGGGGAAGGCAGCGGCAGTGAATGGAGTGGAGGTGTCAACAATTTGAAACAAAATGCGCCAGGGGTTTTTTGCGGCAAGATTTTTTTCCCTTGCATGTACTTGTATACCGTGTTTTTTTTTGTATGTATAGTAGGTGAATGGCCAATGCTCCTTGCTTAATGGCCAATGCTCCTTGTTTTTCTTCACATTTCATGAGTGATTAAAGCAAGGCAAAAAAAAAATCGGTGGACTTCGGGAAAGTAGGCAAAAGGTATTTATGCTACCTAAACACGGACTCGAACCCAAGCTAAATAATCTAGCGGCTGTCAGGGCAGACACAATGAACGGCGTACACCCAGCATCCAGCCTAGACAACCACTTGACCATTCTGCCTGTATGGCTGTTGGTATTTCTGGGCTACACCACCATATTTTTGGGTTACACTGCCGCTGATTGACAGCCTGGGCCCGGGAGTCACGCCAAAATTTGTTTGTTTGTTGATTAATGCGCCTTTCCTCTCACTGCCAACAAATGGCTCGCTGTCCTCACGCTCAAGGCCCTTCCGCCCACTCCATCCGCAATCCGGCCCGATCAACCCAGGCCACCCATCACCGCTCAGGCGAGTTTGACACCACCAAGCAATTGAAGGCGCTCAAGCACGCTCAGAGTAAACGCGACTGACTCGCGCTGGAGGAGGCTTGCGATGACTTTGCAGAGAACCAAGAAGACGAGATTGAGCGGCTTGCCGCCATTCACGCTATCAAGCCCTCGCTTGTGCGCAAGATGTTGTGCCATACCACGAAGATCAAGACCAGGCGTGCAATGACCGTGCATAACGCAATTGTCCACGACCGATCTGTCAAAGCCAAGTTCAGTATGTATGCGCCGTTTGCGTCATTGGCGATAGCTTACCGGAAGCCAGCAGGAGACATGGAACGTGTCCTCTCAGACCTTCAAGAGGAGCTCGCCGATGCCGTGGAGGTGGGAGAGGCCGAGGTCGACGCAGAGACATTGGGTCCCATCGAGGTTGCGCGCCTCTTCAACCAGCTGGCGGAATACCGAGCACTGAAATGCCGTGGCATTCGCGCAACGAACAAGTCCGCGGCCATGGATGGGCAGCAGACGGCTACAGGGATTGGTGAATTAGTAAGTGGTATGAGTTATTTGGTGAGGATTGACCTAACATACACGCAGCTGCTAGACCTCTACAAGTGTACGGGGATTCGTGGCTTCGCCGTGCTCTCCCACGGCAACCCGGACGATGCGTTGCTGCCCCATGTCGTGGACTCCGACGACTGCATGAACAGCTTCCTGAAGAGGGCGTACAACATCTCGGGCCTCGACCTCCTCCGCAACTTCAAGTACCATTCATGTATCATGGACGATGGTGAGTCAAGGGTTTAGAATCTATGAGGTGAGGGGCTCACGGCTGCGGTATAGGCAATAAAACGAAGAACGACTTGACCTCGATGCGCAGCGAAATTGTACGGCAGCAGATTTCCGGCTTGCATAAGTCGCCTCGTTCACCGTAGCTGGGCTTGAGTTCTGACACGTGAAACAGGGACGATGTCGAAGGACAAGAAGGCGATGATGTCGTACGAGAACTACGAGTACGACATCCGCCAGCTCAGAGGGTGTGAGATTGTCAACTGGCTGGAGGGCGTCGACATGGTGCGCCCATCCAAGATGTCGGCAGCCGTTGCTCGCGACATCCACGATGGCTTCAACGATGGCAGGATATACTGGCGCCGGATGTCGAAGGCAGAGCACACCAAGCTCCTGGAGGAGCGCGACGACTCGGATTCGGGTTCGGGTGGGAGGAAGCAGCAAAAGACGAGGTCCGACAAGGGGAAAACGCAGAAGGGCAAGAGTGCAGGAAAAAGCCTGGCAAAGGGCAAAGGCAGGGCGGTCGCAGCCAGCGACGATGACAGCGACGATGAAAGCCAGGAGGGGAGCTCTAAGGGCAACGAGAACGACGAGGATAACAAGGATGAGTGGGAGGACGAGGACGACAACACCTGACGCCCATCGGTGCCTCGCACCACCGCCACCACCAGTGCTGCACCCACCACCGGCGTTGTCAAATCCACCACCTCCTTTGCGGCGCCCCCATCTTTCTTTGCGCCCACCTCCAGCTTGTTCACGGCCCCTCCCTCCTTCTTTGCGCCCCCTTCCGGCACGGTCGTAGCCACGGCGCCCACGACCCTGCACCTCACTGACAGGAACGGCGGCATGCTGCATACCGCGAGCCCAGCAGGAGTGAGCTGGGAGCCCGCTTGATTTCGATGATTTTGACTTTGACTCATTGGGGTCGATGGATCTCAGCAACACAGGCAATGCGCCCACCCTCAGCATGGACAACTACACCTTCCTGAACAGCCTGCCCCCGATCTTGTCCACCAACGCCACTCCCACGCCCACCATCGCCATCTCCACCCTCAGCGACACCTCCAACCTTGTCCCGGCTGCCGGCGCTTCCATGGGGGGCTCCATGAGTGTCTTTGCGGTCAGCACAAACACCACCGCCCCTGCGAGCACCGCTGCCCCCGCAAACACCGCTGCCTCGAAGAAACGCAAGAATGCTGAGCAGGGTGGTGGGGTGAAGAAGACGAAGCCGAAGAGCGCAGGCAACACCGCCTCCGATGTGCCCGATGTGCCCCCCCGCAAGAAGCGCAAGGAGCGCAGCAACAAAGGGACGAAGAGGGTGGGCAGTGTGACCCTGCCGGAGCGCCAGCGCAAGCAGCGCAGCGACAAGGGCAAGAAGCGCGTGCCCAAGGCAGACTAGGCGTCGGCGGGGTGTTTTTTTTTTTTGAAGCCAGTAGCATACAAAATGTTCCTGATGCTGCCATTTCTTGTATGCGTGCCCAGCACGCCCCGCGTGCCCTCAAATATATATGTTTATATTGACTTATGCACAGAAATATGGATTTCGGGGTATAGTACTATGGCGGGTGTCTACGGATAATAGGCGCACCGGCTTTTTATTAATTAATAATTAATAAGCCCACCCTAATTTTCTGGTGATTTTCGGGGCATTATTGAAGGCGACGGCGTTGACTTACTGTGGGGCGGCGGCGGTTTTGATGAAATCGTGATGCGGATGCTCCGCCATCACTTTGATACGTGGGATAATAAGCACACCAGCTTTTTATTAATTCCTGAGGCCACCCTGATTTCCTGGTGATTTTAGCGTGATTATTAAGCACGGCGGCGTCAACGTACGGTGGGGCGGCGGGCGTTTGATGTGATCATGATGCGGATGCCCCGCCATCACTTTGATATGTGTGATGGCCAGTTGATGGCCGTGGTTAGCTCCTCGCTAATACTTACCTCTGATTTAACACTATCTCAACGGTATTTAGCACTCTTAAATAGGTATTCAAATGGCCATCTGGGCATACCTGCAGCCTCCCTTTCACTGCACTTCTTATCCTCATGACCTCATCTGTTTCCGTAATCCATTGGTCCCCTTCTACTCACCCATATATGTAATTTTTTGATGACACCTTCCTGGCTTCAGTAGAGGCCCGGTTTCCATCAGGTTTTGCAGCAAGCATTTCCAGCATAGTAAATTGAACATCACTAAGTGGCTTAATTTTTTAGGCCCAATTGGAAGTGCAGTAGAGTTACCGAAGTGCATTTTTTGATCGAGAAATGACACGTATGCAAAATGATCAAAATGGGACTATTCATTTTCTACTGGACTCAAATCCTCCCCATACAGTCTTTAACCGTGAAGCGAAACACTCTGGCGGCGTCGGCTATTGTGAGCCCAATATTGATCAAATGAATGTACTTTCTGTTGTAGAAATGTGCAGCAGCTTCCTGGCTACCCGACAGTATAAGGTTTCATGAGGATCGGTGTTGGTATAGTGGAGAACGAATGGAATCTTCCCGGGAGCCCAAATTTGCGCAAATAATGTGGAAGCGAAACACCAAAAAACACAAGAATTGAGCTCATTCGTGCATCTTTGGCATACAAAATGTTCATATTCGTAATCTATGACCTCGAAAACCCCCAGCATATGTTGAGCTACCTCAAAGTGGTGAATGGGGTGTGTGTTTATTGTGCGGGTTGAAACCAGGAAAATGACGGCGCAAACATTCGGAAAGAAACCTGAATAGATCGGACGTTACAGAGGCTCTTTTCAAAAATCCTTTGGTGAATGGGAGTTTCAGAGGGAGGAAAGCACTGTCGCAAAAATTTGGGCTTGCTGGTACCTTTAAGGTGGTGAATGGCACAGTGTTTTGCTTCCATGTGCCGTTTTGCTTCATGGTTAAGGACTGTACACTTTGTAAATGTAATAGCCTACATGTGGATCCTGAACAGATCTCCCATTCTTATTTCAAGTGAATTGATGTAGAATTGAGCTCAGTACAGTGAAACTTTGCATATGTGCATCACAGGGCATAGGTGGGTGATCACTAGTATTATTAAATAATTAACTGTTCAACTGAGCCTGACTCCAACCCCCCTTCACTTTAATTTACCTTGACTTCATTAAAGGTTCTGCACAAGGCCAACACAAGTTGGACAAAGTAAAGAGTCTAAAACGAGTGTTTGATGTCGGAGATGCCGCTCCCGGATAGCGCGTGCCTGGAAAGGAAAGTGTCTAGAGCACGGTCTATGATTTCGGGAAAAGCCGCTCCCATCAAAAACGAAATGGATAGCGCTTTTCAGGGTGCCCGGAAAGGAAAGTGCCTAGACCACTGTCTATGATCTCGGGAGAAGCCGCTCCATCAGAGGCGAAATGGATAGAACTTTTTAGGGTCCCAGGAAAGGAAGGAGTCTGGACCGGGCCATCGGATGATCTCGGGTGGCCGGACGTAGATGAGATCATCAAACTATAAACGGAACCGGTTGCCGCCGGCAATTTTGGAGGATAAACCTGTTTCCCTAGTAGGTTACAGGAATTTAACGAAATTTATCGCGCCACTGAGAGCTAATTAAAACCCCTCTACTTAGAGGGGGAGAATTCATAATTCTCCACCTCTAACTAGAGGGGTTGTTTGGGACGTATGGGTGCGACAACATCACATCATGGACCGGATTTATCCGGCCGAATCAATTCTCAGCCGCAAATCGAACCGCGACCAATCCGCCCACCCTACACGAGTACTGGTCTGCAATTCAGATTTCAGAATAAAAAAATAAAAAAACCTTGGAAACGATGCTAATTGTGTCCACCCGGAAGAGGAGATGAAGAAAGAAGAAAGCCGCCAGTTCGCAAATCGTAACTGCAACGGCTGCGGATTATCCCAAGTCCCACATCAAAATCCACGCTTGACAGATTAAAACCACGTGAGCACGTAAAGCGGTTCGTTTTGATGCCACGTCTTCCTTCGTCCCCCCACATCTTCTCCTTTCTCATCGTGTCCTTGTTCTGCTGGCGCCGCGCTACCCACACCATGGGCTGTCTCAAGAATATTCAAGTCCTTATGAGAACCCAACCAAGCCCAAACAAGCCCCCCTCAAGCCTCCCGCATCAAGTGTTTGCCTCCACCTCAAACTTCAGACCACTCAATCCCGCAGCCTCAAGCTAAAATTCCTTGGACCCCTTGCCTCAGGTTCTTTCTCAAGACTCTCCCTCAAGGGTCTCTCACTTGCACGGTCACAAATTGCTGAGATAATGTCTACTGTCGCCCTCCTTCCCGCCCCTCGACAGCGGCTTCTGTGCCATCCCCGATCTCGATGGCACGGTCTTCGACGGGACCCTGTTTCCGCAAGCATGCTGCATGTTCAACAAGGCACCAACACGCTTCGAGGCTTGCGGCCGCAGCCCACGAGGACATGTGTTCGGACGACAACTCGTTCGAGACTGCGCTCACTCGATGCTGCCGTACATGTTACTTATGTTGTCTTGAATAATGATTTATTGTCCTGTTAATCATTCAGATGAGTTCGAGGTACATACCTACATCAACCCTCCAAAGTGTTGATCACAGATAATGGAGACCCTGGATCACAGACATCAACTATATGTGGGATCCAGCTACTAATTGAGACATGATGGGTCCATTCCAGACCAAACATAGATACCTGATGAGTTTCACAT
The DNA here is from genome assembly GCA_029378255.1 of Mycena rosella. NCBI lineage: Eukaryota > Fungi > Basidiomycota > Agaricomycetes > Agaricales > Mycenaceae > Mycena > Mycena rosella. The sequence goes on from JARKIE010000026.1 coordinate 522,879, forward strand.
GGCAACCAACTGAGTGTCAGCCTGATGTCATGGCCACGTTATTACCACATTGAGGAATTTTGGCGGTGTAGTTCTAGGCCCAATCGGAAGCTCCTGGTGACTGTGAAAAATGTGAGCTTGCTCAGATCACAATACGCAAAAGTCGCTGGAACTCCTAGGAAAAAATTGGGGGAACTCAACAAAAATGTTGGGTGAACTCGCATTGTACCAAGAAAAAGTTGGGGGAATTCCCCTAACTTTTTCTAGCCGGCTAAAAGTAGCATTAGAAGGATGGGGAATACCAAAAAGACACTTAAAAAGTTGGGGTAATATTAAATGTGCATTTGGACCCTCATACGGCAGCGCTGAAGGAGGGCTCCACCGAGCTTACGCACCTGAATATTCTTCTGCATTTCGTCGGGACCGAATCCGCCTCCACAATAGAGCAAGTCAACAACCTCCGCCCCCAGAACCTCATTGCCCCTTGCCCTCTACGTTTTTTATTTATTTCTCCGCCAGCCTCTGGACTCTATTCCGCCCGGGAACGATCATCCACTCCAAAATCCGCGGCTACGATCGTGCGTTTAAGCTTGCGTCCTACAACACGATCGCGTGCGGCGAGAACGCCGGGTTCTACCTCATGGGCAGCTCCATGGACTGCGACGGCAAGAACTTTGGTTTGCGCGCTGAGCGGCTGAAGATTCCACCCTTCGGGGGCAGCACGGACATCGGCACGTTGTCCACCGCGCCGCTGGACATGCGCGTCCGAAAGGCCGAGATCCGCGCGGCGTTGATGGAGCGCGGGCGGCGGTTCCAGACGATGCAGGGACAGCGCCACGGCGAGTATTCTGGCGTGGTGATCGAGCAGAGCAGGGATCACGATAAGAAGTTCAATGTACGCGGACTGCTTGCACTTTTATTCCGCGTCCACTGGAAGCTGACCACGCCACGCAGATTTTCGAAGAGCCGGGTCATGGTGGACGGGATATCGTATAATCGCATCCGCGCCGACTTCGCGTGGGAGGCCGCCAAGGAAGAGGCAGCGACCTAGGCTGCGTTTTGGGCGGAGGACAGCCTATCCGCGGAGGAGCTCGCGGCGTTCAAGGGGGCGCAGGCCGCAGAGAAAGCCGCCCGGAAATTGAGCGCCGAGGAATCGCTGCTTGCCACTAACATCCTACGGGGCTTCAGCCGAGAAGTGGTTCTTGCGGTTTATTGACGGCTTTTCCGAGATTCGCTGGAATGAGGTGGGTCTCGCCTGGACCCAGCACTGCTTGTTGTTGATCCAGCTGAGCTAGGCATCCTTCGATCGCCTCGTCCTCGCCGAGTCGTCAAAGACGCTCATCCGGGCGCTCGTGACCTCTCACCTCCGCGAGGAAGGGAACAAGTTCGACGACATCATCAAGGGCGGGGGGAAATATACGTATTTGCGCGCACGACAATCGTCCACCAGCCAAAACTCATTCCCCACAAACGCCTCCGCGAAATCCGCCTGCGTCTTCAACACCGTCTCCAGAGCCTCGAGGTTCAGCGCCTTCCCCATGAACGCCGCGAGGCTCTCCGCCGTCTTGACCACGTTCTTGATCTGCCACCCGTTCACGGTGCACTGCGCGAACACGTCGTACCCGGCCTCGGAGACGTCTGCCCCGCCCGTGAGGCAGCTGGGTAGTCCTGGGCAAAGAGCATGAGATTCATCGACGGGAGGGATGAAGACGCGTACAGGACACTTGGCTTCGTGCACCCCATGAGGAGACCACAATCTCGAGCTGGCCTCTAGCATCCCACGCGGTCAAGGCAGCCCGTAAATGCCCCTCCGTTTCCGACGTCGGTGGATTGATAGACGAAGTTAGGTTCAGAGCCACCTTCATGTGTCGGAGCACAGGGAACGCCGTCGTGGACAGGATGAGCCGTAGACCATCTAAATAAGATGCGCGCAGGCTGTCGTATTCGGTGTAGAATTCGAGGGCAAGATCCTGCAGCTCATTGGAAAGGAGTAAAGGCGCGAATAAGGCCTTCAAGTCGTCCATGGGTCGGTCTGCAAATTTGACGACGAGGTGCGTCAGGCTAGGGAGGGACAACAGCGTCCGAAGCCCGGCAGGTTCTGGGTCCGCGTTTCTGGCTGAAAATAGTGGAGAATTTAGGTTATGATATAATGTGTCGAGAAATAACATACGCAGCAAGTGTAATGCGAGCTTGTTAATAGTCGATTGCGAACGACTAAGAAGAGTGGAGCATGAATGCACGGTCATGCCGCCGCAGTCAATATCTTGAAGCTCGGTGAAGTCGAATGGACCCAGGGAATGCAAAAGTGTTTTCCAGTGAAATCTGTGGGCCGTGATATGGAGGGATTTTATCTTTGCAGCTGGTCCATTGAGGGAGGGATCCAGGGTACCAGAATCAAAGGGCAAAGACGGATAATTGAGAGAGAGTGTGTGGAGTTGTGGGGCCGATTGTTGGAAAAGGCGACTCAAATGATGGATATCGGGGAGCGTTGGACGGATCAACCGGACGCGGCGAATGGACGGAAGGCCGATAATCTCTGTCGCAGCCAACAGTGCTCCCGGCTCGGGGAAGGCACCCCCTCTCCTGCTCAGAACGAAATCCTGCAAGTTCCCAAAAGGTACCGCGCGCAATTGGTCTAGGATATCTTCCTCGAGACTGGCCCGGAGACGACGAATCAAGCCAATGAGGTGGGGCGACGCGCGCAGAGCAGAACAGAGCCTTGTGCAGGCGCCCGCCTCGTCGAAGTTCCACAGAGTCCTAGAGTCGTCGACACTGGGGGTCCCTTGATTCAGGATAATGTCGTAGAATAGATGGCGCTGGGCTGAAGATGCCAAGGGCGTGGAAACCAGGGCGCACGACTTGAGATCTGGAGAGGAATCGTGTAGAAAGTCGACAATGTAGTCACAAAGCTCCTGGATTTGGAGGACAGAGACCGCCGACATGTTTCGGAGGATCGTTTTAGAACCGTCGCCTGTTGGTGGGTTACTTGGTATGTAGTCGAGGCCAGTGGGGTGGTGGCACAAGGCAAGGTGACTCGGGAAAATGCCGATCACCTCGGCCATGATGGTCGTCACCGGCAGCGATTTTTTTTTTCATGGATGCTTTCAAGCTCCATCTCCTCCGCCACCAGAGAATCTTGCATACACTTTCAGGCTTGGCCATAACCCAGTTTGGTCACCCTAACTTGTCGGCGGCCAGGTGTTTCATTCCGGATCGTCAAGAGTCTGAGCACTGGCAGTGCCGTCGCTTGCACAGATCTCAAAAGCCTTGCGCCACATATCCACCGAACCCTGCGCTACCCTGCGCGGTCCTTGGTGTCAATATCAAAGGCCCAGCACAACTTTCTTATGCTCCCACTGCATCTACGCAGGAATGCATCTGGTGTTTCTGTGGTGCCAACAATCGAAGTGGTGGTCAGTCAAGTTCTAGTGAATTCAACGGATACAGAATGAAACGCGCAACAGGCGGCGGATCAGGGAGACTTCTCTCTCTGGCCTTTTTAAGCGACTGCACTTGCTTCAGCCCGCATCTCGCTGCGGGCTGCTCGGAGCAATGTCGGAAAATCCTGTGTCCGACTCCCAATAGGGGACCTATGCCCAGCCTATACCATGCACCTGTCATTCGTTCCTTCTTTCATGAATGCACGCCAGCTGTGCTTGGGAACCTCTTTTACACGCAAAATCTGGACGGATTTCAAGCTTCTCCCTTGGTCCAACGCACAACAAAATCAGTGACCGTTGATTGGTACGAGCGCATTCGACTCTCCTGACCGCACCCCGCACCATTATTTGGAACCGATGGTCGGGCCAGGATCAGCCGCTCGTTTGCATCCGGCTCGAGAATATAAGCAGAGTCCCAGTTGGATCCAATTTTGAGAACGGCGGGGCATCCACTCAAGTGCTCTTTCGGCTTTTTTCGTTCGCCTACTTGGCAACTTCAAGTCTCGCGGTGGTTGCGGGATTCGGGCAGTGCGGTGGGATCGGATACACAGGCGACACCGGTGAGCGCTTCTGTCACTGCCAACCAAAACCTGATGCAAACCGTTTAAAGTCTGTGCTGCTGAACTGGTCTGCACCGTGTTGATTGATTTCTTCTTTCAATGTCTCATCGGAACCGCGACAGCGACTACTACGTCCAGCACCACCGTCAGCACCACCAGCAAGACAACCAGCTCCGGTACCACTAGCACGAGCTCACCGCCGTCGGCCACGGGATTCGTCAAGACATCTGGGACCAAGTTTATGCTGAATTGATTATGCTAAATTGAGCGAAATATACCGTAGTCGGGTGTGCTTCCAAAGTTTTAACCGCATCTTGCCGGCTAATATATTCACAGATCGAACGCATACTGGCCAGCTCTGCTGGGGTACAGCAGCACTGATATCGACAAGGCCTTCGCGGACATTGCAGGATCTGGTGCCACCACTGTCAGGTAATGTTCCAGAAGGACGGCTTTTACAGCCACTTGCGGAACTTAGGGTGCAGCCGATGTTTCTTCTATTTTGAGCTGTTTTTGATGGTTTTCATTGAATCCATTGCCCTGAGCTCAGTTCTTCATATAAAGACCGAAAACCTATAAGGGCGGATTCACGCTGCAATTCTGCAGGGGGGGTGGTGCTCCGATTTTGTATATTATTATTGTTAAAATACAGTATATGATTTCATAGTTTTTGCTCAGATCCACGCCTGGCTGAGGAGAACATCTTGAAGCAAGCTATGTAGTGTTTTGAGAGGACTTCCCAATTATACAAAGGATTGGCGGAATTTGTTTATCGCACCTCATACACACGGATGATGTGATTCAAACTAGAATTTCGCACATTTATTGTGCTTTGCTTGAGACTGCTGCCCACTGCTCATATAGTTGGGAAGTCCTCTCAAAACACTACATAGCTTGCTTCAAGATGTCCTCCTCAGACAGGAGTGGATCTGAGCAAAAACTATGAAATCATATACTGCATTTTAAAAATAATAATATACGAAATCGGAGCGCCACCCCCCCTGCAGAATCGCAGCGTGAATCCGCTATGTCATATACCCCACCGATCCGGTGTATGCCCTCATGATCTCGTACGCTGCGGCCATGAAATCGAGGGGATAAAAGAGATGTAATCATTAATCTGATTATCTGTAGCACGAAAGGCGCATATATTTTGAGTGTTGAACCCACACTACTTCCCGAGTTTATAAGAGGTGAACTTCATTTGCGGGAGCTCCCGCCCAAGGATCGCGCATATATTTTTGATGGGTCCAGGGTCGAACATCGACACCTCCCGGACGCCGCAGAACAGCCGCAGCCACTTCACCAGCGGCGCGGGACTCCGCCCCATCCCAGCCAGGTGCTTGAATGTGAGCCGCAGATCCGCGATGTGCCGCGCCTCGCGTTCCGGAGCCGCGGCGGCGTCGAAATTCTTCGGCGCCCACGGCAGCCAGGAGTAGATCTGCAGCGAGAGCGTGGTGAGGGCAGGCCGCTGCGCCATGCCGCGCAGCGTGGCGTGGTAGTGCTCCCGGGTGGACGCGCCCTTATACAGCTCGATGGTGACGCTGGTGAGCTGCGGGAAAGGGTGTGGCGAGGCGAGCACCCAGCCGAGGAGCGCCGCGCTCCCCAGCATGTGCTCAAGCTTCGGGAGCGCGTCGGGGGGGAGCGGCTCGGGTGGAGCGCGTGCGCCGGGCTTGGCGCCCCGCGGTGGGTCTGCGGCGCCCGGGATGCGCAACCGCAGCAGGGTGGGGTGCTGACAGAGGAACGTGCGCAGGGCAGGGGCGGGAATGCTCCAGAACGCGAGCTCCACGCCACGGAGAAGCGGGAGCTTGAGGCTCGCCAAGAGGAGGCTCATCTCGTCGATGGAGAGCCTGATGTTGGGCGGGAAGCGCAGGTCCGAGATGCTGGTGCGGCGAAGCATGATGAGGGTACCGAGTGCGGCGGGGGAGTCGAAGGTGCGGATGGAAATGTTTGGGATGGCTCCTCCCGCTCGCATGAGCGGGAAAATTATGAGCTCTTGCCGAAACTGATGCTCCTGTATTAACGGCACGGTCCGCCCATATTTTGTGGCGTGCATGCCGGAGAACAACTGGCGGACGCGGTAGAACGCCGGTTTCTCGGGTCGGATGATGGAGACATTTAACGGTGAGACAGCCACTGCGGGTCGCGAACGGTAGGCCGATATTAAGGTGAGCATCAAGCCCTCCATATCGCACCGCCGCGCTGCTTCCATGTACGGGCGCGACGGCCGCGAGCAGAACTCCAAGTCAATTGACTTGATGGGCGGCAGTCTGCGCGAGAGTGCAGCAAGGGCACTTACATGCTCATCCTGCTTCACGCTAGGGTCGAATCGCAGCCGCAACGCGTCGACGCCGGTGATAAATCGCGCGACGCGAAACGCCCGGAAGGCACCGGTAGTGGTAAGCTCGGGGAAAGAGTTGGCGGAAATGTCGTTTTCCGTTATTCCGTAGCGGCTGAGGTGTGAAAGGAGGGCTAGCTCGTGTATGTGCTTGGAAATGGCCGCCAGCGAGAGGAGTTCGTCATCCGCCAAGTGCTCGAAGATCTCGAGGATGATCTCGTCGGAGAACCGTGGCAAATAGAAGTCGGTAGGTAGAACAGACTTGTCCGAGAGCGTGGATAGTAGCGGTTTCGACACAGTCGACATGAGCGTCGGTTGCAGAGATTGGACGACGTGATGTGAGAAGCGTTACGCGCCTATACTTAGCGTTCTGATTACTATCGTGATTGGCGCCGAGGTCGAGTTGGAGATTATTTACTACCTAGAAAACGCGAGAGAATACGTCTATCGAGGAACTGCAACAGGGTTGAATTTCTCACGTCTGGGAAATCAAATGCACCTACAATCGACAAGGTTCAGCGCCGAGTTGGCGCGAGTCAGCGGACGACGCAGCGCTTAACGCCGACCGCGTTGCTTATCAGTAAAGTGCAGTTATAGGGATAGAGTGAATGAGTTTTAGCCCTTTGCGCCTGAGCCCTCCAGCATTAAAATTGTTGAAAGTGCGGATATATGTGAGAGAATAAAATTCAATGTTTTTCTACAGACAAAACTACAAGTATTCATAATATACTGCTTAGAATGTATCTAGAAAGTTCCAATTCAATAGGGTGAGTAAGACAATGAGTAAGAAATATAGAGCGGAACGTTCGAGTTCCTTCGAGCGCTCGGCGCATCAAAGTCGGGCTTAGTCAGCCTCGGTGATGGCTCGGCGTTCACTATTGATTGCTAACTTCACCAAAAATGAGGAGAAACGGACGACTCAGGGTGGCACGTGGCTAGCTCATCCGATCCGAGTTGAAAGCGATTTAAAAACTCAAATACCTTGACAGGCATGCGAAACAAGTAATCCAGCCCCCACGTCAACGTCACTCCTAGTGCACAACCGGCCTCACCAGGAGCGGCAGCTGGTTTCCCGCCGCGGGGTCGCTGAGCACTATCGGCCGCTGCACGATCGCCGTCCCCTTCTTCCCCATATCTGCAATCGGCACAGCGAGCTCGAACTCGAGCGCGCGCACGAGCGTAAACAGCAACGCCTTTATCCTGGGGCGTCAAAATCTAGTTAGTGCAAGGACGCGGGGGAATTGGATCGCGCACTCGACGAGGGAAAATCGGAAGCCGATGCAGCTGCGCGGGCCGCCGAGGAAAGTCATCATGTGTCCCCAAACCCCGGGTATCGTGTTCGATACGGGCGTCCCGGCCTCCCATCGTTCGGGGCTACCGGAAACATGTCAGCGGCGCGACAAGGAATCGGGACAGACATGCACATAAACTCCATGGCATCGGGACCCCAGATGGCGGAGTCGCGGTTCAGTGAGATGATCGGTATCAAGATCCTTTGGCCCTTTCGGATGCTGGGACAGACGGGTAAGGCAAGGACGAGGACAATCAATCGGAGTGCGCACTGAAGGCTTTCATGCACGGTCCCATGTATATCGGTGACAGGCGTACCAAGCGGCACGACGTCGTCCCGCATTGCCATCCGGTCTGGTTAAGAGCCTGCATTAGGATATGGATTGATACCAAGCGCACAGCGAGGCTCACCGGTACCGGTGACGGGCGCGTGCACGCGGAGGGTCTCCTTCACGACGCACTCGAGATACGGGAGCGAATTCAGTTCGTCCATGGTCGGGGTATCTGTTGTGACGGCGAGCAGCTCCTCCCGCAGCCGCCTCTGCGCAGCCATGTTTTGTGTGAGGGCAAACAGCGCCCACGTGACCGCGGTACTGATTACACCCATGGTCAGAAGTCGCCAGGAAGACTCAGAATCGGAAAAAAAAACCTGCTGGTCTCATGGCCCGCGACTAGGAAGGTGGGGTGGAGCATGGTCGGTACGGCTTGAAACACGACTTACGCGCCAAGACATCCTCGTCAGAAAGTCGCTGGTCCGCCGGGATCTCCTTCGATGTGTTCGCGCGGACAAGCAGCGTAAGCAGATCGCGGCCGCGGCCCGTGTCGAACGTTCCGTTCGCCGCAATCTCCCGCTTGCTCTCTTCCAGCAGCTGCCTGCCAATCCTCAGCATCGTCGCCTGCGCCGCGTGCATGATTATGTCCTGCTTCGTCGGCTGCATTCAAATCTACGTCAGCGGGGCGGTAAAAGGAGAAGCTGGGACCACCCACGATGTTGCGGAGAACGCTGACGCGCGACTGTAACAAGCGAAGGACGCCGAAGCCGGTCCCCGACGTGAACAGCGCATCGAAGGCCTCCGCGAGCGGGTCCGGCACGTCGTGGCTCTCTGCCCCCAGCGCGTTGATCCGGTAGTTGAAACCTTCAGGATGTCAGCTAGGATCCTTGAATACGGGTTAAATAACGGACCTGCAAGCCCGATGATGTCTAGTGTGGCCTTGCTGAGCCACGAGAGGACCTCCACGCGCGCGACACCGCCATTCTGAGCGGCCTGTGCAACCCAGATATCTCGAAGCTTTGCAGGTGGTATATTATTCACAAGGGCTAGTTGGTGGGAAGAGACCAACCTGGATTGAGGTGTCTACGAAGATGCTTGTGAGTTCACGGACTTGCGGTGCTCCGAACGCTGGGTTCTGGAGAGACAAGTGAGATTTTTGAGAGTCCTTTGGCGCAACACCGGCCGTACCATAATTTTACGCTGATAATAATATATAGTCAATTTCGTCGGTTCAAGTTAGTGCAAGAACTAACCTGCTGTTTGTGAACATCGCCTTCGACAACAAGGATACCTTGCGGGAGACACGACTCCATGAGAAGAAAGACGAAGTGAAGCGGGGCACCGACCTGGACCGACAATGCGCCCAAGACTGACCCGCGTAGCTTCAGACTTCTCGTATATATGGTTGTTCGAGAGGAAGTGATGGACCGCCTTCGTATCCGTGGTAAAGAGTTGCGCTTGACCCTGTGAATATATTTTTGAGACAAGAGCGCCATAAACCCTTCCATAACTCACAAAAAACCGGTGAAACTTCATGGTCCGGCCGTACTGCTCGAGCCAGTGGTCCTGGAGCCCAGAGTCCTCCTATCGGCAGGCGAGTCAGCACCGGATGCACATCCAACGCGAAGACACGCACGTCCTCGAAGATCTCCCTCAGATTGCCATAGAACCAGTGCGAGGACCTCGGGCCAGGCAGGCTCCGCACGGGCGACATGAGCTCTTCGTAAACTGCCTTCAAAATCTCGTACAGCGCGTATGCGCCAAGGGTCCCAAATAACGATGCGACAAGCTTCAGGAACATTGTAAGTAGATGGGCAAGGTGTGAGTGGCACGCGCTCTGGCGCGTCTCCTTTAAAATGCGGAACTACATACGTTATCGGGCGCATGACGTACTGCGCATGACCGATCCGCAGCGATCCGTAGCAGATCCATGCTGTGCCGAAATACCGCTGTTGATGGGTTCCTGGCTGCGCCTACAACTGCTGCAGTCGGTGGTCAGAACGTGGCCAGTGAGAGGCGATTTCGGCCGAGAAACTGACAGGACATAATTTTTCAAAACGCGCAGAAGAATTGTCGTGGCTGCCGTCCGTTAAGAATCGGAAATCAGACGCTGAAAGAGCGACCAAATGACTCCCGGCGACAAACTCCCCAACGGGAAAAGACATCGCCCGGGAAGGCCCGCAAGCAGGCCGAGAGGATCTTTATGGTGAGCGAGAAGCCGGATGCTGTCGCCTCCCTTGACCAGTTAGGTCGCTGTTGGAGGTTGGTTGGAGAAGAACGATTGAGCAAAGAAGAAGCTACACGCCAACCGGTGATCGCCGGGCGGCCGTTGAGAAGTGGCCAAATATAGTTGATCCGACTGATCCGATTTTTAATTTGGATTTGATTCCCGCCATGCAATCGCCACGCGCGAGTAAATCGCAGCTATTTCGCAGGAAAGCACAGTTTGTTCGCAGCACCACGCGCTGCACCGCGGAGAAATCCTCCGAGGATTGGTATAAATGGGCCCGATTTTAGCTCTCAATTCAAGTGTCCCATAATGTGCCCATATGAAGGCGGTCAATAGTCTCTTTATAGACAGATGAGACAACAGATTATGTATGCTCAGAAGGTGATGTCCCAATGGAGTCGCAACAGGCGGCGTTCAAGCCGCGTTTTGAGGAAACTGCCCAAGAACGTGCCGAATGAGCGCTAGCATGAGCACCCCGTCAGACTCATTTCTGTGCGCTGGACGTACTAAATGCCATCTGAGCTCCCTATTGATTTTCACCCACCCGCGAATACTCGTGCACCGATCGGAGTTCCCCGCCGCGCAAGATCTCGACAATCCATCCGGCACAAGAGAATCATGCTTATATCCCTCATATGCGCATCCTCGAAATTCTGTAGCCCGTTTTTTGCACCGTGGATGCAGCGAGTTACCAAGGCCACGTCATACGGCCCGAGGAGCTCTCTATCCTTCCACCCGACTGGGGACGGTACGCACCGAACATATTAAGCTTCGTTCCCACAAGCTCGCTCACCTGAGCGAGCACCGATTCATCGAGCCTCGGATCTCGCAATCTCATGAATGTGCGTGCAGTGCAGTTCCGGGAGAACCCCGTAGCACGTGGGAAAATCTATCTCTCGGATGAAGTTCAAATTTACGGTAGGACTTGCGATTGGTGATATTGCCTTGGAGAAACGCGGAACTCGCAGGGTCCTTTCAAATAAATCGTTGCGTCGTTGCGTCTTTGTTTATATATCTTTATGGAGCAAAGCGGTCACACGAATCCCTCGTTCAAGCCTGAACCGTCACCAAGCTGGTCACAACCTTCTTGCCCCCACGCTCCTCAACCTTCACAATGCGGACCGTCGTCTGCTCCTTCGCGCTCCCGCCCGTGGTGACCGTGGACTTGGAAACCTGCGCGACTACGCCCGGCGCCACCGCCAGATCCTCGACGCTGTTCAACTTCACGGTGCTCGTTGCGTGCAAGTTCTTGATGGCCTCAAAGACCTGCTCCTTGGTCTGGCTCTTGCCGTTGAACCTGTTGTGCTTGGCGTTAGTTCAGTTCGCTGCGACAACGCGTTGTACGCACTCGAACACGGCGTCGCTAGCAATCTCGCTCTCGAACGCGGAGACACCCCCAGCCTTGTCTCCGGCGAAGAAGAGGCGCTCGAAGAGTCCGTTGACGAATTCGGTGGTAGACATGATGATTAGAATGATGTGTGTGTGTGAGGAGTCAAAGGATGGCAGTTGAATGTCTTTGGGAGAATCACGCGGAGTCTTATAAGCATGGCCTGGGACGGAAAATCCAAGAACGACAGTACAGTACAATGACGAAGTCTCGGACATTTTCGCCGTTTTCGCCGAGAGCAAGGCGACTTACAACAAAAAGATGACGAACATGTGATAGATCTACGGACGACAATGTGATCATCCGCTGGTTCTGCGCCTTAAGGCCTGTATCAAAAATAGCCAGTTGAATACGGATGGAAATCAACACAGCCTTATTCATTGCGGCCGTAATCATCGACGGTTGGAACGATGTGCAGTCTTTCTCATATGAGTCGTGTGCCGCCCGAGTACTGATTCCAGCCTTGCTTTGACGTTCCTGATCTAATCCGACCAATCCCGCCATTCCTTCTCGTGTGTCACCCCGCCCGAGTACGGAAAAACGGCGCATCTTCGACCTCCGGTCAGGGTTATTTATATCCAAGCTGGAAGCCGTTTATCCTTCTGCATCGACCACAATTCACGGTGGAGACAGGGATTCTGGCAGCTGAGTGTTGTGGTCCTTGTGGACGTCAGGATTGGCGAAAGATCCTGGATCCTGGATCGATCATGATGGAGGATGTCTAAGTCCAACTACACTCAGTGATCTAATCATCCTGAGCAGCTGGCAAGTAGCACCAAACGACGCGCTCTCTGCGCGCGCCAACAACGCGCCAACTCCCCTCGTGCCGACCCGAATCCACCACTGAAACAACTCGAGGCTGCCCCCGCCACGAATGAAGACCAGCTCGTCGACTTTCTAGGAAACCCCGCGCGCGGCAGCCAAATGTTCCTGTGGTCCTCAATTTCTAAATGAAGAAACCGAGCCTCGCCTGAGCCTCGCCTCGCTTCACCGCCCTTCTGACGCACCGCGTGCCATGCATTTCACGGCGGAGCGCAGCCTGACCAACGCACCCCACGTCCTGCGCTTCTTCGTGAGCTCCCGCTTACGGCCGTGAGTCGAATGGTGCTTCCAGCTGCGGGCGCGAATACAATATCAACATCGCCCCCCCGTTGAGCTGATCAGATGACCCGCTGCCCGCACCTGGATCCCCATTGTGGGTGGTGCGTTGCGCCGAGAGCCTGGAATGTGTTCAATTCTACCTACCTACCTACCTACCTACCTGCCTACCTACCAGTTATACTTACGGTAGAGAAGCGCGGAAAAGGTCCCGGGGGCGGAGCGAGAAATCGATAACATAGAAGGACGCGGCGCGGGGTATTTTTGTTGAGGCCGGGCGAGCGGTAGACCGGGCTTGACACTAGGATGGAGGCCGCAGAATGGACTGGCGGACGATATTCTGAATGCAAACGGATTGGTCGCCGCGGCGTAGACGCAAATGCGCCCGTTGATTCATGTTGTGCAAACAGAGAGCACGTACATAAGGAGGTTCATACCCGTGCGCGCCATGCAGTCCGATGCATAACAAACTGTCGGCTATACACGATGCGGTCTGTGCACCTACTGACATTGACGGCACGGATCACACCCGGAGGTCTGGTTTACCGAGACAGTGGTTGACGCAGTGCGCCGGGCCCATGGGATAAGTTCAGTTATAATTACGACTGGAGAAGCCAACAGAGAAGCGCAGAGAAGCGCGAAGAAGGCCCGGGGTTGGAGAAGGAATATTATCATCGATATCGATAACAATGGAGGGTGCTCACCGTGACCATCGCCCCAGGACTATGGCGTACGGAGGAAATATAGGATCTTCGGACGCGTCCGTGCGATCTGAGCATTCCAGCTGAGCAAACGGATGGGTTGAGTGGCCTCACAGCCCGTAATTCAGCTGTCCATCAATTATTTTGCGGTGAAGAAATGGGAATTGAATGAAGGACGACACTAGAAGGAGAAGCAAAGTCAGTCTCGTTCAGCGGACGCCGTCGGCCCAGGGCGGACTGCTACTATGTCAACCCGCGGTCCTACTCGGAGAGGAGCTCGGGCACGGGCGAGGTGCTTAATCCCGACACCGCGTTCGAGTCCTCAAGAAGGAGATCGTCGTCGAGGTGATCAAGCAGGAGGACGTGTCTGGCTGAGACGGTGCTCACTATCCAGTGCCGTGGGAAGTCCACAAACACCGCCGCCGCGCTCAGAGGCTTGTGGAATCATTCACGTACGACATACCCCCGTGCTTGGTATTCTTTCGCTCTCATACTGAGCATCTGTCGGAAATTCCAGACTCGGAATCGTACCCCAAAGTCAAAATACTTTCGTCCGACCTGTCAAATTGTATCCGTGCTCTTGGGCCCTAGATCGACCACCACACCTTCTCCGAACCCACACTTTCTAATCGCACCCATCGTCTCTCGCCATTGTCCCACATGATGGTTAGCTGTCAAGTCTTTGTGCCCCAGACCGGGCTGCAACCGCGGCGCAGAAGCTGGTGTTCCGTACTCTCGGACCCTAGATCGACCACCACACCTTCTCCGAACCCACATTTTCTAATCGCACCCATCGTCTCTCGCCATTCTCCCATATGTCGTCTAATGATGGTTAGCTGTCAAGTCTTTGGGCCTCAGCCATCCCAGCGCAGACAGGCTGCAACCGCGGCGCAGAAGCTAGTGTTTCTCCGACGCCGACAACAGGAAGGGCGCGTCAATATTCTGAACTAATGGGATTCGATGGACGCAACAGACGCATATTGCTCGTCCAGACGTCGTATCCGCAATAATAGCACGCTTCAGAAACTCAATTTTATTGTATTCCCAATTCAACCTGCGGACTCCCTCCTGGTCCCCCGATTTTGTCAGCTTCCAGAATTTCCATTGAACTCCACACCACGTCCAACTCCACCTCGCGTCACTGCCCGGGCACGTACGGCGTGTTGGTCTTGAAGATCAGGTGGGGCTTGCGCTTAGCGAGGTCGAGCAGCATCTCCGCGAAGTAGCTGTTCGCCTGCATTTGCATCACACGTGTCGGCCTTCGTTCATTCTTCAACTAAGTGGCACGTACCCAGGCGAATCAGCTGCGCGTGTGGTCGGTGCACGAGTAGATCGATTTCGATTGCGACTCGTGGATCAGGCCTAGGCCCGCGGTGTTCTGCGCCACCGTCAGATTGAAATTTAGATTGTGCGAAAACCAAAGGGGACGTACGCTCGCGTAAATTGAATCTTTCAAGGCTATCACAATTTCATCATCTCTTTGCCGTAAGTCGCCTTGCTCTCGGAGTCTCGGCGAAAATGTCCGAGGCTTTCGTCATTGTCGTTCTTGGTTGTGTAATGGTTTTACGTTACTGGCCATGCTTATAAGACTCCGCGCGATTCTCCTAAAGACATTCAACTACCATCCTTTTGATTCCTCACACACACACACATCACTCTAATCATCATGTCTACCACCGAATTCGTCAACGGACTCTTCGAGCGCCTCTTCTTCGCCGGAGACAAGGCTGGGGGTGTCTCCGCGTTCGAGAACGAGATTGCTAGCGACGCCGTGTTCGAGTGCGTACAACGCGTTGTCGCAGTGAACTGAACTAACGCTAAGCACAACAGATTCAACGGCAAGAGCCAGACCAAGGAGCAGGTCTTTGAGGCCATCAAGAACTTGCACGCAAAGAGCACCGTGAAGTTGAACAGCGTCGAAGATCTCGTAGTGGCGCCGGGCGTAGTCGCGCAGGTTTCCAAGTCCACGGTCACCACGGGCGGGAGCGCGAAGGAGCAGACGACGGTCCGCATTGTGAAGGTTGAGGAGCGTGGGGGCAAGAAGGTTGTGACCAGCTTGGTGACGGTTCAGGCTTGAACGAGAGATTCGCGTGGCCGCTTTGCTCCATAAAGATACATAAACAACGACGCAACAATTTGACTTGATTTGAAAGGACCCTGCGAGTTGCGCGTTTCTCCAAGGCAATATCACCAATCGCCACTCCTACCGTAAATTTGAACTTCATCCGAGGGATAGATTTTCCCACGTGCTACGGACCGGAAGGTTCTCTGTATCCCGGAACTGCACGCAAAATTCGTGACATTGCGACATCCGAGGTTCACTGAGTCAATCGGTGCTCGCTCACCTGCGGCCGGTGCCTTGGGAAGTCCAACGACACCGCCGCCGCGCTCAGAGACTTGTGGGATCATTCACGTATGTACGACATACTTCCGTGCTTGGTATTCTTTCGCTCTCATACTGAGTATCTGCCGGAATCCCCATACTTTAAATCCACGAGTCGCACCCAACGTCTCTCGCCATCTCTAATATGTCGTCCAATGATAGTTCGGTACAGTCTTTGCGCCACGCATCCACAGCCATCCCTGTGTACTGTACATACATGTAGGTAGGCGACGGTCACGGTCACGCCGCGCCCGTCGCGTCGCCCCCGTATGGGCATGTCACGGTCACGGTGAGCCTGGTCGCTAAAGAGGGGGTCGTGACATTGAAAAAAAATAGAAATAAAATCCCCAAAAAAATCTGCCCGGTCGCCTATTTTAGCGACAGTCACGGTTACGATGGTCCCCGTCGCGTCGCCCCCGTGTAGGAGGCCATGTCACGGTCGGTTCGTCGTCGCCTACCTACATGTACGTACAGTACAGGCTTCAATGCGACGAAGAAGGGGCACGTCAACATTCTAAACTAAAAGGATTCAATGGGACATTTTGCTCGTCCAGATGTCGTATCCGCAGAAAAATAGCATGTTTCAGAAGCTCAATTTTATTACATTCCCAATTCAACCTGCGGACTCCCTCCCGGTCCCACGATTTGTCAGCTTCCAGAATTTCCATTGGACTCCACACCACGTCCAACTCCACCTCGCGTCACTGTCCGGGCACGTACGGCGTGTTGGTCTTGAAGATCAGGTGGGGTTTGCGCTTCGCGAGATCGAGCAGCATCTCCGCGAAGTAGCTGTTCGCCTGCATTCACATCGCACGTCAGCCTTCGTTCATTCATCAACTAAGAAGCGCGTACCCAGGCGAACCAGCTGCGCGTGTAGTCGGTGGCCGAATAGATCGATTGCGACTCGTGGATCAGGCCTAGGCCCGCGGTGTTCTGCGCCATCGTCAGATCGAAAATTAAATTGTGCGAAAACCAAGGTGGACGTACGTTCGCGACGAGGTAGAGGGATCGCAAAATATCCGCGTCGTCGTCCGTGCCGAAGATCGCGGAGATCTGGGACATGGGCCACGGGTGCCAGGCGTCGACGTGCGGGCCTCTACGTGTGAAGATAACATGAGAGATGTTAATCACCGATCGAGATAAGGAACGCAAGGAAGACGCACCCGGCGCCACTAAAGTTGCGCCCTGCCGCAAAGTACGGGTTCCCGTTGGACAGCAGGACCTTGCGCGTCGCGACGTACGCGGGGTTGGACTTGTCGAGGAAGCCGAGGTACGGGAGCGAGAGCAGGGACTGGGGTGGTGTTCAGTTGGTGCTGAAGATATCAGTGAAAATGAAAGACGCACTGGAACGTTCGCATCGTCCATCACGTATCGGCCGCCAAATCCTACGATCATTAAGTCAATCTCGACAATTACACCGACACGGGCGCACGCACCGTTGGTCTCGTACGCGAAAATATTGTCGACGAGCTGGAATGAAAATCAGCACATCAAGTGACAACCCAGGCTGCTTAGACGCACCGTCGTCCCCCAAACCGCGTCGCTCACGCGCTTGCTCCACACCTTCGCCTGCGCGCTAATATTCTTCCCCTGCCCGCTCTTCGCCTGCCCGGACGCGCCAAGCACGTCCGCGAGGTGCCCGAGCTCGACAGACAGCATCGCGTTCGCGGGCGTGAGGAACGCGAACGTGCTCAGGTCGTCGCTCGGGCGGTGATGCGTCCCGACCATACCTGCGCAGCGGACCCCAAATTCAATACAACGTAATGCATCAAATGAGAAGCGAGGAGGAGAGACGCACCAGTAAACGCCTTCGGCTCGCCGTTCCCGCCGTTCACTACGGCCGGGCTCAGCGCGCCGTTCCCGCCGGTCCAGTTGTAGTACGAGATCCAGTTGAAGTTGGCGTCGAACGAGGGCTGCGACTGCTCATTGATAACGCGGAAGATCTGCGTCACCGCCGCGTACCCTATATGAGAGGTGGTGGGTTAGCGATCGCGGTACGAGTGCCCGTTGGGAATTGGAGACGTGAAAAGTTAGAAATAGCGGTAGAGTGCAGAGCGACGGGCGCAGCGGGCCGAAGCCGAAGCTCGAACCCCACGCATAAGAAGCGTCGAGCTTCGAAGCTGATAATTTCCAAATCATGACAGAAAAGGCATACGCACACTCGGTATTCATGAATGACGCGTCCTTCGTCGCGTTATAGTACGACCGCGAGAGTTTGAGGAACCCGCAGAGCGAGTCGATCTCATACTAAATCCCGTCGCGTTTAGCACTCGAATTCAAAGGGAGCCGGTCGGAAGCGCACCTTGCACTCGAACACAGTCTGGTTGTTCACTGGTCTGTATCACACGAAAATTCCATCCGATCAGCCGCCCAAAAATATGCATGGAAGAAAAGACGCACGGGTTCACAGTGACGCCGTCCGCCCAGTCGTTGTGCGACGGCGCCAGCCCCGACTCGGGCGGGGCTGGAAAGAGCCGCCTACAACGGAGTATTGCTTAACCATAATTCAGTTGATATGATCAGGGAAAGCCGCACAGTACGGGTACTCGGCAACATAGCGCGCCTCGTTATTGATAACGGCCTTGACGAGCGTCGCGAGCGCCTTGTCGTTGGGGAGGAGCGCGGTGTAGTGCGCGAACTACGAGAGGAGCGAATGGGAATCGATTCGACTGGACTCTAAATTTATGGAAGCGCACCTGGTTGGCGGTGTCGCGGAGCCACTGCGCGCTAGAATATTTATGTCAGTCTCTCCGGGTGTGCGCTCGATTGAGTCGTGGACGAACGTGATGTCCTGCGCGGAGCGTCAGCGATACTCATAAACTGGATATGCGGGACAAGGACGCACCCCGGTAATAATAAACGCGAGATTCTGCGTCTGGGTTGGGGGCAGACCTCATCAGGGTGCAGAACACATGGGATTTTTGGGACGCACGGCGTTGAAGTATTTCACGGTCGTATCTGCATGGAGCCGCGGCATTAGTATGGGTGCAACGAGGTATATAATGAAATAAGGGGCGCACCGAGCGTGTTGGGGAAGGTGTTCTCGAAGAGCCGCGCAAGGTCGGGATCCTTGAGGCGTGACTTCATGTCTGTGATGACTTTCTGCGGACAGGACAATATTAGGGGCACCGGCGTATGATAACTTTGGGGCACAAACGCACCTCAACCGACGTGCTGTTGAAGGTGCGGCATGCTGCGGGCCCGGAGGGCGCCGGTCAGCCCTTCCCTCGGGGGGAAAGTAAAGGGGGAACGCACCAGGGCTGGGACGCATGTACGGGAGTGCCAGCGGCCCACTCGAAGGATTCCCCTGCGGCACCTGTTCATCACGTTAAGCACCTTCGCCGGCACGTCACGACTGCGAAGCCGCACACCTGCGAGTAGGTCGTGTAGTCCGGGCACTGCGCCCACGCGCCGCCGAGGGCAGCAGCCACGACGACGGCGGGGGATAGAGTGAGCTTCATGACTGATTGATCGTAACAGGAGTGCGCCAACGGAGGTAGTGGGCCGACGGGTGGAGCATGCGGTGCGGAGAGGCTTATATAGGGCGGCGAGAAGCACATGGGGCGGAGAAGGCCCTCGCCTTCGCCAGCTCACGAGGACGACGAGATGTCGTATGTGGGGTCCGGTGACCGCGAGGCGAGATCAGACCGTTTGATAAACCATGATGGAATCACGAAATGCGGGGGCGGATCAGTGCGCGCCGAGACGGGCGATTTAAAGTAAGGGCGGCGCGATGAGGCGGGACTCTGGCAGAGTGCTTCAGCTGCGACTGGACGAGATAATTTGCGCTACACTTCACCTTTCTGCTTTGTGGAAACCAGAGCCAGATGGCTGTGACCCAAGGGCCAAGAGTGGCTCGGCGGGGATCCTCGCGTCGTCGGCGTCATCATCATTCATGCGCACCCTGAGAAACACAAGCTCTGTGAATTTCATTTGAATCGGCATGGCGGGAGATGCCGTGGATATCCAGCCAGTGCGTTCGGATCCTACTTACTACTGGCCGAAGCAAGTTCCCGCAACAGTGCATCTCCACCGACCGTCTTATGCGGAGGATGCGGGCAGACAGGACAGACTCTTCTATTTTCTGCATTTGCTGTGCGCGCGGACGGGCCGCCGATTTTCCGTAGAAGTATTTTCAGCATAGAAGGGAACATATTTTCAGCGTTGACAGCAGCCGCGACGTCATCGCCCAAGGAAGGAAGCCACAGCACGGAGAGTTCGAGCTACGGTCGCTTGAACCGGCGTGCAGAGTCTTGAGCGTGTATTCGGGCATGTTGTCAAAATTGGATCCTGTGAGCTTTTCGAGCAGCAAGGTGGGCCAACTGCATATGCCAGAATCAGATGGTAATGCGCGGCGGCGCAGGAAGGAGAAAAGAAAGGAAATCGTGCAGGCGACGAGTGAAGGCGCTCAGAAAGGCTGGACAGTGGGCCAGAAGTTATTTTGAAGGTCCACTCATGCGGGGCTTCGACACGACACCGCAGAATCTTCCTATATGTGCCAGCTTGTGGATAATATAAGCAGAGATTAACTCAACACGGAAGTCGGCGTCGTTGCCTGTGAACATGCCTTCCATCATGTACACATCTTGGACCCACATTCTGATGCAGGAATTGAGTGTTCGGGCGGGAGAAGCGAAGGTGACCTAAAGGCGTACTGTTTGCCCTTGGCCCGAAATGTCACTTTGCTCCTAGTCGCCCACCAATCGCCCACTGACACCTACCTGCACACAGCGATGTCGACGTCTTCGCTAATCGTCACTGAAGGAGAGGCAGAGTTTACTGTTCCAGCCGCAGCCGCAGGCAAGCCGTGGAAGACGTGGTACAAAGTTGTCGGAGACCTACGCAGCCCGACGTCTCCGAGTCGCCGCCCTCTGGCTGCGCTCCATGGCGGCCCCGGAGTCAACCACGCCTACCTACTTATCCTTTTTGACCTCACAAAATCGCATTCCATTCCTCTCGTCGTCTACGACCAGATCGGGTCGGGAAACTCAACTCATCTGCCCGAAAAGATGGGCGACGTTTCGTTCTGGACGGAGCAGTCATTTCTGGACGAGCTCAACAACTTGCTAGCTTACCTAGGCATCCAAGATGACGACGATATTCTCGGACACTGGTGGGTGAGCGGTGTAGTCCTTGCCACCGCTGATTCCTGATCGAGGTGGGGTGGAATGTTCGGGTCGCGGCATGCAGCAGGTTGTCCCCAGGGCCTCAAGCACCTAATCTTGGCAAGGACGCCAGCCTCCATAGATCATTAGATGGACGCACAGAACGACCTGCGGGCGCACCTTCCCCAGGAAATCCAGGATGTGCTCGACAAACACGAGAAGGACGGACGACGGACAGCAAGGAATACAACGCGACCGTCGGGCAGTTCTACGCACGTCATGCACGCTCGATCCCATGCCAGCGCCGATAATCGAAGGCTTCCACTGCATCCAGCAAGACCCTACATCATCTGTGAAAATGTGAGACGAGTTGGATAGATTGCGAGGCCACCGCCTGACTGACTCGCATGACAGGACCGGGACATCGACGTTCAAGGCCACTGGATCGCTATAGGACTGAACAATGGTTCATCAGGCGCACAAGATCGCTGTCGCGACGCTGTTGCTGAACGGACGTTATGACCAGGCCCAGGATTCGGTCTTGGACCCCTTTTTTCGTGCAATCCGGCGCGTCAAGTGGGCGACACATGATACAATCCGAAGAACGCGAGCGGTACATGGAAGTGGTGGAGAATTTCCTGGTGGACGGAGATGAAAGCGATGCCATCTAGTATAGGATGAATATGTACGTAAATTTTGGCCATCTGGGAAACGCTCAAATCCGCCGAGAGCAATCCTCGTTCCATAGAAACTAATTCTCAGAGCCTAACAGTTCCGAGGGAGGAATACGGAGGTAGGGATGGTTAGGCGCTACGGCGTGGGCGAATTGTCCCAAAGGACTCGGAGACTGGCGGCAACCTTGGACGTGGGGCGATCGTTATCGATGTCGTACGCCCACGGCCCTGAGATGCCGCTGGGGTTCTGTATCGTGAGCAGCTGGCCCTCCTGAGGCTGTAGAACCCGCCCTGTGTAATTGGCGGCATCGACCTTGCAGGCAACGGGCTCCAGAATTTCAACAATCCGCATATGAATCACCCGACGCTCGGGAAAGACCGAAGGCTCGAAGCGGGCAACGGCCGAGCCTGGGAGATTTAAGCATGACTCTCTCGTGGGGATAAGGGTGGACGACGTACCAGTCCATGGGAAATATCTATTACGAGATACCGCGAACAGATTGGACATAGTCAGATCGTGCAGTGCCTCCCCAACGACAGTCAGGCACACTGCCCTAGAGAAATTGACAAGAAAAGTCGAATGCAGCCCAAACAGTGTGTACTGGGGGTATATCTGTTTCCTCTGAGCGAAGAGGTCCCGACATCTCGTTAGCTCTTCAGGTGTCACTAGCCTTTCGCGGCCAAGTTGCTCGGCCATGAAAGCGTGCTCGCTACGGTACGCCATCTGTGCCAGTGAGATTTGCCAAGGAAATCCCGATGGGAGCCGCAAGTCCTGGCCGCGAGAGGACGAATCATTAGTGGTGAGGCGGAAGCGGATACTGCCCGCCAGAGCCGCATGTGGATCAGACTGGTAGTACAAGAAGCCGCGGGAGCGGGCCGGAAATGGAATTTCGGCGTGAATTTGCCCTGGAGGTCGATGCGCGGTGTATCTGATGGTAGGATAGATCGTCGTTTGGACAGGGAAGTCGAGTGCGGCCTGCGTTTTCCACGATAGATCGATATGGTCCGTAGGTCTTATGCGTGACGGGTTCAGGGTTGAAATCTTAGTCGCGGACCAACGATTTCTGCCCAAGAACTATCAAGTCTTCCCTGGACGCGGCGAGTGTAATTCGGATGCACCTTACTGGGTATCGACGCTTTCTGCGCCAAAACCTATCAGTTGGGGTCTCAGAATCTGACCTTTAATTAGACGTACCTAGTGGGCTCTCCGTAGCGGCGTCGGCGGAGTATCGGCGGATATAGATGAAGGAGTGCATAGGGCATCGCAGCGCCCATACCTGGAGGGTGCTCATCGTGGTTGATGCGAAGACGTGTTCCTGACATAATCCCACACAAAGGCAAACTCGGCCCTTCGGCATCTCCGGCTTCCAACCAGAACTGTTCAAAGCTTCATTCAGAGGCCCGAGTCATACTAGTCTCCCTAGTCAGACCAATAAATGCGTGTTTTTTTCTTTGTAAGGCGGAGATGGGAAAAAAACTGTTTATGGGATTTTCGCCCTGCGAGACAGGGAACACGACCGAAAAAAAAACATTTTTCGCGAGCTATCGATATGGTCGGCGGGTGTTATGTGCGACGGATTCAGGGTTGACACCCTGCGCGGATCCCAACGTGATCTATCCAGAACCCATCAGTTAAGCCATCACAGATGTCGCGACAAGGGCGGCAGCGGCCCCGCGCTCGTCGCGGGCCGCCTTGCGGACTTGCGTAACACGAGCTCGGGCGCCTTGCGCGCGAGCACCGCGGCCTCGTACGAACGCAGGTCGTCCGCGTTGTGCATCGTCCGCCCCTGCCGCCGACCCGCCTGAGACGGATAGAGAGGGAAAGGAGGAGGAGGGAACGAAGGAACGCAAGAGCGGGAAACGCAGAAGGGCGCGCGCGCGCGAAAAGCCGCGGCGAGGAAAGCCTCCCCTCAAACAAAAGAAGAAAAACGCACCCTGTCCCCCCCCGCCCAAACTCCCCCGCCTCGCCACCAATCCCTCCTCCCCATCCCCTCTCCCATCCCCTCCCGCCCCCAATCATTCCCTCATGGTACGCGAACCCCTTCGGGCTGCTCGGCGCGCTCGGGAACGCGTACTGCTGCTGCTGGGGGTGCTGCTGCTGCTGCGCGTACAGGAACGGCTCGCGCGCGGACCCGGGGAGCGCGAGGCTGAGCGCCAGCCCCCGCCCCGGCCCGCCCATCGAGCTCCCCATCGAGCTCAGACTCCCGTGGCCGAGACTCGCGGGCATGGACGGAAGGGGGTTCAGCGACGAGGAGTTAAGGGAAGGGATAGAGCTGAGAGATTTAAGAGAAGAGAGGGACGGGAGCGACGCGGCGAGGGACGAGGGGTGGCCGGGCCCGACGGGCGCCGTCTGGCGGTGGAACTTAACGAAGGTGCAGCGCGTTTTGCGGGAGAGGCATTTTGCGGGGGGAGGAAGGAGGGGGAGTTAGCATGGGACGGAGACAGGGGAGGGGAGGGAGGATAAAGGTACAGAAGGAGATAAAGAAAAAAAAAGAAAAAGAGAGACGGGGACACGAGGAATAACGCCAAAGGAAAGCAAGAGCAGGACGCCGCGTGCCGTCGGGGTCCGCATCGGAGCAGAGAACGCAGGGGAAAGCGACGCTTGCCACGGCCGGGACCCCCGACCCCGCGCCGCCACCACATCCACATCCACATCCACATCCACATCCACATCCACATCCACATCCACTTCTACACCCGCGCCGCCACGGAGTCAGGGCAGCGCGCACCCGCACCCACATACCCCACGTCCCGCCCCATCTCGCGCCACCCCCGACCTCGCGATATCGCGCGCGCGCCCCTACATCCACGTCCACGTCCACATCTGCGTGCGGATGCGTCTACGGCTGCGGCTGCCACCACGAGGACGCCCGTGCCACGACGCACCCGCCACCGACACGCAGGGAACTAAGGACGCAGGACGCGAAGGACGCGAAGCCGACAACGAAAGCGCAAGCGGGAGGCGAAAAACAAGAAAGAAGCGGACGCCGACGCGAACGCAAGTTCCCGCAACAGTGACTCACGCGCGTGACCATCACAACTACTGCGGACGGCCATGACGCTTATCCCGACACCAATGCGCTCTGAAAAATCGACGCTCTCTGGAACCCTCTCGGAGAGCTCTCCTACCCAACTGTTAACTCGCCGTGAACAATTCTGGGCGGAGTCGTACGAGTTTCTTCTATCCCGCGGCTACCAACTGCGACCGCGGTACCATCCCGAGTGGGCACCCTCCTGGGGCCCCAAACGCAATCCAATCCAGCACGAATGCGACGATTTCCTTACCAGTTACAACACCAATGCTCTCGATGCCCTGTGCATCAAGGACAAGCAGAAGGTCGTTCTGAAGCGTGTCAATGGAAAGGAGCTCAAGATCCTCCGACATTTGGACGCCCTTCGTTCGGACGCAAGGAATCACACGATACCGCTGCTCGATGTCATTCCGTTCCCCGGCACAGAGTGGACGTTCGTCGTCATGCCTTATTGCCGGCGCTTTAACTCCCCGCCATTTCACTGTCGAGATGAGTTCGTGGATGCAATGACGCAGTACATAGAGGTGAGCCTTATCCAATATACTCTCTACCCGTTTACCGAACGGCCGAGCAGGGGTTACAGTTCATGCATGAACACAATGTTGTACACTTGTCCGTCCAATGCCTCTGTGTTTCTTTCTACCGTCCGATTAAACGAAAATGCCCTTTGTTATTACAGTGATATAGCGCCGCAGAATATGGTCATCGAAGAATCACGCCTCATTCCAAAGGGTTCGCACTGGTGCGACCCCGACTCTCACTCCGGCTTTTCCGGGCACTTTTTCTCCTGGAAAAACCGCTGTTCGCTCCGTCCCGCAGTTCAATACTATTACATCGACTTTGGCTTGTCAAAGCATTTTCCAGGCGGCAAAGAGTCAGCACGGATAACAGCGACGCTGAGGACGTTTCCGATGATCCCCGAGCTCTCGTTGACGGTACCGTACAATCCTTTCTATGTGGATGTCTTTCAACTTGGGTTGGCAATGAGCCGAATAATCGATGTACGTGCCCGTCCATATTTTTCACCAAATTGTTTGAACTTCTTCACTCTTAGGTTTACCCGGCCCTGGAGGATTTTCGGATTGTCGCCGCAAGCTTGACTGTTGACGAACCACATGCGCGTGCGACGCTCGAAGATGCTTTGCTTCAGTTGAATTGCGTGTGCGACCAGATGTCGCCGTCATTGCGCCGGAAGCGAATCTGGGAGAAGGGTATAACGAGATGGAAGAAGGTGACACGCATTGTTTTTAATGGCCAGTGGGGCGAATAGATGTGGCAAGTAATGACTTAACTTACCGTTATTTACCTGAGTCTGTTTTATTCGGAGAAAATTGCTATTTTTTTCGCACAGGGTCAGATGTATAGATGGTCTCAAGAGTACGTTGTCTGCATTCCTTCTATGCTTTGTGTGCTTGGCTGAGCTCATTGGTGCTTATCAGGGCCGACTCCGAATCCCAGACAAACCCCATCATGATCGGTATGTTTTATTTATTATTCTTTTCTTTTTTTTATCGCGGACCCACACAGAGTGTGATTAATAATGTTTTAGGTCGTACGCTGTAGAGCCATATGAAGGGTACGTTGTTTGTGTCTAAGTGTGTGCTTGTCTGAACTCATCGGCGTTCATTAGCTCGCTCGGCAGGGCGTCAGCATCCGCCAGCGACTCGGAGGTGCAAGGAAGCACACCTCATCATTGATGTCCTTGTATGTTCCCAAAGCTCTTCTCGTTTTGCCAGCAGATACCGACTGTGATTCATATTTTAGGGGTTTTAGCCTCGGATCCTCGTATGTTTATCATTTCTTTTTCTTCTTCTTTTTTTCTTTTGCAGATGGATACTTACAGAGGGTGACTAATGCCTTATGAATAGGATATATAGCACCACCGCCGCCGGTGAAGGCTACATCTTCCTGCAGCAGTATGCAAATTTTTGACGAAATACTTGGTTGATTGAGCTCATCTACACTCTAGGGCGAGTCATGTACCCCGCGGCGGAGGAGGAGGGGAAGCATCCCCGTATGTTTCCTTTTCTTCTTCTTCCGATTTCTTCCTGGACAGCTGGAACGGCTTATGACTTTGATTCTGGACAGAACTGATGCGGTCTACGACGAGGATGACAAGGGCCAAAGTCTCGAACGCGTGAGTTTTGATTCCTGTATTCGTCGAATGTCTTTTCTGATATGTATCAGTCAGGAATTTGGAACACACTATTCTTGACGGTCATTTGACCGTTTCCATCTTGGCCGTTATGGCATCGTGCGCATAAGACCGTATCTGGCCGCGGCGCTGGGAGAAGGGGGCTCCACCCAGACGAGGGGTGGCCGGCCCGAAGGTAGATTTCTTGAAAGGGACAGGGGATTTCCAAGTTCTCGAGTGTATTTCATGCAAAACTTGCCACGTGATTTTTTTTCTCTGAATTTCCGCGCACGCAATAAGAGGACCGATGTTTATCCCTTTGGAGGTTAGATCCCGAGTTCGAACAAAAAATTGAGATCTGCCGACCTAGGTTAGGGGCAGATTCGGACAAATCAGAGGGTGAGCAGCAGCAGGTCAGATTGCAAGTTCGGACAATGGTGATGGCTGCGCCCGAGGTCGGGTCAACGTTCGGACATCTGATTGGAGTGCCAAAAAAATTGCCATATCTGGCCAGGGCTACCAACGACAATGTACAATAGGGGCAGTCAGAGTAGAGGGATTATGGTGGATTATGACAAGGATTATGGAAGGATTATGACAGGATTATCGAATTTTTAATGGTCCATAATCCCTCATAATCCCTCCATAATCGCACTCAATTTTGACCGCCCCTGCGCGGATTTGGATTATGCTTTGGATTATAGGCTGATTAATTCAATTACTACGATCCCGACATCATGCGCTGCATAGCCACCCGACGCGTCATCCAAATGCCTCCAGCTACTCGACGCACAGGCCGTACCGAGGCCCTCCTCAAGGCATATGTGCGAAACAACAAAGGTCGGCAGCGCCGCGCATTCTTACGGCAACGTGCAGCAGCCCGGATTCGGCGCGAAAACCCGAGAGAGCACTTGGCCAGCAAAAAAATCCATCGGCACTCCTCCGACTGTTCTTCTGACTCAGACAGCTCCTCCGATGGCTCTAGTAGTGACAGCTGGAGTGATATTCTTGGCCCGGACTGGCGAGTCTTGGACGCCACGTTGCTGCATGATTTGTCGCTGGAAACGGACTCGACGTCGGACTCCGAGAGCTCGGATGTTATGCCCGAACTGCGTTCCGTAGGCTCGGGCTCGACAGACTCCGATTCCGACTCTGACTCAGCCTCCATGGCAGTCGGAAGTTTGGGTGATGCTATGTCCGGAGTAGAAGGAGATGATGAAGGAAGCTCGGGTGACGATGATTCAAATGTCGGGGAGCATCGTCCACCGCTCATGCGGCGATGGGTACAGGAGGAGATTGAAAGGATGCATGAGAGCCGTTACGAGCAGCCGCGCAACAACCTTCCGCGTGGCCCATCCTACCTCCAC
This sequence comes from Mycena rosella, assembly GCA_029378255.1. NCBI lineage: Eukaryota > Fungi > Basidiomycota > Agaricomycetes > Agaricales > Mycenaceae > Mycena > Mycena rosella. The sequence goes on from JARKIE010000026.1 coordinate 550,869, forward strand.
CATGTTCTCACCGCGTTGAAGCTTGGACGGGCAGATCACTTTCGTCAAGCTCTCCGAGTCACTCCGCGCACATTTGATGCCCTTGTTGCAGCGCTGGAGGACGATCCCATCTTCTTCAACAACTCGAATCACCCCCAATTGCCTGTAGATCAACAGCTTGCCGTCGCGCTCTATCGTTTCGGGCACGACGGAAATGCCGCGAGTGTCCAAAGCGTCGCCAACTGGGCTGGGCTCGGCAAAGGGACTGTCCACCTTATTACGCGCAGGGTTATGACTGCCGTGCTGCGCCCAGGCTTCATGCAGTCGGCTGTTCGTATGCCGACCCAGGAAGAGAAAGAGGACGCGAAGCGTTGGGTCGCGAAACACTCGTGTCACAGGTGGAGGCATGGGTGGTGCTTTGTGGATGGTACTCTCGTACCCCTTGACGAGCGGCCCACATGGTACGGAGAAAGTTATTTTGACAGGAAGTGCAATTACTCCTTAAATTTCCAGGTACGTCACCCTCTTCGGGCTCTTTCGGCTCACTGACCCTCAGTACAGATCGTGAACCTCCCCAACCTGCAAATCATCGATTTTGGCTTTGTGCATGTCGGGAGCACCCACGACTCGGTCGCATGGCGGGAGACTTTGATTGCGCAGAGGCATGAAGAGCTTTTAGATGCGGGTGAACTGATTCGGCGTATCCAGTGGGCTTTCGTTGCTTCCTCTTGTAGTCCTTGTACTAGAACTAAAATTTGTGAGGCAGCTCGATACATGGGTCACCGCGCCGTATAAAAAACCGGACAGCGATCTCCCGGACAACGAGAAATTTAATAACCATCTCTCGATGCTCCGCATTCGATCCGAGCATGCCATCGGCTTTCTGAAAGGTGGATTTCATTCGCTGAAGCATCTCCGTGTAAATATCCGGGACGAAGCAACACACAAGATTGCGACTTATTGGGTATCAGCATGCATCGGTATCCATGCATTTGCGCTCCGATCCGAGGCGCAGGAACGAGCTGCAGACATTGATTCGGATGATCCCGACCCATTCATTGCCGAAGGCCTATCATCAACGGATGATGATTCGGAAGGAAATGGTGTGTTTGCTCAGCAAGGTGCTGCAGGGTCTCGTACGAGACTGAGTCACGGCAAAGTGTTTCGTGAGGATTTGAAGGGGAGATTGTTTCGTGCACATGACCGGCGGAGAGCACGTCGTGCTGCTCGGCGTGCTGAGGCCCATGGTCTATAGTTTGTAGCGATCATGGTAGTTAAGGAATGTGATTCAAATGAATGTGGTTATGCTACGGAAGGTATAAGGGAATATCTCAAAAATTACTGCAGAAATTCTCGGGAAGCCGAAGATCGCTATCAAGCCCGAACGGTGTTGCAGTGGAGGAACTACCGGCATCAGACGAGTGAAGGGCGGGAAGGTGAGAGAACGAGAATGTGTCGCTGCTGCCCAACAGCGCCGCACCGCCCAGGGAGTTCTGGCCCGAATGCGAGAAATTGCCCAATTGGGCCATGCGGAGCTCCTGCTCCTGCTGCATCTTGAGGCGCGCCAAGTCGAGCTTCGCAAGCTTCTCCTGTGCCTTGAACTTCGCCTTTTCCACCTGCACCGCAGCCCCCGCTTTAATCCTCGCCAACTCGAGCTCCTTCCGTGCTTTATTCTTGTCCTTCCTCAGCGCGAGTGCTTGCTGCGCTGTTTCCTCCTCCGCCATAATAACAGCATTAAATTGTTCCTTCGCAGTGCTTGACTTCGCAGCTGGGGTCGGCTTCGACGCGGGTGCTGGGGTAGAGAGGGCCGGTTGCGGCTTGGTCTTCTTCGGCCTGGTCGGGGGCGGCGAGCTCGAAGCGCGCTTGCGCTTCCCACGTTTGACAGACCCATCGTCTCCGCTGTCTTCTTCGTCGCTTAATTTGTACAGGTCGTGCTGGTCGATCTCGGTCCCAGTCCCCGCAAAATGGTCAAAGAAGTCGGTGGTCTCGGGAGAGCTGGTGCGCGTGTGGTCGTTGTCGCTCGCGGAGGGGAACAGTATGGAGGTATCCATGTCATCGCCGTTGTTGCCGATCCCCACTGGGCGGAGGTTCGGGCGCTCGCCGATGAGGGAGCGCATATGCCAAAACCACGGCGAGTCTTCCTTAATTTCGTCTGTCGAAAGTCAGCACTTCTCAGCCTTTCATCATGTTGGCACGTACCCCACTTTGTATGCAGCGGTGTATCCGGAAGGATCTCGTTAGCACTCTCGAGTCCAGCCCCGGTTTGCCCCATCATCTCAATATGCGCCCGGGCTTTGTCTGTCAGCCTGGGGAGATGTCGTCAGCTTTCAAGCGATGTATATGCAAGCCTTGGAGTACTCACACCTTCACCCGGTTCTTGATTTTGCCCCACCAGGGCTTCTGCTGCTTGGCCTTCCCGTCGAGCGCCTTTTTGAAAGTTTCGGCATACTGCGGGTGGTGCTCGAAGAGTGTCTTAGCCAGGAGCCACTGGAAGTACTTCTTTGGGTGGCCGCCATTGCGCTTGGTAGATCCTGGGGGTGGGAGGAGTCCGCGGCGGATGGCATCGTCCTCCTCGATGGCGGTAACTAAGCCCCACGTCAGGTCCTTGGTCCAGCTATTTTTGCAAGCGAATCAGCATAACGTATCGCGAAGCCGAGTAAGACACACTCGATGTCAACACCGCCTTCCTTTCCGTCCTCAGGCATGTCTTCTTCATCGTCACTACCTTCAGGCTGGTCCATTTTTGTCGGCGGCACTGGATTCTGGTCTTTTCGGGGTCTGCCGCGCCCGCGCTTGGGAGGCTTAAGAGCTTCTCCCTCCCTGCTCTCGGCAGCAGCGATGTCAGCGGTGTGCTTGGCTTTAGCTGTCGACTTGGCGGCCCGCGGTTTGGGTGTCGGCATGATCGATGGTAGACGAGGAGCGGCGCGAGCAAATTTGAATAAATTATGATTTGTAATAAGGAGTCACAGACGGATCGTATTGAGCTTTAGAAATGAAGGGAGGCTTAATCCATAATCCGTCATAATCCTTTTTAAATCGCCTCGGGAGGCGATTCTGCGATTATGGAGGATTATGGATTTAAAGGGATTCTCCCACGCTTTAATAATTCCATAATCCTTCCATAATCCTCGGGCATAATCCCTCCATAATCCTTTACTCTGACTGCCCCTAATATGCAGTGTCCCAATAAAATTTTGTTTCTGGGGGCATTCGGGTAGCATTTTCCGCGGAGCTACCCTTTTATCACCCTGTACTGCTCCTGTTGCACTCATTCGCTTGCGCATTCAGCCATGGACATCGAAATAACTAGCGACAGCGAGGAACATTTCCTCCGTTCGACCCAGTGGGATCCCGACGAATGGATCTTGGCTGGAAAAACATATCATGATGTCCCCCGCGTCGTGGACATAGCTCGCCGAGATCTCCTCAAAATTCCTGCCCATTTCGCACCCAAACTTCCCTCGAAATCCATGTCCATTTCCCGCCTGCTTCGATATGATTTGCCACCGCGGAGCGACCGTGTGGAATGCATGGACATTGATTCTAATTTATTCACCACACAAAAACCTACGGCGGATATTGAGGACACCCTTCCATTACGGCTAGCGCAAGCGATGCATGCTATCGTGAAGCGGGATTATCAGCAGGGTTCTAGTGCCGGTCTCAACCGATCAACTCGGTGGAAGACTGACTCCAGCGCTCTTCCCATTGTTAAAACCGGGAATGCGGCCAACGCCGTGGTTACTGCAGCTGGTCGTGCGAATGAGGTCAGTATTTTCCTAGACAAACGACTCCCTTCTGAATATTTACTTGGGGGTGATAGCCGTGGCACGGCCCGGCAAACTCGTACTTATGTGTGTTTTTTTTGTTTTGGGGGGGGGGTGTTTACGCCTGCTTTACACCTGAGTGCGCAATATGATTGCTGCGTTATATATCGGATGCATTAATGCGGCTTGGACTGGATCCAGCATCCACATTTTATTCAAACTTGTTTCCATCCACAGAGGTACAAGCGGCATCCTCCGTGATCGTATCCCCAACAGACACCACTTGAATTACTGGAAGTGGCAATGGCGATGTGTTGAAGTGATATATTCATTTGTTCAAGTGGGGACGTCCAAAGTATGAACCAATTATATTTATATGACAGTGGTTAGGAAGCCAGAGTAGGGCTGCCGCCCGTTGCCATTACCACGGGTCGACGGCACCCGTTGAACGGGTGCCGTGCCCGTTCCGTCAGCCATTTTTCGTCGACCAAGACGGCACGGTCACTGCACGGGTAGGGCCCGTGTTCACCCGTGGAAAAACGGCCGTTGCAGCCGTGTCGACAGGTCCCCACGGGTGTAAAAAAAAAAAACTAAATAGATCTGGAAGCTGCCGTCTGCCTCCGCAAGCCATCTATGATGATCTCTTATCGTGGCCATCAATGAATTGAGCGTGTCGCCGTCGGCGATCACTCCGGTTAGATGGGTTTTGTGACTTCAACTTCAACTTTTGTCCATCTCCCTCTCGCTTCTACCTGTTAGTGCGCAGTGGCACACACCACGGGACACACATTAACACACCATTTTTTACCCAAACACTTGCTCTGCTGCTTACCCTTGTTTCGCTACGCACAATAGCTAATCTTCTGGCCTGCTGAGTGCTCGCACATCATATTATCGCCGCTGTTCCTGGAGGCTGGATTTTGGTTTGATCTGTCTGTCTCAAAACATGCGGTTTTGTTACCTCTTCAACCAATTCGCGGCCTACGTCTTCCTACCAATATTAATGCCGCTTAAATTCCGAGTCTAATGCCACTCTCCTTAACCTATCTAACACAGTGCTGTGGGCACGTCATCTTGCTTTGGGCTTTCTCGGGCTCCTACGACCAAGACTCTGCTGCTCTGACCGGATTTTCCTTTGTCGGATGCTCGCAAATGCTTATTTGATTGTGTCATAAGTGCCACCCTCCCAAACGAAGTATCTCGCGGTAGCCCCGCTGTACCCGGTCGTTGCCTCGGAATGGCCGGAGAAACATATTTGATACTTGGCTCACGCAGATAAAACTCAACTCTGTAGCATGAATTCAATCTTCTGTTTTTATTCGCCTTTTCACTTACTGGATCTCGACCTCATTTGTCAGGGTGTGAGTCAGATGACTGTCATTGCGATGGAATGGGCTAGGAGTGTCATCTGGTTTCTCTTAGTACTGCCCTCGATTTGTGTTCTCTCTTAATCCGAACTTCACAGATGAAGAATGACAGAGAGTTGAACTGACCTTGCAATCTAACTCCTCCCAGTATTACAATTGCGAAAGTTGCACTACATTATGTAATTTAAGTTACAGCCGTTTGCAGAACATAAGGCGCGAACAGATTTTTCTTCCTTTTCAGGCACTTTTTGATCCCCGCGACTAGAACAGGTGTCCCAGCCTCAATTCTCATCTGTTTACCTCGTCTATAGGCGCGATCGATTCGGTTTTCAAATGTGCAGCGGACTGTCTACTCAGACTCTTCACTAGATCCCAAGGACTGTTTTATGAGCGACGAAAACACTTTTATCTGGTGATTTTTGATTATTTCCCAGTAGGACAGCTGCCCTGTGCTCAATTTTGAGCGGTTTCCTTTGGCCATAGGCTTATTCTGTTCGCCTGATGAATACGCAAGGGACTGTCACCTCCTAATTTCAATGGTGCCTCAAAAGCCCTTTCGTGAGCAGGGAAATCAATCTAACAATGCAACCTATGATTGTAGATCAGTAGAACAGCCGCTGTGGCCTCAACTCTTTCCAGATTGTCTTGTTCATAGACTCAGTATCTTCCCCTCATAAATCCACAGGGGATGGCACCCTTCATTGTGCCAAATAGACTCCATGACGATGTCCTAGTACATGATTTTCTTTTTAACAGGTTTTCACAGTGGACAGCTGTGTGTACTCTTTTAAGAGCCCACAACATCTTATTATTTTCAAATACTGTGCTTTGATTCACTATAAAGCGCCCTGTGTCATTATATTGGAATAATACATCATATAGCTCATTCCCATCGTGTTTTCACTTGGAGAAGGTGAAAAATGAAATATTATACAACATTTGAGATCAAGAATTCTGAGTAGGCAATTCCCTGCGAGATTGCAGCGTGAGTAAAATAAGTCCACAAACGAGAAGAACCGACAAAAATTGAGGCTACAGCGGCTGTTCTACTGATCTACAATCATAGGTTGCATTGTTAGATTGATTTCCCTGCTCACGAAAGGGCTTTTGAGGCACCATTGAAATTAGGAGGTGACAGTCCCTTGCGTATTCATCAGGCGAACAGAATAAGCCTATGGCCAAAGGAAACCGCTCAAAATTGAGCACAGGGCAGCTGTCCTACTGGGAAATAATCAAAAATCACCAGATAAAAGTGTTTTCGTCGCTCATAAAACAGTCCTTGGGATCTAGTGAAGAGTCTGAGTAGACAGTCCGCTGCACATTTGAAAACCGAATCGATCGCGCCTATAGACGAGGTAAACAGATGAGAATTGAGGCTGGGACACCTGTTCTAGTCGCGGGGATCAAAAAGTGCCTGAAAAGGAAGAAAAATCTGTTCGCGCCTTATGTTCTGCAAACGGCTGTAAATACAGAATCACTATGCTTCAGGATAAGAATCAGGATAATATTAATCCAGCGTGGTCCCGTTTCGAAACATGCCAGGGGTGTAGCTACGGTACATCGGCCGTGTAGTGCCTCAATCTCCGGAGCGAAGCGAAGGAATATCTTGGGGGGGGTATATTATACTCACGTGGTCCACAAGATGAACAACGAGTCTACCAAAGACAAACATGTAGTAATGTATGGGTGGTTCTCTGTACATGAATCTACAAGATGCCAATGGAGCACACACCATTCCAGGGGGTCAATTATTACAAGATGCTCACAATCTGTGGACTGGCCGGCCGTGAATGGCAGGACCACTAGTTAAAACCCTGTGGGACCCGGTTGGAATTCATCCCTCCTGGGTATAAATCCCCAGTGTCCACCAGTACACAGGAATTTTTCGTAGATCTGACCCTTTGCAGCGTGTATGCATGAAACCAAAACCAAAACTGTTCTGTGTCTGTTTTTTATTATTTTTATTTTTATTTTATTTTTCAGCAGAACGATTGCGTCTGTGGCGGCAAACGATTGCATTAGCGCAGAATTGTCTAGGCACAGCTTTGGGATACAGAATCACATTGAGATATGTGTAGTAGGTACTTGAAATTTTTGTAGGACGACTAGTTGCGCCTATTTGAGGTAGACGATGGGCATCTGGAAGAGGGGGCACTATGGGTACTACGCGCATGGTCGTGATCGCGCTCACTGGCATGAGGATTGCGTCCGCTTGCGTTCCCCGAGCTACTCGCAGTCGCCTTCGCGTTCGCGTTTGTAGGTGCGTGGCGGGAATTTTTCGGGCCCACGACCCGTCGCTGTTGCGTGGTATTATCGACATCTGGATGGGGCGATAGCTCTCGATACTGTGCGTGGCCCAAGCGCGACATAGGGCGAGATCTTGTGTAACGTTGAAATTTGCCTCCACCCGCGGATGTGCAGTATAGCAGAAATCAGAGCTCAATATTGATTTTTCCGTTCCAGAAAAAAAATACAGTGACAAAGCCCCTAACTCCAGGTTTCTCGCCCGATAATGTGAACACCCAATTCTGCCCATGCCCCAGGACGTATCTCAGCCAACGGGGTGCTACAGACCCATGTACGGACTCGAACCGACCGTGCGTTAAGGCCTCGGGTTCGATGTCGCACGTTGAACTTCAGATTTAGTGATGTTCAGGGCCCGGCCCGGCCTGGAAGCCGCGGCTTGGGCCCGGCTTGACGCGGCCTGGGCTTCGGATATCCAAGGCCCGAGCCCGAGCCCTCAGGCAGGGCTTCAAGCCCGGGCCTCGGGCTTAGGCCCGGGCTTGAAATATATATTCCCACGGTTGAGGAGCTGGGGAAGGCATCGACAATTCCATAGCTATGCTAAGAGGGAAATCATAGTTTGGTTCAGGGGAGTGCGACCCCGACATCGAGAGGGTGGGAGGAGATCATGTGTCATATTTTATATCTGGAGTGTTGCTGGATCCTGCCGGATCCGGCATTGGAGGATTGGCTGAGGTTGGAACACCGCATTCGACCTCGTTATTCACATGCCTGCTTATTCGTTTAATTATTCACATGCATTGTGCGCTGTCAAGAGACTTTGAAACACACAACTAGTTCGGATCTGATCCGCCCCCCAGGCCCGGGCTTGGGGGCCCGGCTCGGGCTTCAGAATGTTGAAGCCCGAGCCCTGAGCCCGCCCAGGCCCGTGAGCGGGCCCGGCCCGGCCTGCCAAGCCCAGGGCCCGGCCTGGCGGGCTTAGGGCTTGAAGCCGGGCCTTGAACATCACTATTCAGATTACCCGAATCTTGGCGATGCGCGCGTCCGGGCCTCTCACTTTGGTTTGATCTCACGTGAACCTGAACGTTGAACTTCAGAATACCGGTACAGCCCATGAACTCAATCTTGACGATGCGCCGCACGTCCGGGCTTCTCACCAAATGCCACGTGCGTCATACTGTCTACCGGCCTCGGGATTTCGGGGGGCGTCAATGTTCGCCGCACGCCGACTATCTTCGACACAATATTATAGCCCGACGTCCTCCCCACTGCAGGCGAACGATGTCCCTGCTCACAATCACCTCACAGGCGCTTGTCGAAAGCCATTGGGCTCGAATTCGTGAGGATTTGTTTCCCTATTTCCGTTTGCTCAGATGTTGCGGTGGGCGGTGTGCGGCCTTTACGACGTCATAGACGTCCCCTCGTGACGGTCGGACATCGCGGAATTCTGTTCGTGGCTGGACGTCAACTGTCCGTGTTGACGTATCTAATCCCGATGGGTGCGTACTCTCCAGTGGTATACTCCTCATCTGCCGAATGATTTTTTAATCCAGGTGCAGGGGATGCGCATCCATCAATTCAGATTTTACTCTCTGCAGCTAGTCGTCCTCGAGGCGCCTTCATGCAAACAATGATGACTGACAGGCATCGAACTGTCCCGTCATAGCCGTTGTGCTAGTTCAAGGCGAACAAAAGATCGGAGGTTTCATAACGGTACCGACATCTCCTCAAATAACCAATCGTTGCTTCCAAATGACGTATAGTTAATGGTTTATGAACGGGTATGGAGCTGGGAAGCATGTAACTGACACCAAGTAATTCTCGCAGGGGGATCGGCTGACTCCTGAAATGAGAGAATGCGTCATAACTTGTAGATCCCCAGTCCGTGCCATTGAATAATTCTCTACCTTCTACTCACCCCCGCATGTGTTCGGATCTGTAAGGCAGGGTGCGAAATTCTCACAGGAAGCTCCCAATCACCGCCATAATTCCGCAGTGAACAGGCGCAATGCCGGCAATGCGTTCATTAGCTGAGCTACATCTGATGTTCTCAGACAGTTTCTTCCCGCAGCTTGAGAGTGCCCGTCCGAAACATCTTATCGCAACGCCACAGCTCCACTCTTCGCTCGTTTGTACAACCATGGCATGAGCACCTTTTGCAACCATGTTCATTCAGTCTGTCCAGTAGCTCCACTGCTCCACACTCCATCGGTCGTTCCTGGCGCCCAGACCCAACACAGGGAATTCCTCTTTGCGATGGAACATCCCAAAAAACGTTTAAAAGGACGCACCATCTGGCCACATTCCTCACTCGAACTCCTCCCTCTGTAGTTCAAATCCTCTCGCAAGCCTTCAAATATGTACTCCAAGCTCTCCATCATCGTCGCTTCTGCACTCATCGTAAGCTTCCGCCCTCGTATTATTTTCGCAGCCTTACTAACTTATGCACCGCTGTAGACCCTTGCTGCCGCCATCCCCAACACCCCGCGGTGGACCACGCCCCCGGTGACGCCCCCCACCTCGAACCAGTGCTGCAGCAGCGTCCAGTCCTCGAGCAGCAGCGCCGTCGCTACGGTCGCTGCCACCCTCGGCCTCGACCTCTCCGGCCTCGACGTCCCCGTCGGCTTGGGCTGCAGCGCCATCACCGTCATCGGCAACAACTGGTGGGTACAATTTAAGTCGACCATTCTTTGAGAAGCTGACGCGCACTGCTAGCGGCGGAACTTCGGTCACCTGTGACGCGCCCGAGGAGGCGTGGGGCAGCCTCATCGCGATCAACTGCATCCCCATCACTCTTTGAGGGAGTCGGTGCGAAAGACAGAAAGGTTCACGGAATTCTTCACCAAGGCGCATTCGGAATGGATTTGTAGTTTTTGAGATTCTGTAACGACGTCTTGTGTGTGAAACGGACAATATTTGGTTTTCGGAAATGTTTGGGTGGCCAAGACTTGGCGTTCCGGCAGAATGGCGGGACTTCTGTTCATCTCAAAATCGCATTACTTCCTGTGGTTGGCCTTTCTTTCCAAGCGACCGAGTCATCGTGATTGACTGTGATAGTACTACATCAATCCCTGGTTCCAGGCTCTTCAACAAGCCTTCGAATCTCTGGAAGCTTCACATCCAAGCCCGCACTCGGACCGGGCTTTACTCGATTCCGTTCTCGGCATATGTACATCGGGCAATAGTCTCTGAAATAGTATGCGCGTATCCTCTCTTGCTCTTTTTCTTCTCGTTTGTCTCGTTCTCGTTCTGCCAATCCTATCTCTCACCCCCGATCCCACCGGGAAGAATTCAAATTTACCACGTCACATTTACTATTACTGTTCTCTAAGTAGGAGAACCTTCGCGCCAGAATGCCAATCAAAACGAATCGACTCTGTGATGCACCGAACATCTCGGTGGGAGGTGCTATTTTATTTTATTTTAAAAACTGTCCCTGAGAGCTTCCGACTCGCGGAATTAACGTGCAGAAATGTTGAAATTAAATTATAATTTCCCCTATTTTCTCTGCGACACCGTTCTCGTTGGTCACTCAAGCCCAGTGAAAAACCCGTGTTGGGAGATCAAAGGAAATAGATAGATATCGAATGAATCTATTTCCCCCGAAAAAGTTAGCGTGGACAGATTTGAATCGATGTTTTTCAATTGAGATCTTACAGGATCTAAGCGAATCAGTTCACTCTCCCTTTATCTCCGTGTGTTTCCTGCGGCTATGGCTTTTGATAGGTAGATAGATTCAGATAGATTATTGGAGAGATGCGGGGGAATCAAATTAAATATTTGACAGAGCTATCTAATCGTACACATCCTTCCACCAGCCCGCCGACCCTGCTATTTGTCCAAGTCGAAGTTTTTTGAAATGTGGCAAAGAAGTACACTTGGAATTGTGGGTGTCTTCCAATCTTCGTGAAAATCATCATGGCCAGAGCACCAGAGAGACCAAAGATTTGTGGTGCCGAGAAACTTGAGGGAAGACCACAGGATAGATTTTCAGAGCAGAAGCACGAGAACAGTATTCTTGACTTGAAGGAGTTTTCCCAGCACACGAGGTAAGAAAGTTGAGGATTCTAAAATCAAGCTTGAGGGAAATTGCAGCGGAAGCATGAGGGAGAGGAAAGATGGACATGTCTGATCTCGAATCATTCCATGGTGATATACTGCACGCACGGACCCTCGGCGGTCGACATGCAGCAGAAAATATGTATCCCAATCGACCACGCTAGATATAAAGAGATGCCCACACGGACCGTTTGATAGAAATTATGTATGCTCAAATCTAGAATTACTTGCATTGATTGGTCCGATATCTAACGTTCTGGATAGATCTCCCAACATGGATTTCTCACTGGGACTCAAGTCGCATCCTCTAGCCCGAGCCGCATTAGAATGCTCCGATCCAGCGTTATGAACCACCCCCGAGGGACGCTCCGTTGTTCTGGAGTGACGCTGTATCTGTTGTTTCAATGCATGACTTGGGGGCGAAGGTTTTTTCTTCCTCCAAAATTGCAAACACAATGTCCGCCCCAGATAAGAAAATAAAATGTTTTCAGTAAGGTCGCGGGTTCGGACCGCGCCGCCGACATCATTTTCGCCATCAAATCACGACCAAATAACGCGTGTTTTCAGTCGCATCGTCGTTTGCTTGCCCTTTCCTTAGACTCAACTGCGGTAAATATGTTCTAAAATCAGTTTCCATAGCACATAAGTGTTTTAAATAGACACCTTGCGCAAAAGCCATTGGAGCCATAACGTGGCTAGTGATGTGCAGGGCCCGGCTCGGCCTGGAAGCCCGGGCTTGGGCTTCAGATATCCCAAGCCCGAGCCCGAGCCCTGAGGCAGGGCCTCAAGCCCGAGGCCCGGGCCTGAGCCCGGGCTTCGAACCATATATTCGGACAACAGCATTAGGAGACTTCTAGCGGTGTGTACATTGATTATATACATTATAATTGCATACAGCTGTTTTCATAAAAGTAGACCTATTTTGATGGAGTGATCCTCTTCGATCTGTGTTTACACTCGATTGACGCTGAGTCCCCGGCCTCGCTCCACACTTCGTCATAGCATCGCGAACACCGTCCACTTGTCTGTTTATGTAGTCCCACAAGGACCCACAAACCTATCTCTTTCCAACCTCATGCAATCAAATAATCATAACCAGACTCCCTCGTACTATCGTGAGCACACCCGGCAACAGGATGGGTGGACTGTCCTTGCTTCCCCGCCCGCTGGTCCTGAGCCCGCCATTCATAATGAACTCCCTCCTCCTTACACTCCAGTGGGTGCTGCTGTTGCACCTGCCGTCGCACCTGTCGCTGCGCTAGCTCCAGCTCCTGTAACTGGAGGTATGTTTCCTGATTTCGTAGACACAGCGGCCGCGACTCACATTGAGCCTTGAAGGAGTTACCTTGTCGTTCGAGATCCCCATAAACAGCAATGTCATTGGGGCGACACCGGTTACCCGGACCAAGAACTATGGCCGGGCGGTCCCGTTTGCCTCCGGGTACACTGAGATATGCGGTGTCATGGGTGTTGATCCCACGACCGCCGTCGTCGGCTACAAGTGGGACAATGAACGAGCCAATGTCCCGATCCATTCGTTGGTGAATGCGACCGACTGGAATAATTGTCTCGAACAAGGGATTGGCCAGACCGCGAGGGCGAGGACACGAAAGGTGACTTGTATAATCAAAAATTTGGTGCGTGATCTCCCATTATTCCCTTGCCAAGCCAACTTCCTTTGATTAGAATCTCCCCGAAGAAACTGCGTCTGGTGTGAATCCCACCGCGAGCAAGAAACGTAAAGCAGCTGCCACCAATTCTTCTGACGACAGGAAGACTTGTGATTACACGAAGGAATACCGTCAATTGAAATCCCATCTCTCGTGCATGACACACAAGGATCTTTGCTTTGTATCAACTGTGGACGGCCACCACCATCGTGTTGAACCATATCATGCTTCACTTTGGGCCAAAGAAATTGTGTGTTCATTCCATTGCATACTATTAAGTACTCGTTACTAACAATCTTTGAGTCTGTCGGCAATGCGTCGGCAAAGAGACCGCCGGAGAACGTCGTCTTCCAGGACTTCTTCTTGCCCGAGCGCAAGAAAGCCCGCAAAACCGGGCCCGATGCGTCTAGCAATCCGTGCGCTCCTACTATTCATGTTACTGTAAACACCGGTGGAAGTGGCAGTGGCAGCAGCAGTGGCAGTGTAACCAAGTCACCTCCGCGTCGTAGCCCTTTGGCCACCATCACAGCGGCTAGCACCAATCGCGACAACATTGATAACCCGGGCCCCGCTTCCACTCCGAATCCCGATATCCCCGCCTCCCTCTACCGTTCCCAGTCCCATATTCTCGACGAAAACAGCATCTCCGAGGGTGTCCACTATCCGCCTGTCACTGATATTCTCCAACTCATCGACGATTCCGGGATTTTCGAAGGCTCGGCTGCCCTTACTTTCCCTGCTATTATTTTTGCGGATACCCTTCGGGACTATCAAATCACCCACGTCGATCACGTCGCCCTGCTGGACCCGGAATTCTACGTCGACCAGACGAACATGCCAGTGGAGTTGGCCACGCTGTTCTGGGAGGAGTCGATCACTGCATTGGGAAGGGCACACAAAGGGAAAGGCCGCGCTACAGAATTTTGAACTAATCAGCCGACTGACAGAACTGTATCATATTTCTTGGATAATTTAGAGTACCAACAGCTCGAGCAGACGTAGCAGAACTAATGTATATTATGTATACTAGTAAATAGATCACATGTAACCAGAATGTGTAAACCAACCGCGTGCTTTGTCTGCGGTCATCGACTCGAAGACAGCTCGCCAGATCATTGCATATGGCGAGTCTGCATGGAGCTGACCCGCCAATGCTGCCTCCGTGTAATCCCGATGCGACCGAATCCATGCCTTCAATGCCGAGAAGCCCTCTTCGATCGGGTCGTAGTCGGGTGAGTATGGAGGCAGGTACTCGAGCCGCATGCCACTGAAATCATAATCAATCTAAAGTTGATGGATATGCATGCAAACTTACCGCTGCTCAATCATCGGGCGGAGTTCCGGGGACTTGTGGATGCTCGCATTGTCCATAACAATCACGGAATTCGGGCCTGGGAACGGATTCATGTTGTCGAGCAGGCTGTCAATGAAGCTATTGAAAGATCGGGCATTGTAGGACCCGGCGAGAACATCTAGGTGCAAAACTCCACTCAAGGAAAGGGCGGGGAGGACGGAAAACCTGATAGATAGGCCATGAGAGAGTTACTCGAGTTGAAGAGAACCTGCTGACGCACTTGATACCCCGTATGTATATGTCATGTCTCCGTGCCTGCTCTCCGCACAGTGCCCACCCCCAGCCCCGCTTCGAGGTAGCACGATTGCAGGCAGCCTCGTCAACGAAGACGAGCTGATCTGCATGGTAGGTCGTTGTCATGTAGATCATGTAATTGTCTCGCCCATTTGTGTCACGTTGAACAGCCACGCGCGACACCTACAAAGATTGAATAGCAAAATGAGTGATTGGCCGTCTGAGTTTGCTTACCCGCTTTCTCGTATATCCTCGATGTCTCAGGGCTCGCCAGATTGCAACAAGGGAAGCCTCGACATCACAGAGCTCGCGCAATTCTTGTTGCATCTCATGCAGGTATATGTCCGGGGTCCTTTGAACCAAACCGACCAGGAACTGGCGGAACCGTCCACTTCGTGAGGCTGGCTGATGAAAGACATAAAACTTACATCGACGTCGGCAATCTGCAAAAGCCGGGGCCGGCCACGCACTCGGAGGGTAGGAGGTGCATGCAACCCTTGATTGTCCAGGCGGTAGCGGCGGAGGATCCTTTTAACTGAAGAGGCGGATATTTGAAGGTCTTCCGCAATGTCGGCTTGCTTCCGACGGCGGTTATGGTACATATGGATCACTTGCTTCTTGGTGCTGTCGGGAATATTGTTCTTGTTTATGCGGGTCATTGTGGGTAGTCGTAGAAGGAAAATTATTCATTGCGCAGACTGTGGAGTGGGCCACGACTCAGCGTCAATCAAGTGTAAACACAAATCGAAGAGGATCACTCCATCAAAATAGGTCTACTTTTATGAAAACAGCTGTATCTACAAGCAAAGAAGGGTCAGGAACTGTGGTACAAGGTAATTCATAGTTATCCGAGTCATCGTCCACGAGCATATCCCAGCTCTCGGGCGCACCGTCAGGTTCGACCCCCGTCTCGCCATCGCCATCATCAACGTGCAAACGAAACAGCAAATCACGACACATTAGGCATCAACTGGGGATGCAATGGTGTCAAAACGACGCGACTTGACGCGTCAACAGGTTACTCACAAGCGGGTTCACCATTCAAGGGATCGGCAGCCACTTTGCGCAATCGAGAACCGTTCACAATGAGGGTTGGGTCCGGATTGTCGCGGGAGCCGCGGGGGGCCATGATGGGAGAGAGTGGTAGCTCGAAACTTGACGCGTCTGGTCACAAATTCGTGACATTTTTATACTCTCGAGATGCCGAAAGGCGACTTGCGATCTTGGAGGTGGATTAGGTGTATCGGTACATACTCCGTGGGCCCGCCGCCTTCTCCGTATGCTTGTGATTTTCGACTTACTAAGTTCAATCCATGTTATTATGTGTAGTGATCCGCCAGGATCTGCCACCCAAATTGGGCGTGTAGGCCGGGCTTGAGATTCTGAAGCCCGAGCCCTGCACATCACTAAACGTGGCTTGCGTGCACGAATGGCTCCACCCGCCAAAATCTGACGTCAATGGCTAGTGGAGCCATTGGCCTGGCATTTCTCGGTGGGTGGAGCCATTAGTTGTGCACATCAAAAAAGCCACTGATTGGCTCCAATGGCTGGTGCGCAAGGTGTCTAATAGCTTGGGGATGTGTTTATTTAATTGAATCACTCAAAGTAATGAATTTCCGAATGCTGCAGCTAAGAATGCATAAATGCGGGTCTGTTTAGTGGGGGAGTACCCTGGGTCACACCTATCTTGCCAGTCATATATTTTCAAGTGTATTCTGAATGTTTCTGCACCAGGATCTATCCTATAATATTCCAGTTATGTACTGAGACAAAATTATGCCGATTTGCTTCTGTTGTGGTTGGAGACATTATAAGAGGGCCATAATTGTATGGGGATGCACTCAGCATTTGCCAAAGTAATTAAGAGCCTCAGTGATATCCTAGGGCATTTGAGACCTCAGGAAATCAACAGCTCAACATGCATACAGTGCCACCGGTCACTTCTCGATTGCCGAATAAGGGAGTACTGATGGTCGCCAAAGATGACCACGGATCATTATTCCCAAAACATGTAGCCGCTTGAAAACACTGGGAAACAATAGATACAGTATGGGGCTTCACTGTGATACAATATCTAAGAGATCGAAGAAGATTCCAAAATTTTGACTCTCGAAAAAGTGAAACACGTGGGAAAATGGCTCGGCAAGCCCTCGGCATCGCCCGGCAGGCCCCGGCGACCCTCTAAACGTATTCTAAGGACCATAAAACACCTATCCGGAAGCCATAAAAATATATATTCAAGTAGATTTAAACTTCCAGACATCAGCAACAGGAATTCGGCGATGAGAGGAATATTGTTTCACTGCGTGCGCGGCTTGTTGAGGATCAAGACCATGGTGATAGGTGTCCATGTACCGATAGCAGTGTCGGAAGAAGCGTCAAATACTGTCCAAAGAGACAGCATCAATGCACTCCGGAACCAATTTTTGAGCTGTGGGGAATGTCCCATCTGCGCGCTCTCGGAAACCTTCTGTATGGTGAGAACCCAATGAGAAATTTAAATAAGCAGCACTTACGACGTTTGATTTGAGCCCAGACCATCTCGATTGGGTTCAGCTCGCAATGAAACTTGGAGCCATAGCCCTAATATTTAGTCTAATGCCCATGGCTCTAGCCATGAGAGGCGTAATCTAAATCCACGACACTAGCCATCCGATGGCTGCGTGCATGGCTTTAGACTATGTGTTCCCCTCACATTTAATACCAAAAGGAATGGCTGGAACGGGACTTGAACCCAGGACCAATTACATGCAGAAGATTTAAACAGTGAGGAGAAGAACCAACTGTGCAAATGGACCATAAAAACCTGGTTTGTGTTCCCACTTAGGCTAAGGTGCCCTTACCCTAAGTGGGAACTGCTGATACCCAGACCTAGGGCAGGCAAGCTGCCCTAGGTCTTCGAAATTGTCCTACACTGCTTAATATGTGTATTGATGAGGTTTCCAACTCCAACCCAGCCTAACCAACCCTAACCAACCTAACCATCAAAAACTTACTAATCATCTTCAACAGCCTTTTACAATATCCCTGGAGCCTAAACACTAACCACTAACCCTAACCACTAACCACTAACTCTAATCACTAACCTGGCCCCTAAGGCGGGGCCCTATGGCTATAAAATAAGCTTCTTATGTGCTTCAGCATCTACCCTCAATCCACCCATATTCCATGCTAACTTATTCCCTCGTGGCTCAGTTGGTTATGCTATCTAAACTATAATTTCAGGCTCAAGAGAAGGTTTGGGGTTCAATCCCCCCTGGTAAGCTTTTATTATTTTGCCTTGTCCCTGAGACTCTTGCCTTGGCCGTAGCCATGCATGGTTAGTGTCGGGGCGGTAGATAGCGTATCCCCTGGCTAGCTTCATGGCGCGAGACTAAATACCAGGACTATGGGTGAAACTTGGGGAGGAAGAGACAGATGTGGCCCCGCTTCTCAATCAAGACCTGCAACAATGGCTTCTCAGCCTTGAAGTCAGGCTGGCACTCGAGCGCGCGCTGCATGCAGCAGTCCGCAGGGCGAGCATCATCGTCATCGAATGTCTCCTCCTCCTCTGTCGCATGTTCCGGATCCGCGCCTTCGCGCCGCGTTTTGGCTTCCAGATCACGCGCCTTCTGGGACTTCGCGCATTCACGACAAGTTCCGACAGCTGTGGAGCCGCGCTTCCTTTTATCTGCTGCCACATTCAGCATCTCCAGCAAGCCTCTTTCCCTCAAAACCTGCTCCATCCCCTTTGGCTGACCCACCCGTGATTTGTCCTCCAAGTCAACTGCATCATCACCTGGCTCGAAGACCATGCTCTGCCGTTCACCAGTTGCGGGATTGATTGTGGCGTGCATTTTAGCCTGCTTCCCACCTGGAGAACGATTCAGCTTGTGAGCAACAAGTGCATCCACAGCAAATGCCTCATGCGCCGAAGAGCAGTCGAAAACAAACACCGCCCGGCCGTCGGGGTATTTGGCCTCAAAAATGTCAATCGCGCCTTTGGTCTGGACACGATAAGCACTCAGTTCAGTCTTCAGGAAGGACACTCACCTGCGCTATCAACTGAGGCATGTCCCAGTATGGGTCATGTCCAGCTCCCGGATGGATGATGCGACAAGCATCGTACTGTTCGCATCTGTAGCGCTTGAACGGCGCGGGGGGCGGGGGTGGTGTCCATTCCAGTCCCTCTACTGTTCGATCGGTTGCAGGGGGTGCTTTCTGCGCCTGCTTCTCTTTTGGTGCACACTTCTTTCTCGGCTTCTTCCCCTTCTCAAGCACGATCCGCTCCTTCTCCGTGGCAGCAGCAGCAGCAACTGCTTCCGCTTCGAGACGCAGACGTTCCGCCTCAAGCTCAGCAGGGCTGGGTGGACGCTTCGGGAGCAGCTGTTCACGCTCAATCTCCTTGGCTGTCAACACAAGACGCCCACAGTGCTCAATGATAAAGTCGGAGATGTGAATGAGGCGACCACGGCTCTTCTGCCGCAACTCGTGCTGATCGTCTGTTTCCCAGACAAAATGGCTTTGATCGTTGGCATGGACAGTGGACTCGTCGTGGAAGATTGGGTAGTAGATGGTGTCTCCAGGCTTCAAATTCGGCGGAATTTCCTTGAGATTGCTGGTGCTGTTCCCACTTTTTGTGCTAGCGCCAGGCTCATCCTCCTTCTTGTCCTCGTACTGATAGGCATTGCTAAATCGTCTGTTAAGCATCTGTACAAAATACTTCAAGTATCGACTCACCTAAGGCATTCAAACATATATTTGATGAATTCATTTCGTTTTTGAACAACATCAGGTCGCTCGTGGCCGTCATAATAAATGCCCTTTTGATAACGGCGAAGACAATGGCCCAGTTTCTTGAGCCACGCCGTGGCACTGGTGACACCGATGGTGTCCTCGATTTCAAGCTCTGGAAACAGGTGCTCGTTCACGTAGCATCGTAATTTATCTGGTGAGATCTGTTTCGATTTGTCAACAAGAACAATTTCGCAAAGCCGGGCAACGCACCCGCCCCTTGAAACCCCCCTCAGCCTCTGGAACCAGACCCCGAGCAAAAGCTTCAAGTCGAGGCTTGACGTCCGGGTCGTCGAAGTGGGTCTTGTGCTTCGCGCCTTTGCCCTGGTTATTTTCGACGAGCTCCCCAGTTTCCGCAAAGGTGCGTGCGGCTGAGCGAAGCTTCTGTGCCCAGTATTTCGTCTTGCTAAACTGGTTCGCCACCGCGATGCTGGCGGCAATGGATGGCTTGATTTTCCGCAACCACGCACGAAGCTTTGGCCGCTGGGGGCGGGGCACCTGGTCAGTCTTTTTCGCAAGTTTGACATGCTCGATCTCCCGTTTGTGCCGCTGGATGTTGAACTCCATCAAACCGTTCACCATCATCATCCGCTGGGCGCCTTTCTCGGGAGTCATCGCTGTCACGACTCGTGGCGACAAGTGCAATTTACGATATTTCTTGAGCTTAGACTCGAATTTTTTGAATGCCTTGTCAGCAGCTTCGAGAGAGAGTTGGTGGAGTCGCTCGCCATCATCGGTGTCGTTCGTGGAATAGCCTCCATTGTCAGACCTGATGTCAGGCTCGGCCGAAGCTGAAGACTCGACGGGAGGGAGAGAAGGCAGGGAACCGGCAGGAGAAGGTGGAGACTCGAGAATGGGAGCAGGTAGGGACTCCACTGGAACAGGTGCGGTCATTGCAGGAGAAACGGGTCTCGAGATCATCTCGACATCTGAATCAGGTTCAAATTGAGGGGGCTGGCTTTCTTGAATGCTCAAAGTAGAGCTCAGGCCAGGTGGCATGGTCATCACAACCTGTCCAACTGTGTGAGATGAGAGGGTGAATAATTTCCGATATTAACCTGATTATCTGTGGCTTGTTGTGCGCCCCACAGCTGTTCATCTCCGTCAGAAATTTGGCCTCAAAAAAAATAAGAAAATGCGCACCTTGAAGAAAATATTTGCGATAGAACCCTGGCCGGTCTCGTCTCTGGCTTTCTTGGTGATTCTATTTTTATACCGCCACTCCGAAGTACGGGACCGCTTTGTCGTTTTCTCGTAAAGATCAGAGTTTTCATGGCGGTGCTTCCGCCTTTCGAGCTGTGAAATTGATGTTAGAGCTTTCTATTATTGCAAAGTTAAAAATCCTTGCCTCCCCTGGGGTTTTCTTCTTGGATTTCGACGAGCTTGCAGCCGGCGTGACAGGTTCCTCGTCATCGCTGGGGGGCGCATATTCAGGGTCCATGATGGCAGCCTCCACTTGCTCGGCACTGTTTTTCTGCTTTTCTCGGGATTTGGCCGCCTGCTTGGCCTTGGTGATCCGCATTGCGACGGGAAGTGGCGGGCTTCGCTGTTGGGTGATGCGCTGGCAGCTTCCTGATGGGCTTCTGATCTATGACGCCATGCTGCAAACTTCATCAAGCTTTGCAGCACCGCATCATAGATAAGACTTGTACATATTGTGTTTGGAATCATTCCACCTGCCAGGGGGATTGATTGCTGGGAGTGCCAATAGTTTTGGCAAATTTCTGGCCCGGAAAAGTGAAACATCGTGGGAAAATTTAGGTTGAATGCATAAATCAATGTTTCTCAGCAAGCCGGTTTTGGAAAAAAATACAAAAAAATTGACAAAAAAAATCCCGGCCCTGCCGGCGGCTATCAGGGAGGTGCCCGGGTGCACTGTACAGGAATTACACAATAGTGTCCTTACTTTGGCTCCCAAAAATGTTTAAACCCATTGAGTAACCTTCAGAAACATTACTAACCCATACATTCTCTCCAAGATAGGTCAGATATGTCACATAAGATGAGCGCAATCGAAAACGCGTGTTGTTCGGTTATGCTTTGATGGTAAAAATGATGTCGGCGGTGCAATCGGAACCCGCTACCTCACGCTGCCCAACTGAATTCTTTGTTTCTTCAGGCGGAGGACGAGAGGTGGGCAGACGAAAAATAAATGATATAATGGTTGAATGAAGGAACCTGTGACTACACAAAAAATCGAACCAGCCAAGCATAAACACCGTGAGAAATTTGCACGTGTCCACGACAGATTTTGGCGGCTATTAAACAGAACGCGAGGTAAACAGCTGGACAATGGCCAGTTTTGGGTAGGCATCTAGAAGGGATATACAAAATCGCAACCCACCCTGAACTAAGTTGACATAGAGATTCTGGAAGGGCCGAGGGCCGAGGGGATATCCGCCGAGACCAAACAGATGGACACAGCCACATGGACTTCAATGCAACCCAGAAGCTACAGTCAATTTAGATGCTGAAAATTGGTTGGAAGCTAGAATAAAACATTACTAAAATGGTGTGCTCAAAAAGAACTGCTCAATATTAATACCCAAGAGAGGCAAAGTTATGTAAAAAGAAAGACACCTGGCGAGACTCGAACGCGGCCCATGATTGCGACCTAATTACAAAGCATGAACACTGCCCCTGTATTTTCACAGAATTTGAAGCAAATTTAAAGGACAGCCACTATTATGCATTCAACACAGCCACTAAATACAATAGCACAGCCCCTATTTTACATTGCAATCTTGAGCTGGGACACTTTTCACCGAGACCTGAAAAACCTCATGTCGATTGATTAAATAACGATTACTATAAGTACTCGTAATTTCAAGACAATCAAACGGCACCGAACAATCTTTGCCAAACTAAAATCCCTTTCGACTGTTGCCGAAGCCAGCGTTGGCAGTAGCCGTACGTTGGAGCCTGGCAGCTACGGCTTCGCTATTTGCGGTCCTCAAATCGTACTTGTCCGAGGCAAGTGCTTGCCTTCTCCGATCTGGAATTGGGACACTTAATCTTCCGTCCAGTTATTACAATGTACTCAAGAAATGGCGGCAAGGCCGGAGTACATTCCTTGGCTCACAGCTGTGAGAAAATCGGTGCTCTCCTATTTGTTTGTATAGACCTACGAGAACTCGTATCGTCGCCAATTCAAGAACACCCGACGTGCCGATCTATCTCTGGGCGCGATAGAGCGATTTGCACATCTTCCCTCGAACTCATTCCTGGCCCTTCTCCGTGTCGAAGCGAACGAGGCAGAAAGCGTGAAGATATATGCCAACCATGTGGAGATTGGATCGCGGGCTTATGCGATGTTTGAATCACTGATGGTGGAGAAGGAAACGTTATGCAAGGCGATTGCAACTCTCAACACATTGCGGCGCAAGGGTAAGGCAGATATTAGTCTTGCAGAGCTTCCAGAGGATGACTGGGCAGCAGAATGATTTAAATTACATTTTTATACGACTTTTTCGAGGCGTCGTAAGGCGTGGAAGAAAAAAAATGGCTTAGAGGCAAAGTTCGGACAAAATTTGAGTCGGACGCGAGCCAGGAGCATAATTCGGACAAATCTCTGAGCTTGACCTCAGCCAGGAGTTCGGACAAATTTTTTTTTTTGGCCAGATTTGGGATCTAACCTCCAAAGGGATAAACATCGGTCCTGCAATAAGGAAGTATCGCGCTTTGACCGGCGTGGGAACCAAACGCATATTTCTTGATCTGATCTCGCTTCGCTCTCTCCCTTGGCAACTTGCTGCTGCCCTTCACGGTCGTCGTCTACATTCCAACGTGCTCCCCTGCTATATTCTGGATGGATCCATCTTACTTTTTCCACAGTTCCTGCACTTGTCCTGAAGCTCTTCTTTTCTCGGCGACTAAGTGTCCTGTGAGGTTATTTGCAAGCGGTTCCTTGTTGATCATTCTCATGCGGGCTTCGACACGACACGGCGGACTCTTCCTATAGGTGCCGACAGATAATATAAGCACAGATTACAACACGGAAGCGTCATTGCCTGTGAACATGCCTTCCATCATGTACACACCTTGGACCCACATATGCATTCTGATACTGGAAGTGCCTGTTCGGGCGGAAGAAGCCAAGGTGACCTAAAGAGCGCCTGTTTGCCCTTCACACGAAATGTCACTTTTGTTCGGATATAACCCTAGTCGCCCACCAATCGTTTACGGAATTTATCTGCGTACAGCGATGTCGACGTCTTCGCTAATGGTCACTGAAGGAGAGGCAGAGTTTACGTGGTACAGGGTTGTCGGAGAGCTCCGCAGCCCTACGTCTTCGCCCTCTGGTTGCGCTTCACGGCAGACCTGGAGTCAACCACACCTACCTACTTATCCTTTCCGATCTCACACAATCGCATTCCATTCCTCTCGTCTACGACCAGATCGGGTCGGGAAACTCAACACATCTGCCCGAAAAGATAGGCGATATTTCGTTCTGGACGGAGCAGTTATTTCACGATGAGCTCAACAACTTGCTAGCTCACTTGGGAAGCCAAGATAACTACGATATTCTCGGACATTCGTGAGCGAGCCCGGTGTAATCGTTTCCACCACTGATTCGGGAAGCTCCAGGTGGGGTGGAATGTTCGGGTCGCGGCATGCAGCAGGTTGTCCCCAAGGCCTCAAGCACCTAATCCTGGCAAGCACGCCGGCCATTGGATGGACGCACAGAACGACCTGCGGGCGCACCTTCCCCAGGGGATCCAGGATGTGCTCGACAAATACGAGAAGGAAGGGACGACACCGCGCGGCCGTTGGGCAGTTCTAAGCACGTCATCTGTGCAGGATCGATCCCATGCCAGCACCGATAATCGAGGGCTTCAACTGCATTCAGCAAGACCTCACATCATCTGTGACAATACGAGACGAGTTGAATAGAATGCGGGCCATCGCCTGACTGACTCGCACGGAACATCGACGTTCAAGGCCACGGGATCGCTGGAGAACCGGACGATGGTCTATGACGCGCAAAATATCGCTGTCCCGACGCTGTTGCTGAACGGACGCTATGACCAGGCCCAGGATTCGGTCTTGGACACCTTCTTCGTGCAATCCGGCGCGTCAAGTGGGTGACATTCGCTGAATCAAGCCACATGATACAATCCGAAGAACGCGAGGGGTACATGGAAGTGGTGGAGAATTTCCTGGTGGACGGAGATGAAAGCGATGCCATCTAGTATGGGGATGAATATGTACGCAAATTTCGGCCATCTGGGAAACGCTCAAATCTGTCGAGAGCGATCCTCGTTCCATAGAAACTAATTCTCAGAGCCTAACGGTTCCGAGGGAGGAATACGGAGGTTCGGATGGTTAGGCGCTACGGCGTGGGCGAATTGTCCCAAAGGACTCGGAGACTGGCGGCAACCTTGGACGTGGGGCGATCGTTATCGATGTCGTACGCCCACGGCCCTGAGATGCCGCTGGGATTCTGTATCGTGAGCAGCTGGCCCTCCTGAGGCTGTAGAACCCGCCCTGTGTAATTGGCGGCATCGACCGTGCAGGCAACGGGCTCCAGAATTTCAACAATCCTCATATGAATCACCCGACGTCCGGCATGCTCGGGAAGGACCGAAGGCTCGAAGCGGGCAACGGCCGAGCCTGGAAAATTTAAGCCTGATTCTCTTCGTGGGGGATAAGGTTGGACGACGTACCAGTCCATGGGAAATATCTGTTACGAGATACCGCGAACAGATTAGGCATAGTCAGATCGTGCAGTGCCTCCCCAACGACAGTCAGGCACACTGCCCTGGAGAAATTGACAAGAAAAATTGAATGGAGCCCAAACAGTGTGTACTGGGGGTATATCTGTTTCTTCTGAGCGAAGAGGTCCCGACATCTCGTTAGCTCTTCAGGTGTCACTAGCCTTTCGCGAACAAGTTGTGTTGAGATACAGAAGAGAATAAGATAATTATTGAAGGGGATTTCCCTCAGCTTATATACTGTACAGAATAACTAGAAGATTGAAGAACTATCTACAGTGGATGAGTAAGAGCTGATCAATCAACTTCGGCGAACGCTCGGGGAACTCCGCAGAACATTGACATGTGATCGTGTTTCCCAACACTCCCCCTCAAGCACGAATCATCCCGAGGAGGGAAGTAAGATATTTGTGCTTGCCTCGTGTAAGTCCCTTCGTAAAAATATCGGCAGCATTTTCATCCGTGGGGATATAAGAAACTGAAACCTTGTTAGAGGTAATATTCTCCCGAATGAAGTGGTAACGGATGTCGATGTGTTTGGATCGTGCATGGTAACCAGAGTTTTCGGCAAAAAGAATTGTACCCTGATTGTCGACATTTATGTGAGTGGGAAGAGAGGTGCCGAGTCCAAGTTCTGAGAACATGGTGCGGAGCCAAAGGGCCTCGCGTGTAGCACTTGACAGAGCCATATATTCGGCTTCCATGCTGGAGAGAGCTACTGTGGGCTGTTTCTTGGAATTCCAAGTGATGGCTCCCCCTGCATACATGGAGACCTAGCCGGTGATAGAACGTCGAGTGTCCGGATCAGTGCCCCAGTTGGAATCGGAGAACAGTTCGAGTGCCGTGATGGGCTCTGAACTATATTCTATGCCAAGGTCAATTGTGCCGTGAAGATACCGGAAGACTCGTTTGACAGCCGTAAAATGTTCTGGGCTGGGATTTGTGTTAAATTGGCTCAGAATGAGGACTGCATTCGAAATGTCGGGACGTGTGGTCATGGCGGCATAGAGTAGCGAGCCGACCATGTGCTGATAGACATGTTTGATCTCGGGGAAGGATTTGCCATCGGGCAGTTTCGCGAGAGTGACATTGGGGTCAATGGGGGTGGCGACAGGATTACACTTGTCCATCTGGTACTTCTCAAGGATTTTTGTGATGTACTGGACTTGTGTGAGTCGGATGGATTTCTTGGTGCGAGTGATTTCCATCCCGAGGAGTTGTCGGATCTCTCCGAGTTTCTTGATGGAAAATTCGGAGTTGAGTTCCGACTCTACTTGTTCCATAAGGGCGTCCGAAGACGTAAGAACAGTCATATCGTCAACGTGGACTGCAACAATTGCGATGTCGGAATTTTTGCGTCGGATGTAGACACATTGGTCAGATAGGAGTCGAGTGTAGCCGAGTTTGAGAAAGGAAGAATTAAGTTGGAGATTCCAAACTCGTCCGGATTGTTTCAATCCGTATAGTGTGCGATGGAGACGGCAGACACGGGTGGTTCCGTCTTCATAGAGTTCAGGTTGTTGCATATAAATCTCCTCGTGTAATTTGCCATTCAGATACGCTCCGATCACATCAACGACGTGGATTTGGAGGTTATAACGAGCTGTGAGAGCGAGGAGAAGTCGGATGGTTTCTATGCGAACAACAGGTGCGAATGTTTCGTCAAAATCAACACCGGGGATCTGAGAAAATCCCTTCGCGACGAGACGGGCTTTGTAGCGCGAAATATTGCCGCTGTCATCGCGTTTGATGCGGAAAACCCACTTGCACGCAACGGCGGAACGAGCCGCGGGAAGTGGTTCAAGAGTGAATGTTCCAAGTTGGCGTAGTTGGGTCATTTCCTCGTCCATTGCCTGCTGCCAGTGTGGCCAGTCAGTGCGGGATTTGGCCTCGGCAACAGTGAGGGGATCATCGGCGATGGGATCCGAACTTGCCATAAGCGCGACGTGGACAGATGGAGGTAGGTCTGATGGGACGCGGTGCTTCCACGCGTCAGGCTTCCTTGGTGAGCGAGAGTCGGGATTATTGAGAAGCCGATAATCTCTAGGTACTTTGGAAGTGCGAGGAATAATGTCACGGGGAGGAGGAAGTGGTTTGGGTACACGCGCCCGGGTAGCATTTGAGTTTCGCGTGGGCGGTGATAGATCCGGGACATGATCTGATTGCTCCGTCGTTGGAGACTCGGAATCAGAATCTTTCTCCCCCTCGAGCTGCAACGTCGGAGGGTCAGGAATTTCTGAGGATTCCACAGGTGTTTCAGAGGCAAAGGTAATATTCCGGCTGGTTTGAATTGTACGCGTGTCCGGATTGTAGTATCTCCATGCGCGTGATTCATCAGTTAAACCCGTAAAAATAAAGGGACGGGTTTTGAGGTTGAGTTTTCCCTGTTTTCCGTCTTGCCTAAGAACCCAGCACGGTGAGCCAAATTCTTGAAGCGTGGAAACATCTGGTTTCTTGCCCCAGAATGCTTCATCGGGTGTGATGGGATCAACTAGCGCACGAGTTGGAGACCGGTTTTTTAGAAAGGTGGCATAGGCGACAGCCTCTGGCCAAAGAAAAAGAGGAAGATTGTGCGCTGCTAACATGGCACGAGCATGTTCAATGAGTGTGCGATTGAGGCGTTCCGCAACACCATTTTGTTGAGGCGAGTACGCGGCGGTAAGCTCGAGCCGAATACCATTGTCAGCAAGGTACTGTTTGACTTTGGCATTGACATATTCTCTGCCATTGTCACACCGAAAACATTTGATCCGCTTCCCGGTTTGGGTTAGGATATATTCGGTGTACTGCCGAATTTTCTGTTCAACCTCGGATTTCTTCTTCATGAAGTACACAACGGTCCTGCGCTTGGCACCGTCGGTATGGGAGACATAGTAGCGTGAACCGTCGATGCCGGTTACGCGAGAGGGTCCCCAGACGTCGGTAAAAGTCATATCCCCGATTTCCGTGTATTTATTGTCCGATTGTGATGGGAATGGCATGACGTGGGATTTTGCTTCGACACACGTCTTGCATTGGCTGAAGGTGAACTGGGGTCACTAATGGCCATACCAGTGACCATTCCTTTATCCTTGAGCATTTGGACAGACTGGTGGTTGATGTGCCCAAAATGCGATGCCATTTATCCCAAGTGTAACCGTGGGAACTCGCTGATGGGAATGCGATGTTCGGCGAATCGGCGGATTTGGTGGAAGGGGATGGGGTACGAGTGCTGCTGTGGGTGATGCGAACCTGGTAGAGGTTGCCAACACGTGTTCCGCGCATTATTTCGCGGGGGAAGAGCCGGGTGAGAAAACCTTCATGATGTCCCCCTTGAATTGAACAGAGCAGCCGGCGCTGGTCATGCGTCCAATGGAAATTAAGTTGTAGGGAGCAGTAGGGACATGAAGCGAGTCGGTGAGTGAAATTGAGTAGGCAGAGTTGCCTACGTGCGATGCGACAAGTGCCGTTCCGTGCCGAGACTGGGTGATTGCCCAAAGCCTTTTACGACATGGCCGGGTGTTTCCGAGTAGGTGAAAATATTGATTGAGACTTTACTACATGTCTCGTGGCTGCGCAATCTGCGAGCCAAGCGTCCGGAGGAAGATCTCGTGGATTACTAGAGCTGTTGCCATAAACGCGAAGTCAGATGCGGGTCGCGATCTGTTCTTCGGTACATGTGGCTCGGCCTGATTGCCGTGGGTGTTCCGTGATTGCCCGTTCCGCTCCTTCTGCTCCTTGGTGATGTCTTTCCAGCCTTGTGTCTCTGCAATCTGCAATGACGTGCCCTTTCCTTCCACATCCATAGCAAGTAACATTTGAATTGTACTTGCCCTGTTTGTGGCTAAATTTGGCTGCAAGCACGACTTCATCAGAATTCGGCTTGGCAGTCCGTTGGCGTTCTTGTTCGAGGATGCGGGCTATGAGTCTGGAGGAGTCATCAAGTGAGGTGGTGTCTACTCCTTGAATAAAGGAGTTCCACGAGTCAGGTAGCAATGTAAGGAGGGTGATGCAAAATTTGGGCTCGGTGAGTGGTGATCCGAGTGATGCAAGACGTTGTCGGATAAATGTGAGGTTGCGAATGTGCTCCTCGATTTCGCCGCCTTCCTGACAGAGAGCTCGCATGAGCTTCCGACGAAGAAGAACGATGGCGATAGCGCCTTTCAGCTGGTAGGTTCTGGCGAGTATGTCCCAGGCATCCTTCGATGTGGGAGAAGTGGTGATATAGATAAGTGGGCCGTCGGCAACACGTAAGCGGATTGCCGAGAGAGCCTGGCGGTCTTTTCTATACCACTCCACGACAGTTGGGTCTGTGTCGGGTGCAGAGGGTTTCGGAATGCGGCCCATTGGATAATCAATAAGGCCGAGATCTGTAAGGATGTCGGTAACCTTCACAGACCAAGTTTGGTAGTTCTCCTCTCCGGAGAGGTGCTGAATGCGGTAAGCAGACGTGGTGGTGTCGGACATGATGATGTCGATGTAGCGTGGGCGAATCTGTTTGAGCAGATTAGGCTAGTGTTACCCAAGAGTGACGTGCTTCTGTATAGGATGATGATTCGAGAGAAGTTCAGTTAGGGTCAGGGCCCATAACCTGTTGAGATACAGAAGAGAATAAGATAATTATTGGAGGGGATTTCCCTCAGCTTATATACTGTACAGAATAACTAGAAGATTGAAGAACTATCTACAGTGGATGAGTAAGAGCTGATTAATCAACTTCGGTGAATGCTCGGGAACTCCGTAGAACATTGTCATGTGACCGTGTTTCCCAACAGGTAGTTCAGCCCATTTTAATCCAGTAGCATCAAGGACATAGGCCTAGTTACAGGGAATCAGAACAAGCCCCAAAGGTCATGGATCGACAAAGAAATGGTGGAGAAATGGCGATGACAAGTGAGGCGAGCGGTCCGATGGCAATGTCCCCACGCTTCGGATCCCGATCGCCGATGCCGTAGCTTTCGATCAACCCATCACTTTCGGCTGAAATTTGGTCTGAACATTCGTTGGAGGTCGTACTCTGTTTGTACATTATGCCTAGTCATAATTATCAAGCCCTGGCCATCTAGCTCTCAAGTGGCTAACTAGGTAGGGTGGCCAGGTAGGTGGTCTCTAATAGTATGATGTTCGAATATCGTTTGGGGCAGTTTGGATTCCTTGGTGCATCCTTGCTCATTCGCTCCCGTCTCGGGAACCTCACTTCGACGAAGGCTTGTTGAATGCGGGGCTGTTGGATCAGAAGGCAGCACTCGTGTGGGTTCAACGGTACATTAAAAAATTCGGCGGTGACCCTACGTGAGTTGCTCGGAAGTTTCTCATCCATGGCTGACTTTCGTTCTTCAGTCGTGTTACCATCTGGGGGCAATCGGTAGGGGCAGGTTCAACCATGTTCCACCTCATTGGTGATGCCGGCGCGAATACGAACTTGTTTCATCAGGCGATGGGAGACAACCCATCCCTGAGCTTCCTTCCTCACTACACCGATGCCTTCGTCGAAGATTTGTTCCCCCAGTTTGCCGATCGACCGACGTGATGGCATGTTTGCGGGCCGCCCCTACGAACACCTTGGCGTCGGCAGAAAGCAAGACTCTAGCAAACCTCACATCGAGCCTTTATCCATTTGTTCCAATCGCCGACGGATCTTTCATCAAGCAGTAGGGCTCCAATCGTTTTCGTGTATAAATGGTTTTACACGGTTATAACCGTTTTCGTTTTCGTTTTATTTGAGGCTCGGGCTACACGATAAACAAATGATTTTAAATGGTTTAAACGGTTTTATTTCTGAGCCGGCCCCAAGCAGGTAACTCGGCACTACAAGCTCACCGCAAGAACTCGTTTCTGGACAATGTGTGTGGGGCACACGTTGAGAGGTTAATGTAACCTTGCTGGGGGAGCTCGAACGCTTTTGGGATGCATTTAGAACTTGGCGTGGCAATCCGAACACATCATTGCTGCGGTGAAAGGTGAGAAGACCGTTGTAAAAATTCAACTACTGACATCTATTTCCAGGAGCACGAACACAAATTCCCATTGTTTCGAAGATGGTGCATGATTTTCTCGCGATCCCTGGCACCGACGTCTCCGTCAAGCACTTGTTCTCAAAATAACGCCACTTGTGCCAGGACGCTTTGAGGACGTTCGTGGATCCTTCAAAGCCAAGACAATGCTCACCAAAATGTAGATCAAGGTTGGGTTCCTGAAATGTACATCGTTGAACTGCGGCAGGGGGTAGTAGTTGGCTGGTTCGATTGGTATTTGTAGCTGGACCAAAAATACCGTTTATAAATAGTTTTAAACGGTTTTTAAATGTTTATTAACCATTTTCGTGTAATTTGACCGGATCACTACACGAAAACTAAATGATTGGAGCCCTATCAAGCAGCGACCCGTCGAGGCGTTGCGGAACGGGAACTTTGCTTGTGTGCCCGTGTTATTTGGGTGAGCGGTTAGAAAACAATTCGATTATCTCTTACACCCGTTATCATAGATCCAATACCAATGAAGGCGCCCATTGGTCTGCGAGCCTTCCCAACCCCGCTGCGAACACGTCCTCGCCGAACGCAACGGAAACCACCGTGTACAATTTATCGCCAGCCAGTTCAATACCTTCACGACCACGTCGTTCCAGACAGCCATCACGGAGTTCTACCCGCTGTCAGATTCTAACGGCTCTATCAGTCTGCAGGGGCAGCAGATGTACGGCGAGATGCGGTACATCTGCAGTGCTGTCATGATCACCGGTGCAGCTGATGATTTCGGCTTGAAGGCATATCAGTATCGGTGAGTCCTTCGAAAGCAGTTAGTATGATGTGGCGCAGATTTAATGTTTGCTGTAGCTGGGACAATCCTGGGCCCACACTGAGCTCCGATCACGGCGCGGAGTTGAATGCGTTTTTCGACGGGACTGAGGTATTCGACTCGGCAGATCAAGCGGAAATTGTGGCCATGAGGAGCTACTTCACTAGTCTCTCGTAGACAGGCGCTTCAACAAATTTTGAGCTCGCACCTCGCTTTGTTGTCGTTTGTGACGTCTGGTGCACCAGTTGCTTCGAACTCTATTACTTGGCCCGTGAGTTTCCACACTTGATGTCGTGGCTTTGAGCTCACTTGTGAAGTTTACAGGCGGCCGTTGACAGCAACGGGAGTCCGAGAATTTTGCTGCATTCGGGCAATATTATACCGGAGAATGTCACCGATGCTTTGAGTGCGCGACGCGCATTTTGGCACGGGTTGGCCGCTAAAATAGATACCTGATTTCCTAGTTTCGCACTTATAGCGTACAACTGGTTTTGCAAAAAAATCTCTTCAATTATTATCCATGGTGCAGTCGAGGTCTGTTAGAGTGAACGTGTAGGAGAGGTGGCTCACATTTCAGAACTGCACATGTCGAATAGATTCGCCAATGACGTCCTGCAAGAGTCCAATGGCAGATTCGTTGATGTCACCGTCTTCTTCGCCGTAGATTCAGGTGACCCGAACTCTAGTCTCTTATAAACAGACACTACAACATTTTTTGCTTGTACCTCGCGTACCCAAACTCGCGATAGCTTCAACATGCCGCACACCACGGAAAAAAAACTCGACATCGACGAGGAGATAAAGGTTACAATCTGGGGTGTGAGGTGAAAGTATGCTTTGAAAATCGCTGTCAAACCAGAGCGAGATAGCCAATCCTCTCGACAACAGTCGGATGTATCATGTAAGGCTCCAACCGTTTCCGTTTCTAAACGTTTCTAAACGTTTGTAAACAGATTAATAATCTGTTTAGTTTACAGACCCGGTAAAAGGTAAAAAAACGGTAAAAAAATGGTTTAAACATTTTTTTTTTCCGTGTTTTCTGTGATTTGTTGAGACCTGCGGGACGGTTAAGTTGTACTTGTGTAAGTTAAATGAGTCATTGTTCCGCCTGATCCTAATGATGGCGCGTAGATTTATCACTTGATAATTCCGCTGCTCGTCTCCGACCTTCTCGTCTGCCACAAAGTTCCTTCCAAACGCCTTCAATATCATGTGCCGGGTGTCGCACGGACCACCCACGATCGCTTTAAAAAAACTGTGACTTGTTGCGTGACTAGACGCATCTGACGTTCATTTTACCTACTTCGCAAAATGACTTCTCGCCCTGCGCGTAATCGCCAGGTGTCCTCCCGGCTGACTGACGGTGTGAACGGCGAAACACCCAGTGCCGTACATCAAAGTGTCCTTGCTGGCACGTGCGACGATTCCCGCGTGGTATAGGATGTGTCAAATGCGGTCACTTATGGGCTGGCAGCGAAACCGATTCTTGGTCTGATCAAAAAGATCGGAAAGCTTTCACCGTTGCTTCCAGAGACTGTGCCGGAGGCCCCAGCTGACGATGATATTCACCGCATCATCACCCGCCTAGAACACAATCTATAAATTTATTGCGCTCAAATCAATCTTTTTTAAATGTTTGCAAACGTTTATAAACGTTTTTGGACCGTTTACCGTTTAGTTTACGGGCCTTCGTAAACGAAAACTAAACGGTTGGAGCCTTAGATGTATGGCAAAGATGGTCAGTTGAAAGCACGGCGATCAGTCGCAGCCGAGTCCGATTAGACCGGTAACCAATCTCTCGTATGAAGTGGAAAACGTTCATAGAGAGACCGGTCGATCTGAGTTTGAATTGCCATAAGGCGCGATCAGATCATGCTTCTATCACATGATTTCTATGCGTCTCTCGGGCCGGGGTCCGAAGCCGTCGACAAACAAGAGACACCGCACCCTCAGACACGTGACGCTGGGCATCTCTCAGCTTCGAGGGTGTCCCAAATGTCGCAGAACTCCCCCCAATCAGGATCATCGCGCTCAGACCTCGACAAAATGACACCAAGACTGTCGCAATCTCAGCCTGTTCCCGCATGCTCACGTTCTGCCCTCGGTGCTTACGCACCTTCCCTTCCGACTCCTCAGTACGCTTCTGGATATGATTCATTCTTCTCCTCGTCGTCGAAAAGCACTGTCCCTCTTCTAACCTCCCAGAAAAGTCTGTCAGACTTGAGAGACACAGTTTCGACCTTTCAAGCCAAATTTGTAGCTCCTGCATTCAATCCACACGCTTTCCCCACGTCCTCTTACGATTCATTCTTCACTAGCACCCCCTCCAAGCTCCCTGCATCTGGTCAGTCGTGCGCACCCAGCCCTTCACCGTTATCCGGCACCCCATCGGGTCCAGCGCTCGCATTTCCTTCTCCATCTCCCGCATTTAGCACCCCACGATCAAGCTGGCTAGACACCGAATTTAATTCTGCAGACCTTTCCTCCGACACCCTGGTCGATACTTCGTCATTCTGGCGCCCTGATCCTCCCTCGACACCCGAGATTCCCGCCTTACCTGCCGTTTCCCAACCCGAAAAAATCGAGATTATCCTTCAGATGCTTCGGAAGGCTCGCATATCCACGACAGATATCCTTCTTGCGACACTCGAAAAAGCTAGTTACACAGCATCCTTCTACTCCGACACAGGCGCGGCAAAAACCTTACTCGATACCCTTTACGACGACGAACGAGGCAAACGTGTCATCACTGAATGGTTTACGCCTCATGCCTTGGATCTAATCTGCGACCGCATCTCTTCCCAAGCTGACCGCATGGTCAAGGCCTTGAGCACTCACAAGAGTGTCAGCGAACTTACGCCAAAGTATTTGCGCTCCTGGAGCCTCAAGGACTCAGTGGCGGGTGCAGCAGATAGGCATGCTCCGGATCTCGTCAGAGTTCTGAAATGTGCTTAGACGACGAAGAAAGCTATCGAAAAAAATAAGAAGAAATCTAATGAAACGGTAATTCTTCTTCACCCGCATTTATCCGTTGTTTGGCCATTCTAATCGCACACCATTAGGCTTGTTACACGATCGTTGGCCAAATTATCACCCGAAGATCGCAGTACGCCCCCGATTTTGCTGGGCCGATGTCGATGATGTGGTGGGCAAACGGATGTTCGCGTGAAGCTATCGAAATACTCTGCAACATTGGCCTATCCAAGAGCTTCGACACAACCAAAACACTCATCGCCTCGACGGCTAACTACTGCATTAGCGACGCGCGAGAGCTTGCGCACTGACCCGATGGCTACCTTTTCAACTATGATAATGTCAACCTCTCGACGTCCATCTTTGTCGAGCAGCGCGACTCCGCTCCTGCCAAGGTGCAATCTGGCACATATCCCATCATATATCGCCTCCGCAACCCGAACCCCGCTGCCCTGAATCTATCCATACTCCTCGCCCGTGCACAGAATGCTACAGATCTCGATTTCAACACCGATCTATGCCCATCATTTGAACAGAGCCGTACGGCGCACCACCAGTTCTGTTCCTATGTTATCCGTGTCCTCTGCCACTATGATAAAACGTTCAGCCCTCGCCAAGACGAACCCGCGCTTCAGTCACCACCTCGACGCCGCCTACCAGACGACTATAAAACACAACAATTCCCGCTAAGGCTATGCACCATTGATGAATCCTCGACAAAGGGAAACTTGGCGGTGCATGTTGAGACCCATGTTAATCAACTAGGCCTCAGCTATGAACAGTTGACGAAAGCTGTCTTGTCCATTAACGACCAGGCAACTCAGGCCCTGAATCGTAGCGCAAAATCCTTGCGCGCCTTTGACGTCAATCCTTTCTTGCGTGCCCAGATTTTCCAATTGGGCATTGGTCTATTTCACCTCTGCCTCAATCTGGTCTGGGCGGTCCTGAACGTACACCGCGGTCATCTCAATCACCACGGCACCTTGGCCCATCTTTTTGTCGTGATTGACAAAACTCGTCTCGGCGGTCACCACCCGGACTATCATTCACTCCTCTCGGCATTAATGCAAATTCTCGACGGGCTGCTTTTGGACGCATGGCGAATAGAATGCGGCCACCTTAGTCTTGCTGAGTACGCTGCTTCGAAGCCTTCCGCTACAGATCTTCGCGCTAAAGCGGCGTCTATTTTATATAATCACGGCACCCCTACTCGAACTCCGTTAACTTCCCTCGAGACTTCAGATACAGTGCGCGAAAACACACGAAGATTAATTCATGATCTCATGTACGTATGCGAAGTCACCCGGGCTATATCGGACGGAGATTTCGGCCGTGTCGAAGATATTCTGACAACATTAGGAATGATGTTTCGTGGGGCGGGATCGAAGAACTACTCGACTGAAATCTTGCACTTTACGCACAACATGAAGAAAGTCTGGAACGATAATGGCTTCGAGTGAGTTCTCATTCATATGCAAATTGTGACGATCATTAATAGCAGCAAGTGATCTCGTGCGAGACAATATTATTGTCAATATGACCGGAGTCAAGAACCGCGGGCAGGGTGTTGACACAAATATGGAGCACCATGTTGGTCGAGTCAAGGTTTGCAGCAGATATTATGAATTTCGGCTGGACTAACCCCCTATGGCAGGAGCTTTTTGCAGCGAAAGGCCTCTATGCCAACTGGGAGAGATTGGCTGATATTTCGGCAGCAATCGACGTTATTGATAGTGTCAAAAAAAGTATCGCAATGTCCTTGGACGCATCGTACAGTGGCACTGGGCACAAGACACCGGACACCTCATCTCTTGTATGGCGCATCGGCGGTAAAGCCAGGGAACTCGGTCTCAACACTTTCGACGCCAGGCGAGAAAATAATCGCGTCGTCAAGGCATCCGTGGGGGGGGAAGCGGTATTGAAGTCAGCGAGCCTAGCAACCTTTAACAAGAATCGTCGCGACCTCTTAAAGGGTCTGGAGGTCGAGGAGGAGCGGGATGATATGCCGGCAGTGGACCTTTCCCTCGCGTCTCCAGAGAATGGTGATTGTGGTTAGAGTACAAAAATCAATTACAGACTAGCGTGCTATGCGCTTGGGTTCCGGCTCCACGTCCTCATCTGTTTCATCTTCGTCCGACTCTGTTTCCCTAACCCCTCTCCCACAGAGCTGCTTTTCATACTGTCCCAGAATCTTGAGGATCAGATCTGACCACATCTCGTGCCATTCTTCCGAATGCTGCAGAAGCCAAGTGACGCTCCTGGCCGAAGTAATTTCAGACGGGTGCGCCATGGAGAGTTTCTTGAGCGACTGAGTGTCAAGGATAAAGGAGGGTGGACGGACGAATCGGAGCTCCGAGATTTGGTAAACATTATTCAACCAGAATGTTAGACGTTCAACCAATGCTTGACGATCCTTCACCGGTTGATATTTGTTACGTTTTCGTTTCGTCACCAGGCGGATGTTCGCAGTGTGGATCGGCCCTAGGAATAGCTTCGCCAAGCTAAATCCGTTGCCAGGATGTCCGTCGCAACACCACAGGCAAGTAAAGTCCAAAGCTAACACGGATTCAAGATACCAAGGATGAACGAGACAACTTGGAACTACCGTCATCAGATTCGTCCTCCATGAACTTCGCGTACGCCGCCCGCTTGCAGCCTGGACAGGTCGCCAGCCGAACTGCCGCGGTACCAACTCGCTCCTGCTTGATCGGATTTTTCTTCCCCAAGCCTGTAGAAAGCAGCGGGCGGTCGGGGTCATCCTTGTCTTCGGCCACCTGACCCAAATGAGTCATACTCATCTCCGGCACCCAGGGCTCAAGCATCGTTAGCGCAAATGCGTCGCGTGTAGAGCTACGGCCTGCCCGACCCTCCCATTGGAATCGCATGGGGACCTTCTCGGGAAGACCGAAGTTAATGACACCGTTCACCTCAGGAACATCGAGGCCCTAGATGTTATACGCGTTTGAAGGTAATAAGAATAATAAAAACAGGCCGGGTGAAAAGATTACGCACCTCTCCGGCACCAGATGTCGCACTCAAAATCAAGACAAGTCCATCAGAACTAGCGAAGCTGCTGTAGGTCGCTTCAAGGTATTCGGGCGACATATCACTGTGGTAGTGTCGACAGATTCCTAGTTTTTGAAAAGGTTCCGGCAGACGAGCATTCAGGTATTGAGACACATTGCTCGTTTCGATCTTCTCGCCATGGAATATGACGATTTTGGGTAGACGCATCGGGGAATGGAATGGGTCGGGAATGATACAGTCAAGATTGTGCAAATTTCTCCGACCGTCGACGAGGACATGGGTCGCATAAATGATGTTTGGGCGGTTGATTGAAGTACTGATGATGAGAGAGTCCGAACGAAATCCAAGGTTTTGATGAATGGTGCAATAGATGTAACCAGGCATGGTTGCTGACAGAGCCTGGAGTGTCGTAGTTTGGGGGAGTTTAACCCGAAGCTCGCCGAGGGCACCCCACGCGGGACGAAAGGCTGGGCGGCCATCGATCACAGTACCGGCAGTGTATATGTTGTGAGCCTCATCTATGGCGACACGAGCGATCTTGGAGGAGAAACCTCGGTCGTTCAGAAGGCGAGCAAGGCGTGGAAGGTGCCCGTGGTTCATGCGAAACTGTTCTGGCTGCACAATAAGGTGAGGGATCTCTCCTTTCGCTATTTTCTGGCGCGAGGAAATTAGCATATGTCCGGGTATAAGACTCAGATCTCACCGCCAAAGTTCCGGCGACTGGGGTGTGTCTTCGTTGATTGCGATTGTGGTATATTGTATTTTTGCATGAAATCCCGGACCTGACCAGCGCTTGAACGGTGGAGTTTATCTAGATCATGGTAGGCCGTACCTGCATCATTTTTAGTCGTTTCAACGGGGAAACAGTTAGGGTGATTGTTCCGGGTTCTAGAAGTAGCGGAATTGCGATGCAGAGCGTCTTCCCATATCCTGTTCGCACAATAACTGCACTATCACGACCTGAGGTCGAAGCTAATGAAGTCTCAAGCTGTCCTTGGTGGGGTACAATCTTGCCGCGTGTCAAACAGTACACTAGCAGACATGCACGCAAGGCTGTCGCGCACTCCTTTTGGGATAGAGAAAGGATGAACGGCCGAGGCGGAAGCCTTGTGGGTAGGATGAGAGTAATTGCGTATCTGATAGCATCCTCTTCATCCAGTTTTCGAATGACGGACAATAACATAAAGAGGCGAGGGACATCGAGACGTTAGTCTGTAGTTTACCGCGCCACCGGTGATAGGTGCTCCCACTTATTACAAATCATCGGAGTTTGAATTTATTCCCACGACCTTTCGTCACTATCCAGCAATCCCAACCACAAACTTCAAGGGCAGAAAGGTATTTGCTTGTCTTTCTAAACTCAACTGTACACTTAAACCTGTTTCTCTGCGTTCTTTTGACCAAAATCAATATCGCCGGCTTGGTCATCTGCCGAGCGATCAAAACTCGGCATCTTTGTTCTTGACTTCCCCGCTGTAAGATGGACGGGAAAGTGGCGCATTTTAGGACCACAAACATCGTTATACACTCAAAGTCGCAAATGACGCGCTCTGAAATGTGATTTGAGACTCTATATTTTTGTGATTATATAATAACCGGGACCACCGATCAATGATCTCGGGAAACTGATAGACTACAACACACGAGGTACGAGTGAGAATTGTTGTAGCGTCTGTTTAGAAGAGACTAATCGAGACGTTCAAGCTTTCGGACGAAGTAGAGCGATTTGTGTAGATAGAAGGGCGGTAGCTGGGAGTGTATTGAATGATGAGGAGACATGGCATGCATGTCCATGGTGCAATGCGGCCCAGAATGAGCGGTAGCTGAGGCGTCAGAGAAAGAAGTGCGCGGTGTCTCTTGTTTGTCGACGGCTTCGGACCCCGGCCCGAGAGACGCATAGAAATCATGTGATAGAAGCATGATCTGATCGCGCCTTATGGCAATTCAAACTCAGATCGACCGGTCTCTCTATGAACGTTTCAAGAGGCGGGCACCGGCAGATGCCGAGAAACCGACCTAACTTCAGCCACCGGCCCGATGGCCCGTATCTCGCGTTTCTCTCCCTTCCACGACCTCCGATGCGAAATCTAGTAGAGAGAACCACTCCTTTAACGTACTTTGCCTACCTCCCTGCCTCATTTCCAGACAAAAAGACAGGGAACCCAGGCGACCAGAGGTGTTTGATGGAATTCCCTTTCTAGGAGGGCCGAATGATGGGAGCTCAATATCTCACGAAGAAGCGTCCCAGCACTAAATTGGACCACGGTGACTTGGGGGGTTAGTAGGGTCTGGCTATCCATTGGTATTCTGTTTGTATTTTTTGAATCACCCAAGCCCGAGATCGAGGTGTAAGTACCACCGAAATGGGTGCCCTGTGAAAACTCTCTCTTTTAAAAATAAAAATAAATCGGAAACATCGTTTTAAGACCCGTAGGTATCCTTCAGAGGTTGATCTGCGAAAATATTTTTCCGCCCACCTCTTGGAACGTTTTCCACTTCATACGAGAGATCGGTTACCGGTCTAGAGTCCGATCCCATCAGGTGATGTGAGACAAGCGAGAAATTTTCTTCCTCTTCCACCACGACAGACACAAAGCCGCGATGCTCGTTCCGTACAGGACTTTCCGTCCACATCCGAGCGGGAAGGTCTGAGCATTCCAGTCCCCCCGATGGATCTTAGACGGATCTGGCTCTTACCCAGCCAAACGACGCACCAGAAAATCGCCGCTTGTCGATTTGCCCAAAGATCTCGTCGCAGAGGGAGGGCTCGCACAAGGCGGCTTCGAACGTGTCGTGGAACTGGGAGGTGCATCCCCCCGCTGTCCTTCTCTGTGCTTCAGTCGACGCCTGCGCTCTTCGGAACGTGGCGGTGGTAGTTACGACTCACGGCAATCCGGACGGTTCCAAAGGGACAACAAACGGCAATCCGAGAGGTACGGTTGCTATCGCCCAGGCTCACTGCGGTCGGCGTGAACCCCACGGAAGGCTCGTAGTCATTACGGGTGATGGGCGGCGCACGAGGAAACACAGAGGCTCCGGGACGACGGGGCTACACCTTCCTTCAGTGCACTTCGCGGCACTCGGCCGCACTCGTTCCTAGGACGGACAGTGGCCGTGCAACTCGATTCAGACTACTCTGCGTCTGTCGTGGTGTCAATTTTTTCCGCAATTTATTTCTCTTCGGAGGATTGTCTGGCTTGGATGATGAGTTTTCCTTGGGTGCGCCTTAGTTTACCGTACTCACTCGCGCACGTCTGACGCTCTTTTTTAGGTCGTGTGAACTCTGTGCGTGAGTCGCCCGGGCGGCCCGGCATTTAG